>OU343222.1:51963991-52186605 GCA_910596185.1 Chrysanthemum makinoi | reverse complement strand
GCAAATTTATACACAATTTAGGTAGTAAAATGTGTATTGTTATTTGTGTCATGGACGCCCAGAATATTTCATGTTTTTGTTTAGACTTGGGACAAACAACAGTAGCAACATAAATGGTAATTGCATAAAGTTGATTTATTTAATTCCAACAATAGTTTAGCAAACAGTATATAATTACATTTGCTCTACGAATAACGTTTATCAACTGCCAAAAGTAATCGGACCATGTTGAAAGGCCCCACAAAGTAATCTAAAATGGGTTTTCTTTTCAATGGTGGTAAAGGATTAAATAGAAGAAGCTGCCCGAAAATCAGAATCCGGATATGTTTCACATGCTGGAGGGTTCAACACAGAAGACAGGCGTCAACATTTATTAAAGTGACAATGCGTTTTTTTTCAAAAGTTGATCGAAGCTTTACTCAACCCCATTCAACCCACACACCCCATCTGCCCGTTCTTGACCAGGCCAACCCGTTTGTGACAACCATGTGACACAATCCATTCTCCACCGTTGTGGGCATGGTGTTGTTAGGAAACTGCTTCTTACTAAGATGCAAGAAAAATGAAATGTGCATCTCTGCGCATCTGCAAAGAAAAAAAGAAAAATCAAGACAAAATCGCAAAGAAAAAAAACACCTAAGGGACTGTTTGGGATTGCTTATTAAGAGTGCCTATCTTGTTAAAATCGGCTTGCATCATGATCCATCTATTTAGTTCATGGGTCAGATGAAGAATGAATTCCAGTTTGTTGGGTCACACGTCACATCATGTAGCCAGTTCCAATTCTGACACGTTGACCCATACGCAACACCCATATAGGGATTTTAAAAAGATCAAAACACAATCTAAATAGAATTCTATATAAGCTGAATTTCGTACAGAAAAGGTTTCTACTTTTCAATAAGTTTTTGGGAATTTTGATTAAAATTAAAGCAAGAAAATTGGAAGTTAGCACATGTGATATAGGGAAGTGGTAACCTTTAATTCCTAACTGCACTTGATCAAGTCAACTGGAGTGGCCAAAAAGGAGACTGCGAAGCCAGAGCCGGCTCCATCAATAACCTGGTGATTCACAGTGACGGATATAGCAGGTTCAGAACTCAAAAGTGCACTTCAGAGCGAAATTGAAGAATAAAATTTACGCAAATTCAACGGACACAGTAATAACGACATAAGTAACCATAACTTGGGTGTGGCTGCCCCGCCAAAGCACGGTGCCAGTAAACTATGCTTACAACAAATGCAAATGCAAAAAGTTTTCTTCATCACCTTAATTATACTTAGGGTTTAGGCTATTAAATAGCCACCTACTTTCTCAAATGCACCGATTTGGTACGAGTACTTTTTTTGTTACTCGGATAGGACTCGTACTTTTTTTTTTGTTTTTGTGTCAATATGGTCACAAAGTTCATACGTGGCTTGCCAAGTAAATTACGTGGATTTTTTTTCTTTTTTTTAACTCTATATACGTGGGTTGTCAAGTAGACATGGAAACGTTAAAAACCCTTACCCTCAGATATCACGTTAAAAACTCGTACTTTTTTTTTTTTTTTTTTTTGTCAATATGGTCACAAAGTTCATACGTGGCTTGCCAAGTAAATTACGTGGATTTTTTTTCTTTTTTTTAACTCTATATACGTGGGTTGTCAAGTAGACATGGAAACGTTAAAAACCCTTACCCTCAGATATCACTTTACCAAAAAAGTTTCTCTTCCCCCCCCCCAATTCACATAAACCCTAATTATGTAATTTATCTATATACCTTATAATGCATTTAGGCCTTCTAAAATTAAAAGGCTTAAAATTCAGATTTTTAAAGTTACTTATTATGGAAAGAAGTGTCATCAATTCTATAAACTTGTAACTGGCCTGAAAATTAATTGTCTTTAATTCCATAAACTTGTAACAACCACGAAAATTAAATGTCATAAATTTTATAAGAATGTAACAACCTCTAATGTTCATATAAATTATACCACTCTCTCAAAACTAAAAACAAAAAAACAAAACCATCTTCAATCCTCTGATCTTCACTCTGTTTCGAATTAAATTAATATTCGAAACCAAAATATCTCAGTTTCGAATTAAAAGAAAAAGAAACAAAAGATTTCAGTTTTATGTTCATTACTAATAATCACTCTTTAAAGATTATAAGTATTGGAACAAGTATCATCATAAATCTTTTTAGAAGAATACACTTTTTTTTTAAATATCCGAATACATAGAAAGAAAGATTAAAACCTCCGTTTCAACCTCTCTTTTATTCGGTTACAAAAAACAAGAAACGAATAGCAAAATCGTATACCTACCGGAGACCTTTATTCAAGATCTTGAAGCCTTGTAAAGAATGAAACCAAATAGTATTTTTTTTGGTATTCGGTTGTTAGTAGAACGAGTAGATAAAAAGTTGCTTTTGTAAGACTCATGCTGATAAGTTAGCAACAATAAAGGTTATATTGTGTTCTTCGATTGTGGATTTAAGAAGAAAGAACGTTTTTTTTTGTTCGGATATTCAAAGAGAAAGGAAGATATTCATGGCTGCGTGAGTTTAGGTTAAAGTTTAAGAATGGGTTAGGGTAAAATATTACAGTATGTAAGTAGGGTTAAGTGTTTTTGGTGTTGGGCTTTTGTGGGTTTAAAAGTTGGGCTAGACATTTTTTATATCTTCAAACGAATGAATTCTAAAAGCTGTATTAGATGTAGTAACTTATTTTGGTATATAATAATTGTTATGATTCTATTAAGTTGGTTTGACAAGTTGACATATTAAAATTAAATTTTTTGTTATAATTTTAGACCGCTGTTTTTATTGAGCTTCGATAACCTGAGATTGACTTAAATTTTAGGTTCGTTGATATAACTACCGTGTATATCTGAATAAAGAAACTCGCATTTCTTTCACATCATGTGAAAAGAATATGATTGAATTGATAATTTATTTTGTTTTAACAACCATTAAGCATAATACTAAAAGGCGTTCAAAAACGGTACATTTGATGTCGTTTCGATACTGGGCTGCTGGTGGACAGCTTTAGAGCTAACACTTTTTGTGCTTCGATTGTTTGGTCTGGTAACATTGAGTATAACAATAAGAATGAACTTTTAAAAAAGTTTTTTTTTTTTTTTTTTTTTTAAACGATACAACTTTTAGCAATAAAAAATATAACAATAACAATCATCTAATGATTAAAAAAAACGTCGGGCTACAAATTAGTCTCGCTGTAACGCACGATATAAATGAAAAACTTTTACTCGTCACAAAATTAGTCACCGGGTACCCGCCGCCGCATTGCGCGGGTACCCTGCTAGTCATCATAATCACAAAATTGACATAAACCATGAAGACGATATCCCTTGTTGTTTATCACGAAGGTACATTTATCTACGATCCCTTGGCCTACAACAATGGCGATGTTGATGTTGTAGAGAATGCTGATTTGGGTAATTGCAACCATGCGAGGCTGTTAAAGATTGTCAAAGAGTGTTGTATGTTTCCTGTTGAAGGAACTTATAAAAAACATTGATCCTGAGGCAGAAAAATGGTTGCTAGAAAAAGACCCTAAGACTTGGTGTAGGGCTTATTTTCAAATGGATAGGACTTGTGCTACCTTTGAGAATGGTATCTCAGAAGCATACCATATAGCAACACTTAGATGCAAACCTTTAATTACTATGCTAGAAGAAATTAGGGTTTACTTGATGCAAAGAATAGTTACTATGAATGAAAAGGCTACAAGGTTAAATGATAGTGTCTGTCTTGTCATTAGAAAAGAAATAGAGAAACTTAGAGATCACTAAAGCTTTTGGGAAGTTTTTCCAAGTGGATTTCAGGAATTTGAGGTTAGAATAGCAGATCATGCATATGGTGTCAATTTGAAGGGTAAGTCATGTACTTGTAAGTGGTGGGATTTATCTGGCATCCCATGTGTGCATGCAGTTGCTGCATATTGTTTTGTTAATCAAAATCCTGCTATTGGTGCTTCTAGCTATTATAAAAAACAGATGTGGGTTGTCGCATACAGTCACTTTATTAGGACAATTGGTGGTAGTTCAATTTGGCCAAAGACTGATCATATGGCACCCTTACCCCCCAAGAAAAGGGTCATGTTAGGTAGGCCTAGAAATAAAAGGATTAAACATCCAACTGAGGCTATCAATGAGCTTTCTATGCATGGTAGAATGATGACTTGCACAAACTGCTGGGAGAAGGGCATAACAAAGCAAGATGTTACAATCAAACAAGGCCAAAACCAGTGAAAGAAAAAAGGAAACCTTGTAGGAAACCAAAAAATGCTCCCTATCAGCCATTCAACCCACCCAATGATTGCTTTGGTCCAAGTTCATATCCACGTGATGCAGATCTAGATGAAATACCAATTCTAAGTTCATATCCAAGTGTTTCAGATCCACCTCTTTCAAATCCAGAATTTGCAGATCCAAATGCTAATCAAAGCTTCACTGGTCTACTAAAAAGTGTGGAACAACAGGTATAAACCTTGACTCTAACAAAATCTTATAAATCTAAAATCTTATAGTTTTGAAATCTATTTCTATTGACAGAGACAGGATGTAGATATTATTGATGCATAAATTATGAGACTTGCTGAGATAACTGAATCAGAAGAAACTGCAAAAAGAGAGCCCAACAGACAATATCATCAAAAGGATCTAGAACTAGCAAGAGTTGGACTAATTAGAAAGAGAGGAATTAAGGGACCATCTGAGGATCGGAATCAAAGAGGGAAGGAAGACCCCAATGCTCCTGGACACACCCCAGATACTGCAGTTGGTGTATCAGATTTAGATTGAAGAATGTAGAAGGAAGAAGACCCAAATGTTCTTTAAAATATATCTTTTGTTAGACACTAAGTAGTGGGTCTCTATGTATGTGTTTTATCTTTCCTAGAAATGAAGACATGTTTCCTTAGACCACTTTAATTGCGGCATGTGGATGGTACCACTTTAAACAATATATCTTGGGACCTAGTAATGCAGACAATATCTTTTAAACATTATTGATTGTACAATAATTCGTACGACAATTTGTACGACCAGGCCTTCGATGGTGATCGAAGGGTATGAGGGGTGATATGCTTGCGCCAAACTTGTAGCCAATCTGCAATAAGAAATAATTGCGCAGGGGTTGGACCCTGCGAACCACCTCCGGCATGAGAGCAAGTATATGATATGTGTTGTAAGTAATGTAGTGTATTTGAAATACTGTATTGAGTGAACATACCATTGAAATGACTCGTCCAACCTATTTATAGATGAAGAAATAAGCTTGGAGAGTGTTTGCGCACATTTCGGAGATCATGGGGGCGTCCCATGATTTGTGGTAACCGCTAGGGTTTCATCCCCACTCTCTCTGTCTTGGCAGGGAAGCAAAGGAGATAGTGGGAACGTGGGGGAAGACCAAGTCAATGTTCTCCTTTGTCTTAATGCCTTCAAGAGAAGACTCCGAAGGGCATAGGCCTTCGGCTGGCGAATTCCCAACTGGTAATCATATCAAGGATGAATGATTTTACGCTACCAATAACTTATGAAGAAAGACTTGGGTCTTCGTAACGCAAATTCAACTGAGGTCGAAGGAGAATCCTTCGACCTGATCGGAGGGTATGTCATCAAGCCCCCCAGTGGAAAGTGATATGAACGAACTAGAAATATTGTTTACGACTCAAAAATATATACGAAACCTCCCCTCCGTCACAAAATTGAATGAAGATGAAAAGTCAAATATATGATGACCCCGTAATTAATGCTTGTACTTATCCGAAGCACCCCTATCTCGGTAAATTCAAACATCCCTTCAAAATTTAAAAGGGATTTGAAATCCGGAAGTTAGGTGATATCTTAGGACACGTGTAGGGCTAGGATTTAACATGCGTGAGGGTATATAAAATCAAGAATAGTAAAACCCTAACTCATTTTTATCCCTCGCCCAAAATTTACACCACTAAGCGTCTCCGAACGACTTTCGAACAAAAGTAAAGTATTCCTTCATATCACTACGTTTTCAATACTTTTTTGTTGATTAAAAGTTCCATGTCTGCCAATAAGAAGTTCGTAATCAGGAAACAAGGTTGTACCTTGACCAGGAAGAGCTTTAAAGCTTTCCTTACTAATTATCCTATTCCCAAAGAATATAAAGTCATGTTACCCAGCAAAAATCAAGGTATTTATGATGCCCCAAAGAACTATGTAGGCTTGTATACCCATGCATTCACCACCTCCAACCTAAGGATACCATTGCATCCCCTGATTTTAGAGCTCCTTCAATACTATGAAGTACACATATCTAGGTTCAACCCGTTTGGCCTAGCCAAGCTTACAACGTACATTGTCATGAGTAAAGCATATGGGTATGAACCGTCATTGACTGTGCTTAGAGGGTTTTTGAATCTGTACCCTGGAGGAGACTGGCTGACATTGGCCAAAAGGGGTGAACGGGATGTGCCCATTCTAATTGATAGGCCTTTTACAAATATCAAAAACTGGAAAGGAAAGTTCTTTTTCATCCAAGATACCATTGTACCTCCACAATACCCTGCTTTGCTAAACCCAGAGTTTCAGTATAATGAGAAGAGGTTTAATCCCCTGCCCTATACTGTGAGGAGGAATCCCCTGTATCAGCGCCTAGCTCGACATCCAGCTGATTGCCAGACCTTTCCTGAGCCAATAATTATGGTGGGCCTTGCGGAAAGTTGGGAGGGTCTCCGTATATATGATATGTTGTGTGGTGGAGAAAGTATGTAAATTTTCAATTAAAATAAGATATAGGAACTTATCTTTCTGATATTTATCTGTTTCCTTCCTTTTTGCAGAAATGTCATTCAGAAATTTCATTGTTGCTGGTGGTGTTAAAGAAGTCAGCTTTCTCCCAAAGGATCCCCAAGAGGATAGCTATGGTGTGGGTTCTCCTTCGGTGTCTGTTAAAAACAATGATATTGATGCCCAACCGATTGAGCCTGTGTCATATGCTCCTCCTGCGAAAGAAAAAGAGCCTGTGGATGTTGAAGACCAGTTAGGTGAGAATGTGGCAGACTCAGATGACCCTGCCTCAGAGGAACAGTTGGCTATCGTAGGACCCTCCGGCATCGGGGACATGGTCCGAAGCAGGAAGGGTACGAGCTCGAAGGCTGCTAAGTCTGCATCAAAGAGGAAGCTTATCTTGCCCACTCCTCCCTCTTGAACTACCCAGAAGAAGAGTTCCCAGGGTAAGGATGTGGTGTTTCCAGCCATTAAAGGGCCCAACACTGATGATATTCATGGTAAGTCCTCTTCCCTGTTGCAAAAAATTATCTGCATATTGTGTTGTACTAACAAGTTTATTTATGTTGCAGGACTCCCTGATACGAAGGAGCTTCCGTCACCCCTAGCTTGTCACTTGCTCATTGAGCGTGTGACCCCATCTAGCTGGAAGGGGGTTATGGATAACATCTCCTTGGAAAGACTCTGCGACCTTCATGATAAGAGCTATGTAAGACAATGCATATTGGATAATCAACTCAACACCAGGACGAGGGAGCTTCTTTGTGCAGTCACCAAGGCTAGGGAAGAGATGGACGTCATGCTTGCCAGGGAGAAAGCTAAGGACAAGCAGTACGCAAACCTTCAGGCAAAGTGTGAAGATGATATGGAGGACTTCGATAAAAATCCCCTGGTCCAAGATCTCCGAGCAGATGTGGAGAAGCTCAAGGGTCAGTTAGCCGAAAGCCAAGCTGAGTGCAGCATGCTATCTCTCGAAGGCGCGAAGGTCATAGGCTACAAAGAGCAAATTTCCATTTTGACTACCAAGTGTGGAGGCCTTGAAGAAGAGAGGGCAAAGCTGACTGACCAAGAGATCAAGCTTAGGGAGAAGGTGGATGGGTTGGATCTTCGTTTGAAAATGCTCAAGAAAGATAGGGTTGATCTGGTGACCAAACTCATCCCATACATTGCCATGGAGTTGTACCATAGTGATGATGTGGGCATTATGATTAGGAAGTTGGTGAATGCATCTTTTTTTCATGGCAAATGCACTACTTTGGAGGAGGTGACCAAGACAGGTGAACCGGTGAAACTTGCAAGTGTTCCATACTATAGGGCAACCAATGGGCAGGAATATGATAATGCAAGCAATGCCTTATCCACTGCGGAGTTCCCATTCCTTGCTGAGGCGACGAAGGACCCAACGGCCTCCATTGGGGACCTGTTGGCAAAGAAGCCAAGGAGGGTTCAGCCTGCTTCTCCTTCCAAGAGGACACCATCTCCCAAGGTCCCATCCCAGGTTCTGCTGATCCAACACATTCCATGATATGATCAAGGCTACCATGTGGTAGTAATTTGATCCCTCAGGGTGGTATGTACCCTGTTTCAAACAATATGTCTTTATGTCTCTTTCCAAGCAATATGCCTGATGAAACAATTTACTTTTATGTATGTGGTGAAGGCTTTGGCTTAAGACAATATCTGTTTGTTGATCGTTAAGGCTACAGCTTGTTGGACTAGTTATACTAGTGGTAAATCAATGTCTACATGATGGCCACTAGGGCATATATTTTGCTATCTTTGATTCTTCTCTTTACGTTTCATTTGCACGTAAAACTTTTACAACCTAAGGCGTATGGTAGATGTATAGCCTCATTGTGTGTAATTACTTCACCAAGAATATAGCAATCGTATAATTTAATTGCTGACAGAGGGTTGCAACCCACTCCATCTTAATCCTTTGGGTAGCGAAAGGCTTGGAATACCTTAAGACCACGTAGGAAAGTTAATGTGAAGTTGAGATGGATGTTAAGCATATGAGCAAGACGTATTGTTAGTCTTTGTACATCCCTTCGACATTGAAACTTATAAAAACGACTTGGTGGACAAATCTTTTTTGTATTGAACGAAACAAGAGATTTGAGAGAAATGTGTTATATCATTAAGTGGGTAGGGAGAATTACATCATTTTAAGAAATGAATACTAGAGCTACCATTAATGCTTCTTTCCCCAAGTGAGAAGAATGCAAATATATTGATTGAAAGCAAATTAAAAAATGTCCTTAGACATTGTAAGTTTCATATGTAAAACTTACGAAGGGTAGTGCCATTCCAAGTCCTATCAACAACGTCTCCATCAAGGGTTTCCAACTTGTAGGCTCCGTTGCCATATGCTTCGTGACTACGTAGGGCCCCTCCCTGTAGGCCCTAGTTTACCCTGATACTCAGCTTTACTTGCTACTGGAGTGGAGGATTCTCTTGGCTTGAATGTCGAATGTCGAACCCTGCTGTTGTAGTACTTTTCAATCTTTTGTTTGTGGATAGCCTCCCTCATCGAGGCTATTTCCCTTCTTTCTTCGAGTAGGTCCACATTGCTGTGAAGTATTTCTTCGTTGTCTGTTGCTTCGAAGTTCATGACCCTTTCTGTTTCGACACTTACTTCCAAAGGGATGACAGCTTCTGTGCCATAAGTCAAGCTAAAAGGTGTCTCCCCATGACTTGACTTTGTGTGCGTTCTGTGGGCCCAGAGTACTTGAGGTAGCTCATCTACCCAACCATGGTGGCTGTATCCAAGCCTTCGTTCTATGCCTTGGATGATGTCCCTGTTAGTAAATTCCACCTGTCCGTTACCTTGAGGATGGTAAATGAAGGTGAAGGATTGCTTTGTGTTCAGGCCTCTGCAAAACACGAGAAACACTCCTTCGGAAAACTGCTTCCCATTATCTGAAATGATGATATGGGGTTCTCTGAACTGGCAAATGATGTGTTCCTACACAATCTTTTCCATGTGCCTCCCTGTGATTGATGCTAAGGGTTTGGCCTCCACCCATTTTGTGAAGTAATCGATGGCTATGACCAAGAACTTTACCACTCCTGGAGCAATTGGTAGAGGGCCTACGATATCTGAGCCCCCATTGGCTGAAAGGCCATGTTGAGGTCACGGAGGTCATATCTTGTTTTGGTAGCCTTGGCACTCTTGAGTAGATTTGACAGGCTTCATACTTCTGGATAATTTCTACTGCGTCCCTGTGCATCGAAGGCCAATAATATCCTATCCTCATGATCTTAGAAACAACGGAGCGAGGTCCTGCATGTAGCCCGCAAGACCCTTCGTGCACTTCTTGAATTATGTTGGAGGCTTGACTAGGTCCTACACAACGGAGCCATGGAGACAAGAAAGACCTTCGGTATAGGTAGTTCCCCATGATCCTGTACTGTGGTGCCTTGATGTGAACCTTTCATGCTAGCTTCTGATCCTTCGGCAGTATGCCAATTATCAAGTACTCTCTGATTGGAGTCATCCAATTTGACTCTTCCTCCAGTATTACATCAGACACCTCCTTTCGGACGATGGACCTGTCTGCCAACACTTTGACCAGAACCTCATTAGTTAGATGAGCAAATGCCATTAATGCCAGTTTGCTAAGTGCATATGCTTTTTTGTTTTGGTTTCTTCGAACATGCTCTATGTCGTAGGAGGTAAACCCTTCGAGCATCTCCTTGGCTTTATCCAGGTATTGCTTAATCACAGGCTGCCTTGCTTCGTAGGAGCCCTTGATCTGATTGGCCACCAGTTGTGAATCAACAAAAATAGCCAAGTCTTATACCTCCATGTCTTTAGCCAGTCGAAGACCTGCTAGCAAGGCTTCGTACTCCGCTTCATAATTAGTAGCATCAAATTCGAAGCGGAGTGCATAAGTATACTCCTTTCCTTCATGGTCAACTAGCATCAACCCTGTACCAGATCCGTCTGAGCTGGAGGCCCCATCGGTGTAAAGCTTCCACCCTTTGATCGTCTTCGTAGGCTTCTTCTCAGCAACTTTCTTGTCCTGATTTGGTTCGGAGGGTGTTTCTGCTAAGAAATCTGCCAATATTTGCCCTTTGACCGAGTTTCTACCCTTGTACTCAATCTCATGCTCTCCTAGCTCGACAGCCCACTTAGCTATCCTTCCATATTTCTCTGGCTTCGAAAGTATCTGCTTAATAGCCTTGTCAGTGAGCATGATTATGGGGTGAGCCTGGAAGTACCTTCGAAGGCCCCTCGTAGCATGGACCAAAGCCAAAGTAGATAGGGATTGGCTTCTTTTCCCTTTCCGCCAATAAGACAGCACTGATGCTTTCGAAGGAGGCTGCGATGTACATAAACAACACTTCGTCTTTGATTGGGTCGGTAAGTGTAGGTAAAATAGCCATGAACTCCTTGAGCTTTTGAAAGGCAGCTTCTGTATCCGTGCATCCTTTAAGTGTCTTAAAGAATGGAAAGGATCTGTCGCGCCCTTCGATAGGAATCTGCTGAGGGCTGCTAGCTTTCCGTTCTGACTTTGTACACCCTTGAGAGATTTAGGAGGCTGCAAGCCTGTGATGGCCTTAACCTTTGAAGGGTTGGCTTTAATACCCTGCTTTGTGATTAGGTGCCCCAGGAATTGTCCTTCCTCCACACCGAAGGAAAATTTCTTGGGGTTTAACTTCATGTTGAAGGCGCGAAGATGATCAAAGGTTTCCTTTATGTCGGAGAGCATGTCCTCCTCCGTTCTACTCTTAATAACCATATCGTCTACGTATGCCTCGAGGTTCCTACCTATTTGCTTGTTGAAGGCTTTGTCCACTAGCCTTTGGTTGGTAGCACCTGCATTCTTCAGACCGAAGGGCATCTTCTTGTAGCAATACACACCCTTTCTTGTAAAAAAGGCTGTTTTTTCTTCGTCTTCTTTCGCCATCTGTATCTGATGGTAACCCTTGTAAGCGTCCAGAAAACATTTCAGTCGAAACCCTGATAAGGATTCCACCTTCCAATCAATCTCTGGTAGAGGATAGCAGTCCTTCGGACAAGCCTTGTTAATATTTATGAAATATACACACATCCGCCACCCTCCATCATGCTTTTTAACCATCACTGGATTGGCTACCCAGGTTTGATACTTTACCTCCCTGAGTATGCCTGTTGCTACTAGCTCATCCACTTCTTTGCATGCCGCTGCATTTCTTTCGGGTGCAAGGCTACGACGCTTTTGCTTGATAGGTTCAATGTGCTTGAATTCATTAAGCTTGTGCTCAGTGACAAAGGGCTTTCCATCTATGGTGAGAGTTCTGGGGACCCCCGTCATGTTAGAGTAAGTCCATGCGAAGACATCCGTATTAGCCCTTAGTAACTTTTCCAGTTCTTCCTTAAAGGTGGCAGGAAGCTGCTTTCCAATGACCACCGTCTGATCAGGATGTAGGTCGTTTACTACGAGGCGCTCTTTGGCATCATTGCAGCTAAGAATATCCTTCGGAACCTTTTCAGGACTTTGTTTCACCCCTTTGCCTACAGCTGTAGGCTTCTTCGAGTTGCAGCTAGAGAAAACTGTTCCAATAACGAAGGGTGTTTGGAATTTAACCGCAGCATGTATGGTGGAGACAATGATACCCATTTTTTGCATTGCGGTTCTCCCTATTAACAGGTTATAGGGAGATCCAGACCTTACGATCGCGAAAACCAGGGTTTCTGTCCTTTTTGGCCTTCATTCTCCAATCGTAACTTCTAGAGGGACTTCTCCCAGAGGCCATGAATGCTCCCCTGAGAATCCCACCAAAGGTACCTTCGAATCTATTCTCTTTGACCTTATCGAAGGCTTGAGCTTCAGAAAACAATGCTCGTAAATCACTTCGCAAGAGCTTCCGCAGTCTAAGTAAGCTCTATTTACTTCTCTATTGGAGATTAGGACTTTGATGACCGCGGGGTCATTTGAGAGAACCCCGCCACTGATCGAAGGTAACGTAACATCTCCTACTCCGCACAATCCTTTCTCTGCTGCTTTTCTCTTTAAACCAGAGTCATCCCTGTAAACCATGAGGATTGGAGCTTCGGCCGGTGTGGTATCTTTCCCCAACTGTGTGTCGGAGATTTTATCTTTACCTTTCTTTATGCCCTTCACCAAATGTCCCAATTGGCCATACTTCACGGCCTCTTCTATTTGTTTCTTGAGCTCCCTGCAACTGTTGGTATCGTGCCCATAATCGTCATGGAAATAGCAGTACTTGGAGGTATCCCTGCTTCTTCCTCTACTTTTCAAACGAGGTGGAGGATCGAAGGCCTTCGCAGCCCTTTCCGTAGCAAGTATTTCCCTTGGGGATTTGGAAAGATTTGCCAAGAGTCCGTGGTTGATGTTTTTGTTGTAGGGTGTGAACCTGTCCCTGCCTTTGTATCTGTTTTTGGACACTTCTGTAGCCGCCCGTAAAATTTCACCATCATTAACTTTCATATCAGTAAACTAGATTGTTTATCAAAACTTATTTGAGCTAAGTTGAGCATTTTATCATGTGCATTTCATTTTTTTTCTTGCATAAAATATATGCATGTCCGAGTAGTCTCATTTAATCATGCCCGATATTTACTGATAGCTAAATCAGTCTCACAAGAAATATTCTTGTCTTACGAGTCCACACGCGCACCAGTATAATAAAAGAAAACATGAAAAATAAAAACGAATTAATAAAAATCAGAAATTATACCATCGTGTCAGTTTATTTAAAACGTGATCGAAAATATAAGTTACATATTTTTCCAGTATGAAACTGTACGTTTACAAATAAAACAGCGGGATGCAAAATACATCTAGTACCAAATAAATACACAAAATAACAAATAACCACACCTTACAAATAATAAAAATCAAAAACTCTACCCTTATCCCCACAAAAACCCATGCCCACCTGCGTCTCTCTCTCATCTCCATTTCTTCTTCAGGTAATATCCCATCCATCTTTCCCCACCTCTAAAACCTCATTACCTCTTTTCGAATAACAATGGCTGACACCCTGAGGAGGTCAACCAAGAAAAATGCTCCATCTTCTTGACCACACCACGCTCCACTATAATTCAGAAGAAAATCGACAAGAATCAGAGGTCCCAATCTATCCTTCCTTCTCCAGTCGTAACTTATAGAGGGAATTCTCCCAGAGGCCATGAATGCTCCCCTGAGAATCCCACCAAAGGTACCTTCGAATCTATTCTCTTCGACCTTATCGAAGGCTTGCGCTTCAGAAAACAATGCTCGTAAATCACTTCGCAAGAGCTTCCGCAGTCTAAGTAAGCTCTATTTACTTCTCTATTGGAGATTAGGACTTTGATGACCGCGGGGTCATTTGAGAGAACCCCGCCACTGATCGAAGGTAACGTAACATCTCCTACTCCGCACAATCCTTTCTCTGCTTCTTTTCTCTTTAAACCAGAGTCATCCGTGTCAACCATGAGGATTGGAGGTTCGGCCGGTGTGGTATCTTTCCCCAACTGTGTGTCGGAGATTTTTTCTTTACCTTTCTTTATGCCCTTCACCAAATGTCCCAATTGGCCAGACTTCACGGCCTCTTCTATTTTTTTCTTGAGCTCCCTGCAACTGTTGGTATCGTGCCCATAATCGTCGTGGAAATAGTAGTATTTGGAGGTATCCCTGCTTCTTCCTCTACTTTCCAAACGAGGGGAGGATCGAAGGCCTTCTCAGCCCTTTCCGTAGCAAGTATTTCCCTTGGGGATTTGGAAAGATTTGCCAAGAGTCTGTGGTTGATGTTTTTGTTGTAGGGTGTGAACCTGTCCCTGCCTTTGTGTCTGTTTTTGGACCCTTTTGTAGCCAACCGTAAAATTTCACCATCATTAACTTTCATATCAATAAACTAGATTGTTTATCAAAACTTATTTGAGCTAAGTTGAGCATTTTATCATGTGCTGATAACGCTACACGCGTCGTTCGGGGTCAAAGGAACTTCCTTTTCTTCGAGCAAGTTTTATAACACCCTAGGCAGTGAACCTAATCGTTGTAGTGTAGTATTAGGGTAAGCCACGGGTATTGATATCGTTATCTAGGGGAATAGGAATGCTAGTGAGAAGTTACTACGCTAAGGTTGGGGTTGAGGAAGATTATATTTTATCTTTTTTATGTTTTTTAGGAAATGGAAAGGTACGAATCTCGGGGTATTGGATTTGGGGGGGGGGGGTATTTCTACCGATTACTCTACTTATCTAATTATCTAATTAACTAAGCTAAGGGTAGTCTATATCTATTGTTGTGTGCTCGTATGATGATAAAAAAATGTGTTTACCTAGATGCTACTACTCCATAGTTATCTCCTATTGATGGTTGAATTGTCACGTCCTTATTCTTAAAGCGTTGTGTTTTCTAAGGTCGTAAGGTGTGCATTCCCTAACTCTTTGAAGTCACCTTTAAGTGTAGTAAACGAAATCCACTAAGTCATTCATAAACTAACTTTGAGGTTATCTTTGGGTTTAGTAAACGAAATCCACTAAGTCATTCATAAACAATCAAAGATTTATCAAGTATTAAACACAACGATAGCCTAGTCGCACTCCTAAGCCAATTACAATTAAGATAAGTGACAACCTAACAATAATTAACAACTAGGTTTCATATATCTAAGCAAACACACAAGTAATTTAGCCGGACATGGTAAACATGCAAGCATACACACAATCAATCAAAGACATAATTGAATTAATGAAGTAAAACACTTATCTTGGTGTAAGATAGGGTTTGGAACCCTAAAATACTGTACAAGACAGCCTTGGTTCGGTTTAGGTTTTACTCAAAAGACTACACACTAATACTTGAAAAATTCGGATTCTATATAAAGATTACACATGCGACGGCGTCACCTTATGTTTTCGACGCGTCGGGTCGCCGTCATTAGGGTTTCGTCTTGGTCACGTTAGAGGCGACCGGCGTCCACCTTGTGATTGTGCCGCGTCCTCTTCAGCTTCTGACACCGTCAGGATTGAATCTAGGCCGTCTAAGTTGCGACGGCCTTCTCTTTTATAACTTGACGTCGTCACTTGAAAATAAGAGTTTTGGCTTCTGTCACTTCACAAAATCCTCCGCGGCGTCAAGATAGCAGTGCGCCGGTCCCTGTATTTTCGCACTGGAGGCCTCGATTCTTGACTTTGGCCATTTTCTTCGTATATCCGCGCCTTTTCGTCCAAATAAGTGCCATTACAGCAATTTGCCTTCACGAGACCTAAAAAGTGAAAAGGAACGATATTAAGTAATAACGGATACAAAAGTGAGCAAATAAGGGCTTAAATGACCTCTAAAAAAGGTACCTTTTAAAACCTTATCAAATATCCCTACACTTGGTATTTGCTTGTCCTCAAGCAAATGTGCTTTTAGCCAATTAATTTATAAGTTATGGGTCATGAAGCATTGGTTTAAAACAATCCACAACACATAAAAGCCCCGCAAAAGTCATAACAAGCACGGAAATTACATACTAGCACCTCACATGGGGTGTTTGGATACTCACATCTCTCTCGGGTGTATATGAAATATAACAAGTTGGAAATGGAAGATAAACACTCATTAACCGGTCCTAGTACATAGATTACCATAGGCTTGAGAATAGATCAAACCTCCATCACTTTGGCGTAAGCACCTAGAAAATACTATCAAAGAGGTCTTTAAAGGGTTGTAACGTTAGGCTTACGGTGGGGAAACAAAGGGTTTGGTGGGATAGGCTTTTAGTGGTGGCAAGTCAAAATCTCTATGTTAAATGCATACGAAGAATGGCGTTGCTAAGCCAAGACTCGACACTCTAGACTTTAGCTAACTGAAACAAACAAACATAAATTAAAAGGATAGATGTAGGATGGTAGCCAATATGTTATTTTATTTTATTTTATTTTTTTTTCCTCTTTTTCTCTTTTTTTTCGATTTTTTTTTTTTTTTTTAATCATACACTTTTACTCTACCATCCTCTACGGTAACATCAAAATGATAGGGATTAATATGCACATCCCTACACATCCTGACTTGAGTTTTATTACTCTAACACTAATTAGACCCGAATTGAAAAGATCAAAACACTTGGGGTACATTATTATGCAAACAAAGGGAATTTGAATTTAACGTTCCCTTCCCGTCATTTCATAAACTTTAAGTTTTACCATGAATACCAATCGTCCCAAAACTGTGTACAAAGGATATGACTCGACTTAGCAACTCATGCAAGCAACCAGATAATTGAACTAAGGGTTTAGGGTGATAACAAAAATGCACTAAAAGTGAGTGCATAAAGGGTAGGCTAAGGCGATTTGGGTGTATATTTGGGGGTGGGGGAATTACTCAACCGAGGTGGAAGAAGTAATTATATTACGGGTATCAAACAAGGGTTATCCTAATGCCTCTTATCATTTAGTTATTCCTAACTACACAAGTGTAGTCTTACTAGCGATCTCGGAATGCATCACAAAACAAGTTCTAGAATCTAATATACTACCGGTTCACACTCTAAGCATTAAAGATGAATGCTTTAATTCCTACTAATCTAAGGGCGATCCTCACATTTTTGTGGAATTTAGGTGGTAAAGGGTTTTTGTGCTAGTCTGCAACTTCCTATCGTGAGACGCTTTTGTTAAAACTAATGGCCCACTCCTATATGTCATGAAAAATTTTAAATTTGGTGCCAAAATTACCTAACCGACATTTTCTCATGGTTTATTACACAAATACAATTGGACAAAGCAAATAATCAAGGATAAGCATAGTTTCCAAGTTCCCGTTTTATTTCCCTCCCTACACTTAAACTGAACATTGTCCCCAATGTTCCCCGAAAGTATCAAAGTTATGCTAATGGAAGGTAATTAAAAACGAAAGAAACTAATACTCCCTTGATTAGCTCGGTAGGATCCGTGTAAAGTAGTGGTTAAATCTTTCCCAAGAAGAATGTATGCGTGAAAAGCTCCTTCCAATCTTAAGTAACTTCTTCTTGATAAATTAAACCTGCACACTTGAAGAAAACAAACGAAACATTTGCATAAAATCGGCGGTAATAATATATATAAGACTCGATTTAAACTAGGATATAATGCTTGTGGAATGGATGTTTACAGGATTTTCGAAAATTAAGACACAGAAAATTTCAAAATTTATAAGTGGCTCGAAACGAGAAAAAAAAGTAATGGAGTTTTACTCCTTCCTGACGCCGTCAGGTTGCAATCTGACGCCGTCAGGTTATCTGACAAAAACTGGTCTTGCGATTTTCGGAAAAATTCGGGAAAATTTACATATTTAGAATCTGGAAAATTTCTGCAAAACATCCATTATGACTCGATACAAGCATTTGACTCGAACAAACACACATATATATCTTTAATTAATTGAAATTCTCATGTTTACGTTTCTTTTGAAAACGTGTGTAATCCTCCCTACACTTATCCTTTTGTAAAAATACCTTTATATGTAATTAAGACGAGGTTAAAGACAAAATAAAGCATTTTTACAAATTTAAACATGAGAATAAACAATCAATAAAAGATACACGACACAAACAAGCAAACAATTAAGCATGGGTTGCTTCCCACGAAGCGCTTTTCTTTATTTATGAGTCTTGTAGCTAGACTCAAAGTCGTGCCCCTACGTGACTTCATTGCCATCCTTCCTTTCTTCCACTAAGCCTTCATCATAAGGTTGTAGACGTTGTATGCTCACCGTGAATTCTCTTCCAACATCGTCTATTATGATAACGGTTTTAATTTTTAGATTAGTTTCTTTCACCGTATAAGGTACAAACCATCTTGGCTTATTCCTTCCCCATAATGCTTTTATTCTTGATTTATACAAAAGCACCTTTTCGCCATTCAAAAATTCCTTAGGGTTCTTTTGAGTTTGTGGTATTGTCGTATAGTTATTTCCTAACTTTTAATCACGTTTCCACAATGTCGCATTTAACCCTTGAACCATGAATTCTCTAAGCCCTTTTTCCCATTCAGCCGTTTTCTTCTTAACGGCATTATTAGAGACCTACGAATTCTTATCTTTTACCTTCTCCATAATCTTCAAAGGATATCTCGGAACAATAGGTATCCTAACTAGTCCTTTTCCACTTTTGAGTATCATAATCCCTTCACCGCATTTGATGGTTGCCTTGGCGGTGGTCAGGAAAGGTGTTCCCAGGATTAATGGCAGGTTTTTATCCTCCTCAATGTCTACAATTGCGAAGTCCACCGGATAGACAATATTGGCAACCTCAATTAAGACATCCTCCGCTATTCCTATGGGATAAACATATGAATGATTTGCTATGGAAAGTCTAAGATTGGTCTTGGTCGGTTCCTCCTTAGTCAACTTATTATAAACTGACAGCGGCATTATGTTTACATCGGATCCCTGGTCGGCCAAGGCATTTAGGTTCTCTAAGTTACCTATGCTACATGGAATTACAAAGTTCCCAGAGATCTCTTGCTTCTTAGTTACTGGCTTTCTCAGAATCGATTCGTACATAGGTCCAATAGGCATGGTGTCATACTCTTCTTCTCCTATTTCACCTAAGAGGGCTTTCCTAAGAACATCATTGCACCTAAAGTTTTCACTTGGTTAACGATTGTTTTCTTATTGATCTCATGCTTAAGGTAATGCTTGATGAATTTGGGTTCATCATCATTCCGAGCCTCATTCTTATCCTTACTATCCTTGCTGCTCTCAGACTCCTTCTTCTCAACTGCTCCATCCTCATCGGAAGCAATGGAAATGGCGTTAACAGACAAAGTGGGGGTGGCGTGCTCATCGTTCCTCACTAGCATCTTCTCGGGAATCTTCTTCTTAGTGTACTCTTTCACTAAGTCCATCATCTCCGCCATTTTTTCCTGTATCTCATCCCTTTGTCCATTGAAGGCTTTTAAGAGGGTGTCAAGCTTGGTTGTCATCTCACTTTGTCGTTGCTTGAAATCGGCTTCAAGTTGCGTCAATCGAGCTTCTTGAGATGACATGAATTTGGACACCATTCCCTCAAGACTAGTAGAAGTTCCGGTGTTTGGAGGGTTGTTGTAGGATTTTCCTAAGTTATTTGGCTCGATCTTAGGAGTCTCGTAGGAGCTCATCAGGAATTTGACTTGATCTTCAAGTTCGAGCATCCTACGATTGGAAGGTTGTGAGTTAATGGGAGGCAAAGAGACTGCCTTATCAGTTTTGGACAACTCACGGGGGTCATTCCAACATTCGTTTTCATAGAGGGCAAGGTCCTCTATTATACCCCACGATTCTTCCACGGTGAGTTTACTAAGTTTACCACCGGCCGCTTGGTCGATGGATTTCTTAGCTGAGAAGTTGACACGATCATAAAAGATTTGGACATGAAGCCAAAGATCGATGCCGTGATGAGGGACTTTGTGGAGCAAGTCCTTAAATCGAGTCCACGCCTAGTAAATAGTTTCGTCTTGACGTTGTTGGAACATCAAGATGTCATTCCTAAGTTTGGTAGTTCTTTCCGGTGGGAAACATTGGGCGAGGAAACGAGTGGTGAGATCATCCCAGCTTGAGATGGATCGGGGGAAGTCGGTCAAGCCAATTACTAGCTTGGTCCCGTAGAGAGAATTGGAAGAGACGCAGACGCGTGGTCTCCCGAGTAGTAGCATCGAGGTCGATGGAATCGACAATTTTAAGGAAATCCTTAAGATGCTGATTAGGATCTTCGGAACGAAGTCCATGGAATGCACATCCGTTTTGCACCAACTGGATGGTGTCGGATCACAGGGCCGTAGTTTGGGCTTGGTCGGGAAGCTCAATGGTGTTTCTATAGCTTAGGTGGCTTGGTCTCGAGTATTCACCAAGAGTACGGCCTCTTGGCGGGTCATTTGGTGGTAGGTTGATGAATGGTGGTGGGTTATCACCTTCCATGATGAAAAGTGATGGGGTTACGAACAAAGGTCACGAAGAAGGGGGATAGACTACAAGGAAGCTAAAAATGAGAAAAAAGCTTACTTGATAGGAATCAAGCAAGGGAATCTAAACGAGGTGGAGTCCTAACTAGCTATTCTATTCCCCGACAGCGGCGCCAAAAACTTGATAACGCTACACGCGTCGTTCGGGGTCAAAGGAACTTCCTTTTCTTCGAGAAAGTTTTATAACACCCTAGGCAGTGAACCTAATCATTGTAGTGTAGTATTAGGGTAAGCCACGGGTATTGATATCGTTCTCTAGGGGAATAGGAATGCTAGTGAGAAGTTACTACGCTAAGGTTGGGGTTGAGGAAGATTATTTTTTTTTCTCTTTTTAGTTTTTAGAATGGAAAGTACGAATCTCGGGGTTTGGATTTGGGGGGGGGGGGTTGGTATTTCTACCGATTACTCTACTTATCTAATTATCTAATTAACTAAGCTAAGGGTAGTCTATGTCTATTGTTGTGTGCTCGTATGATGATTAAAAATGTGTTTACCTAGATGCTACTACTCCCTAGTTATCTCCTATTGATGGTTGAATTGTCACGTCCTTATTCTTAACGCGTTGTGTTTTCTAAGGTCGTAAGGTGTGCATTCCCTAACTCTTTGAAGTCACCTTTAAGTGTAGTAAACGAAATCCACTAAGTCATTCATAAACTAACTTTGAGGTTATCTTTGGGTTTAGTAAACGAAATCCACTAAGTCATTCATAAACAATCAAAGATTTATCAAGTATTAAACACAACGATAGCCTAGTCGCACTCCTAAGCCAATTACAATTAAGATTAGAGACAACCTAACAATAATTAACAACTAGGTTTCATATATCTAAGCAAACACACAAGTAATTTAGCCGGACATGGTAAACATGCAAGCATACACACAATCAATCAAAGACATAATTGAATTAATGAAGTAAAACACTTATCTTGGTGTAAGATAGGGTTTGGAACCCTAAAATACCGTACAAGACAGCCTTGGTTCGGTTTAGGTTTTTACTCCAAAGACTACACATAATACTGAAAATTCGGATTCTATATATAAGATTACACATGCACGGTGTCACCTTAGTTTTGTGACGCCGTCGGGGCGCGTCATTAGGGTTTTGTCTTGGCCACGTTAGACTTGCGACGGCGTCACCTTGTGATTGTGACGCCGCCCTCTTCAGCTTTGACGCCGTCTGGATTGAATCTAGGCCGTCTGAGTTGCGACGGCCTTCTCTGTTATAACTTGACGTCGTCACTTGAAAATAAGAGTTTTGGCTTCTTTCCCGTCACAAAATCCTCCGACGGCGTCGCAGATAAGCAGTGACGCCGTCACTTTGTATTTCTAGCAGCTGGAGTGCCTCGATTCTTGACTTTGGCCATTTTCTTCGTATATCCACGCCTTTTCGTCCAAATAAGTGCCATTACAGCAATTTGCCTTCACGAGACATAAAAAGTGAAAAGGAACGATATTAAGTAATAACGGATACAAAAGTGATCAAATAAGGGCTTAAATGACCCCTAAAAAAGGTACCTCTTAAAACCTTATCATGTGCATTTCATTTTTTTTTCTTGCATAAAATCTATTCATGTCCGAGTAGTCTCATTTAATCATGCCCGATATTTACTGATAGCTAAATCAGTCTCACAAGAAATATTCTTGTCTTACGAGTCCACACGCGTACTAGTATAATAAAAGAAAACATGAAAAATAAAAACGAATTAATAAAAATCGGAAATTATACCATCGTGTCAGTTTATTTAAAACGTGCTCGAAAATATAAGTAACATATTTTTCCCGTTTGAAACTATACGTTTACAAATAAAACAGCGGGATGCAAAATACATCTAGTACCAAATAAATACACAAAATAACAAATAACCACACCTTACAAATAATAAAAATCAAAAACTCTACCCTTATCCCGACAAAAACCCACGCCCACCTGCGTCTCTCTCTCATCTCCACCTTCTTCTTCAGGTAATATCCCATCCATCTTTCCCCACCTCTAAAACCTCATTATCTCTTTTCGAATAATGGCTGACACCCTCAGGAGGTCAAGCAAGAAAAATGCTCCATCTTCTTGACCACACCACGCTCCACTATAATTCAGAAGAAAATCGACAAGAATCAGAGGTCCCCATCTATCTTTCCTTCTCCAATCGTAACTTCTAGAGGGACTTCTCCCAGAGGCCATGAATGCTCCCCTGAGAATCCCACCAAAGGTACCTTCGAATCTATTCTCTTCGACCTTATCGAAGGCTTGAGCTTCAGAAAACAATGCTCGTAAATCACTTCGCAAGAGCTTCCACAGTCTAAGTAAGCTCTATTTACTTCTCTATTGGAGATTAGGACTTTGATGACCGCGGGGTCATTTGAGAGAACCCCGCCACTGATCGAAGGTAACGTAACATCTCCTACTCCGCACAATCCTTTGTCTGCTTCTTTTCTCTTTAAACCAGATTCATCCCTGTAAACCATAAGGATTGGAGCTTCGGCCGGTGTGGTATCTTTCCCCAACTGTGTGTCGGAGATTTTTTCTTTGCCTTTCTTTATGCCCTTCACCAAATGTCTCAATTGGCCAGACTTCACGGCCTCTTCTATTTGTTTCTTGAGCTCCCTGCAACTGTTGGTATCGTGCCCATAATCGTCGTGGAAATAGCAGTACTTGGAGGTATCCCTGCTTCTTCCTCTACTTTCCAAATGAGGGGGAGGATCGAAGGCCTTCGCAGCCCTTTCCGTAGCAAGTATTTCCCTTGGGGATTTGGAAAGATTTGTCAAGAGTCTGTGGTTGATGTTTTTGTGGTAGGGTGTGAACCTGTCCCTACCTTTGTGTCTGTTTTTGGACCCTTCTGTAGCCACCCGTAAAATTTCACCATCATTAACTTTCATATCAATAAACAAGATTGTTTATCAAAACTTATTTGAGCTAAGTTGAGCATTTTATCATGTGCATTTCATTTTTTTTCTTGCATAAAATCTATGCATGTCCGAGTAGTCTCATTTAATCATGCCCGATATTTACTGATAGTGATTGTACAATAAATCGTACGACCAGGCCTTCGATGGAGATCGAAGGGTATGAGGGGTGATATGCTTGCGCCAAACTTGTAGTCAATCTACAATAAGAAATAATAGACACTTCGTTAAGTGATTGGCAGGGGTGGGCCCTGCGAACCACCTCGGGTGAGAGTAAGTATATGATATGTTGTAAGTAATACGATGTATGTGAAAATCTGTGTTGAGTGAACATACCATTGAAATGACTCGTCCAACCTATTTATAGGTGATGAAAATAGCTTGGAGAGTGTTAGCACACGATTAGGAGATCATGGGGCCGTCCCTAATTTGTGGTAACCGCTAGGCTTCATCCCACTATCTCGAACTTGGCGGGAAGCTAAGGACATAGTGGGAACGTGGGGGAAGACCAAGTCAAGGTTCTTCTTTGCCTTGGCACCTTCAAAGGAAGACACCGAAGGGGCATAGGCCTTGGCGGCGGATTCCTAATGGTAACCATGTCAATGATGAATGGTTTTACGCCACGAATGACTTATGAAGAAAGACTTGGGTCTTCGTAAAGCAATTTCAACTAAGGCCGAAGGGGGGTCCTTCGACCTGATCGGAGGGTACGTTATCAAGCCCCCCAGTCGAAAGTGATATATACGAACAAGAAATATTGCTTACGACTCAGAAATAAAAACGAAACCTCCTTTTCGTCACAAAAAACGAACGAAGATAAAAAGTCTTGTAGTTATTGACCGTATTTAATGCAAGACTAGTCCTAACTACTCTCCTTTCCTCGGTAAAAGTAAACATCATTTCGAAATTTAAAATGGTTTGAAATCCGGTAGTAAAGGGATAAGTCCGGACACGTGTAGGGCTGAGATTTAACGTTTGTAGAGTATATAAAATGTAAAAAACAATAAAACCCTAACAAAGTTTTATCTCTCGCCCAAGATTTTCACCTACTAAAACCTCTTCCGATCAAGCCTCCGATCAAACAAGGTAAAGTGCTCCTTCTTCTCTGTATTTCAAATACATTGTTGTGTTCTTTAGAAGGTTGCATGTCGACCAATAAAAAATTCGTAATAAAACAACAAGGTTGCACACTAACTAGGGAGGAGCTTAAAGCGTTCCTCACTGATTACCCCATTCCAAAGAAACATAAAATCATGCTACCAAGTAGAACTCAAGGGATATTTGATGCCCCTGAAAATTATTTAGGCCTATATACCCATGCTTTTACTACTTCCAACCTTAGGATACCTTTGCATCCTTTGATCTTAGAGTTCCTCCGGTATTATGAGGTACACATTTCTAGGTTCAACCCTTTTGGCCTAGCCAAGCTTACAACATTCATCATGATGTGTAAAGCTTATGGGTTCGAACCATCCTTGACTGTGCTTAGAGGTTTCCTGAACTATACCGGAGGAGATGGTTGACCTTAGCCAAAAGAGGTGAAAGGGATGTTCCATTACGATAGATAGACCTTTTACGAATATAAGGAACTGGAAAGGCAAATTCTTTTATATCCAAAATACCATTATCCCTCCAGCATACTCTGCATTGTTAAACCCAGACTTTCAATATGATGAGAAAAGATTCAACGATCCACTGCCCTATATTGTGAGAAGAAACCCTTGTATTGTATCAGCGTTAGCTCGTCATCCTGCTGATTGCCAAACATTCCCTGAGCCAATCCTGTTCATGGCGGCATTGCAAAGATGGGAGGGATCTCCTTTGGTACCTGAGATAATTTGTGATGGAGAAAGTATGTACTTTTATGATTAACATAAGAAATTAAAACTTATCTCTCTGATATTTATCTTATTTGCTTCTTTGTGCAGAGATGTCGTTCAGGAACTTTGTAGTAGCTGGTGGTGCAAAGGAGGTAAGCTTCCTTCCAAAGAATCCCCAAGAAACAAGCTATGGCGTGGGGTCCTCATCAGTGTCCATAAACAACAATGATGTGGACGCCAGCCCATCGAACTGATATCTGCTCCTCCGTCAAAGGAACCCATAGATGTGGAAGATCAACTTGTGGAGAACGTTGCTGACTCTGACGAACCAGTCTCCGAAGGACAGCTGGCCATCGTAGGACCCTCCGGCATAGGTGAGATTGTCCGAAACAGGAAAGGTGGCAGTGCTAAAGCTGTGAAGTCTGCTTCGAAAAGAAATCTCATCCTGCCTACCCCTCCCTCTCAAACTACCCGGCAAAAAAGTGCCCAGGGTAAGGCTGTGGAATTTCCAGCCATCGAAGGGCCCAGCGGTGATGACATCCATGGTAATGTTTCTTGCCTGTGAACAAAAATTAGGTACCAGTAATAATATATTAACAAATTTACCTATGTTGCAGGACTTCCTGATACGAAAGAACTTCCTTCTCCCCTAGCTTGTCACCAACTTGTGAGCCATGTAATCCCACCCAAGTGGAAGGGGTGATGGATAACATGTCCATAGAAAGGCTCTGCGACCTTCATGACAAAAGCTATATCCGCCAGTGCATGCTAGACAATCAGCTCAATGCTAGGACAAGGGAACTGCTCCGTGCTGTCTCAAAAGCTCGAGAGGAAATGGATGTTATGCTGAGAAGGGAGAAGGCTAGGGATCAGAAGTATGCAGACCTGGAGAAGAAGTGTGAGGATGCCTTGGAAGATTTTGACAAGAACCCCTTGGTGCAAGATCTCAGAGCTGAGAATGAAAAGCTCAAAGGTCAGCTGGCAACGAGTGAAGCTGAGTGCAGCAGGTTAACTGTTGAAGGCTCAATGGTCGTTGGCTATAAGGAGCAGATATCTGTTCTTTCATCCAAGTGTGGAGGCCTCAAAAAAGAGAGGGCAAAGTTGCTGGACCAAGAGATCAAGCTCCGAGAAAAGGTTGATGGTTTGAACCTTCGTCTGAAGATGTTAAAGAAGGATAGGGTGGATTTGGTAACCAAGGTGATCCCCTATATTGCTATGGAACTTTACCATAGCGATGATGTGGGGGTTGCCATTGGGAATGTGGTGAATGCTGCCATTTTCCATGGCAAGTGTACTACCTTGGAGGAGGTAGCCAAGACTGGGGAACCGGTGGAGCTGGAGAAAGTTCCTTACTATAGGGCAACTCATGAAAAAGAGTATGATGATGCAGGTAATCAATTAACTGCTTTAGAGTTCCCTTTCCTTGCAGATGTGACGAAGGACCCAGCGGCCTCAATTGAGGACCTACTTGCCAAGAAGCCAAGGACAGTCCAGCCTCCGTCTTCCTCCAAGAAGACTCCGTCACCCAAAGTTCCCTCTCCAAGTTCAGCTGATCCTACTCATTCCAAGGTTTGAAGGCAACCATGTGGTTGTAATTTGATCCCCAGGGTGGTATGTACCCTGTTAAAACAATTGTCTCTGTTCCTTTCCAGGCTTCATGCCTGATGAAACAATTATCATATGGTATGTGTGGTGTAGGCTACGGCCTAAGACAATATTTTATTTTGTTGGATCATGAAGGCTACGGCCTGTTTTAGACTAGTTAGACTAGTCAGTAATATACTTTGAAGCCACTAGGGCTCGAATTTTGCTATGTGTGATTCTTCTCTTTTTATTTTTACTTGCGTAAAAATATTTTTTACAACCTAAGGCGTATGGTAGATGCATAGCCTCATTGTGTGTAGTTACTTCACCAAGAATATTAGCAATCGTATAATTTAACTGCTGACAAAGGGTCGCAACCCACTCCGTCTTGATCCTTTGGGCAGCGAAAGGCTTAAAATACCTTAAGGCCATATAGGAAAGTTAATGTGAAGTTGAGATGGATGTTATGCATATGAGCAAGACTTGTTGTTTAGTCTTTGTACATCCCTTCGACATTCAAACTTATAAAGCGACTTGGTGGACAAATCTTTGTTGTATTGAACGAAACAA
Organism: Chrysanthemum makinoi; assembly: GCA_910596185.1. NCBI lineage: Eukaryota > Viridiplantae > Streptophyta > Magnoliopsida > Asterales > Asteraceae > Chrysanthemum > Chrysanthemum makinoi. Next base: position 52,159,059 of record OU343222.1, on the reverse strand, counting down.
GAGATTTGAGGGAAATGTGTTATTATCATTAAGTGGGTAGGGAGGATTACATCATTTTAAGAAATGAATACTAGACGCCTACCATTAATGCTTCTTTCCCCAAGTGAGAAGAATGCAAATACATTGATTGAAAGCAAATAAAATTTGTCCTTAGACATTGTAAGTTTCATACGTAGAACTTACGAAGAGTAGTGCCATTCCAGGTTCTATCAATAGCGTCTCCTTCTAAGGTTTCCAGTTTGTAGGCTCCGTTGCCATATGCTTCCTTAATAACGTAGGTCCCTTCCCATGTAGGTCCTAGTTTACCCTGGTACTCAGCTTTACTTGCGCTGTTGAGTCGGAGGACCTATTCCCCTGGTTTGAAGGTCGAAGGTCGGACCCGTTTGTTATAGTACCTTTCAATCTTTTGCTTGTGAATAGCCTCTTTGATTGAGGCTATTTCCCTTCGTTCTTCGAGTAGGTCTAGGTTGCTACGGAGTCTTTTTCGTTATCTGGCTTCGCTTGAAGTTCATGACTCTTCGGTTCGACACTTACTTCGAAGGGATGAAGCTTCCGTGCCATACGTCAGGCTAAAAGGTGTCTCTCAGTGACTTGACTTTGTATGCGTTCTGTGAGCCCAAAGTACTTGAGGCAGTTCATCTATCCAACCGTGATGACTGTCTCCCAGCCTTCGTGTTAGGAATTAGAAATTCCAAGTATTAAAGAGTCGGTCACCTCAAGTATATATAGTCGTTAGAAAGCTCGTAGTCGTAATTATTTTAAGTTAAATAGTATTTAGTTAGGTAACACCGTGGAGGACGGACGGGTCTTTACCCACTGTATGCCTGATCCACAGCCCGTTGTGTGGCGTTTTATTGTAAGACTATAAATACTCTCTACCCTCCAAGGTAGAGAGTTGGAGCTCATAATAAGATTTTTCTTTCTCTCACTAAGTTCCCTAAACCTCTAACTTTCTCTCTCTAAAACCTTCTTGTACGCCTCTTGTGATTATGGCTTAGTGTGTATGTGAAATCCAATATGTTACAATTGGTATCAAGAGCCATGGTTAGATCATCTCTTACATATCTTTGGATTTCTAGTGGTTTTTAGGAGGTTTTTGAGTTTGAAAAAGTTTAGTGGTTTTTGCATCATTTTGGTTGATTTCTAGTGTTAAAGTTTGGATTTTGATTGTATTTTTGTGTTTAGAATCATCACAAGTGTTTAGGTTTTGATTTAGAAGGCTTGAATCATCGTGGTTGGATTGTTTTTGGATTGAAAAGTGGTGTTTATGTGTTTTTTCATGCTAGCGACTTGAGCCACGGAAAAGTTTTTCTTGGTAGCGACTTGCTTTGCAATTTGGTAGCGAGTTATTGTTAAAGGAATTAGCGAGTTGGGTTAGCGACTTGTCTAGTGAGACAAGCCGACAAAAAGTACACGTAGTAGATTCTCCACTACACGTAGCGACTTGGTGTAAGTTAGCAACTTGTACTTTATTTTGTTAGCGACTTGGTGTTAGCGAGTTGGTACCTAGCGAGTTGCTATTTAGCGACTTGACAAATCAGCGACTTGGTGCTAAGCGAATTGCTGTCAAAACTTTGCTAGCGACTTGGATTGTAGCGAGTTGTTATATAGCAACTTGGGACTATAGCGACTTGGCACTTAGCGACTTGGTTCAAAGTTTCCTAGCGACTTGGGACTATAGCGACTTGGTTCAAAGTTTCCTAGCGACTTGAGTGATATCCTTTGAATACGGTTTTCTCTTGATTTAGTAAAATCCTGTGAAAGAATCTATTTCCCGGTTTAATCATAGAGTTATAAAATCCCCTTTAATCAGTCATCATGTCTACCAACGCTCCTACAAACATCTCCATGTTGCGAGGATGTTCAAGCAGTGGTTCAGATACTGGCGTCCACCCATGCTTGACAGAAATGACTACGACTCTTGGGCTCAAAGAATCAGATGTATGTCTTGGAAAGGAAAATGGGGTCAACATTCTCAAATCGATTGATGAAGGACCATATCAGTTGAGACTACTTGAGACATAATTGATACAGCTGAAGATGGTACATTGATTTACGGAATGGACAGGCCAAAGATGTATGATGAGCTTAATGATAAGGAGAAGAAGAGATTCGATCTGAGATATCGGGGCTTCTAACATCATATTGCAAGGTCTTCCAAAAGATATATACAAGCTTATCAACCACAACACTGAAGCAAAGGCTGTATGGGATAATGTTAAGATGCTTCTCTCAGGTTTTGAATTAACTATGGAAGACAGAGAATCTCAACTCTATGATGAATTTGAGCACTTCAAGATGAAACCAGATGAGAGTGTCTATGAGTACTATATGAGATTCCATAAGCTTGTGAATGACATGAGGAACATCGAATGACCATGCCTAACATTCAGTGAACTCAAAGTTTGTAACAACATGAATCCCTGAATGGCACAAGTTTGTCACTTCGTGAAGCTCACTAAAGGATTGAAGAATACAAACTATGAGCAACTCTATGCCTTCCTTCTTCAGAATGAGAGACATGCCATGTTTGAAAAGAGGATTCTTGAACAATTCAAAACAAATCCAGGAGAGATAAGCTCATCAAATGATTCAACTGCCTTCTACTTAAACATTGGGATTACCACTAAAGCTTCACAAGTTGTACCCATGGGTGATGGAACTCACAAACTCATTCCCGATCCAATGTTCAAACAAGTTGATGCTGATACACACGTGGGAAACTTCATTAGTCAACTAGCCCTCATGATCAGTCAAAACATGAACACTCTCCCACACACCAACAACAACCTCATACAAAGACATCCAATCCACACAATCAAGCTACATTAGAAGGGAAGGTTATGGTGCAGCCAATCCAAGAAAGTCAGTATGATCAGAGAAGGGGTGGAGGCTATGGAGGAAATCAGAATCGGGGAAGGAATGGAAATCAAGGACAAGTCAAGACAGTTAAGTGTTACAACTATGGTGGTGAGGGACACATTGCAAGGAATTGCACATCTCCAAAACGTCCTCAGAATGCTGAATACTTCAGGGATAAGATGTTGCTAGTACAAGCTCAGGACAATGGAGCAACCTTGGATGAAGAGGAGCTGCTATTTCTTGCTGAAGGGAATGCTAAGACGTATGATGCAGACGTGGATGAGCAGCCTATTCAAGAGATAGGTCACAATCATCAGAATGCCTTTCAAGTAGCTGACTGTGATGCATACGACTCTGATGTTGATGATGGACCTACTGCACAAACAATTTTCATGGCTAGCATTTCTCCAATGGTTTCTCCTAAGATCTCATCTTCACCACAAGCTGGTCTATCCAAAGACAAACTCATTTCTGAGGTACTAAAACTATCGATGAATGCTGATATGCAAAAGATGCATAACAAAGTACAATCAATTGAAACTATTGAGTCAAATATTGAAGATATGGGTAATATCAATGTTGTCCCATATGATCAATATGTGAAACAAAGTGAAAGTGAAGTTGTACCAAGTGATGCATCTTCTGCAGTCAATGATGACTATGTTTTTTATGAATACACCGCATGTGCCTCTGATGATTCTTTATCTGAACTGAATGCCTATAAAGAACGTGTTGCTATTTATGAACAACGTGCTAAATTTGAGTTGACCTCCCGTGAGCAGGAAATGGATGACCAAATGCATACAACTATTAGAAAAAGTAGGTTTAGAGAAGAAGTATTAAAACAAGAGTTAAACTCCTTACAAGAAAAGCTTTCTAAAACTGCTAAGCAAAAACAAGAACTTCAAGAAAATGTTAAACTGCTTAAGCAAGAATTTAGCGTTAAGGAATCAAAACTTTTGAATGATTATTCTAATCCAAAAACCTTGAAAAACAAGCTCGAAAATAAGTTGTACGTACAAGGAAATACCATTCAGATGCTCACAATCACTAAGCATAGAGTTTTGAGTGATAAGCATAGTACTCCCCTTGTTGAGGAACCAAATCCAGAAGTTGTTAAAAAGGCTAAAGCTGCCCATAAGGTTATTTATGATGGCAATGAAATTCTTAAGCCTAGACAGAAACCTAGTTTCACTGAGTGCGAGGAAGATAAGAAATCAGATGAAGTCACTAGGGAAAAGATGAACAAGAAACTAGATGATCCTAAATGTAAAGAAAAGAAAATAAATATCACACCCCATGATTACAAGAAGGAGAATTGGATTTCCTTGAACAAGTTTAAGCCTCAGACATTGTTAACAACCGAACAAGTGTTCTGGAAAAAGGATTTAGATAAGCAAAAGCGAGAGAATCTTGTTGTAACAAACCCCCTTTAGGAAAATGCCTCAGGATGTGTATCCTCCCAATACACCAATGCATTTAGTTCCTAGGACTATTGCCACTAAGAGCAAGACCTTAATCAGCCAATATGTTATTCTTCAACTATTTGTCGATTTTGAGAAAACTTGTAAGAAAAGGATCACACCCACTGGGATAACTGAAAGGGAAAGGGGTTTTGAACAAACAAAAGAATGCTATCTAACTGAGGTCATGCCTTTCTTCAAACTACTAAAAGATCATTTTGAGAGTCTTAAAAAGGGGATAAGTTCAGATATTAAAGGAATGGAAAAAGAATTTGATGCAATGATAGTTGAGGTTAGTGACTATGAGCGAGCATTAAAATATAATGAGATTGAGAGGAAGAACTTGCATACCTTGAATGAGAATCTTATTTCTGAATGTATTGCTCAAGATGTGTTTTACACTGATACGAATTGCTCCATTAATGCTTCTCAATTTCATGAATTATCGTTGCGAAAGTCTCCCATGATCGTGTCATTGAGCTTGAAAAGATTAATTCGAAACTTAATGAGAAAATTGATCAGGATGATCATGATAATTTGGTAAAGCATCTTTCTAAACTAGAAGTTGAACATTTTGATTTACAACTAAAATATCAACATCTTAAGGAAAATGTCAAAACCTCAAATATCAAGACATCCTTGGATGCTACTGAATTTGATGCGGTTTTGAAATTAGCAAACGTGATGAACAGATTCGAGCTCATTGTAACACGATCAAAAGGTTGAAAGTCCAAATCTCTCAATTAAAGGGTGACAAGAACAATGTGACTGGATCCCAAATGCCTCCTCCTTTAGATTCTCAGTACTCTCAAACTTTTCATCTTCAAAACTTAGTTAATGCCTTACAAAAGGAAAACGAGAGTTTTCTAGAAGAAAATGAAAAAGTTAAGCGACACTTTAAAGAGTTATATGATTCAATGAAAGTCACCCGTGACCAAAACAACGAAAAAATAACGTCTTTACAAAAGGAAATTGAGAATCTGAAAAGTCAGGGAAATGGGAAACTGCCACTTGTTTTCAATAAGAATGTTGTCTCAAAGTCACCCTTAGATTGCAAATACACTGTGACGGTTAAATATATTCCTCCTTATCTTAGGAATAATGAACCTGCATTTCATGACTATTGTGCTCACCTTAAGGATAGTCTAGAATGTCTCCGTGAGATTGTTGAAGAGGAATTCATTAATAAACCTCTTGATAGAGAAATTAGGTTTGCTTGCCTCCGGGCCAAACGATCTCAAGAGCTGCTTGAATGTGTAATTGCAACATGTCCAAAATCCTTAGGTGAAAAAGCCAAAGCTGTGAAGCCTTGTTCTATGCCTAGTGCCAAGCAGGAAATCCGTTCTATGCCCAGTCTTAAGAAAGTAAACACTAATGTGCCTTCAAGTAGTTCAGATTCTAGATATGTCAGTGCTAAGAAAGTGAACTTTAGTGTGCCTGCAAATAGCTCAAATCACAGTTTTAAGAAAGTAAACACTAATGTGCCTTCTAGTAGTTCAGATCCTTGCACATCAAGTTTAGGAATGCAAAAATTAGATCAACCAACTAATGTTCCCATTCCCTCTACAAGAGTAATCAGTGACATTAAAGTGAGCAGGTCAAAGTCTCAAGACAATACAAGGAATGATAGGACCTTGCAAGCTAAGAATGTGCATTGGAAGAGAGTAGAAGACCAATCTAGGAACTTTAAGCTTGTGTTGAATAAAACGAATCGTGTTGATTCTAGTATTAGCCCTAGGCGTACTGTAATTAATTCCAATTCTGATACTATTTGCAAACCTTGTAATGATGTCTGCTTGAATTCTGTTGCTAATCATGAATGTGGTGTGAATGCTTTGTCTAATAATGTCAAATGCCCAGTTAAAATTGTTAACGCTAATAATCGTGCAAAGAAGGCAAAAAGGAAAAACGAAAGATTGTTAGAAAACAGTGGAAACCCACGGGAAGAACATTTATAAAGATAGGTTATTATTGGATACCTTTTGGCCATAAGAATAACCCAGTTTGCTCTCAAACTGCTAAGACTATGCCCACTAGAAAATGGATGCCTCTTGGTAGAACTATTCCCTTAAGAAGTGAACATACTTTGAATAGGTCAAATACAGACACCAGCATTGCATCTATTCCCAATGATCCATTGCTTCTACTTGATATAGATGTGTCTATTTCGATGTGGGTGTTCCAATTCTTGTTACTAACCAAGTGGAACCCATTCTTGCATGGGGATCCCAATTATCCAGTTATCCATTCTTGTCTGTGTTCAACTGCAGATCGTTCAAATCGTTATGTGGTACTTGGACTCAGGCTGTTCCAAGCATATGACTGGAGACCGATCGCGGCTCATGAACTTCGTGAGCAAATTCATCGGGACAGTTAGATTCGGGAATGATCATTTCGGTGCAATTAAGGGTTATGGAGATTATGTTGTTAGAAAAAGTGTTATCTCCAGGGTATATTATGTGGAAGGTCTTGGTCATAACCTTTTCTCTGTTGGTCAATTCGATTCGATCTAGAAGTAGCTTTCAGAAAACATACATGTTTCGTTAGAGAACTTGATGGTAAGGAACTTTTAAGAGGAACACGTGGTTCAAACCTATACACCATCTCTATCGAAGATATGATGAAGTCTTCTCCAATTTTCTTGTTGTCAAAGGCTTCAAAAACAAAGTCATGGTTATGGCATCGTCGTCTCAATCACTTGAACTTCGGCACCATCAATGATCTCTCCAGAAAGGACTTAGTTGTAGGTTTACCTAGACTTAAGTATGAAAAAGATCATCTTTGTTCAGCATGCCAATTGGGAAAAAGCAAGAAGTATGCCCATAAACCCAAACCTACAAACTCAGTCTCAGAAGTTCTTCATACAATTCACATGGACTTATGTGGACCCATGAGAGTGCAGAATATCTTTGGAAAGAAATATGTGTTAGTTGTGGTTGATGATTTCTCTAGATTCATCTGGGTAAAGTTCCTAAGGTCAAAGGATGAAACTCCAGATATCATCATCAAACTCATCAAACAAGCAGTTCGTCTTAACAAAACGGTCGAATCATCAGAACAGACAATGGAACCTGAGTTTGTTAACAAACAACTTGGTGAGTTTTATGAAAGTATTGGAATTAGTCACCAAAGAAGTGTTCCTCGAACTCCTCAACAGGACGGTGTAGTTGAAAGACGAAATCGAACTCTTGTGGAAGCCGCAAGGACTATGCTTATTTACTCAAAAGTTCCAATGTTTCTCTGGGGTGAAGCCATCGCCATGCATGCTACACCCAAAATCGATCCGATTCACACGCTCATGGAAAAACTCCAATATGAACTTGTCCACAACAGAAACCCGATCTTTCATTCCTTCGTGTGTTCGGTGCTTTATGTTATCCAACTAATGATGGTCAAGATTTAGGAAAACTGAGAGCTAAAGCGGACATTGGAGTTTTGTAGGCTATGCACCAAACAGAAAAGGTTACCGAATCTATAACAAGAGAACCCGAAATATCATGGAAACAATTCACGTCACGTTTGATGAGCTGACCGGTCAAATGGCTCCTGGACATTCCAGTTCTGGACCCGTACTTCAAAACAGTCCCATTGGTTCATTTCTTGTACCAAACTCCTCATCAGTAACTCCATATGTACCCCCCCTCTGAAGATGATTTAAAGAAACTATTTGATCCAATGTTTGATGAACAATTTGAGCCAAGTAACAATGATATGTCAATCCAATCAACAGAGGCTGCTTCTATTCCTGTCAATTAAATTAACCCTTCAACGTCTATGTCATTAAGCCAAGAAGCGCTTACTGCTGACCAATCTGGTTCTTCAACAAATCTTCAATCATCAAGTGTACATCATGGAAATGTTTCTGATTCACAGGATGAAGTCAATCCCTTTGCTACTCCCGAAGATGCTCCATTTAAGAATATATTTGCTCCCGAATCGTCATATGAACCATCTTCTACAGGAGACATCAACTCTGCTACTTCAGTCCCTCAACAACAGCCACATGAACACCTCAGAAAATGGACTCACGATCATCCATTAGACAACATCATTGGAAATCCCTCTCGACCAGTATCCACACGGAAACAACTTGCAACCGATGCCTTATGGTGCTTCTTCAACTCCGTACTCTCTAAGATCGAACCAAAAGATGTTAAAACTGCCATGAATGAAGACAACTGGTTCAATGCCATGCAAGAAGAAATTCATGAGTTTGATCGTCTCGATGTATGGGCATTAGTACCTGCTCCAGATTGTGCTATGATCATTGCTCTCAAGTGGATCTTCAAAGTAAAGCTTGATGAGCATGGTGATGTTTTAAAGAATAAGGCTAGATTGGTTGCAAAAGGATACCGTCAAGAGGAGGGCATAGACTTTGAAGAATCATTTGCTCCAGTGGCTCGAATCGAGGCAATCAGAATATTCTTAGCTAATGCTGCAAGTAAGAACATGGTAGTCTATCAGATGGATGTAAAGACGGCATTTCTGAATGGAGATCTTAAAGAAGTCGTCTACGTCAGCCAACCTGAAGGCTTTGTGAATCCAGAGCATCCTACTCACGTTTATCGTTTGAAGAAAGCTCTTTATGGTTTAAAGCAAGCTCCAAGGGCATGGTATGATACGCTATCAAAATTTCTTCTGTCTACCAGCTTCAGCAAAGGAGCAGTTGATCCAACATTGTTCACTAGAAAGTCAGGCAAACATTTAATTCACGTTCAAATTTATGTTGATGATATCATCTTTGCCTCGACTGACCCCAATGAATGTGATCGTTTTTCAAAAGAAATGGGTTCCAAATTTCAAATGTCAATGATGGGACAAATGTCATTTTCTTGGGATTACAAATTTCACAAAGTCCCGGAGGCATTTTATAAATCAATCTAAATATGCAAATGAGATTTTAAAGAAATTTGGATTTGATTCAAGTGACCCGTTGACACTCCCATGATTGAACGAACCAAGCTTGATGAGGACCACTCGGGGATCATGGTAAACCAAACGAAATATCGTAGTATGATCGGATCCCGATGTACCTCACGCCAGTAGACCTGATATTTTGTTCATGTATGCATGTGTGCTAGATACCAGCTAAGCCTACCAAAAGCAACTTGAAGCGGTTAAACGGGTCTTTCGGTATCTCCAAGGAACCATCAATATGGGACTATGGTACCCGAAATACACCAGGTATGTCACTAACAGCATATGCAGATGCAGATCATGCAGGGTGTCAAGATACTCGTCGAAGTACGTCAGGAGGTGCTCAGTTTTTGGGTGATAAGCTTGTGAGCTGGTCCTCAAAGAAGCAAATGAGTACTTCTATTTCCTCTACAGAGGCTGAATACATAGCCATGTCATCTTGTTGTGCTCAAATCCTATGGATGAGATCCCAATTATCTGACTATGGCTTTGAATTTAACAAAATCCCTCTGCACTGTGATAATAAAAGTGCTATTGCTCTCTCATGCAACAACGTACAACACTCAAGAGCAAAGCACATCGACATTCGACATCATTTCATCAGGGAACAAGTGGAAAAAGGTGTGGTGGAACTCTATTTTGTAAGGACTGAATACCAGTTAGCAGACATCTTCACCAAAGCTCTTCCAAGAGAACGTTTTGAGTTTATTCTTCCACGTCTTGGCTTGAAAAGCCTTCAACCAGAAACACTCAAACGTCTTCAGGAGGAAGACGAGGAGTAAAGGTCTATCTTCATCTATCTCTTGTAAATATTTATTCGAAAAACAAAATACAAAATTATAAAACTCTCAAAAAATCAAATAGAAAATTATAAAACTTTCAAAATACATAAAAATCTGAAAAATTCAAAAATCTTCAAAAAAAAATATAGTCAATTTGTCATGTTTTTCTCGGTTCGATAATATCTACGGTCTTTGTGTTGTCATTCAAAGAATGACACGGGACTTTAGATGTTGTTCGAATTCTTAAAAAAAAATCAATCAAAAAAAAATTATATATATATTTTTGGGAGAAAGAGAAACAATGGTTTATTGTCATTTCAGGCAGTAACCCGCTTTTCAAAGTAAGAACAGAGCCATACTTTATCATGTTTTCAAAATTCCATGCTCTGATTTTTTAAACATTTATCTGCGAAAACTAACGTTTTTTAAAAATAACTCGGACTCTATTTTTGATAATCATCTGGACTTATTTGTCAAAATATCTATCTCTCAAACAACAACCTATGTCATTGTTTGAGGGGGAGAATGATTTCAATTAAATTAAAAAGTTATTTGTCATTCAATTGTTTTCAAAAGATATTCATGCATGTTTAATCAATGGAGTTTTAAAGTCTTAATATCCGATCCTTATTAGTTAAAACGATTTCATTATCAAGTCACAATTCTCCTTAAAAGCTTTCAAAATCAATTTAAATCTACAAGAGATCACAAATCTCAAATGATTTGATAATTGTGATCGGGGGAGAATTTGTGATTTAAATTGGATTTAAACTGATAATTCGGTAAATGGTTTTATAAGGATGTACAAGCTCTCCTTTCCACATGTGCCAAACGATTTCGAATTTTCAAATTTTCCATGCACATGTTGAGGGGGAGCATTTATCTTAACCCACAAAGATCCTAAACGTGATCAATTTATATCAATGTACATGTTCCCTCTAGTATGTGCAAAAATCTTTTCAAACCTTGATGCACATATTAAGGGGGAGCAAAATTGTGAAAACCTCATCCTTCTCGAAAATGCTTTATCTACTTGTTTTGATTTGGAAAGTGATGATTGATATCTTTTAGAAAATAGAATTCAAAGAAGTTAACTCTTTCTCTTGCCTCCGTGTGCAAAACAATTTCAATCACTTAATGCACATGTTGAGGGGGAGCTCTTGTTCTAAAAATATCAAAAACAATTCTGGTACAAAATACTTTGATAATATATCACAAGTATCTGGATTGATTTTCAAATGGTTTTCAATTGGTTCCAATGGCAGATGAACAATACCAAATAGACCGACCAACTTTACTTTATGTATGGTGATATAAGGATGATAAGGTTAGGTATTTGTTCCCATGATCCGCCAGAACGGAGGGATCTACCCAAGGACTATCCACTAGTTAGTGTAGAGTTCTTAGGTATGATGATAAAAGGAGAAAAATAAGATATGGGAAGTGTGCGGACTAAGACTGAGCTAGTACTGGAACAAACCCAACAAGGTTCTTGCAGTGAAGTCTCGGTAAGCACTGAAGGGGTTGAAGAATGAAAAAGAATTGAATAAGAAAAGGGTGAAAACAAAAAGCCCTCCATATATTCAATCTTAGGGCAGAAACCGGGTTCAATTCATATGCTACTGATGGTAACATCGGTATTGAAGACAAGACGTCATGGACCCAGTGACGCACTGCACTTCAACTTTCCAAACCACTCAAGTTCCTCTTAAAAGGACTTGTTTCATTCTCACGGGGAACCGACATTATCTATCGACTTTCTCTTAGAGATTGTTGATATTGAAAAAGGAGACCCTCTCCCTAGTCTCCGATATAGGATCCAAATATGCACAAATTGAGTCTAGAGCCACGAGATCATCAATAAATCTCATTAGGACACTTTCAATGGAGACTCTCTGTTTCACTCAATGTGGAAAGAGATATTATATATTGAGTCCTACGCATAATCCTTGTGGTATTGCCAGAACATCTGAGTGATATGTGAACATATTCGCAATGAAGATGGAAAGCCTTCTGGAGCCAACATCAAACAAGCTCCTGGTAGGTGGCATGTGAGATCTATTATATAGATCAACCATGTGACAACTGAACAGAAACAATGGGGCGATTCAATCTCTTGAATCAATCCTGGTTCAGGTTATGGATTGACGGATACCTTTGAAAAACCGGTCTTTGTGCGTAAAAACTCTTTTCTTTGGCACATCGACCGTGTACTAATTTTTCAAATCAAAAGGTGTTTTTATAATTGATAATTGATTTTCAATAAAACCTTCGTTGTATTGCAAAAATAATTTCTATTGAGCAATGCACGATTGTTTTTCAAATCTCTTTTCATCAATCAGTGGACTTAAATTCGCTGGTTCACTCACTCCGTGTTCTCTTCTTTGAGACGTTCTGGTTCGAGAACAGCTAGAGCAGCTGCGAAACCCTGTCAAGGAAATTCTTTGGAATTTTACCTGATCACAGGCAGTACATGTACTGATCAACGGGGAACCGTGGGCCGTGTACCTCAATTCAACGAAAGTGGTCAAAGACACTTTCGTACGCTTTAATTGCTAACTGTTGTATGCAGGTACGCCCGACGTTTGCAGCTGATCAGAATGATGCGGTCAATCCTTAGCCGCATGCTCACACCACTCATTCATCTCGAAAGAAATCATGTTCTGTGCTTCAATGACTCTAATATTTTCACTCCATGCTTCCTGGCTGCTGCCAATATCATGAATCAACGAAAGCTTCCGCCACTCTGATGAGAAGATATCATGATCCAGAATGTGAGCATGTCGGTCCATAAGTCACAACACCACAATGGAAGTGTTAGAGGTGTATTATTGCTGATGATCTCAAAAGATGGCTTAAAATTATTATCACATGGATCAGTAAAAGACCTCCACTTAGATTAACCAAACATGCAATGAGAAGAATCAATGACTACGAGCTTCGGAGCAAAGTACTACATCAAGAATGCAAGAATAATTTTTTTAATGTAATATCTGTTTGTATTCAATGTAAGTTTAGTACATGATTGAGGTGACCTCCCTTAGGGGGAGATTGTTAGGAATTAGAAATTCCAAGTATTAAAGAGTCGGTCACCTCAAGTATATGTAGTCGTTAGAAAGCTCGTAGTCGTAATTATTTTAAGTTAAGTAGTATTTAGTTAAGTAACACCGTGGAGGACGGACGGGTCTTTACCCACTGTATGCCTCATCCACAGCCCGTTGTGTGGCGTTTTATTGTAAGACTATAAATACTCTCTACCCTCCAAGGTAGAGAGTTGGAGCTCATAATAAGATTTTTCTTTCTCTCACTAAGTTCCCTAAACCTCTAACTTTCTCTCTCTAAAACCTTCTTGTACGCCTCTTGTGATTATGGTTTAGTGTGTATGTGAAATCCAATATGTTACACTTCGTTCTATTCCTTGTATGATGTCTCTGTTAGTAACTTCCACTTGTCCGTTACCTTGAGGATGGTAGACGGAAGTGAAGGATTGTTTGATGTTCAGGCCTCTGCAAAACACTGGGAATACCCCTTCGGCGAACTGCTTCCCATTATCTGAAATGATGATGTGAGGTACTCCGAACCGACAGATAATATGCTCCCACACAAATTTTTCCATGTGCCTTCCTGTAATGGATGCCAAAGGCTTTGCTTCCACCCATTTAGTGAAGTAATCGATGGCTACGACCAAGAACTTTACTCCTCCTGGAGCAACTGGCAGAGGGCCTACAATATCTATCCCCCATTGGCTGAAGGGCCATGCGGACGTTACGGAAGTCATATCTTGCTTTGGTAGCCTTGGGACTCTTGAGTGGACTTGACAGGTTTCACACTTCTGAATGATGTCGACAGCGTCCCTGTGCATCGAAGGCCAGTAATATCCTACCCTCATGACTTTGGAGACAACGGAGCGGGGTCTTGCGTGAAGTCCGAAGGATCCTTCATGTATTTCTTGAATGATGTTGGCGGCTTTCCTTGGTCCTACACAACGAAGCCATGGGGACAGAAAAGATCTTCTGTACAAGTAATTTCCCATGATTCTGTACTGTGGTGCTTTGATGCGAACCTTTCGACCTAACTTTTGATCTTCTGGCAGTATATCACTTATTAGATATTCTCTAATTGGAGTCATCCAATTCGAGTCTTCCTCCTGTATTACATCAGACACCTCCTTTCGGACGATGGACCTATCTGCCAACACTTCGACCAGAACTTCCTTGGTTAAATGAGCAAATGCCATTGATGCCAGTTTTCTAAGTGCATCCACCTTCTTGTTTTGATTTCTCCGAACATGCTCTATGTTGTAGGATGCGAACCCTTCGAGCATTTCTTTGGCCTTATCCAGGTATTGCTTGATCACAGATTGTCTTGCCTCGTAGGAGCCTTTTATCTGATTGGCCACCAGTTGGGAGTCAACGAAAATATCTAAGTCTTCTACTTCCATGTCTTTGGCCAATCGGAGGCCTGCTAACAAGGCTTCGTACTCCGCTTCATTGTTCGTGGCGTCGAATTCAAAATGGAGTGCATAAGTATACTCTTTCCCATTGGGATCAACGAGCATGAGACCTGCGCCAGAACCGTCAGAGCTGGAGGCTCCGTCAGTATAAAGCTTCCACCCTTCGACCACTTTATCCAGTTTCTTTTCAGGAACCATTGTGCCATGTTTTGGTTCGGAGGGTATTTCTGCTAAGAAGTCTGCCAATATTTGCCCTTTGATCGAGTTTCTACCCTTGTATTCAATTTCGTGCTCTCCTAGCTCAATAGCCCATTTAGCTATCCTTCCAGATTTCTTCGGCTTCGAAAGTATCTGCTTAATTGGTTTTTCAGTAAGTATGGTTATGGGGTGAGCTTGGAAGTACCTTCGAAGGCGTCTCGCGGCATGGACCAAAGCCAAAATTAGCTTCTCCAATGCTGGATAATTTAGCTCAGCTCCCTGTAGAACCCTGCTAACGAAGTAGATAGGAATTTGCTTCTTCTCCCTTTCTGCCAATAACACAGCGCTGATGCTTTCGAAGGAGGCTGCGATATACATGAACAACACTTCGCCTTTGATTGGGGCTGTAAGTGTAGGTAGAATAGCCATGAAATCCTTTAGCTTTTGGAAGGCTGCTTCTGCGTCTATGCTCCATTGGAACGTCTTTTTGTCTGTGCATCCTTTGAGTGTTTTGAAGAACGGCAAAGATCTGTCTGCACCCTTCGACAAGAATCTGCTGAGGGCTGCTAGCTTTCCATTCAGACTTTGTACTTCCTTTAGGGACTTAGGAGGCTGCAAATCTGTGATGGCCTTAACCTTCGAAGGATTGGCCTTAATACCTTGCTTGGTGATCAGATGCCCCAAGAATTGTCCTTCTTCCACACCGAAGGAGCATTTCTTGGGATTTAACTTCATGTTGATGGCGCGAAGCTGGTCGAAGGTTTCCTTGATGTCGGAGAGCATGTCTTCCTCCGATCTGCTCTTGATGACCATATCATCTACGTACGCCTCCAGATTCCTACCTATCTGCTTGTGGAAGGCTTTGTCCACTAAACGCTGGTAGGTGGCACCTGCATTTTTCAAACCAAAAGGCATCTTTTTGTAACAATAAACACCTTTTCCTGTAAAAAAGGCTGTCTTCTCTTCATCCTCTTCCGCCATTTGTATCTGATGGTAACCCTTATAAGCGTCTAGGAAACACTTCAGCCGAAACCCTGACAAGGATTCCACCTTCCAATCAATTTCTGGCAGAGGGTAGCAGTCCTTCGGGCAGGCTTTGTTAATGTCTGTGAAGTCCACGCACATTCGCCATCCTCCATCATGCTTTTTGACCATCACCAGATTGGCCACCCAAGTTTGGTACTTCACCTCTCTGAGTATGCCTGCTGTTACAAGTTTGTCCACTTCTTTGCATGCGGCAACATTTCTTTCAGAAGCCAGGCTTCGACGCTTTTTTTTATGGGTTCAATATGTTTGAACTCATTGAGCTTGTGCTTGGTGCCGAAGGGCTTTCCATCTATGATGAGAGTTCTGGGAACCCCCGTCATGTCAGAGTAGGTCCATGCGAAGACGTCTGCGTTAGCACGTAGTACCTTTTCCAATTCTGCTTTAAAGGAGGTTGGGAGTTGCTTTCCGATCACTACCGTCTGATCGGGGTAGAGATCATTTACCACAATGCGTTCTTCGGCGTCAGTACAACTAAGGACATCCTTCGGAGGCTCTTCTGAAACCTGTTTGATTCTTTTGCCTACTTCTGTAGGCTCCTTCACCTTATAGCTGGAGAAAACTGTTCCAATGCCGAAGGGTGTTTGGAATTTGATCGCGGCATGTATAGTTGAGACAACGATGCCCATTTTCTGCATTGCTGTTCTCTCTATCAATAGGTTGTAGGGAGATTCGGACCTTACGATCGTGAAAACCAGAGTTTCTGTCCTTTTTAGCCTCCCTTCTCCAATCGTAACCTCTAGAGGGACTTCTCCCAAGGGCCATGAGTGTTCCCCTGAGAATCCCACTAAGGGTACCTTCGAATCTACTCTCTTCGACCTTATCGAAGGTTTAAGCTTTAGAAAACAGCGTTCGTAGATAACTTCGCAGGAGCTACCGCAGTCAAGGTAGGCCATGTTTACTTCTCTGTTGGAGATCAAGACCTTGATGACCACTGGGTCATTTGAAAGAACTTTCCCTATGAGTGAAGGAAAAGTTATATCTCCTATTCAGCACAAAGTTTCCTCCATTTCTTTCCTTTTCGAACCAGAGTCATCCTTGTACACCATGAGGATGGGTGCTTCTACAGGTGTGGTATCCTTCCCCAACTGTGTGTCGGAGACCTTGTCTTTACCTTTCTTTATACCCTTCACCAAGTGTCCCAGTTGGCCGGACTTCACGGCCTCTTCTATCTGTTTCTTGAGCTCTCTGCAGTTGTTAGTGTCGTGTCCATAATCGTCATGGAAGTAGCAGATTTTGGAAGTATCTCAGGGCCTGCCTCTGTTTGCTAAGCGAGGAGGAGGATCAAAGGCCTTCGCAGCCTTTTCTGTAGCAAGTATCTCTCTTGGAGATTTGGACAGATTAGCCAAGAGCCCATGGTTGATGTTTTTGTGGTATGGTGTAAACCTGTCCCTGCTTTTATGTTTGTTCTTCGACCCCTCCCACGAAGGATGCTTCGTGGCTTTGCTGTGACTTTCTTTTTTTCAACGGAGCCCCATTGGTAGACACTTCTTTTGCTTCGATCCAGGTGTAAGCCTTTTCCACCAAACCCTATAGGTTGCGGGAGATCAGTGGAGAGGAATTCAACCAAACTTCGTTTCAGAGGCCATGCACAAAACCCAGATGCGCTGGTCCTCATGCAAGCCCATTATCTGTAATGTCATCGGTGTACCGTAATGAAAGCTCGTGCTCTCATTTTCCCTCTGCTTGATGTTGTGCAATCGTTAGGTGCGTTCTTGTAAACTTTTCTTTGGCTGAAATGTGATCCTAACTTGGCCTTGAGATCATCCAAATTCACAATGCTACCTGGTTTTTTCCCGTTCCACCATATATGAGCAGAGTCTCGTAGGGTGTATGAAAACATGTGACAAGCAATGTGCATAACCCATCTGCATTCTAATAGCCCTTCAACAAGTGTAAAAGTTATCCGGATCCCCTTTCCCATCGTAGGTACCAATATGTGCAGGCATTTTCAACCCATCGCAAAGGGTAGTCTCTATCCACCTTACAGGGTGTTGTGGAGCCCACAGGCTCCGAAAAGGCAGCTTATAAGGTGGCATATAGGTAGGGAAGCATTATACGTTATGATTTGGAGGTACTCCAAAGGGTTTTGTTAACATATGGAGGGTAAGCAAGAGGTATATGGCGGTGACTTCGACGATACGAAGGATATACCATGTTGCCCGTAGGGCATACTCCGTATGGTTGAGTAAAACCGGGGTTACTAGCCTGCCATTAGGTGGGGATAAACCCTCGAGGGTAAGATTGAGCTTGAAAAGGAGGGTACATACCATGAGGAGGAAGATTTCCTCCCCTATTCATTTGAGATGGATTGCTTCTACGCCGATGCGTGAGAAGTTGCTGCAACGAACCCCGCCTCTTTCTCAGATGAGCTGCCAAAAGTGGCGGCAAATTAACCTCCGTGGCATCCCTTCGATGACTCCTTCCATTGGAGCCTTCTATTGTACCTTCCCGTCTAGTTGGAGCCCTCTCCGAAACGTCTTCAAAACCAACCGACCTTCCACTAGGCCTTCGACTTCTCGGAGACCCTATTCTTAGCACTGAGCGTGTAGCCCTAGGAGCCAAGGGCCTAGTCTCCATTTCCAACTCTTCGTCATACTCGTCGCTTGAGTATTCTAACTCCCTACGCATTTCCACATTCCGAGCTTGCCTTCTTCGAGCCCTCAGTAAAGATTCTAAGGCTTCGATGTTAGCTTCGACAAATGCTGGGCTAATTACCAGTTCAGGGATAGCTGAGGTTGAAGCGTGGTTGTTGGGAGTTATTTCAGGGTGAGATCGTGTGGTAAAAGTGGATGCGGTTATATTGGGAAGGTTGTTAGGATCATTGACTAGGATTGGTGTTAAGGTCGAGAAACCCGGAGGAGGTGTATCTTCTCTTCCTTGATTCATGCCGTAAAACTAGTGAGAGTGATTGACTGTGTGTAAGTTTGGAATAACGAGACCAATAGTAGCGGGTCCCACGGATGGCTTCAACGATTGTACAATAAATCGTGTACGACCGCCTTCGATGGTGATCGAAGGGTATGAGGGTGATATGCTTGCGCCAAACTTGTAGTCAATCTGCAATAAGAAATAGTAGACACTTCGTTAAGTGATTGCGCAGGGTTGGGCCCTACGAACCACCTCCCGCGTGAGAGTAAGTATATATGATATGTGTTGTAAGTAATATGATGTATGTGAAAATACTGTGTTGAGTGAACATACCATTGGAATGACTCGTCCAACCTATTTATAGGTGATGAAAATAGCTTGGAGAGTGTTAGCACACGTTTAGGAGATCATGGGGTGCGTCCCCTGATTTGTGGTAACCGCTAGGGCTTCATCCCCACTATCTCGTACTTGGCGGGGAAGCTAAGGACATAGTAACGGGGGAAAGCAAGTCAAGGTTTTTCTTTGCCTTGGCACCTTCAAAGGAAGACACCGGGGCATAGGCCTTCGGCCTGGCGGATTCTACCGTAACCATGTCAATGATGAATGGTTTTACGCCATGAATGACTTATGAAGAAAGACTTGGGTCTTCGTAAAGCAATTTCGACTGAGGCCGAAGGGGGGTCCTTCGACCTGATCGGAGGGTACGTCATCAGATAGCTAAATCAGTCTCACAGGAAATATTCTTGTCTTACGAGTCCACACGCGTACCAGTATAATAAAAGAAAACATGAAAAATAAAAACGAATTAATAAAAATCGGAAATTATACCATTGTGTCAGTTTATTTAAAATGTGGTCGAAAATATAAGTAACATATTTTTCCCGTTTGAAACTATACGTTTAAAAATAAAACAGCGGGATGCAAAATACATCTAGTACCACATAAATACACAAAATAACAAATAACCACACCTTACAAATAATAAAAATCAAAAACTCTACCCTTATCCCCACAAAAACCCACGCCCACCTGCATCTCTCTCTCATCTCCACCTTCTTCTTCAGGTAATATCCCATCCATCTTTCCCCACCTCTAAAACCTCATTACCTCTTTTTGAATAACAATGGCTGACACCCTCAGGAGGTCAAGCAAGAAAAATGCTCCATCTTCTTGACCACACCACGCTCCACTATAATTCAGAAGAAAATCGACAAGAATCAGAGGTCCCCATCTATCCTTCCTTCTCCAATCGTAACTTCTAGAGGGACTTCTCCCAGAGTCCATGAATGCTTTCCTGAGAATCCCACCAAAGGTACCTTCGAATCTATTCTCTTCGACCTTATCGAAGGCTTGAGCTTCAGAAAACAATGCTCGTAAATCACTTCGCAAGAGCTTCCGCAGTCTAAGTAAGCTCTATTTACTTCTCTATTGGAGATTTGGACTGATGACCAAGGGTCATTTGAGAGAACCCCGCCACCTGATCGAAGATAACGTAACATCTCCTACTTCACAATCCTTTATCTGCGCTTTTCTCTTTAAACCCGAGTCATCCTCAAACCATGAGGATTGGAGCTTCGCCGTGTGGTATCTTTCCCAACTGTGTGTCGAGATTTTTCTTTACCTTTCTTTATACCCTTCACCAAATGTCCCAATTGGCCGGACTTCACGGCCTCTTCTATTTGTTTCTTGAGCTCCCTGCAACTGTTGGTATCGTGCCCATAATCGTCGTGGAAATAGCAGTACTTGGAGGTATCCCTGCTTCTTCCTCTACTTTCCAAACGAGGGGGAGGATCGAAGGCCTTCGCAGCCCTTTCCGTAGCAAGTATTTCCCTTGGGGATTTGGAAAGATTTGCGAAGAGTCTGTGGTTGATGTTTTTGTTGTAGGGTGTGAACCTGTCCCTGCCTTTGTGTCTGTTTTTGGACCCTTCTGTAGCCACCCGTAAAATTTCACTATCATTAACTTTCATATCAATAAACTAGATTGTTTATCAAAACTTATTTGAGCTAAGTTGAGCATTTTATCATGTGCATTTATTTTTTTTCTTGCATAAAATCTATGCATGTCCGAGTAGTCTCATTTACTGATAGCTAAATCAGTCTCACAAGAAATATTCTTGTCTTACGAGTCCACACGCGTACCAGTATAATAAAAGAAAACATGAAAAATAAAAACGAATTAATAAAAATCGGAATTTATACCATCGTGTCAGTTTATTTAAAACGTGATCGAAAATATAAGTAACATATTTTTCCCGTTTGAAACTATACGTTTACAAATAAAACAGCGGGATGCAAAATACATCTAGTACCAAATAAATACACAAAATAACAAATAACCACACCTTACAAATAATAAAAATCAAAAACTCTACCCTTATCCCCACAAAAACCCACGCCCACCTGCGTCTCTCTCTCATCTCCACCTTCTTCTTCAGGTAATATCCCCATCCATCTTTCCCCACCTCTAAAACCTCATTACCTCTTTTCAAATAACAATGGCTGACACCCTCAGGAGGTCAAGCAAGAAAAATGCTCCATCTTCTTGACCACACCACGCTCCACTATAATTCAGAAGAAAATCGACAAGAATAAGAGGTCCCCATCTATCCTTCTTGTCTCTATGGGCCACGATTTGAAGATAACACCAAGGGGAGCCATGTGAAGACCTGCGCATCATGTGGAAGTTACTCAAGAGAGGTCTTTACCTCATCCCCAAAATCGAAAGTCAAGTCAAAGACTTCCTCAACCTCTTCTTTATAAAGGCCACGAATGACCAAGGGTTTCACACAAGTTTCACTCACTCTTACCACAAAAATAATTTCGTTTTGAAGAAGTTAGTGTTCGGGTTGCTCGATTTGGGTTTGGAGTGAAGGTCGTGTGAATCCCCAAGAATTGGTCTTCGACGGCATCATAAGGTTTCATGATTTCCTCTTCTTAGTTTTGTTTTGATTCTTGTTGTGTTATTGTATAGTGGTATAGATTTCAGTTTAAACTTGTTATTGAGTCAAAAGTGGTGAAACCCTAGTCGAATCATAATTATTTTAGTGGGTTAATTCTTTTTTTGTTGTTAATCGATATATACACAAGTTCTGGAAATCAGTTTATGGTTATTGTTAGTTGTCTTGCGTGGTGAAACCTTTTGAAACATTTGGCTGTGGAAGTGTTAGGTCCTTTCGCCGTAGTTTGGTCATAGCATCGAGTCACTCGAGACCCATTGTGGACTTAGTCGACAGTGGAAGTGTCGTCTTTGTTAGGACCTGCTTATACCAAGGTGTTATTAAGTTGAAACTTAGCCGACCCAAGTGACGCCTTGACCTTAGTTGATCTGAGTCGAGAGGGGACAGCCCCTGATCTTGTAGTATTAGTGCTTGGCATGGTCACTTGGTCTTAGCTGAAGCCTTCGTCGACCTATAAGACTACTCGCTTGTTTCAAAAATTGTTCCGCTTTCAAAACACAATCCCTCTTTGGCTACCTTTGAACACCATCAAACGGGGTTGGGTAAAAGTTGTGTTCAAGCACCCCTCGATATTAAAGCTTTGATTCACTTTCTCGCGAGATAGGGTCTTTAGCCATGAGAACTTATAACCATTTCCCCTATGAACCTCATTACCATTCCGAGTCCAAAGTCGATGCAATATATATATCAAGTGTCTTTCAAAAATGATTTGAGTATTACCAGTGAAATTATCTTTTGCTACATCTTGTTGTAATACCCATCTTGGGTACGCATGGTTTTGGAGTTGGGCCGCAGCCCACTCCTTTATGCCAAATGGTCCGTTTAGTAAATAAATATGAGCCTCAACCCATTGTGTCTAACCAAGCCCAACCGATGGGGTATCGCTTCGGGTTCGGTTCGAGGCTTAGTTTTTATAGGAGAAGTGAAAATCGTGTCCGTAAACCATTTCCGCTCGCCAAACATTCGAGCCATCTAGTATCAAATACCTCAAAATCCCATACGTTGTCCGACACTCCTCGCGAAACCATTCGTCTACTAGCTCACTATCGACTATATATTTTAATTCTAGAACCAACATCTAAACCTAATACTCGAATTATTTTCAAAAATGTGCAACCTAGACTTATAGTTGACAACACTAGTGATCTAAATAATAAAGGAGTATGATTACACTACAAATTCTACAACGACAAGGTTACAAACAAATTTGCAATATACAACGTTATAATTAAATTATCGCTATAAACAAAACTAAAGTTTTCAAACGTTAAAAATTATATAAACCTTTTGTAAGTGGAACTATTTTAATAATAACACCGTATTATTGTCAAAACCTATATTTACGTCATATAAGCGAAATTATACCGATTTTATTAAAATCAATATACAATTCCTTGTGTATACATATAGTATCTCGTAACTGTATTTTATTGATAGTGTACCGTTTCTATTAACCAAAACCTACTTATATGTAGACATGTATATTCTCAAATGACGATTTTTATAAACTAAACTACGACAACCGGTATATATATAAAACAAATAATTTAGATACTTACATATAATTATGTATACTTACATAAACGAAGGTATTTTTACAATAATATTATATTTATCAAAAACCATATAATATGATATGTAAATGAAACCATGCCAAATTTTTCTTAAAAATTTACCCTATATATATCTATATATTTAATGCGTCATAATCATATACAAATATTATTTCGTGACTATAATCATTAAAAACCGATAATTAGAAATGTAGGTAAAATACTAGTTCATTAAGTCATATACGATTATAAATAAACCTTCACTCCCTAGAAACGACGTTTTGTGTCCACCATATGTTACCATATACGAAGCTCTTTTGTATAACATTCGTTATTAACCAGCGAACCCACGTCATGACCAACTCAACACCTCATCCTTTCACATGAACCCGCACTTCCTTGAGCCAATGTTCAATAATATGAAATAAGAGTCACGCAAGCAACAATAATAGGAACCTTTAACTTCTTAACTACTATCGAGTCGAATATAAACATAGAAACTAAAGTATAGTTATATTAACTATAGGTCGCGTGACGGTACTTTGTGCATCTGCTACTTGACTTTTACGCTACTCGGATACTTTTGCTAAGGTGAGTTCATAGCCTCGCTTTTACTTGTTTTTCAACCCCCGCGAGGGAGATACATGCTATAAACTAGAACACAAGTCTTTCCTTAAAATGTATGCTTTCCTGATTGTTATTATTATTGCCTAAGTTGTCTGCCACAAGTCCCCTTCATCATGAACCATTAGTCACTTGCGAGTGAACGAGAATATTGTGGATAGTACTATGGGAATTAACGACCTCGACTCGGTTATCGGAAATAACCGGGGCGCACCATATTTGATTATCTCTATGTAATTGGCTATTACATCTGGGGGCAATTTTATTACTTACACCAATAATTAGGTGTATGCAGTTAGTTTGGTGTCATGAGCTTAGTGCATAATAATGACTGTTTTTCTATGGTAATTGTCTTCGAAGCAATTATCATCTCTAACTTGTGTTCAACCCTTTATTAAACCTATGAATATCACTCAACATTTTGTTAACCTTTTTAAGCATGTTTATCTCAGATACTAACTAGGAAAATCTTGAAGGCACGGAGTGTACGGAATGGAATGCTGGATGTGGTGTTTTAAATAAAGTTATCATTTCTCAAACTTTGATTTATCTTTTGTGTAACTTCAAAACTTGTGGTACTTTCCCCTGTGATCCAAAACATTGAGTTTTTATGAAATGATAACGATCTTTTATTAAAAACGTCTCTTTAGAATCGTTTTCTATAACTTAAGACTGTGATCCTCTAAGTAATATCCCAAGTAGTCTTCTGATGTCACACCATGATTTTGGGGGTGTTAAACCTTCCCACGAAGAGTGCTTTGGGATCTTGCTGTGACTTTCTTTATTTTCGACCGGAGCCCCATTGGTGGACACTTCTTTGGCTTCGATCCAGGTGTAAGTCTTCTCCATTAAGCCTTTGTAAGTTGCAGGAAGGTCAGTGGATAGGAATTCCACCAGACTTCTATTTCGTAGGCCATGCACAAAACCAGAGATGCGCTGGTCTTCGTGCAGACCCATAATCTACAAGGTGTCATCAGTATATCTAGTAACGAAAGCCCTGGTGCTCTCGTTTTCCCTCTGCTCATGTTGTGCACTGTCAGGCGAGTCCTTGTGAACTTTTTCTGCTGGCTGAAGTGTGATGTAAACTTGGCCTTGAGATCATCCAAATTCACTATGCTACGTGCTTTTTGCCCGTTCCACCATATACGAGCAGAGTCTCGCAGGGTATGTGTGAACATGTGGCAAGCAACTGGCATAACCCATTTCTGCATTCTGATAGCCCCTTCGAACATATGTAAGAAATTATCCGGGTCCCCCTTCCCATCATAAGTACCAATATTTGCGGGCATTTTCAACCCGTCGCATAGAGGGTATTCTTCTATCCACCTTACGAAGGGTGTTGTGGAACCCATGGGCTCCGAATAGAGGCAGTTGTAAGGTGGCATGTAAGTGGGGGCAGCATTGTATGGGTTATGGTTCGGAGGTACTCCGACAGGGTTTTGGTTAACATAAGGAGGGTAAGAAGTAGGTATATAAGATGGGTGACTTCCAACAGGATACGAAGGGTATACCATAGGTTGCCCATAGGGCATGTTTCCATATGGTTGAGGAAAGCTACGGTTGCTAGTCTGCCCGTTAGGTGGAGGATAAACCCCATGGGGGTAAGATTGAGCCTGAAAAGTAGGGTACATACCATAAGGAGGAAGATTTCCTCCCCCATTCATTTGAGGTGGATTTCCTTCTACGCCGGATGCGTGAGAAAGCTGCAATGGAACCCCTGCTTCAGTTCTCCCCAGATGGGCTGCCAAGAGTGGTGTCAAGTTAACCTCCATAGTCTCCCTTCGGTGACTCCTCCCATTGGAACCTTCCATCGTTCCTTCCCTTCTCGTTGGATCCCTCTCCAGAACATCTTCAAAACCAACCGATCTTCCACTCGGCCTTCGACTACCCGAAGATCCTATCCTCAGCACTGACCGTGTAGCCCTAGGAGCTGAGGGCCTAGTCTCCATTTCTATCTCTTCATCATACTCATCACTAGAGTATTCCAACTCCCTCCGCATCTCTACGTTCCGAGCTTGCCTCCTTCGATCCCTCAATAAAGACTCTAGCGCTTCGGTGTTAGCTAGCTTCGACGAGTGCATGACTGATTACCGGTTCGGGGTTAGCTGATTTCGAAGCACGGTTGTTGGGAGTTATTTCAGGGTGAGATCATGTGGTGAAAGTGGACGTGGTTATGTTGAGAAGGTTGTTAGGATCATTGACTGGGATTGGTGTCAAGGTCGAGAAACCCGGAGGGGAAGTATCTTCTCTTCCTTGATTCATGCCGTAAAACTAGTGAGTGCGATTTACTGGTTATAAGTTTGGAATAACGAGACCAATTGTAGCGGGTCCCACGGATGGCGCCACTGGTTGTACAATAATTCGTACGACCAGGCCTTCGATGGTGATCGAAGGGTATGAGGGGTGATATGCTTGCACCAAACTTGTAGCCAATCTGAAATAAGAAATAGTAGACACTTCGTTAAGTGATTGCGCAGGTTGGACCTGCGAACCACCCCCGACGTGAGAGTAAGTATGTGATATGTGTTGTAAGTAATGTAGTGTATGTAAAATATCGCGTGTTGAGTGAACATACCATTGAAATGACTCATCCAACCTATTTATAGATGAAGAAATAAGCTTGGAGAGTGTTTGCGCACGTTTCGGAGATCATGGGGGCGTCCCATGATTTGTGGTAACCGCTAGGGCTTCATCCCCACTCTCTCTGTCTTGGCGGGGAAGCAAAGGAGATAGTGGGAACGTGGGGGAAGACCAAGTCAATGTTCTCCTTTGTCTTAATTCCTTCAAAAGAAGACTCCGAAGGGCATAGGCCTTCGGTTGGCGAATTACCAACTGGTAACCATATCAAGGATGAATGATTTTACGCCACCAATAACTTAGGAAGAAAGACTTGGGTCTTCGTAATGCAAATTCAATCTCCTTCGACCTGATCGGAGGGTACGTCATCAATTATCTTGTGGCATGTCTTTTGTTTTACATTATCTTTTGTTTTACTTTAATTGAGGAATGTTGCATGTCATTGTCTGTTTTACTTTAATTGACTAATAGATGGTAATCCATGCAGAAACATGGACAGTCATTACATACATAGTCATTACACACATAGATAGTCATTACATAAACAATCATTACACACATAGATAGTCATTACACACATAGTCTTTGGGTGTTAACCCATACAGAAACAACTAAAATAGATTCATTGTCATGAAACATAAACTACCAACAAAAGAGACCTGGCATAAAACATAAACAACTAGGCAACATGTTTTTTTCCTTTGCCCTTTTTGTCTACAACTGGTTCAGATGGGTTTTTGATTCGAAATTTCTTACCTTTGATATCATCCCAAGTCTGATTATTCGCTAGTCCTAGCACTAGAATCCTTTTACCTGTACTTGGGCCACTAGCCTCTGACTTTTGTCATTTTTCATCATTTGACTTTTTGGCTTCAATAGCTAGTGGCTTTTGAACTTCATCACAGTAACCAGGAGGAAAATAATAACTCCAAGCCAGTGGAGCAATTAGTTCACCACTTGATTCAGATGAATCAGATGAAATGTATATGACAGATTCATCAGGTTTGTAACTCATTGTTAAGGTGGAGGAAAAAAGGTTAATCACTTATTTGACTTTCCTAATTCTGTGAATATGAGGTGTGTTATGGTGTGGATATAAATGCCAATGAAACTACCCAATGTATTAATGTCTCACCTACAAGGTAAATGTAATTCAATGTTGATTTGGTAAGCTACATTTAACTTGCATGGACCCTCACTTTTGACCCATTACAGTATAATATCTTTGACCCTCACTTTTGACCCATTACATAACACAAAAGCCTACCCTTGATATCACAGAACTTACAAAATACAAAAGCCAATTGCACTGATATCACAGAACTTACAAAACACAAAAGCCAACTGCATTGTCATTGATACAAGGTTCACTACATCCATTACACCACTTCAAATAAATCCTACCCTTGACATGCTTAAAACACAATCCTAACAGCTAGATACATCCATACCAGCAAACCTTATCATCATTAAGTTAGGAAATACATAACAAACACAACAATATTAAAGAAAATCACTGCTTTCTTGTAGCATTCACCAGTGCTAGTTCTCTCATGCAGTTCCACCTCCAATTCACGAATTCTTGACCTATATGTAAATTCTTGCACTTGCATTTCTCGCCTTAGCTATTGGACTTGAGTGTATAGACAATGCATCTCAGTTCTATAGTAACCATAACGAATCTCAAGATCAAGAAAAAAGTAGAATCGGCATTGGTTGCCAGAATCCTATAAACACAATGTAAATAACCAAAAGATCAATTCTTTTTGCTTACACTTGGATTAGGGCAGCAAAGAAATCTTCTGGCAGGGTTGGCAGGGGTGCGCGAGGTTCTCTCAGCCACAGGAAAGTCACAGAAATAATGAGTGGGAATTGGTCTAAGCAAGTTGGAGGTAGAAGATGATGAAGACATGATTTAATTGGGTTGAATTTTAGGATAATGTTTGATTTGGGGGTACAATTTAGGGTTGGCAACGGTTATGATTTAGGTTTATAAAGAGGTAGAAGATGCCATGGGTTGGCAACGGTCATATTTAAACCCAATTGATGGCCACGTCACACAAACCCAATTGACTGGGCAAGCCACGTAGGAGACACGTAGGATTGTTGATGGACAAATGAATTTTGTGACCATATTGACACAAAAAAAAGTACAAGTCCTATCTGAGTAACAAAAAAAGTACACGTACCATATCGGTACATTTGAGAAAGTATGTGGCTATTTAATAGCCTAAACCCTTATACTTAAAGGCCGTTTAAAACGACGCCTTTTTTTCATTTCAGAACAAAGCCAAAGAAACTGAAGCTCATGAGTTAATGTGAATAGCAACCACAACCTGGGTGTGTCTGCCCTGACAACATAAGTTCTGCTGCACATTTAAATTAGCGATTGCCCGCCAGACTTAGCGTATAAAGCATGTTGCTATGTGTATTTGGTTTTTGACGCTAATAATCTATACACTCAGTTTTGAATCTCTATCAACAGGAATTAAGCACCACAGCCATTCTCTATAATTAATGTTTATAAACTCTGAAACTACAATTTTGAATGGGCCCAAGCACCTCTTGAATCGACTCAAACATCCGTAAAAACTGCAGTTTTGTAGTGCTGCACATACCTATTTATATAACGCTTTATTGATACATGTTTCTATAAGAATAGTACCCCGACAGGCATTTTGTAAATGGCATTTGAGCTGGCCAGAATATCGCTCAACAATGATGTCATGATCAGTTGCTGCGCTTCAACCACCTTCAAAAACAGCAGCTTCAATTGATTCAGAAGAGGACAGTTCATATTCATGGCCCCCTATAACACTGTATAATCTAACTTTAACCTCTGAAATATTGGTCTCCATAGTTTTCTTCCTACCTGTTCAATACACATAACCTAGAGGCGGTCATGCTTAGTCTAAGAAAATGAAACCGATCAACACATATGAAAACGACTGAAACTAAAATTGGCACCGGCGCAAATATAATAATATGGCAGCGTAATTACATAAACAATAGCAGTGACATTTACCCTGGGGCAATACTCGAGGGGCATATACAACACTTGTCCGAACGACATGTGCCGAACGTCGTAAAGACATTCTTTAAGTATTGCACCATCGGTCTTCAACCAATAGTACAATACCGTGGGGACATGTTGGCGTATATCGCCGAACGGCTCACGTCGAACGAATAAATATTGCAACTGCCAAACGCCCTATGCCGAATTACCCTAGCCGAATGAATGTTTCCCGCCTAGTTGTTTCTCGCCTAAATATGTCACTATCTATGTCACTCTCTACACACACAACATAAGGAATACACCACAACATATTACATATTTATACTCATGCTAAATCCTCTACACACGAGGTACTGACTTGACCATCAGAGGGTGGTTCCGAGGCTTCGGCCTCGGGACCCCTTCTAACGGGTTCTTTCATTTTTGTAGCACACTTCAAAGCTCGGAACAAGGATGATCGGCATGTGAGAGCCGTCAAAACCAACCCGACAGAAAAATTATTCAATAAATAACAAAAAGTTTATCGAATAAAAAATAAAATAAAATGCACAAGCACTAAACTTGTAATTCCACTAAGAACGAGTCTCATGCAAATAAAGCAACGAAATCCACCCCAATCGCACGGACATCATAATTACCATATTACCCTTAATACAACAACTTCATGCATCTCATGTTCACATCATTTCTAAGAACTTAGTTACAACCCTAACGTCACTTATCTCATTGTTAAGTTTCCGTTAATCGATCACTGTTGAATCGCCGTCATTATGTCAACCGGAGATGAGAAACCTGGTCGTTGCGCCAATGTGTACAGTGAGGTTCAAACTAGCCGACTAAACTTTGACCTTCCTCTTCCGTCTGTGCTTAAATCTTCGTTTGATGTTGTTGATGGACCGAAGAGCTCTGCCGCTGGAAATCCAGGTTGATATTATGTGTGTTTTGTTATAAATGTTGTGAAATGAGATATAACATGTATAGTAGATTATGAGGATGTGATATGATATGTTAGGTTGCACACGAGTTGTTTACGAAACGCGATTGATTTTTTTATATTGAATTAAGTGTGTGTACGAGATAATTTTGTGTGATTTTAATGAGATGTTATATATATGAGTCGTTAGACATGATTAGTATTGAACTTTAACTGTGTGTATGATGTTAATGTGATCTAAAACTTAGGCACAACATGCATGAGATTTTTTTGTTCAAGCTGAAAGATCGATGCCTTTTAGAGTTTTAGACACATATCAAACAAATAAACAACTTGATGATTTATGGAAGACAATAGAAACTTGTGATTCAAGGATATTGTACGTACGTGAAGATGTGTAATATAATGGTTGCTTTTTAGGCACCAAATTACCGATGTTTTTTAGGCACCAATACTCTCACTTAATTGCCCTTTCAGTAAGCTTCGTTAGTTTCACATAATACATATGTTTGGTACCCTTTTGATCTAATTAAATAAAGATTGTTTGGCAAAAAGTGTGTAGTATTTTGAATTTTGTTTAAATTATAGTATTAAAAGGGCTACTAAAAAGGTTAGAATATAAGTGCCATTGCTTTATAACCATTTCGTGCGGTTCGGGGGCATGCACTTGAGTCAGCCGCGGGCGCCCGAGAGCATCTTGACCCTATCTAATTTTTGTGCTATTTTTTGCTAAACACATTATTTTTAAATTAGCAGAGTATTCACGCGTTGTATCAGTTGATACCTTATGATTAAAGTCTAGACACTAACAAAATAACAATGACGAGCTGATTAACCTGATAAAAAGAAAAAGAAAATGATCTCGGTCCGAACCGATTAATCAGTTTTTACAGGTTCGTTTTCTGACGGCTTTATTGGATAGTCGAACCTGTGGTGGTCCCCGTTGAACCCTTTGGTTCGGTATGATTTTTAAAACCATATGTACCATCAACTTGTTTCCATACAAATTAGAATCTTTGTGTGTTTTATTAGTTTTTACAATATCTATACTACTTTATAATGCATTTAGGCCTTCTAAAATTAGAAGGCTTAAAAATTAAGCATTCTAATTTTAGAAGGCTTAAAATTAAGATAAGGAGCTCCAATCAATGAATGACATGTGTTACTTCTTAACACTCCGCTTTAACTTCTAACAAACTCCAAGCCTAACTCCTAACCACAAAAATTAAGATAAGGAGCTCCAATTATAAAATGACATGTGTCACTTCTCAACTAAAAATTCATCTTTATTTTCAAATTAAAATATCTTTTTATCTACTTATTTATATTATAATATAATTTCACCATATTTTCTAAAATTTTATGCTCTTTAATTCAACATCCATTTTAATATATTTTTACGAGTTTTTAGTTTTTATATTTTTAGTGAGTTTATTTTATTTTAATTCAAATTTTTACAACTTTAACCTTTATTTCATTTATTCCAATCATATTATAGTCATCGGGTACCCGCCGCCGCATTGCGCGGGTACCCTTCTAGTGTAAAATAACATGTATTTGTCATTGTAAGGGTGTTTTAAAAATAACATTTATTAGGTATTTATTGGAGAGTTCTTACAAATCTATAAATTTAAGACATTTAATTTTTCTGATGTAACTTCATTTTCTATTATTAGTAAGTGCGTTGCTTAAAATTTTAAGTTGGATATGTCCCAAATACATTATAAAGTAGTGTAGATAGTACAATTAGAAAGAGAAAAGTCCCGCAATTAAAAAAAGTTTATGACATAAAATAGCAAAAAACTTTTTGTAATGTCTCATTTTGATACCTAAATTTAAAAAAAAATATAAGTAAATGTAACAAACTTTTATAAACAGTTCCGTTTACCCGTTCAGTAACGTGTACATTCATATGTTCCAATATGTAATAAACTGTTCCAACATGCAGTTTTCTCACGTGAAAATTAGTGACACGTGTCACATTTGACAATACATCGAAATAAATATTGAAACACTTTATAAAAGTTTATCACACTTCATATATATTTTTTTGAAATTTACCTACTAAAATATAACATTAGAGAAAATTTGTTAATATTTTATAATAACGTAGCTCTGAAAAAAAGGGGCTAATTGTTTATAAATGTATCATACTTGTCATTTTTTTGTAGTTGTGTATATTATTGTTCAAATCCGATTATTTCGTGCACATTCCAAATTTTGATTATTCTGTGTATCGATTGACGTATTTTTGGAATCGAATCAGGTATTTAAAAAAAAAAAAAAAAAAAAAAATTGGTGCAAAGGTGATTTTCAATCATATGAACATCATAAAGATAACTAAGAAAGGTTTGAACATTCCCCAAATCTGCTACAAACAAAACTCAATACATCAAATATCTTAACCAGAGCTTTATATCTCCACTGCACAGACCAAACTTTTATGCACTAAATTCACCTTTTTTGCACCATATCATCTAGCTACATTTCCATTACACCTTCTCTCCAAGACCACTCAATCAACATCAATAGTGATCAAAAAAAGATGGGTGAATGGCATCACTAGGAATCCATATCCCTTCCAATCAAGGGCTATGCCAAACAGCCTACATTGTCATCTCAAAATGGCTTCAGCTGAATGGGAAGGCACTCCTTGAGGGAAGACCAACAATTACCTCCTATGATGATGTATTGGGTGGACCAAGAAGGTTCATCTTTCACCCTTCTATATTCCACCCATCATACACCATCTACCTAAGCCATTTACTACGGGTGGCAATCGAGTCGTGTTCGTGTTAACCTATTCGGGTTCGCGTGTTGAGGGGTTAGTATAACCTATACCCAAACACGACCCATTTATTAATCGTGTCAAGAAACTCAACCCTAACCCACACCTGCATAACACGTGTAACCCATTTTTGACCCGTTTAAATAAATAGGATAAGTAGTGAATAAGGTTGGTGGTTTGTTGATTTAACTAGTTTAAATGCAAAAATGATATAAGGATTTAAAATATGATAAAAATAACAGACAAATAACCATACGATAATTTTCTCAGTTATAAGCGTCAATTTCTATGATATATGAGGTATAATCGTAATTCAATCATAGTAAGTACATAGCACAATACATTTAATCCACATCCAACATAAAAATGCATGTTATATATTATATTTTTAGAGTCTTATATACTTAAACGGGTTAACCTGTTTAATATTTACTCAACCTAAACACGACCCATTTATTAAACGGGTTAGACGGGTTGAACTGTTTTTGACCCAACCTATTTATCCTCAACGCAAACCTGTTTAACTAGCTTCGTGTCGAGTTCGTGTCATTTATCGTGTCGTGTCGAGAATTGCCACCCCTACATTTACTCTTCACAATAGGAGACCTTACTTTATGGTATTTTTAAAATTTTATACACAAAATAATCAAAATTTAAAAAGATGTGCACGAAATTATGGGATTCGATATATAGACAAGTATGGTTAGCCCAAAAAAGAAAATACAAGCAGCCCAGTAACCCGTATTTTTTTTCCTATAGAAAGAATATCGTGCAAATAAAGCAACAAAATCCACTCCATATATCACGTACCACCCTCCATTACAAAAACATGCATCTTACAAGAAATTTCTTATAAACCCTAACTTCGCTCATATCACCAGCCATTAACTTTTTGTAAACTAATCATGTCTACTGGAGATGAAAAACCTGGATATTACACTGAGGTTCAAACTAGCCGCCTTAAACTCGATCTTCCGCTTCCGTCTGTGCTGAAATCTTCTTTTGGTGTCGTCGATGGACCGAAAAGCTCAGCCGCTGGCAATCCAGGTTGATTTTATGTTATTGGTCGTGTTGTTCGATTATTTTTAATGATTGGTGTGTGTGTTTATAGTGTTTTAAGCGTGTGCATGGAATGAGCATGTGTGTGAGATGTTAATGAGATCTGACACGTTAGGCATAACGAGATTATGAGAATGTGATTTTTTTTATTTGTACTGATTAGTTTATGTACGTGTTGTTAATTAAAGAGATGATTGATTTCTGTTTTTCGAGTTTTAATTGTGTGTTGTATTGAATGTTTTTGTATGATGCTAATGAGATCCCAACATTTAGGAGTTTTAATTTGTTTGAGTTGATCGAGGAATTAGTTTGATTATCTATTGTTATATAGAGACGATTTATGTGATTTATTTTAAAGTGTGTATTATGATATGCAAAAGTATAGGCACAATGAGACTGTGATTCATTGTTGCCCAGTTCCCTAACCTAATGCGGCACCGGGTTCGGACGCGGGAACCGTAGCATGGGGGGGGCTTAGAATCCTTTTGCCGCCGCAAGGCTGGCTAATCGTACGCAGCAGGCTCGAAGACCCCTGGTTCTGGAAGGCACATGAGTCCGAACGCTATGTTGAATGTG
This sequence comes from Chrysanthemum makinoi, assembly GCA_910596185.1. Classification (NCBI taxonomy): domain Eukaryota; kingdom Viridiplantae; phylum Streptophyta; class Magnoliopsida; order Asterales; family Asteraceae; genus Chrysanthemum; species Chrysanthemum makinoi. The sequence continues at coordinate 52,124,385 of OU343222.1, read as the reverse complement.
CGACCGACACTAGGTAGGTACCTGTGCAGGTGAGGCGTCGGTCGGTCCTAGAAACGGCGGCAGCGGCGCGAGGAGTTAACTACCGAACGTGCTGCAACCTAGGGATCACCAGGCAGCTCTTTCGCTCTATAGGGATCGGGGGGGCATAGCACAATTCTTTTGGAGGAGGGTTGGTTTGCCCGGGTGACTGATCCTGCCATAATGTACTCCTACCTATACTATAGCACCGACATCTTAAGATTGAGTGATATACACGTCATAAGTATGAGTTGTCAATGTAGTGTAGAAGTCATTGATTTGTATACGATAATGACAATTGAGAAGTAAACAAAATTATTGACAACCTGCGATTTCTACCCTTTTTAGTTTATGCTCAGATTCACAGATCTTTACTACGAGTATCTTATTATTTGCATACTAAAATTCAAGTCTTTAGATCATCTGTTTCATGACATATATCACCTTATGTATTTTGTTGACTTCAATGCTTGTATTGTAACAACACAGACGAGATTGCCAAGTTATTTCCCAAGGTGTTCGGGCAGCCATCAGCTTCCTTGAAGGCTGGAGGCTCACTACCCGAGGCGAGTCTAAAGATTGGTGTCGTTCTATCTGGAGGACAGGCTCCTGGTGGACACAATGTGATTTCTGGAATATTTGGTGAGTAAATCATCAAATTCAATATGTTTATTTTACATATATGTTTTTGAGATGTAATTTGTTTTTATAATCGATAAGTTGCTGATCCGTTTTCTAAGGTTCTACTTATATTTTGTGCTTTGGCTGGATTACAGACTATTTGCATAAAAGGACCAAAGACAGCACAATGTACGGGTTTAGAGGTGGCCCTGCTGGAGTTATGAAGGGTAAATACGTCAAGTTGACCGATGAATTTGTCTATCCTTACAGAAATCAGGTGATGTTTCAACCATTCCGTTCTTTTCTGTGATTTGGCAACTATATTAAGAACACACGTTATATCTTGTAGATTGTAAATCATATGATTTTACCTGAAATTATGCTCAAAATTTTGTGGTAATTATACTTTGTAGGGTGGCTTTGATATGATTTGCAGTGGAAGGGATAAGATCGAAACACCTGAGCAGGTTCGTTACTTTTTAGTTTGCAATGCCTTGATTAAAACTTCAAATTGTTAAATGAAGTCGATTTTTCTTGCAGTTTAAAGAAGCTCAGGAAACTGTTACGAAGCTTGATTTGGATGGACTGGTAGTCATTGGTGGGGATGACTCAAATACAAATGCTTGTCTGCTAGCAGAAAACTTTAAGTATGCTATTTTGTTTTCTATGCTTAATAGAAGTTATACCTAAAGTAAAAAGATACTTTCATATGGAATTTTATTCTCGTTTTTTACATTTTTGAAGGGCTAACGACTTGAAAACTCGGGTTATTGGATGCCCAAAGACCATTGATGGTGACTTGAAGTGCAAAGAAGTTCCAACAAGTTTTGGATTTGACACTGCGTGCAAGGTAATCCGCTCAAATTTCACCTCACCAGATTGTATAAAGGCGGCTTACTATCATGTTAATATATTCAAGGTAATATTCAAATTTTTCTGTATGATATGCAGATATATTCAGAAATGATTGGAAATTTGATGGTCGATGCACGTTCCACTGGAAAATATTATCACTGTAAGTCTGCATTACAGTTGCCTGTTGCTATGTAATCTTGTACCAAATTATTATCTAAACGTCTGCATTTTTACTTCTTGTAAATTTAACTACAGTTGTAAGGCTAATGGGCCGTGCTGCATCACACATAACATTGGAATGCGCTTTGCAGACTCATCCAAACATAACAATCATTGGAGAAGAGGTATCCCTTCATACTTTCCCTATGTTATCTGAATAAATGATCAAAAGTTCACCGAATAGTTAGATTGCTAGCTATAACGACATTCTTCAAATGCCGTTAAAATAAAAAACGACATTCTTCAAATGATTAATCGACTTTGACCCTTGGGTGTCTTTGATGCAGAGGATTCCTCATTATAGTCTTTATAATTCTATTTATTTTTTTACAGGTTGCTGCCCAAAAGCAGACTCTGAAGAATGTCACAGATTATATTACAAATATAATCTTGAAACGTGCTGAGGCTGGTTACAACTATGGTATTATTCTCATACCAGAAGGTCTGATTGACTTCATTCCAGAGGTATACAACCCAACCCTTATAGAAAGTGTAATAATTTAATCTTGATCATCATCGTATTTTATGTAACTGTGTCATTGTTCATTATGATCCGCAGGTGCAACAACTCATTGCAGAGCTGAATGAGATATTAGCACATGATGTTGTTGATCAAGAAGGAGCGTGGAAGAAGAAACTTAGAAGCCAATCACATGAGCTCTTTGAGATATTACCAAAAGCTATTCAGGAACAATTGCTGCTAGAAAGAGATCCTCATGGAAATGTGCAGGTAGTTATGGCTTTTGATTGCTGCATAATCTGATCATCAAAATGATGATCTGACATATTCTTTTGCATATTTTCTTTCTGTGAATGTGTATAGGTTGCTAAAATTGAAACTGAAAAGATGCTTATTCAAATGGTGGAAGCTGAGCTCGAGATCAGGAAAAAGGATGGTACATATAAGAAGGAATTCAAAGGGCAGCCTCACTTTTTTGGGTAAGTAATATGCTGATATGCTTTTTATGCTGATGAAGTTATATTATGAGGTGGAAAATTGGTCGGTTCGGATGAGTTGGGTAATGGATCACAATAGGTGATATTCTGTATGGACTGAAACGGGCGCGTCAAACAATTTTAATGAAATTAGTTTCTCAAATATGATAGTAGAATACACAATGATAATCCAAGCTTTTGAATAAAATGATTTTAAAAATTACATTTCGGACGACCTTCACCTGTTGACCCATTTTTAAGTAAATAAGTTGAAATTTCTATCACTAGTTTTATTTGATGCGATGAAACCAAAAACAAAATCATCCATTACATGTCACTGGTTCCATATCTTCTAAAACACTCTCTCTTTATGTAGCTATGAAGGTAGGTGCGGTTTGCCCACCAATTTCGACTCAAACTACTGCTACGCGTTGGGTTTTGGAGCTGCAGCTTTACTCCATGCTGGGAAGACTGGATTGATTTCCTCGGTTGGCTTTCAAACTTTCTTTTATCTGTAAATCGTTTATAAATTTAGGTGTCAAATCTTACTATGTATGTATTGTTACGTTTTAAATTTTAGGTGGGAAATTTGGGAGCTCCGGTTGAAGATTGGACTGTAGGTGGGACAGCATTGACATCTTTAATGGATGTAGAGAGGAGACATGGTATACATTTTTCTCTTTGCTTCTTCATATTACAACTCACTTTACGTTGTTAGTTAGCATGTCCCATTAAGATTCTAAGAGTATTCATATGAAGTGTTCGACTGAACTTGCAGTATTTCTTTTTTAACGTCCTAGTTTTTATGTATTTACCCATTATTGATGATACACTACTTTTCATATCGGCTGGTCACGGAAATCACAATATTTCCTTATTTTTGGTAACATTTTAAGGTAGAATCATCTATTTTGCTCACTGTTGCAGATAGAGAAATCTACCCCGAAAATCTTCGCTTTTAGTTTTCATTGTTTTTACTGTGTTTTCTAAAGTTACACCCTAAACTGTTTGCAGGCAAGTTTAAGCCCGTGATTAAGAAAGCAATGGTGGAACTCGAAGGTAACTATAATTCTTCATTCCTTACATCTGTTTGTCTTTCTAGAGAATGTAGGGGTGAAAAGGTGCCGTTCGAAATGGGTCAAGTTAGGTTGTTCACATTGAAAGAAGTTGATAAAAATTGAAGCGTTAGTATGATTACAAAACAATAGTTTCCTAAATCTGAACAATAATCTTATATTTTTGAAAAGAAAAAAAAAACGATTAAATAGGTAGTTTGCATTGAAAATAGATTTTGGTCGACTTTTAACCGAATTCGACCCGTTCTATCCCAGTCTTGATCGTTTTCATTGAACTCATTTGACCCGTTTGAGATCAAACACAACCCAAACTGATCCAATTATAAATTAAAGGTTGAATCGAAACCTTCAAATTACTAGTTGGAATTGATATGTGCAATGTTAATGTGGTTCCAAGTTTATGTATAACAACTATATATCTGTTATATCAGGTGCTCCTTTCAAAAAGTTTGCATCTATGCGTGATGACTGGTCTATCAAGAACCGCTACATCAATCCAGGTACATTATCTTATATCTCCAGTCATATAAATTATTTTCACCTACGTCTTGTAATAATTTTATAAGCACGTCAAACTTTTATAAAAATCATATTCATTTTGCTTCTTATCTTTCTCAGGCCCTGTTCAGTTTGTTGGTCCAAACTCCGATGTTATCAACCACACACTACAATTGGAGCTTGGAGCGCAAGCATAGGTGTCTTGACGGATACCAAGAAATTACCCTTTTGACATGCCATTTTTGAGCTGAGAGAACCGAACCAATAATCTGTCTTGGGTATAGTTTCTCAAGATAAGACATAGCTTGATTCTATCGAACTTTTTGTGGACTTTATGCATGGTTTTTTGAGTGAAATATTTTGATTGAAACACTTAAAAAAACAATAGTAACATTTTACTCGAATATGATTCTCCAATTTGAAAGTGGATTTATCAAGAAGTTTCTTATCTAGTGAACAGCTTAGATTTGTTTTTAAGTATTTTTAACATTGAATCTTTATAGAACATGATTAGTGAATCAAATAACTCTTAGTACTTATTGACATAACTGGCAAGAGGGAGTTGTCATATATGTTCGAGTACTGCTAATACGAAACAGCCCAAAGTCTATTTGAAATACTGATTTTTTTTGTTTAGACTTGTTTGCAATCTGCAAATAATGGAGACTGTGTTAACTCGACAGATAAAGTGAGATTACATTGTAATTTGTAGTGGTTTATCTCTTCGAGCATTATGTGTTCATTGCAGTGGTATAAAATTCGCAAAGAGTAATTGTTTGATTTTTGGATGCTGAACTATTTTGAGGCGACAAAAGCTTTTAAAAGTCCACAGACAAATATAATGTACTGGCTCCTAATGCTTGTACTCACATTAACACTGAAGTAATAATACAGTCGTTTGACTGATCATAAGTTCTTTTGCAGATGAGATAATTAATTTTCTTGAAAAGTTTTGAAGTTAGTAGTTGAAAAGTTAATGCACAATTAAATGAGCATTTCTTTTACGTATATCCTTTTTTCTTGTTTTAATATCTTTATGATATGGAGTAAAATCGGAGATGTTTTTGGCGTGTGAATTTATGAATAACAATTTCGCCTTAACTTAAGGGGGAAATAGACATTAAATAGCAAAAATCCAAAAAACTTGTAGCAGAAACTTGAAAAGCTTAAATGCATGCAATAGGTCTACACTTTCTACTTGACTTACTAGAAAAGGAAAACAGTAAACTGCCTGTAACAATACCCTTGTTTTCGCGTGATGGGGGTGCAAATGAGTTGGTTCGGTCATTGCAACCATAGTTATTTCTTACCTACGCAACTATAACACTAAAAACTGATCGAACACATCACATATATACGAATACAATAAGTACAAGGATGAAAACATCTTAGAACACAATATTAAATACATTGAAGTCTCAGAGTGTATCATTTGACGTCAACATACTTAGACCAGCGGTGCAGTGTGTTTTGGCACAGTTATAGGCATTTTTTTTGCCATAGCCATACTACACCAGCCCAAATGCCATAGCCATGTTACAGGGACATCCGTGATTGGGTTGGCGAGCGTCTTTTTGTGTGTGTACGTGTTATTGAGGGTATTTTTGGTGGTGTGTTATGAGACCTACCTATGCCTATAACATTTATAGCCAGGGGATAGTGTTTTAGTTATAGTGATGTTATAGGGTGTGTGCTGAGGTGACAACACTATAACATGTTATTGGGTTGTAGTGCACCCACCACTCTTATGAAACATGTATAACATTGGTAAAGAAGTCTATATGCTTCAAGAGTTTGAGATTCTCAGGTTGAGGTCTATATGCTTCAAGAGTTTTAGTTATGTTAGCTATGAGAGTTTGAGATTCTCCGATCGAGGTCTCAAGTTAAAATCAAACATGCAACAACTTTGAAATTAGCTTTTGAGTGGATATATATTCCCACATATACAATGTCCTTAATATTTGGACTGAGAAAGGGACTATGGAGGACTTGGGTTAGATCCCGACTCCCTAGATTCGATTCGTAAGAAACAATTAAACATTACGTCATGTACGATCAGAGGCGGAGATAAAGGGCGTCCGGCGGTCATGTGACCCCTTGGCGAAAAAAATTGTAGTGTAAATTTTCAAAATTTTCGGTTATTTTTGTAATTTGCTCCCCTAACGAACCAATTTTTAATGTAGTTTCTAAAAATTATCATATTTTGCCCCCTCGACAAAAACTTTCTAACTCCGCTTCTGTGTACTTTCTGTGGAAAACTAGAAGGGGGTTGAATAGTTTTGCCGATTTTAAGTTAGTTTCAAAAACTTTAGATTCGATATTATGTGAAATCGTATGGATGTAGAGAAAGTATAGATCTAATAATAAAGCAAGTAAATAAAGTAAAGCAAGGGATAGAAATAACACAACCGATTTATAGTGGTTCGGCTACAAGGACACCTTCCTTACCCTACTCCACTCCCCGAGTCACCTACTCGAGAGTTCAAGCACTATGTCAACGAACTCCTTCAATTTGGCGGAAGCCTTCTAGCGTTGCTTACACCTTTTCCGGTACAAAGCTAAATACCGAGTCCGTAACACGGTGGACCAAACCAACACGACTATTACACAACAACTATGTGAAATATCAAATACAAGATCTTTGCTACATAAATCTTGTGGAGAAACAAATCAATCAAGGACCCCTTGCTTGAATGACTTGTAGAATGCTCGTGATCTCGCCTTAGAGAAGGACCTATATGAGAATCACTTAAGAAAGAAGGAAGAAGAACTCTCTAGATCAAGTGATCTTTTGTTAGAAGAGAATGGGAGTATATGATAGAATTAGTAAGAAGAGAGGTGAGTTAGAATGAAGAAATGGCTCTCTATTTATAGGCAAAACTTGCCACTGTTCCCCGGATCCCACGGATCCCTCCCTTAAGGGATCCGTCGAGTGTAAACCTAGGGATCCGTGGGACGCTCTCTTTGCCCATGGGTTTTTTGGTTTATGGGTCATGGGTTGGTCCATAGGTATTTCTTTAGATAAAATGTATCTAATGAGTACAATGTATCTAGTCAAGTGGGTATGGGTCAATACCATGAGTTATAGATATGATCCATGGGTTGTGATTTTTACCCATCCTAATAAACTATTACAACAAATGATTTATTACAACAATTTGTATTAAGTTACTATATGTAAATGCTTAACAAAAATAACATGTATCCTTATAATTTTACTTATGATAACATTATATTTGTTATCAACAAAACACAAAGAGATCGAAAAATATTGATAAACGTTTTTACGGTTTATTCGTATTAACAATCTCCCCCTTTTTGGTTATGACAAAACATAATGTTATGATGAGTAAAAATTAAGAATAGATGTATGTTTTGAAAGCCCATAAGTTTTACTTCTTCTCCCCCTTTTTGTAGAAACAAAAAGTTAACCCATCGAATAAATAAAATGTGGAAAAATAGTCCACGTATCTCTTACTCCCCCTAGTTTGGGGCGTCAAGTGAAGAAAATAAAAAAAAAAAACTACAAAGAAAAGGTTAGTAGTAACATGCATAAGTAATCTTGTGATTGACGAGAATCAAGATTGGGAGCCAAGGTATGTAAACAAGGCCTTGTAATAAAACAAAAATATGTAGTGGTATTTATGCCACATACAAGCATGTAAAAGAAAGAACAAGACTTGTTCTTGAAAATGACTCAAAATGAAAATACTAAAAATGGAAAATAGTAATAATGATTCCTTCCATGCTTGCATAAGGTTATGGATGGAGGTTTTGATGAGTAATGGTATTGATGCGATCAAGAATGAGGTTGAGTATGAATCGCATTTCTTCCCTAACTTCTATTGCAATATCCCTAGTGGATTGGCAATGTTCACAATGTAAGTGATGTGGGTAATGAGTGCGGAAGGTTTCTGGGTTGTTTTGATTTGTGAGTTCTTGAAGTTGTGGTGGAAAAATAGGAAAATATGGATCAAAGTTCGGAATGTTTGGAAGTGGTGGTGGAAAAGAACCTAGATGTTCTTGTAACTCAATGGGAGCTAAGGGTGGTGAGGTTTCAAGGTCTTTGAAAATTGTGTTTGGAGAAGTGGGAGGTGTCAAAAAGGCTATTTTTTTTTATTTATTTTTTTTGGTTGTTGAGATCTTGTTGGAGTTTTAAGGAGTTCCAAAAGAGTGACTTTAGGTGGTGAGTTTATGGATGATGAAGTTGGTGTACTTGTTGGTGATGAAGGAGGTGCTATAATGGAAGCATTTTGTGGTGAGTTATTTGTTGATGATGAGCCATTCGATGATGGTTTTGCTAAGCAACAAGGCCGGATGCTAATCCGTGCGGAAATCCTAGATTTTGATTGTGGTATTTTGGAAGGTGGGAGGACAAAAGTTTGGATTTCATGTAGAGGATTGTTTGTACTAGGTGATTCATCTAAGTTGTAAGATCTTTTGGAGGACATGGTGTTGTTTGTTTGTGAAGATGAGATGAATATGCAAGCATTTTGGGAGTCCTATATATAGAAAAACAATGCATTGTAATGAATGCTTGACCCAAAATGTGGATTAAAATCTAATGATTAGATATGAATTTAAGGCATGTGATCATGAGAACACAAGCATTAAAGAACATACTCCAAAAAAAATGAAAAAATATTGGAGTTTTCATCCAAAGTGAGAAAAATTGAAGATAAAACTAGCTTCGTCTCCACGGATCCCACGGATCCTTCCTTTGAGGATCCGTCCGGCATAAAGAATTTGGGATCCGTGGGATTGGTGATTGAGCGACACAAAATTTTCCTTTTGGAAACATTTTTGCCTAGTGTGTGCCTATATGCAAACTATTTGGAGTTGCGGTTATCTCGACTCCTAAAAAGAAAAGAAAAATAAACTAGAAGTGAAAAAGCATACTATTATGTGAGATAACCCGAGTGCTCCTAATTCATTGTTGCTTTAATGAATGTACCCAAAACACATATTAGTTATGTGTCCTCTTTAGCATTCAAAAGACATGAGATGCAATGAAAACGGGTTTTACTTTGTATTAATAATGAAAAAGCTATTTGTCCTAGACGTGAGAAATTGCTTTTTGTGAAATTGATCTGAGGAAGAGGTATCATTTTTAGAAAACGTTTCAAAAAGAGGTTTCTATGTGCGAATAAAATCGTTTTATCCTTTGAAAAGAAGATGTGTATGTAATTATATGTTTGCAACTTGTACTTATTTTGAAAGAAAATAAGAAAAATTATGAGTTATAAGTTAAAAACTTATCTTGGGTTTTGAAAATTCCCGTATTTCTTGTGAGTTGTGCGTGAAATAGAGATCCTAGACTCATAAAGAAGAAGGCTAGTGTTTACATACCTTGTAGAGTCAAAAAGTAAATTCTGACGTTTGTTCCATGAGACCAAGACCAAGACGAAGTAGGTTGAATTGTTCCGCTTCAACGGTTTGGTGAGGACGTCGGCTATGTTGTCTTCGGATGCTACCTTCTCAATAGAGATGTTCCCCTTTTGAACATTCTCTCTTAAGAAGTGATGACGAATCTCTATATTCTTTATGCAAGAATGTAATTCGGATTCTTTCTTAAATCGATGGCACCTTTGTTGTCACATATAATGGCTATGTCACTTAGATGAATGTCGTAGTCAACTAACGCTTGTTTCATCCATAGTGCTTGTTGGCATGCTTTGCCGGCGGAGACGTATTCGTCTTCGGTTGTTGATATTGCTAATGCCATTTGTTTCTTTGAAAACCAAGATGTTAAACAACATCCCATAAAAGTACATACCCACTTGTACTTTTTCGGTCAACATAATCAACTGCATGGTCAGAATCTGCATATACAATTGTTTCTACTCCCGTGCCCTTAGGATACCATAATCCTAATTGTGTTGTACCCTTAATGTATCTAAATATCCTTTTTTCGGCTTCTAGGTGTGATGTTTTAGGGTCTTCTTGAAACCTAGCACATAGACAAACACTAAACATGATATCCGGATGACTAGCCGTGAGGTAGAGAAGACTACCAATCATGCCACGATATTTAGTATTATAAATGGATTCGCCGTCTTCATCTTTTGTGAGTTTGGTGTCGGATGACATTGGTGTCCTAATTGGTTTTGACTCTTCTAAACCGAATTTCTTTAACATCTCTTTTATGTATTTAGATTGATTAAAGAAGATACCATCTTCTACTTGTTTGATTTGTAGACCAAGAAATAAACTAAGTTCTCCCATCATACTCATCTCGAACTCGTCATGCATGATTTTATAGAAATCATCACACATGTCTTGACAAGTGGATCCGAATATAATATCATCTACATATATTTGAACTATGATTATATGTGACTCTCTTTTCTTAGTAAAAAGTGTGTTGTCAACTAACCCCATGGTATAGTTGTGTTTGATTAAGAATGACTTGAGTCTATCATACCAAGCTTTTGGAGCTTGTTTAAGACCGTAAAGGCTTTCTTTAACTTATACACATGTTTAGGTTTTTAAAATCGATGAAGCCCGGAGGTTGAGCTACATATACTTCTTCATTAATAAAACCATTTAGAAAAGCACTTTTGACATCCATTTGATAAAGCTTTAGATCATTAGCACAAGCATAAGCAAGAAGTATTCTTATAGACTCTAATCTAGCCACGGGGCATAGGTCTCATCAAAGTCTATTCCTTCTTGTTGGTTATACCCTTGGCAACGAGTCTAGCCTTGTTCCTAGACACTACTCCGTTTGCATCTAATTTGTTTTATAAACCCATTTGGTTCCTATTATGGTTTGATTACTAGGTAGAGGGACAAGTGTCCAAACATCATTAGAAACAAATTGATTTAACTCTTCTTGCATAGCCATTACCCAACTTTCATCTTTTATGGCTTCTTGTGTATTCTTAGGTTCTATGGTTGAAACAAAACAAATTAAGCTACTTTGGTTTTTAACTTGAGACCTTAATGTTCTTTCGTTTAACTTTCCTATGACCTTATCTACGGGGTGATCTTTGGACTCTTTAATATTTATGAGTTCATTATTTGAAGATTATTCTTCTTCTTCATTTATCTTTTTCTTTATTACTATAGCTTCACTTTCTACAATCTCGTCATCGACAAGAGGTGGAGAGGGTTTGGGTGGACTTTCATCAAATTTTACATTTAATGACTCTTCTACCTTCATTGTTTCTTTATTTATTATGACGTAAGCTTTGCTTGGGAGTAACCTAGAAAGATACCTTCGGTTGATTTAGGATCAAATTTTGTAAGGTAATCTTTAGTGTTAAGAATAAAACATTTGCTACCAAAGACTCTAAAGTGATCTAACGTAGGCTTTTGCCTCGAAGTAACTCGTATGGAGTTTTACCTAAAATTGGTCTAATTAAGACTCGATTAAGTATGTACGTTGAAGTATCAATGACATTGCACCAAAACTTTTGAGGTATGGATTTCTCATTTAGCATGGTGCGACTCATTTCTTGTAGGGTTCTATTCTTTCTTTCAACTACCCCATTCGATTGTGGAGTGCGTGGAGCCGAGAAGTTGTGAGTAATACCATTAGCGTCACAAAAGGCTCCAAATTGCACTTCATTATCGAATTCCCTACCATGATCCGTTCTAATAGACACTATAGGACTTCCTAGTTGTCTTTGGATTTTCTTGCTTAATATTTCAAAATAATTAAATGTTTCCGTTTTGTTCTTTAAGAATTTTGTCCATGTGTACCTAGAGTAATCATCCACTATGACCAAAGTGTAGTAGTTGCCTCCATAACTTTGGATAGCGGATGGACCAAATAAATCCATGTGTAGTAATTCTAGACACTTAGTTGTAGACACCATTTTTTAGCTTTGTGAGTAGAATGAACTTGTTTTCCTACATTACAAGCATCACAAAAGTGATGTTCATATTTTAACTTAGGTAGATCTCTTACTAGATCTTTAGATGATAGCGATTGAAGAAGTCGCATATTGGCATGACCCAATCTTCGATGCCATAAGGTCGAAGTATCATCCATAGAGGTAAGACAAAGTTTGTCTTTAGGTTCATTGATTCGATTTTTGTAGCGAAGGGCAGTTTTAAAATTTTGTATTTCCCGATTAAGATTAACAATCACTTGAGGACAAATGATGATCAATCTTTTATCGTATTCACGGCGAGATATGAATTGAGAATTACGTTATGTTTTTCGTTTGATGCTTGATTATCAAATATTTTTGGTTTTGAACTTTATAAACGATATAAAAAACAATTTTATGCTAATTAAAATAAAATAACAACTAATGACGAAATAAAATTAAGCTAAGAATATGATAGTAAAAGCCATGTTTGTCAAGTGAGGTGAATAGGTAAATAAGTGTAAACAATCTATTAAGCTCTTGTAATTAATACCCGTCGAAATAAAATTATTTTTCTAGCGTTGGCTTATATTGAAAACAATCATTTTTCTCTTGGTAAAAATCACTAGATTTAAATAATCAATTATTCCCACGGCTTTTGCCCGTTAAAACAACCAACTAATTATATCTAAAATAATCCGGAAACTATTAGTCAATAATCTTGATACCGTTTAAAAACTATTTTTTTCTAGCGTTGGTTTATTTTGAAAACAATTCTTTATCTAGGCAAAATTACTAGATTTAATTAATTACCCTAACGGCTTTTGCCCGTCAAAACAACAAATTTCAATCCAAGTAATCGAAGATTATTAATCAACAATTTCTAAGTTTTTCACACTCAAATCCCATATCACTACTCACTTAACAAGCATATAAGAATCTACTCAATAAGCATAACTACTAAACCAACAATAATAACCTCAACAATAATAAACATGTTATTAACTAAAATATAAAAGCTAAACGAGAAAGGCAAGAAATTAGAACCCGATCTAATAAGACGAGAATAATAAACCACCCGATTTTATAAACTTATCAAACCAAAAAGGTTATTTCTTTATTAGCTTTTATATTACCAAATAGCTAATAAAGCTTGTGATTTTAATAGCTAATTAGTTTTATAAAAGCTAGAAAAGCTCTAAACTTTAGTGATAAGCAAGCTTATAAAACCCATAAGCTCCTCGCCTAGGAATGAATGAAAACAAGCTTAAAAATCACAACTTTAACAAAGGTTAGGACAAATAAGCAATAATATGAATCAAATAAGCTATGGAAAAGCTTATTGATTTAGAAAGTACTAAACTTTAATGGAGTTAAGCTAAGAAAAAGCTTAAAGATTAAAACTTTTTAACTAAAAATGCTAGATCTAGAGTAATAAGCTAATGGAAAACTTTTTATAAAAGAAAAACTAATAAAAATCAAATCTTTTTGGGTTTTTATAAAGTATTTAGTAAAATAAAGAGTAGATCTAAGGTTATAAAAGCTTTTAAACCAAAGTAGTAAAAGAGTGCTTTATAAATAAGCTAATCTAAATAAGCCACAAAAAGCTAATAAGCTTTCATGACTTATTAGGTAAGATAAGAAAAAGAAAAATAAAAGAAAGAGATGAAGATAAAGAATAAGCTAAATAAAAAGCATTAAATTCATTAATAAGCAAAAGAGTTTGTTACAAAATAAGCAATTAAAATAAGCTACAAATTACAATAAGCAATAAGCTACAAACTACTCCTACTCCTAAAATTAATTACTACACTAAAAAGTAAAATTAAAAGCTACTGTGTGTGTAAAAAAATGTCTCCCTCGGATGTCTTGGATCAAGTGCAATTTATAGCCTCAATGTGCCTTCTAGGTCTTTCCTCGTATTCCTTCCCGACCAAGGCGACACGTGGCACTTTTGTGTTGGCTGGAGAGATGTTGCTAGCTGTTGAGAGGATGTGCATGCATGACACACGCGCTTCATTTTATTTAATTTTGGCCAATTGCTGATAACAGAACGCTTGGGACAAAAGAAGCATATTTTTCAATTTGCAATTTCTCTCATTCAAATGTAACACTCATTTAACTCATGCTGGGCTTAATCATTTAATTCGCAGCTGGGCTTGTTTTTTTGCGTCTTGGGCTACTGTGGGCTTGCTGGATCTGGGCCTCGAATCTACATTAAGTAAAAATAAATGAAATATGACAAGAGTAGGAGTAGAACCCATGACCTCTTGCTTAGAAAGCATGCACCCAACCACTAGACCAAGAGCCTTTTTATGTTAACTCTTTGCATTTAATTCTTTTTAGCCCTCTTTTCCCTTGATCCAATATTTTAGCCATTATCTTTAAAAATAATCTTCGTTCGAGCTCCGTTTAATCCTTCAATTTTTCTTCTCTTCATCGATGCTCCAAACAAAATAACCATTTGACTCGATACTACGTGCTCTTTCCAATGGTGTGCTCGGATAATTTTTCCGACTTCGTTTGAACCTCGAAAAACATGAAAATGTCGTTGAAACTCATCCGAAAATTACCGTTTTTGCTTTGTTTTCAAACCCTTGTACCTGCAAGACATAATAACACATATACAACATATTTGCAATATAATTTTGACATATTTCATGGTTATTAGTCCGATTTAGCATATTTTTAGATATAAAATGATGTGTGTTTTAGCACTCATCATTCATTACCGATTTTAATGACATAGACTCCATGTTTCCTAATTCCTCTTCCTATGGTTATGCCATTTTTTAATATCTTACTACCGGTTTCGGTAAAAAGTACATTGCACTTTTATCACATATTTATCCTATACTTAAGAGGTTAAAGTTTAGGTTTTCTACGTGACACACATCGTTAATGGTTAGAGATTTGTTAGAAATCGTGCCTTTACCGATGATTTTACTTTTTCTATTTCCAAACACCACATTTCCTCCATTGAAGGATTCATATGTGGAGAATAGATCTTTATTGCCGGTCATGTGCCTCGTGCACCCGCTATCCTTGACCCATTCATCCAGATCTAGGTCGACCTTTAAGCACACCTAAGAAAACAATTAACTCAAAAGTTTGGTCCCCATTTGTTCATGGTTCCATTAGTGTTAAAAATTCCATTCATGTTAGACATGTATGGATAAGGTGAATATGCATTCCATGGTGCAAAGTTTTGAAAAGGAAAACCATTTTGCATATTTGGGTTCCATCCCATTTGATTGTTACTTCTCGGGTAAACATTATTAAGTCTCCTAGATGGATTATGTTTTGAAAAAGATGGAGCTTTGTTTCTTGTAAAAATAGGATTATATTTTGGAGGTGGTAGTCTAGTGGTAAAATGAGTTGGTTTCTTCTTATTAACGATAACAAAATCAGTTCGAGATGAAGAAGCTATGTTATTACCACTTTGTTTTACTTCAGAGACCCACATATCCCTGGTACGTACACTAAAGCTGGTTCCCTTTTGTGGGATCCGTGGGATCCGCCACAACGTGGCTTGTTTTTCTAGTGCCTTAACAAATTGTGTTTCTTTGTTTTCACTAGTTGAGCATCAAGTTCTTTGAATACCTAAACCTTTTTGGTTGTTTCCGGTTTTAACACTATCTAATATCGTATCTAAAGTATCCGTACTCATTCTAGCAATGTTAGAATCTAGTTTATCAACTAGTGTTTGAAGTTGAACGCAAAATTCACATTCAGCACTTGCTATTTTACCCTTTTATAGACGTTTCAATTTTGCTTTTAATTCTATGACTTCCTTATCTAAACGTTCATTTTGATTTTTCAAAAGCTTGTTTTTGTTAATTAATTTTAAGCTAATATTGAAAAGTTTGTCATATTCATTATGCAATGAGTCATCATCTAGTGATGAGCTACTATAGTATTCGTGACATACCTCGTCATTTGCCATTAGACAAATTTCTTCGTCCTCCTCGTCGCTCATTCCCCACGTGCCGCTCACGAATGCCTTTTGATCATCCCGTTTGGGACACTTACTAATAAAGTGGTTTGGGTCCCCACATTTAAAGCAAGCACGATCATCCCTTGGCTTCTCGTCCTCTTTGGTTTTCCGGAATCCTTTCTTGTCGTCATACGGTTGCTTGACGTATCTTCCCTTCCTTCTAAAGAATTTTTTAAAGTCCCTTACCGCCATAGCATACTCCTCGTCGTCACTATCCGAAGAGGAGTTCTCTTCATCGCTTGAGGCCTTTTTGGCTTTAAGGGCAAGAGATTTGTGTTTCTCTTTCACCTTTGAGGCTTCGGAATCTTTAGCAAGGACAAGCTCGTAGACTTTTAAGTTGCCTATGAGTTCATCAAGGGTGAGGATTGTCAAATCTTTTGACTCTTCGATTGCCGTCACCTTGGATCTCCACTTGGATGGAAGTGCCCTTAGATATCTCCTAACATGGTTACGGCTAGAAAAAGATTCATCAAGTGCTTGTAAAGATGTAATAATAGTATTAAAATTTGCAAATGAATGATCTATAGTTTCCTCATCCGATATTGAAAATTGTTCATATTGTAGAACAAATAAATCAATTTTATTATTTTTAACTTGTTGATTACCTTGATGAGTTACAACTAAAGAATTCCAAATTTCTTTAGAGGTTTTAAGCATAGAAATTCTTTCGAATTCCTTTTTGGGTAAAGCATTATATAAAACCATTTTAGCTTCACTATTTTTAGAAAGCTTTTTCTTCATTTCATCGTTTAGTTTATCATGAGGTATGTTAACTAAATTTCCTTTATCATCTTTTGAGGTAGCCTCAAAATCACCTTCAACAATAATGTACCAAAGATCAATATCTTTAGACTTTACATACGTTTCGATTCTATTTTTCCAATATATAAAACCATTAGTTTCAAGTAGTGGTGGTCGTTGCATAGATTGCCCTTCCTTGTAATTTTCAGAACCCATAGTGATCGAAAAGTTTTTAAAATACGGTTTACTTTAAAACTTTTATAAACTTAGCTCTTGATGCCAATTGTGGAAAACTAGAAGGGGGGGGGGGTTAAATAGTTTTGCCGATTTTAAGTTAGTTTCAAAAACTTTAGATTCGATATTATGTGAAATAGTATGGATGTAGAGAAAGAATAGATCTAAAGATAAAGCAAGTAAATAAAGTAAAGCAAGGGATAGAAATGACACAACCGATTTATAGTGGTTCGGCTACAAGGACCACTTCCTTGCCCTACTCCACTCCCCGAGTCACCTACTCGAGAGTTCAAGCACTATGTCAACAAACTCCTTCAAATTGGCGGAGAAGCCTTCACAACGTTGCTTACACCTTTTTTCGGTACAAAGCTAAATACCGAGTCCGTAACACGGTGGACCAAACCAACACGACTATTACACAACAACTATGTGAAATATCAAATACAAGATCTTTGCTACATAAATCTTGTGGAGGAACAAATCAATCAAGGACCCCTTGCTTGGATGACTTGTAGAATGCTCGTGATCTCGCCTTAGAGAAGGACCTATATGAGAATCACTTAAGAAAGAAGGAAGAAGAACTCTCTAGATCAAGTGATCTTTTGTTAGAAGAGAATGAGAGTATATGATAGAATTAGTACGAAGATGGGTGAGTTAGAATGAATAAATGGCTCTCTATTTATAGCCAAAACTTGCTACTGTTTCCCGGATCCCACGGATTCCTCCCTTAAGGGATCCGTCGAGTGTAAACCTAGGGATCCGTGGGACGCTCCTCTTTGCCCATGGGTTTTTTGGTTTATGGGTCATGGGTTATGGGTTGGTCCATAGGTATTTCTTTAGATAAAATGTATCTAATGAGTACAGTGTATCTAGTCAAGTGGGTATGGGTCAATACCATGGGTTATGGATATGATCCATGGGTTGTGATTTTTACCCATCCTAATAAACTATTACAACAAATGATTTATTACAACAATTTGTATTAAGTTACTATATGTAAATGCTTTACAAAAATAACATGTATCCATATAATTTTACTTATGATAACATTATATTTGTTATCAACAAAACACAAAGAGATTGCAAAATATTGATAAACGTTTTTACGGTTTATTTGTATTTACACGTTCCTTTTAGAAAAGGTTGCGTCGATTCAAAGTAAATTATGAGTTAAGGTTTGTTGGTGAATTTATGAGTTTGGATGTGGCCTATAGGCGTGTTACCAGATTCAGAGTAATACTAGTTGGAGTGCTAGTCCAACTCGTCTAATATTTATCCTAATATGGAGTAGTCCTCATTGGTTTAGGATAGGTTTAATGTAATCCTAGTTATAGTACAACGCGTCTATGTTAGTCTATATATACCATGAGGGGTAGAGAATTACATTGTACCGAATTGAATTTTTTTGCTAGTTTCTTCAATAAACATAATTGCGTGTTCCTGGCAACTTACTGGTTTTATTTTCTGTGTTGTGCTCTTATCCCAGCAAGTGTGTTGCGTACCTTTGATAACCTGCTGTGTTGCAATACTCTGATTACCATAAATTGGTATCAGAGCTTGTGGTGAATCGTGGAGGATTGTTGCCGCGTCTAAGGGTCACAATCAACGTCCATTATCTGATTGATTACATCAGCCTGGGAACCTGCATTAGACGAGCAAACAGGAAACTATAACCTGCGATTTTAGGGTTAAATAGGTCAGAAACTTGTTGGATTAAAACCTACGATCAAGAGGTTTTAGTCGCGTGAGTGATCAGAGTGTATAACTGATCAAAGCTTTGCCATCAATTGGTGTATGCACCAGCGTGTTTGATCAGACCTCAGGAAACAGAAGCTGTGGTGGATTTTTTTATCAGGCCTGGTTAGACGTGAAGACGTGAAGTAGTGGGTAACCTGATTATCAACGAGTTAGGGTTATAGAAACCTTAAATTAAGATCGTCTTAGAACCTGTGAACCAGTTGGTTGGGTCGTGATTTTCTCAGCCTACTTTTCTCAGCCCACTTCTCTCAGTCCATTTTTCTTTTGTAAACTGATCGGAGTACATCAGTAAGTTGAAAAAAATACTCAAGGTTGTTGATTTTCTCACCACTTGTTGAACTTAATCTAGCCGTGATATAAGGGCTGGAAAGTTCCCCGTTACAAACTTATTCACGGTCCAGAAGAAGAACCAAGATGACAGGAGACCCATCAGGTTCTAACCCACCACCGCCGACAAAAGAGTTAAGTTTGACGTTTCAGTGCCCATTGTTAACGTCAACCAATTACACTATATGAAGTATGCGAATGGAATTCTTCTTGGAATTCATCGAGTATGGGATGTGGTAGATCCTGGCTCAGACGATGCCAAGAAAAACAATATAGTTAAATGATGCAGGTTTTACTGACCAGGTTTTAATATTTATAAAGTCTCATTATACCTATGGTCTACCCTAATGCACTAACGGGCAGTGTACCCGGTCGCGTGTAGTGTAGTATTCGGTAAAGCCGAGGTCGTCCCAAGAGCTATGTGTGTTGGATTATTACTAAGTCTAGGTGTCACAGATTAATAATGGTTTTGATAAGGAATTAATTATTAAACTACTAAAGCAGATAAAAGCAAATAAAGGCAAAGGATAAATCAATAGAGGAGAGTGGTGCTAACCTAGTTATTCCTCCTAGCTAGTAATGTCTACGTCTACTTACTTCCAATTACTTTTGGTGGGGTCAAAGTCGAGAGGACAACATTTGGTCAATTCGCCCTAACCTATCAGCATAGATGCCACCACAGGGAAGTTAGGTGTCCCCTCATAAGTCCTGTTGTTCTGGTCCCCTAAGCCAAGTCATTAAGTACCGCTACATGCTAGATTTATAATAGTGAGTGCCCTGGCGTTAGCAACTTAAACACTCACCCCTAATTCTTAAGTTCATCCAAACGGTAGGTGATCAGTTGGTCAAATCGCACAAGTAGAAAGGGTCGTCAGTTGGTCATATCTTACCCTTTCCATCTCAGTCCGCTCACCTAGGGTCAGTTGGTCATATCTCCTAGGCAATTGGCCTCTACCGCCATTCAAAACTACTGAAACAAGGGTAGCTACCAATAAACTATGCATGCATACACTTAGAAATAATTATACGGAAGTAATGTAAATGAAAACAAAACAATTAAGGAATCATAACTAGGCCAGCACCAAGAGGTGCTTAGCCGCTCATATTAACCATACAAATCAATTCAATATTCAAGGTTACGAAATACATGAATCGAAAGTAAAGAAAAGATAAAATGCTAATGCTTATCGTAGGGGAGTGATTTCTCCTTGGAGACGACTCGTATGCTCCTCTAGACACGCTTTTGGCTTTTTCCACGTTCTCGGTTGTTGTGTGTGGAATGGGATGATTAGAAATCCGGAATTAAATTGGGGTATTTATATGCCATATACGGGTTCTGGCGTAACTAATATAAGAGTTACACCGTAACCATCAATTCCTTCGTATTTTGCACTAGATCTGCTGGTTACGGCGTAACCTTATAAGTGGTTACGCCGTAGTTTTCAATATACTTGGTTACGCCGTAGTTGATGAAATAGTTACAGCATAGTTATCAGCGGCGTGGAACCTCATTTGACCTAATATAGTTACGTCGTAGCCTTTAGAGAGAGTTACGCCGTAACCTTCTGAAGAGTTGGTTTTCTGAGTCACGCTTTAGTTACGGCGTAATGTGGCCTAAAGGCGTGTTACCAGATTCAGAGTAATACCAGTTGGAGTGCTAATCCAACTCGTCTAATATTTATCCTAATATGGAGTAGTCCTCATTGGTTTAGGATATGCTTAATGTAATCCTAGTTATAGTACAACGCGTCTATGTTAGTCTATATATACCACGAGGGGTAGAGAATTACATTGTACCGAATTGAAGTTTTGAGCTAGTTTCTTCAATAAATATAATTGCGTGTTCCTGGCAACTTACTGGTTTTATTTTCTGTGTTGTGCTCTTATCCCAGAGAAGTGTGTTGCGTACCTTTGATAATCTGTTGTGTTGCAATACTCTGATTACCATAAAGGTTACTCGTCAAACTAGTTTATTGATAGAAAATGAAAAAAGGTGTTTGTGTAAGCTTATTTGATGGGTTTATTATAGCTTAGTAAAAAATCATAAGCTCATTTTTCATTTTATGAGCGTATGCATATCCAGCTGAATTTATGAACATGGTTGAGTGTAGGAGTGGCATAGTGCCTAGTAAATTTACGGAACGAGCCTAGCTACTTATGAAGTTGTTAGTTTTCAATAAGGGTAGATCGAAGCTTATGAGATATAAGTTTAGACAAGCAACTGATAAATTAAATTGTTAAGGAGTATTTGTTTTATTGAAAAAGTTGAAAACACGCCGGTCATATCACATACAAAGTACTCCATCCATCTCAAAATTATTATCAACATTTTCTTTTTAGTTTTGTTATAATTTAATTGTCCACTTTAAAATTAAGTATGAAATTTAATCAAGTTTACCATATAACACTCATTTGAGTTTATTATTACAAACTTTAAAAAAGTTATAAATTAATTAATTAAAAATAAAATTGTTATTTTAAAAGAAGTAAAAATAATTACTATATTTTTATCATTTATTATTTTGGGAGCTAGGGAGTATTAAAAATGTAAAATAGGAGGCGAGGTGTGCATGTTGTTTGAGGTGAAATGAAGTCACTCACTCTCCACTTAACAACAACACACACATTTAACACACACACACACACACTAAATTAAAAAACGCACACAATAAACACACACACACAACCCTAGCTTGTTCTTCCCCATTCAGTACCTAGGGTTTTTAATTTCACCCCATCATCACATTGTTCATCTCTTTGTCATCTGATCTTGATAAAAAAAAAAACCTGCTTAGTTTGAGCAGATATGGCGAAGACGAAACCTGGAAAGAAAGACTGTGATTCATACACTATCAAAGGCACCAACAAACTTGTCAGACGTAATTAACCATCTTTATGACAAAGTTTTGATTTTTGACTCGTTATATGCATTTAGTATTGAATTTATGGTGTCTGTATTGTTGGTAATAAAGTTTTGTTTTTGACCATCTGTGTGGCTTATTACTTACATGCATATATGGTGATTGTTGTTGTTTACGGTTAATTAAAGTATTGATAAAGTTTGTATTTTTACTTGTTTTTCAAGTTATCTATATATATGGTTTTAGTTTGCTTTGCTGTTTGTAGTTTATGTGTTGAGTTTTTGACGCTATCGTCAGCGCAATGTGTGTGTTTTAAGGAGTTTAGGTGGATTCTTGATGATAACGTTTTTCTTTTTTTATTTTTACTTGTTTTCAAAGTTGATTATATGGTTGTTTTGTAGCTCCTGAGTATACATGTTGTTTATACGCTTGTGACATTGTCGTGTTAAAGTTTTGATTTTCACTTTCGTTTACCTGTTTTTGAGGTTGATTAATTAAATGCGTATATGGTTGTTGTTTAGGGTTAATTTGATGATTTTGATTCTGTGTTTATGTAGATTGTTTGATAAAGTTTTCATCTTTATCATTATTGACTTGTTTTTAAGTTAATACACGCATTTCTGTTATTCACTGAACTACTCCTAGTCCTGAACTTTTTACAAGTATAAAACTAGCCCTTAATATAATTAAAAATCTCGACATCGTCATATTTAGAGACAGACACGAAATACCTAATGCAACAAAAATCACAACTATATTATGTACTTTGAACTATCAGAACTTGGAATACTTTTATAGTGTTTTGACTGTGGTTGACTTAATTGTGTGTGTATGTGTTGATTTTATCATTTTATGGTGTTCTGACTGTGGTTTGACTTAATAATTTATTTGCAGCTGGAGACTGTGTGTTAATGAGACCTTCCGATTCTGATAAGCCACCGTACGTGGCTCGTGTTGAGAAACTTGAAGCTGATCATAGGAACAATGTAAAGGTTAAGGTTAGATGGTATTATAGACCCGAAGAGTCGATTGGTGGGAGGAGACAGTTTCATGGTGTTAAAGAGCTGTTTTTATCAGATCATTATGATATGCAAAGTGCTCATACGATTGAAGGGAAGTGTATTGTGCATTCTTTTAAGAACTACACGAAGCTTGATAATGTTGGTACTGAGGATTACTTTTGTCGGTTTGAGTATAAGGCTGCTACTGGTGGGTTCACTCCTGATCGAGTTGCAGTGTGAGTCATATACGTCCATTATTATATCAAGTTGCTGTCTTGTGGTTTATTTGAGAGTTTTATAAACTAATGGTACTAAATGGGGTAATTTTTCTTACGTGAAGGTACTGCAAATGTGAAATGCCGTACAACCCGGATGACTTGATGGTTCAGTGCGAAGGCTGCAAGGACTGGTATAAATTGTTTTGACACTCTTGAACTTTGTTTGAAAATAACGTAAGTTTTGAAATGAGTTAAATGTTATAGACTTCGTGTTTGGCAATTTGGAATAAAGCTTTTTAAAGGATCACTTTTCTAACACTTCGCATATTCAAAACGTGTATGAAACTTGTTAAAGGATCAGGATATAAAAAAGGTTAACAAAGATATCTATCTATGATTAAGTTGAGTTATGCTCGTATAATGATGCTTTTATTACCATGATAAGAAAAGGTTCCATAAATCATCAGATAGGAAAATCAACTACGGACGTGATGATTTAGGTGATAATACACAAAAAGAATATTTTCATAACTGGTTTCTATAATATAACTTAATACAACATGAAACACGGGGCCACTTGGTTTGATACTTTATACCAAAAGAAGAGAATCACTTGTTGGATATTTTAGTGTAATTGGATTAACTTGTTTGACCAATTTTATCATGATAATACATCATTTAGGTTTGGAGGTGCGGAGTGCACACCTACTTGAGTTTATTATGATCTTAGGGGCGAAGCCCCTAAAGGACGGGGGTCCGGGGCAGCGCCCTGTCATGTCCAAGGGGCGGCCACCTGGCAGGTCCAAGGGCAGAGCCCCTGCTGAGTCCAAGGCGAGCCCTGGTGGGGTATTTCCCTGAAGTTGCTATGTAAAATTGCTGCTGAAGTTGTGTTTCTGCCGAATTCAATGGATTCTGCCGAAGTTGTATTCTGCTGAAATGCAATGGATTCTGCTGAAGTCATTGATTCTGCTGAAGTGTTGTTCCTCAGATTAATTTTCGGAAATTGAGGGACAAAACTTGACAACTTGGAAACCCTAAAAGCGCCATTGGCGTTATCCCGTAACATGTTATATTCGGTTTGTTTGGTCATTATCTTATAACGGTTCAATATATCTCAGACAAAAACATACAGAAAATTCTCAACTCTGAATTGTATCCGATTGAATAATTTGGTAGAACCGCCAAATTGATTCGATCTGAAAGTGTTCACACGCCTTTCAGAGATTAAGCATATCCGTTGGTGTTCGTTATTACTACATATCCCCTACATCACTTTCATATTGGATCTTGATTTGATACAACAGTAAACATGGGCTACCTGGTTTGATGCTTTGATACCAATAGAACAGAATCACTTCCATATTGGATCTTGATTCTGTGTGAGAACCTTTGCCCTTATAAAGTGTCATTTTTCCACTTTATATATTGTAAAAATGTGTTATTATTCTATCATGTCATTTTTCTTGATTTTGGATTGGTGAATTTGATCTTTCGGTGATTTTGTTTTTAATCAATTGTGGCTGAAAATTTGTTAAATGCCTGACATTTCTTTCCCCACTGTTGCTTTGGTATGGTAGCAGTCAAGAATTGGTCATTTTTGTGGTCTTTTTCCGTCTTTGCCCTTTATTCCCTGTGGTATCTGTAATTTGTTCAATTGAGTTTGAGATCTACTTAATATCAATATTTTGGCCCATCATTGCCTCAAAAGGAACAGTTATTGGTAGCCACAAAAATATCTTCACTACTACCAAGTCAAGCATTTAGGTCGTCCCAGATACAATACTACTATCGAAAATGGCTGGTTTTTGTAGTACTTCAAGATATTAATCTTGAAAAGTTAGGATCTTTTATCTGTTTAATATTGCCAGAAAGCCACTCTTTGTGAATAAGGGATGGCACAGGTTGGTGATGTGATTTGGAAAAGACAAGCATATGGGTGTATAATATCTGTGTTTTGAGCTTTTGTGGTCGACTGATAGCATTCAATAGCTGAAGGCTTCTTGTTTTATTTTAGTTTTTTAGGCGACACATCCCTTCCATATGTCCAAATGGAAAAGCATGTACAAAATGAGCGTGTACGTGTTAGGTACATCTATACAGACAAATTTTATTCCTTGGGTGGCTGGTGATTTGACTATTATCATGGCTATGTTAGATGTTAGCTAATAATCTTGAATATCTTGCCGATTGTTCTACTAGACTAACAAGTAAATATGCTTTTATATAAACAGGCTAGCAATTATACTTTATACACATGTCAGAGTGACTTATCTTCCATGTGCTTCTGTAAATCATGCAGGTTTCATCCTAATTGCATGGGTATGACAATTGAAGAGGCAAAGAAACTCGAACAGTTTATGTGCGCAGAATGCGCATCCGATGATGATGCTAAAAGACCATTGAACTCGATCCCAGTATCACCATCTTCTGATGGCAAGGTGAAAATCCATTTCATTATTCAATTTTACCATCACGGGGTCTTTTACCAAATAAATTATACTGCAAGGCATTTTCATGGCATTGCAGTAATGAATATGTGCAATGGTGTAGTAAATGTGGTCTAGTAATCATCACAAAGTTGGGTTGGTGTGGTCAACCATACTTGTCTATCTGCTCTTTCGAAATTTGTAGAAAATTGAGATTAGTCCATAAATATTAAAATATGTACACTGTAGGAAAAACATCTATATGCGGAACCATATAATATCGGTAGTTATTGATAGTTTATATATGTCTGAGCTCTCCTAAACATTTAATGTGCTGTTGCAGGTTGAGCCAAAACGCAGAAAGCGATAGAGTGGTGAAGGAGGTAATTATTTTCTTGAGTTTTAGCTTCAGGTTTGTTGTTGTGGGGAAATTTGTATAGTGCAAAGAAGAGAGTGTGCTTGCACAATCAATAAGCTTTCTGTTATTTATTGTGTGAAATATCCCATCTATCTTTGCCTTCGTCAATGCTAGACTAATGTTATGAGACTTCAGTCTGCAACTGCTGCCAAAACTTTAGTAGTTGAACCAAAAATTAAACTTAGTGCAAGCGTCCATGGATAACGCAATTTGTTTGAACTGTTGTCATGTGTAGTCTTTCCTTTACTTTTTGGGTATTTGTTTTATCTATCTATCCATCTATCCACAAACACTTGTATGAACGAGAACGCATAAACAAACATTTGACATATTTATACTTATTGTATAAATGGGTAAACTTAGGTTATGTTGAGTTTTTAACGGGTCAAATGGGCAAAGTTAATAGAATCAAACTCATCTAACTAAACAGGATGGATCAAACGGGTCGAACATCTAGAGTGTATAAAAATGCATGAAGCATCCTATAAAGTATGTGCCAACATCTATTTTTGTTCCATTTAAATCATGAAACATGGGTAATTGAAACTTTGTTTTTTGTTGCGTATGATTCATTGGGTAACCCAATGACCGGTACTTCATGTCATAAATGATGACGTAGCATATGATGTTGCATTTGTCATTATTATGATCAGTAAGAATGCTGACATGTCAATTGTCATCCAACAAGAAAATGGCCAAGTATGAGTACAAGAGACATGCATTAGTAAAATGGATGTCTACAGTACTATAATTAGGTGCATAATGACATTTGGTCAAAGGCTCAAAGCACACAAGATCTCGTCCAAGTCAAGTGTAGCGTATGCACTATCTTATCAGGATAGCTGTTTTTTAATTTCAAACACTTAAAAGAAAGTTAGTCTGATTCGAGTCTGGTTTACCCGACTTGAACTAGTACATGGACTTTACCCATTCACTTGATTTGGCCAAAAATGTTGGCCCGGTCTTTCGGATTGCTTTGATAGCTTATGGGTTCGGGTTTGATGTTTTAAACTGTCCAGAAAACCATTCATTAATTATCTAGGTGTTCTGATGTAAAAGCTTTTGCGATTTTTATCCATTACTTAAAAGCTAAATTGCTTAAAAGTCAAATTAGACTGCTAAAATTGCATGATTATGTCTTAATTGATGGATTGTAGGTGCAACTAAAAACGGCACTAGCTTTTTAGTTCATGCACAAAAGCACTTGACATTCAACTGTAGTGTATGCATTATTTTATCTTCATTGCTATCTTTCAACTTCCCAAACACATAAAGAAAGTTAGTTCTGATGTTGGTCTGGTCGCCCTCGCTTGAAGTACCCGTTTCCTGGTTAATCTGCGGGAACCTGACTTGAACCGATCACTTGACTTGGCCAAGATGGTTGACGTTTTTATGGGTCCGGGCTTTGATGATAATAATAATAATGTACAGAAAATCATATGATTTTCCAGGTGTTCTGATGTCAAAGTTTTAATATTAGTTTAGCCGCGTAAAAGTCAAATAAGACTACTAATATGGCATAATTACGTCTTAATCAGTGGATTATAGATGCAACTAACATGGCACTAGCTTTTCTAGTGCATGCACAAAAGCACTTAAAAAGACTTTCTTATTATTATGTGGGTTTGGTAACTTTGTGATGCAAGTCACGTAAAGCTGTCTGCTCATTTTGCTTTTCTTTGAAAAAGTTGAGACACCTATATTTGTTGATAGAGTAAATTACACCATTCGTCCTTGTCCTTGTGGTATACGTTGACCTACAAGTTTCGTCCTTTGACCAAAAAAGGTTTACCGTCCGTCCTTAAATGCCAAACGTTATCTACCGTTGGTCCTTTAACGGAACACACTAACGATCGTTAAGTCTAAAAATGCAAGGGTATTTTTGTCCTTTTACCATTTCTCTCTTCACTTCATCTTCCCCACTTATCTTCACCAACAATACATCCATCTCATAACCATCTCATCTTTTCTATCAAATTACCAGTAAACTACAAACACACAGACCAATCTCATATCATCTTCATATCATCACTCTCATCTATATTTTCATCTTCATCTCCCATCTTAATATTCATTCATCTTCATAAACACATAAACCCACACTAGCCCACACCAACACCTAACCCCCCGCTACAACCACCCACGCCAGCTACCTCTACCGGACACCAGCCTACACCAGCACCTAACCCCCACTACAACCGCCGGCTGAACACGCTTTACAACCACCTCTACCGGACCCCATCCCACGGTATCACCACCACCGATAAACTAAACCACCAACCCATCACCACCAACTCACCAGACCACCAACCCATCACCACTAAACCAACACCATCGACCCATCAAACCGTCCGTCCTTAATCGACCCATCAAACCAACGGTAGATAACCTTCGACCCACTAAACCAACTACAACCGCCATCTGTTATCACTACCAACAGCAGCAAGGTTTTATAGACTGAATTTTTTAGAGAAGATTCAAGGGTGGTGGTGATTGGTGTTTGACGTGGTTGTGTTGGATTGTTTTGTTTCGGGTTCTGAATCTGATTGCTTTGATTTTGACAAGGTTTTATAGATTGGATTTGAGAACTTTGAGTGTGGGTTTTATGGTGGTATCAATCTGGTAGTGTTTCAAATTAGAGATTAGGAAATTTAATATGGGTTGACAATGGATTAAAAGTGTGGATTGGTTGTAAAAATATAAATAGAGTAAAAATAGAAAAGAAAGATATATATCATTTCAATAAATGAGATTTACTTTTCATTGATGTACTTGAATTTTGTTTTGTGAAGATGATACTGAAGGTTATATTTAAAGAAGGGTTTAAGCTATTAAATAGTCACGTATTTTCTCAAATGTTCCGATATGGTATCTGTACTTTTTTTTCAACCTGGTTAGGTAGTGTACTTTTTTTTCTGTGTCGATATGGTACCTATACTTCATTTTTCCAGCACTTGTCCTACCTGTCACCTACGTGTCTTGCCAAGTCAGTTGTGGGTGTGTGACGTGGCCATTAAACTTGAATTATTACCGTTGCCAACATCATCTACCTCTATATAAACACAAAAACCTACCTTTCCAACCCTAAATTGTACCCCCAAATCAAATTTTATCCCAATTGAATCATGTCTTCATCATCTTCAACCTCCAACCGCTTAGACCAATTCCCACTCATCTGTTTCGTGACTTGCCTGTAATGAGAACCTCGCGCACCTGCCAACCCCTGCTAGAAGATTTCTTTCTTTGCCCTAATCCAAGTGTAAGCAAAAAGCATTCATCTTTTTGTTATTTACATTGTGTTTATGCTAATTTTTGTGTTTATAGGATTCTGGCAACCAATGCCGATTTTACTTTTTTCTTGATCCTGAGCTTCGTTATGGTTACTATAGAACTGAGATGCATAGTCTCTACACTCAAGTCCAACAGCTAAGGCGAGAAATGCAAGTGCAAGAATTCACATATAGGTCAAGAATTCGTGAACTGGAGGTGGAACTCAATGAGAGAACTAGCACCGGTGAATGCTACAAGAAAGCAGTGATTTTCTTTACTATTGTTGTGTTTGTTATGTATTTCCTAACTTAATGATGATAAGGTTTTTGGTATGGCTTTATCTAGCTGTTAGGATTGTGTCTTAAGCATGTCAAGGGTAGGCTTTTGTGAATCTAGATGTTAGGATTGTGTAATGGATGTAGTTAATCTTGTATCAATGACAATGCAGTTGGCTTTTGTGAATCTTGTGATAATGCTTTTGTGTTTTGTAAGTTATGTGTTATGTAATGGGTCAAAAGTGAGGGTCAAAGATATTTTACTGTTATGGGTCATAAGTGAGGGTCAATGCAAGTCAAACGTAGATAACCAAATCAGCATTCAATTACATTTACATTGTAGGTGAGACATTAATACATTGGGTAGTTTCTTTGGCATTTATATCCACACTATAACACACCTCATATTTTCAGAATTAAGAAAGTCAAACAAGTGATTAACCCTTTTTAATCCACCTTAACAATGAGCTCCAAACCCTGATGAATCTGTGATATACATTTCATCTGATTACATGAATCTGAATCAAGTGCTGAACTAATAGCTCCACTGACTTGGAGTTATTACTTTCCTCCTGGTTACTATGATGATGTTCAAAAGCCACTAGCTATTGAAGCCAAAAAGTCAACTGATGAAAAATGTCAAAAGTCAGAAGCTAGTGGCCCAAGTGCAGGTAAAAGAATTATAGTGCTAGGACTAGCTGCTAATCAGACTTGGGAGGATATCAAAGGTAAGAAATTTGGAATCACAAAGCCATCTGAACCAGTTGCAGACAAAAAGGGCAAAGGAAAGAAACATGTTGCCTAGTTGTTCAGCATGTGGTATGCAAGGTCTCTTTTGTTGGTAGTTTATGTTTCATGTCAATGAATCTATTCTAGTTGCTTCTGTATGGGTTAACACCCAAAGACTATGTGTGTAATGACTATCTATGTGTGTAATGACTGTTTATGTAATTACTATCTATGTGTAATGACTATCTCTTTTGTTGGTAGTTTATGTCCATGTTTCTGTATGTAATGCCATGCAATATTTATCAATTAAAGCAAAACAAAAGACATGCCATGCAATATAAAGATACTGTCTGCATTACTAGGTCCCAAAACATATTGTTTTAAGTGGTACCATCCACATGCCACAATTAAAGTGGTCCAAGGAAACATGTCACTTCTAGGATAGATAAAAAAAAACATACAATTAAAGTGGTCCAAGATACCCACTACTTGGTGTCTAACAAAAGATATATTTAAAGAACATTTGGGTCTTCTTCCTTTTCCGGTCTTCAATCTGAATCTGATACACCAAGTGCAAGATCCGGGGTGTGTCCAGGAGCATTGGGGTCTTCCTTCCTCTTTTGATTCCTGATCCTTTCAGATGGTCCCCTAAGTCCTCTCTTTCTAATTAGTCCAAGTCTTGCTAGGTCTAGATCCTTTTGATGATATTGTCTGTTGGCCTCTCTTTTTGCAGTTTCTTCTGCTTCAGTTATCTCAGCAAGCCTCATAACTTCTGCATCAGTAATATCTGCACCCTGTCTCTGTCAATATAAATAGATTTATGCATCAGTATAAGATTACATATTTATAAGATTTTGTTAAGAGTCAAGGTATATACCTGTTGTTCCACACTTTTTAGTAGACCTGTGAAGCTGTGATTAGCATTTGAATCTGCAAATTCAGGATTTGAAAGAGGTGTATCTGAAACACTTGGATATGAACTTGGAATAGGTATTTCATCTGGATATGCATCATGTGGATCTGCATCATGTGGATCTTCATCATGTGGATCTGCTTCATGTGGATCTGCATCATGTGGATCTCCATCATGTGGATCTCCATCATGTGGATCTTCATCATGCGGTTCGTTACTTGGACCAGAGCAATCATTGGGTGGGTTGAATGGCTGATGGGGAGAAGTTTTGGGTTTCCTACCGTGTTTCCTTTTTCTCTCGGTTTTGGCCTTGTTTGATTGTAACATCTTGCTTTGTTATGACCTTTCTCCCAGCAGTTTGTGCAAGTCATCATTCTACCAGTCCTAGAAACCTCATTGATAGACTCAGTTTGATGTTTAATCCTTTTATTTCTAGGCCTACCTGACATGACCCTTTTCTTGGGGGGTAAGGGTGGCATATGATCAGTCTTTGGCCATAGTGAACTACCACCAACTGGCCTAATAAAGTGACTGTATGTTTCAACCCACATCGCTTTTTTATAATAGCTACAAGCACCAATAGCAGGATCTTGATTAAGATAACAATATGCAGCAACTGCATGCACACATGGGATTCCAGATAAATCCCACCACTTACAAGTACATGACTTAGTCTTCAAGTTAACACCAAATGCATGATCTGCTTTTCTAACCTCAAATTCCTGAAATCCACTTGCATAAACTTCCCAAAACCTTTGGTGATCTCTAAGTTTCTCTAATTCTTTTCTAATGGAAGGAGTGACACTATCATTTAACTTTGTAGCCTTTTCATTCATAGCAACCATTCTTTGCATCAAGTAAACCCTAATTTCTTCTAGCATAGTAATTAAAGGTTTGCATCTAAGTGTCGCTATGGCACTATGGTATGCTTCTGAGATGCCATTCTCAAAGGCAGCACAAGTCCTATCCATTTGAAAATAAGGCCTACACCAAGTCTTAGGGTCTCTATCTAGTAACCATTTTTCTGCCTCAGGATCAATGTTTTTTATAAGTTCCATTTTTTGTTTGAATAGTACCTCTAAAGTAGATGAAGCAGCACCCCA
Organism: Chrysanthemum makinoi; assembly: GCA_910596185.1. Classification (NCBI taxonomy): domain Eukaryota; kingdom Viridiplantae; phylum Streptophyta; class Magnoliopsida; order Asterales; family Asteraceae; genus Chrysanthemum; species Chrysanthemum makinoi. Next base: position 52,092,071 of record OU343222.1, on the reverse strand, counting down.
AAACAAGGACTTGTAGTGCAATCCATTCCATTTCTTTTTGAAATTAGCATAGATGTGCCTTGCACACAGTCTATGTTCAGCATGCGGTAGGATTTCTTTAACAGCCTGAATTAGACCCTGTAACATGCGTTGATAGGAGTTAGTACTAGCAGTGGATAGATTGTACTATATGTTTGCACCTAGTATTTACCTTGTGACCATCTGAAATGATTGTCAAGTATAAACCAACTGCAAGATTAAAGTCTTCAGACAAGTGATTCACAAACCACATCCAATTCTCATTGTTTTCAATGCTTACCACTGCCCAAGCCATGGGAAACATCTGGTTGTTAGCATCTCTTCCCATGGCTGTTAATAACTCACCTCTGCAAATGGATCTCAAAAAACAACCATCCAAACCAATAACTCTTCTGCATCCTCCCCATCCTTCTTTCATAGCTATGGAATAAAACAATGTTAGACTACATTCAATGTTAGAAACCAAGTGTTAAATAAATGTTATATTTCTAAAACATATTACCTTTGAAGCATACAAATATTCTTTTGAATTGAGTTTTTCCACCATCCAAAGTGTCCACATCTAAGTGCACTGAAGAACCAGGATTGGTTACCAAGACTTGTTCTCTGTAATCCCAGAGCTTTGCATAGTGCTCTACCAGACCTCCTTGATGATCATAAATTGCCCTCTACTTTGCCCTCTTACACATCCCAATACTTACATTAATAAAAAACTTTTGCTTAACATCTATTTGCATCTGCCTATAACTAATAGTTGGATTCCTAATAACCTCCAGTGCAAACTGTTTAGCTAGCCACTTGTAAGTAACCAATGACCCAAGAGCAAAATTCCTTGAGCATGAGTGCTTAGAAATCAATGTTTTGATCTGAAAAGTTGTCTCACCTTGCATCCATCCCGCCATAATTTAAATGAACAACCTTTCTGTTTCTGTGAAGTGTTACCTAAATTAGGTGTCTTACACTTGGACTTAGACTTAGGTGAATAAACAAGGATTTCCTTAGACTTAGACTTAGACTTACTTGTGTCCTCATACAACTTCTGTTTACCTCTCCGCTAGAACACCTACCCTCTTTCACATTTCTTCCACACAAAAACACTACACTTCTATAGTCATTCCTTCTATACCATAACTGATAACCATGGGAAACCCCATAGTTAATCAAACACTCTTTCATTTGCTCTGGTGTTCAAATCTCATACCCAATAATGGTTTCATCTCATTCCATGGTATATTAGGATCAAAAACAGGATATGAAAACCCCTCTTTCACCTTATATCTATCATCAATCTCTCTTTGCTCTGCTTCTTCCCGTGCCTTAACGAAGAGCTTGTACCTAAATTGGGTATAGGCTGCCTAGCATCATCTTTAATGAACTTACCATCAACAAGCTTACTTAGAAAACTATCCTTACTGTCAAACTTTTGAACGACCACATCATCTTCACCTACATGTTCTGACCTACATATTCGCTACATTTTCGAACTCAATTTCATTATCACATTCATCATCTTCATCTACCTCAGCACTAGCATCTACACCCTCTGCTATAACATCATATCCATGATGTTCAACATAGAGCTCTACCTTGCATCCATTATTAAAAGCTAATTTGATACAATTTGCTAAGTCACTATCATTCTTTAAATATTTCAAATGTTTACCCAACTCTTGTTTAGGAGCACAGTAGTACATACCTTCAACCGGAAACAAACAACACTCTTTGACAATTTTTAAAAGCCTCGCATGGTTGCATTTACCCAAATCCGCATTCTCTACAACATCAACATCACCTTCGCTGTAGGGATCGTAGATAAATGTACCTTCGTGATGAATAACAAGTGATATCTTCTTCATGGATTATGTCAATTTTTTGATTATTATGATTACATAATTAGGGTTCATGTGAATTAGGGGGGAAAGTGAAGCGGGGTAAAGTGAGGAGTGGGGGGAAAACTGAAGGGTTTTATTGTTGGCATGCGTTAAAAAAAAGAAAAACAAGAAAAATTCCACGTGAGGTTCAATCTATTTACTTGATATGCCGCGTAGGAAGTTTGTGACCATATCGACACAGAAAAAAAAAGTACACTACCTAACCAGGTTGAAAAAAAAGTACAGGTACCATATCGGGACATTTGATGAAGGCCTGAAGGGTGATGATGGTAGATGAAAAGATGATGAAGAGAGTTGATGGGTAGCTGTTTTGGAAGAAAGAAATATAAAAGGGGTGGATTAAAAAGTAAAGTAGATAGCGGGTATTTAATTTAAGTTAATATGATGACAGAAATAAAAGATGTTAGAGAATAATTAGGATGAAAAAGACTAAAATACCCTCAGTGGATGGGTGCCTAACACCCGTTAGTGGAGCTCGTTAGTGTGAAGGACTAACGCTACATAACGTTTGCCATTTAAGGATGAACGGTAAACCTTTTTTGGTCAAAGGACGAAACTTGTCGGTCAACGTAAACCACAAGGACGAACGATGTAATTTACTCTTGTTGATATATATTTTTTCACAAGGTTCTAAACTTTGTTTACTAGTAATAAAATAGACAGGTCATTGGAAGAGTTAAAACAGTTTCTTTAAAATTAGTATTTTTTTTCCCTCCTCCTTTCAAGAAATCACACTAAGTGTGTGTTTTTTTTTTTTTTTTTTTTTTTTTTTTTTTTTTTTTTAAAATCTTACTAGCCCTCTTACTCTTACCAGTAAGAGGCGGTTAGACGGTTTACTTGTTTGTTTTTCATCACCAGTCAGACATGGTAAGAGCTAATATGTCTAACTCGGTAAGAGGTGGCGAAAAGATCTTAGTACTTCTTATTAACACTCTTTCAACTCATTCATCTTCAAAACCCTTCAACCCATTCATCTTCAAATTATGCAAAGCTAGGTTTTAAATTATTTGGTATTGGATAAGTTACTTAATTGTTGTTTTATTGAGTTAAGCATATGTTTTATTTTAAGACGATTTATGTAATATTTTTTATTACGTTAAAATTTGGATATGTATTAAGATAATTTATTTAATGATTTATAATTGTGTTAAATCTATAATAAAAATGTTTTGTTTCAAGTTTACACTATTTATTTATTAATCGTATTTGCAATAATTTAATATATACTTAAAAATGAAAAATTAAAACCATTCAGACAATTATAAAAAACAAACAACACTTTTCATTCAGATTCAGACATTATAGCCACCTCTTACTAGTAAGATGTGATAGTCAGATTCAGATACGAAACATCTTACTCAAATAAACACACCCAAAGATTACAAACTCAACGTACTATCGAGTTGGGATTTCACTTCGCATTTGACCTCGTATTTATTTGGTTGATAAAGCATCTCATATCACATCGATTTCGCTAGACTAGAAGCTTATTGTAGCTATACTCGTATTTTTTTATTTTTTTATTATTATTATTATTAATTTTTCATCTTAAACCTATCACAACATATTTAGATGTAGCTGCGAAAACAATATTATTATTATCTTAAATATGTTATTAAAATACTAGTTATAATATATGTGCACATACAGGGTTTTGACAAATTTTTTTATTATGTATTAATATTGAATATTGTGTCATTAAAAGTAATTGCATATATTTATATAGTTATAAGTTTCGTGCAAACACGAAGTTTACACATAAATCAAATTTATTTTAACATTTTAGTTCAGTACATACACATAAAAAATTGTGATATAAGTAAAACTAATACTTATGCACAAGTTTTTTTATTACTCATTAATATCCATTAGAATTTGGTAAATTATTTGTAAAAAATCTGTTAGATAACTCAAGATTTAATTTTATTTAGCTGAGAAAGATGTTGATGTTGTTATTTAAATTTCACTACAATATTATGTTATACACATGATGCAAGTTTAATAGCACATAATGAGCGTTGATAAAGTTAGAGTATACTCTTTAAAGTTTTTTAAATTTTTTTTTCTAAATATCCTTATATAAATAAATAAGAATTACACGGATCATTTTTATAAGTACAATAGCATATATTTATTTTTATATTAAAGTAACCGATGATTACAATTTGATAATTATATTTTCATTTTCAGTAATTTAGCCGTATTTAAAATGTAAACTCGTATCCACATAAGTTAAACTTTTAAAAATGAAATAAATGTGTCCTTATCGAACGTATATAGTTAAAAAAAATGATACCTCTAATCTTATGCAAATTTATATGTTGTTATTTTAAAACAACATATACATTGTAGTTTTTAAGATATAAAGTATAAAGTATAAGAGATATTTGTTTATAATCCAAAGTTATTAAAAAACATGGAGGCTTATAATATTACACTTAACTCTATATAACTTTTAAATTCAACCACTAAAGTTTTATTAATTACCTCATCTTTTTCAAAGTTTTTTGTTTTCACAAATTTGACACATATATTTTTATGTGTTTTTTTTATCTACTAAATTTATTAAAGTTTGATCAAAATCAATTTAATTTGACTTTATTAACTAATCATATCACACGATTTTGCTTACGTAGCAACATCGAGCTCTCCTATTGGCCCATTTTATTCAATAAGAATGAATTGACAAAATCACTCAGAAATAATGTAATTTCGGAGTGATAAGTTACATTACAAAAATAATATAACTTATTTGGATAATAAGTTACATTATATAAAAGATTATTATCATTACAAAAATAATATAACTTATTTGGATAATAAGTTACATTATTTTTCTTTCTAACCAAATGCCAAAACTATCTTTAATGGTGTCTACTATATCATTTTGTGTTTTATTTGGTCTTGGAGGAATAAGATTTTTCATTCGACTATTGAAGAGAAAAGTAAAGAGCAAAATTCAAATATTTTTCCTCGGATTCAATCTACATCCCTTCTTTGGATGTCCAACCGATGGCAAAAAAGAAAAGTAAAGATAAACTCAAATTCATGGATGTCAAGTCCATATAATATAATATATGGTGATATTTCTTCCGATAGGTGATTAGTTCTAGTTTGGGTCTAGGCGATGTGCTGTTTTATATATATGGTCTAGTCTGGTCCTCAACTTGATGGTTAGTGTTTTGGGGTATAGTAGTTTGGTTGTTGTTTGCCTTTTGGCTTTGCTCCTTTTGTGAGTTCCTCCTAACAAAAGCACTGCTTTCAAAAAAAAAGAAAACTTATTTGGATAATTTTATTTTGATGTCATAGCTATTCATACACTGGGTGACATATTGCCATTTCACTGAAGCCCATTGGTCAATCTTCTTGTATTCGATTTTGTTCACAAACAATATAAATACAAAAAGCCTCATTCAGTTCTGATATTTCGAATTATCTTTAATTTTATTCCAAAAATTATCATACATAAATTTATTTTTGGTATAGCGTGCAATGAACCAATGAAAACAAATCAAACAAGCAAGATATTTTACCCAGATTACCCGGTCAACACGTCAATAGTGAAATTGACACAGAAGTTTATCCTTAGCCTCCTCATATTTTGATATAATTCGCAAAATCTCCTTGCTGTTTTGAACATGTTTCTTTAGAAAAATAAAAATTCTTCTCAAGTGTAAACAAATTAACAGCGAAACATACCCTTTTAAATACAAAGCGTGTTTTGAGTTTGACATACATATATGACAATTTTTAAGTTCAACATTGGAAGAAACAAGACTTGAGAAAAAAGGAAATGGAATTCATCCAATAAGAAATGAAAAGACGTTTCTTGTTTTCACTTGAGGGTGTTCAAACTCCAGTTTAATGTTATGTCTAAGAATGTGCATGATTGGTTTGACCAATTAGTGAATTAAAAAAAAAGAAGTCCCTTCGGGGATCTGATTAGTGAATAAAATCTCAACTAGACCAGTAACAACTATATGAAATTTCACCAAACTAGACCAATCAATTTTCTTTCGAAACCAAACAAACCACCAACCGTCTATCGAACATTTCTCTGACCACCAACTGCAAAGACAACCCTAAATAGTAACCTGTGGGTATAACCTAATTCTACTCCATTTGTACCGCTTAAAATCCGGATCGAATATCTTCCGAAACCAAAGCACGAAAAAGAAAAAAAACCCTAATACAACCTTCAGAAAACATGACAAACTTTTTGGTGCCAATTCATAGAAAGAAAAACTATAGGTACTTAAACTCCAAAATTTTCATTTAACATAACAGTATCACACAAACACAGGCCTAAAATCTCAAATCCAAATAAAAAAAACAAAATAATAATTTTTTATAATTTCAAATCCTGATGACTCAAAAAAACCACTTTTTTCCCTAAATAATTTTAGGGTTTCTTTCCTAATCCCTAATCCTATCCCCAAATTCATTATCATCATCAAAATTAATAAAATTTACAGCCATTAATCCAATAACCCATCAATCTTTAACCCTTAATTGAAGCCCCAAATAATTCAATTGGAAAATTAATACCCAATTTTGAATCTTGAAAAATTAGGGTTTTGCATAAAGGTATGAGCTTTATTTAATCAAATCTTTAATTTTTTAAAATTCGTTAAAGGGTATTGTAATGTGTGTGATTTTGAATGTATTGATGTTAAAATCTTGAATTATTTTTACTGATTTTGTAATTTTGGTGATTAGGGTTTGTTTTTAGGGTTTCTGTTTAGTGGATATGATTAAGCAGATACTTAATAAGCTTCCTAGAAAACCCTCTTCAAAATCTTCACAAAATGATGCTAAAAGTGACCCGGGATTTAATTCGATGAATTCGGGTGTTAATAGTAGTGGTAAAAGTAGTTCGGGTAAGAGTGCGAATGCGAATGCGAATTCGGGGTCGAATAAGGCTGTAAATGGGACTTATGCTACAAGTGTTAAGGCGAAGAAAGCAGGTGCTGTGGGGTCGATCCAAGTGGGTCCGGGAGTGAATCGTGCGGTTTATGAGGCGTTGCCGAGTTTTCGTGATGTGCCGAGTAGTGAAAAGCATAGTCTTTTTATTAAGAAGTTGAATATGTGTTGTGTGGTGTTTGATTTTAGTGACCCGTCGAAGAATTTGAAAGAGAAAGATGTAAAAAGACAGACTTTACTTGAGCTTGTTGATTATATGACTTCGGTTCCTACGAAGTTTAACGAGGTCACGATGCAAGAAATCATAAAAATGGTGTCTTGTAATCTTTTCCGGTCTTTACCATCGTGTATGAATGATAATAAGTTGCCGGATGTTTATGATCCTGAAGATGATGAACCGAGTATGGAACCGTCATGGCCTCATTTGCAAATTGTTTATGAGTTTCTGTTAAGGTTTGTTGCTGCACCAGAAACCGATGCTAAGCTTGCTAAAAGATACATTGATCATGCGTTTGTGTTACGTTTGCTTGATCTTTTTGATTCGGAAGATCAAAGGGAACGCGAGTATTTGAAGACGATACTTCATCGTATTTATGGGAAGTTCATGGTGCATCGTCCATTTATTAGAAAAGCGATTAACAATATATTTTTTAATTTTATTTTTGAGACGGAGAAGCATAATGGGATTGCTGAATTGCTTGAGATATTGGGTAGTATAATTAACGGGTTTGCGTTACCTTTGAAAGAAGAACATAAGCTTTTTCTTACGCGGGTGTTGGTTCCACTTCATAAGCCGAAATGTCTGTCTATGTATCATCAGCAGCTATCTTATTGTATTACTCAATTTGTTGAGAAAGATTTTAAGTTGGCTGATACAGTGATTAGAGGATTGGTGAAGTATTGGCCTGTGACTAATAGTTCAAAAGAAGTTATGTATCTTAGTGAATTGGAGGAAGTTCTAGAGTCGACTCAGGCGGCGGAGTTTCAACGTTGCATGGTCCCTCTGTTTCGTCAGATTGGTCGTTGTCTTAAGAGTTCACATTTCCAGGTATTATTGTTATTAAATTTGGTAAATTGACGTATATTTATCAACTTTGTTCTCTAAATGTGTGTGATTTGTATCTCTACTTAACCTGCTTTTTTTTATATCAACTTATGGCTCTTATGTAAGATGGTGTTTGGACTTTGGATATCTGTTTTCAAAGTAATTATTTGATATTTTGAATAATCAGAATTTGTTGATCAACTTTTATGAGACATGTTGTAGAAAATCGTTTTTGGACCTGCTTCTGTTGTTTGAAGTTGTAAGATAATTAGGTGTTTGAAAATGTCGCATGGTTTTGAATCTGTAATTGACATGACTAACAGGGCATTCTGCTGAAAAAAATAGATGCTGTTTGTGAACTAAATTTGAAGTATCTAAAAATTCGGACAAAATAAGTGGTGAATAAGTTATTCTATTGGGGAGTGATACTTAAATGGAGGATTGTTATTCTTACACGGAAAACCAAAGTGTAAAGACCTTTATGCCCTTGCAAGTTATAAGTAGATTTTTCCTCTATTTTTGTTCACCGTGTTCTTTTATCTTCCAGACTTCCAGTTAATCATCAACACTTTAGCTGGTATGAAAGTATTTTGCAAAAATGATTAGTTGACTCCTAAATAATCTATTAATCAGAAGCAGAAAGAAGAATTTGTGTATCCAAACTTTAATAGAAGAATTTGCCAGAGATCTTTATGGAAGCAAACCCGTTACCCTCGGGTAGGGGTGTGAATGTGTGACTGTCTACATCATACCTCCCCCATACCCCGCTCCGGCGGGATTTGGTATGTTGTTGTTTAAGTCATAATCACATAATCAGCTTTAGTTTACAAATCCGGACACCCCTTTGAGTCTTTGAACTTGACACTCATTTTTTAAAGATCTATTTGTTAGGGTCAATATAATAAGATTTAGAGAAGCAGGCTAGAAGTTGTTAAAAACTGATTATTGAAATAAGTTGATAAATTTTTTTACATTGGATTTTGGTTCTTTGTAAGTTGCAAAATTAACTTTGGAAACACACATCTAAATTCCAAAACCCCTGCAAGCTCTCTTTGGCTTCTCACCTTGTATACTATTGCCCTTTTTCATGTGGCAAGAGACTGAAAAGCTACCCTGGATTTTATAGACCATGAGCTGTTGGAGACCTATCAATTGCATATTATTTGTTCTTTTATCCACATAGCTTATTCATGAATCGTTGAAGGAAACTCAAATTGGTGCTATGTATATTTTTATGATAAATGGCTTGCAATTGCCGCCTCTAGACAGATTTGAACTTCTATACTGTGACTGGTTGCAGGTTGCTGAACGTGCTTTATTCTTATGGAATAACGATCACATAAGGAATCTGATTACTCAAAACCGCAGTGTGATCCTTCCCTTAATCTTCCCTGCTTTGGAGAAAAACACACGAGGTCACTGGAACCAAGCTGTTCAAAGCCTAACCCTGAATGTTAGGAAAATCTTTTCAGATGCGGACCAATCACTGTTTGACGAGTGTCTGACGAAATACCAAGAAGATGAACTTAAAGAAAAGGAAAACAACAAAAAGCGTGAATCCATGTGGATCCGTTTAGAAGATGTAGCAGCCTCCAAAAGCAGCGAACATGAGCTGGTCTCGAAGTTTGCTTCACTCTCAACTGCAAGTAGCTGATATGAAGTGTGTTTGACCCGTAGACTTTTGGGTTTGACCTGAATGAAGCTTGGTTCGGTTATTTGATGGTGCCCGTCTTCATTTGGAGTTTAGGTGACTATTTTGGAGGAGATCATAGAAAAAGGGTGAATGAAAGTTGCGGTTTTTTGTGGATAGATTGGAAGGTTTTACCCTTTTTGTATGTCTCGTTCTTCTTTTTTGCTTTTTGCTTGTGGGTTATTTATTTATTATCAAACATGGATGTGTTTGTAGTACAAAAAACAATTCAAAAGAGCAAGTGTTTCTTTGGATTTTTATCCCCATAATGTTATTGATGTAATGATGCAAAATTTTAGTGTTTTTCTTATGTTGTTTTGGTTTTTGTATTATGGTTTTCGAGCAGCGAAAAGGGTAGTTTTGGTTTTACATTAGACGTTAAACTGGTAACAACTGATTTTGCGTATACCTAATCACTTCTAAAATTTAAAGAAACTATTTTAAACTTCTTTGCTGGAGTCTGGGAAAGCTAATACAAAACATTAGCTTATGCCTTATGTTACGGGTATCAAAAGAGAATGGAGATAGTATTGGACTCTTGGCTTATCACCGCATTTTTTATAAGCTGGAACTTTTCCAGATAAGTTGGTATATCTGTTCCTAAAACTTAGAAGTGTTATTACTTATTAGCTCTATCCGAATGCAAGTAACCGTTTGTATAAGCTTACCCAAACACCCCTTGTTTTAGATTTGACGCTAATGCTCTGGACACTCAAAACTGATTTTAAGAATTCAATTCACAAAGTTGAGTTCAAATGCGCGTCCAAACACTCCCATAGAACCAACACAACTTGTGCACGAAAACCAAAGACATTCCAATCTAACGTAACATAAAAACCAGTCTAGAATACGGTACAACAGAATCTGCAACCGAAAAGGGAGTCTTTGATATATAAATGTAAGCCACTACTACATAAGACACTAACTAATCATCACCATAAGCGCGGAAACTATATCTTTCTTGATAATAACCATTAAACCACATATCAGCTTCAAACCATTTAGGATACCTTACCAAATCACCGGCCACAAAGCTCATATGTCTCTCACTACCTTCTGGCACGACCCTAACCTCACCTTCCTCGATGTAAACCAGTTGGTCAACATGCCAGTCCCATGGAACATTACACTTGCCCGTCTTCCAAGTTGACCATTTAGATACCCCGAGTTCGTTCAATCTCTCTTTAGACACGTTTTTTTCAACCCTTATGCTATATATCTCCTCTAATGGTCTTTGCACACATCGGATTGTACCATGAGTGGAATTTGAAGTGTTAGACACTGCTTTGTTTCTTTTAGATAATACAGTCAATGAGGGAGCCATAATTAGACTAGCCATAGTTGTCGATTTGAAGTGTCAGCAACCTGCATAGAGTAAACATGGATGTCAATGAGTATTGTGATAAGTCAAAATTTGATGTGATGTGAGCTGATATGTACAAATAAGAACACAGCATAAAAGAAAGTGAGCTGGGGTAACCGATTCATTGTTACCAAAGGTGGCCAATTTAGACCCATCTTCTTATCAACAGGTCAAACAAAAGACTTGTAGCTGAACATGAAACAATCAGGTCAAATGGGTTGAACGGGTTGAAGTCAACCAAAGTGTATTTTTATGTATAAATCTCTAAAATCGCTTTGTTCCTATGTTCAGATTATTAGGGTAATGCTGCAATAGGCATTAAATATTTATAAAAGATTTAAAAAGTGTTTGTTGGTCAACCCATCAAGCCACACTATAGAATTACTCGTTTAACCCGAGCCCGCTACCAAACCCGCCCGAACTGTGCATTTTAGAACCTCTTAGCATAATTCATGAACTTTCTCTTCTATGTTTACAACTTACAAATAAAAAGGGTGATGTTGACACCACTGTGGACATCAATACATAGAATATTCAGCAATGATATAGAAATATTATGATACTAAACACATGTATGACTCCGTCTAATGCGAATGATCATATTCACATATTCTGTAGACCATATTTAGCTACTAGACTAGCCTTAGGCTCGTATCAACTATCGAATTAGAATTTTGCAAGAAATGACTGTAAATCTGCATTGTGCGCATCACTTAAAGTTCACAATATAAGTTCAAGGTTCATTATCAAACTTATTTTGCTTCCAGACAAGATTCAACCCACGGTGCTCAACGTTACCAACCATGATAACATTATTCACCCACACGTCTCAAAGAAATGTCCACTCGTAACTTTAGAATGACTTAAAACACAAACTTTTAGACCATTTCACATTTTGATCAAGTGCACTTAACAAAACGAAACTTTATCCAGCTTTTAAGAACAATGTTACATAACACTTTAGAATTACATGGTAAAGTGGACTCTTCTTTCGGGTCCAAGGGAGCATCATTAATTTTCAACTACAGACTTTTAAAGAACAGATGAAGCAACATTCACAAATGGGGTGTTTGGGTATGCTTATTATATAGTGCTTATAGATAAGTAGGTATCAACAGGCTTATCTAAGTGCAATGTAATCTCAGCGCAAAATGAGCATATAATCAGTTTTACCCAAAAACTCAAAAATATTTATCTGCTTAATAATAAGCAGATAAGCACTTTAATAACAATCCAAAAACACCCTCTATGAACACATAACATGAGATACTAAACAGGTGAGCAATATTATATTCAACTATATGATTAAACCAATAAAGGGTCATCTTATATATAAATCTTTAAACTAAAAAACAACTTATCATCACCATTTTAAACTCTTATATCTTACAAAACCCAATAACAAACACCCCCAGAATAGAATTTACAAAACAAAAAACTAAACAGGTTTCTGAAAACATTAAAAGTAAGATTTATTATAGAAATGAAAAAAAGGGAAAATGTAACAAACCTTACTAATGACTTTGAAGGCTGTCTTTGTGTCTGGTTTTGGTTTCAAGTGTAAGAAGATAAAGGAGATATATTTATGTGTTTGGTCCTTGTACTTATGTCTGACATGTTGTTTAGTCCCTTTACTTATAGAATTTTATAGGTAAAAAGTTATTAACCCATGATTACAACCAAGACATTAACAATTAAGAATTATGCGTGTTAGGGGCCGTTTAGTTGGTGAAATTTTTTTTATTTTTCCAGGAGATTTTTCATATGGAAAAGGAAAAATTGAAAATCCATTTAGTTACATTTTTTTTCAACAATTTTCAAAAAATGTGAAATTCTCATTTTCTAAATTTTAACTACAAATTTGAAAAGCTCATTTTACTCTTCTCACTTTTTTCATTCTCACTTTTTATACGTCCGTTTTAATACGTTTTCATCCATTCTTTTTCTTTTATACGTTTCCTTACATTGTCGTCCGTTTTTTTATGTTTTCGTCAATTTTTTTTTACGTTTTTGTCCCTTTTTACGTTTTCGTCCGTATTCTTATGTTTTCACCCATTTTCTTATGTTTACGTCTTATTTGTTTGCATTGTTTATTTTTTTCATGTGCTTAGGCTTTATATTTCAGCACTTTATTAATCTCGATAACTGGGCTTAGAGGTGCACATTTCGGTTAACCGGTTCGGTTTGACGACTGGTCAAACCTGAACCGGTTTGGGTCAACAAAAAACGATCGCGGTGTTAACCGTTCGTTACAAACCGGTTGCGAAGAGGAAAAAGCCGAAAAACCCAACCGGTCCAAACTGGTTTGGGTACGGTTTGGGACACCGGTTTTGACCGGTTCTAGTATTATTTTTTTTTTCGTTTTCCGTCGTCGTTTGTCATCGTTTTCTTGTTTCATGTATTAATAAACTTCAACTTTTATTTAATAGAATGGAGAATACGACTAAAAGGAAATACATCACACATTACACATAAACATAAAACATAACACATAATAGCATAAACATAAAACATCATTAACTTGATAAGCTACTCAACGTCGACTCGAGGTCTCTCGACCATCAATCAAAGTGCATGGCGGCAATACTTCTGTGTGTGAACCCTCAACGCCACGTTGGAAGTGGGTTTCAAGAAACATAAACAATGCTTACATTGAGCCATTCGCCTGCCATCTGACATTTTGACGTAGTTGTAGTTAGCCCAAACATTGGGTGCACGGTCTACCGGTAAAAAACGAAAAATCATGGCGGGGGTGGCCGATCTGAGATCGATACCATTAGTGAAATGCTTCCTGTTTTTACATTTTAGAGTGTATTTTTAATTGTATAAAGTTGCAAATAAATAAAAACACAATCTATTTATTTATACTAGTCTTACAATGGCAAACTTGTAAATATAAAAAAATTCAAATTTTAAAAATTTACCCACCTTCCCGCTCAAAAAAATTTAAAATTCAAACCGGTTTGACCGGTTTGGGACCGGTTTTTAACCGGTTAACCGGCTGAAATTTTGAATTTTTTTTTGCCGCCACCCAAAAAATTCAAAAATTTAAAAATATATAACCGGTTAAACCTGTTTGGGACCCGGTTAACCGGTTTAAATTTTGAAAAAAAAAGTTGCCGCCAAGACAAATTTTGAAATTTTAAAAAAAGTAAACTGGTTTAACTGGTTAACCAGTATGAAACCAATTTTTTTTTTCGTAGTTTATACAAACTTACACTAAATAAACTTCAACTTTTATTTATTACGTCGGAAATATATAAACTGAAAGGAAATACATAAACTTGAAGGAAATACATCAAAGGAAATACATAAACTTAAAACATAATACGTAAACATAAAATTCCTAATAATCTTCATAGGATCCCCTAGCTTCTTGAGCAGCTGCATCTTGTCTTATTTCTTCATCGGAAAGCATCTCGATTTCACCCGCTTGTGTCTATTCCTCGTAGATCTCCTCTTCGAAGTCTACGGCATTTTCAAGATTAGCTTTATCTTGCACTCGCTTCATTGCGTCCAAGTGATCTTTCAAACCCATACACATCTCTAAAGAAGCCGGTGTGAGTCTTGTTCTCAGATTTGATAAAACCCTTCAACTTGTTGAAAAGCGGTTCAGGCTACCAAGTAGCTTGTACACTTAGTACATCACGAGCCATTCGGGATAGAACGGGAAACATTGTTTCCTTTGCTTTCCAAAACGCCAACACATCAAAGTTTTCAACTTGTTCGGGCGGAATATGTGAGATAAAATCGGTTGTGGTATATCTTTCATATTCACTGTTCGCGAAAAGATCACTTTTTGACCGTTTGTTGGGATTATCTCTTATCTTTTTATGCAAAGCAATTATCGGATTCCCTCTAAAACCCCTTGATGATGATGAAGAAGACTCAGTCACAGTAGGATGTGGGTTACCATATTTTTCAAAATAATATTCCCACAAACTTTTAAAAGAATGGCCAAATGACTCTTTTGCATCATCAGCAAAGTTCGGGTTTGACGCGAAACAACCCAAATCAGTCACAATCGAGTCGATAAGCAACTCTACCCCGCTTAAATTATAACATGGATTTAATGCGGCCGCACAAGTAATTAACGGTGGCAAAGTTTCAAAATATTTCAAAAGCTTATCTTTCATCCCGGAAAACCATGCTTGTATAAACACCACTATGAAATTCAAATGCGGAAATTTGTGAAGACATCAAGTATAGTTGCTCGAGTACCAAATGAGCCGTTGGATAATAAACTCCCGAAATTTTTTTTGTTGCATTGTAAAAAACTTCAAGTAATCGGGTTAGTTTTTGAGATTCCCAATGATCGGCATTAAATAGAGCACACTTACCCTTTTCCTACAATTTGTCATGAAAATATTGCAAAGTCACCTTTTGTTTTAAACCACTTATGAACATAAGATAAATGGAGTTCCATCTTGTTTCAATATCCCAATTAGGTTGTAACCAAGGTTTCCCCACATTTTCACACAACCGAATGTATGCATTATATATTTTATTACCCTTTTTAAAAGTATCATGAAACATTCTTTTAAAACTTTCTTTCATTTGACTCAAACTCTCATCTTTTAGTCCCGCTTGCACGGCCAAGTTAATGATGTGTGCAACACATCGACTATGAAAAAAATCACCATTACAAGGTGGCTCGTATTCCATTTCTAGTCTACGAATTGCATTTGTGTTGTTACTAGCATTATCCAACGTTATTGAATTTTTTTCTGTCAAGATGAAATTTATGAAACACTTTTCTCAACAATTGGTATAAAGCATCTCCGGAGTGAGGAACCGGAAAGTCTTCAAATACTACGACTCGCTTCATCATTTTCCAACTTTCGGGATCAACCCAATGTGCGGTAACACAAAGGTACGAAAATAGCAAATTATGAGGAGCGGACCAAACATCGGTTGTTAAATTAACAGAAGCATTTAAATTTAAAAAACGTTTTTTAAATCTAGTTTAGCCGTTTTCTATATCTTCATAGCATCGCGTTTTAGAGTCATACTACTTACATGATTATACTGCGGTTGCATATAATTCTGGAACACCGTCGTTGTCAAAGGGTCGTCAAAGTGGTTGAACGACAAACCACGTTGAATCACCAAACCGGAAATTTTTTGACGGAGTAAATCATGATCGTAGGCAAAAATAGTCCCGTCCCGACCCATGGACGATTGACTGGCTTCCGGAATCGATTTGAGTGCCTTGCAATACTTTTGTTTGATATGAGCCCTCAACGTCGAGTTGGAACCGGCAGACATTATACTCAAGCAAAGTTTACATTGAGCCTTTTTCTTACCATCCGACATTAGGACGAGGTTGAAGTTTTCCCATGGATCTTTTACACGTTCGCATGGTAAAGTGCGGACAATCGTCGCAGCACTTGTTGAACCAGCTTCGGTGTTGGTGGTGTTGTTGGTGTTGGTGGTGTTTGAACTTGCCATTAGTGAAATACTTTCGGTTTTGATTTTTTTGAGTGTTTTTTGATTGTTTGAAAGTGGTAATTAACCAAATACACAACACTTCTATTTATACTAACATTTCTATGGCAAAATGGTAATTTTTGAACATTATTTAATAATAGGGGTAATTATGAGAATACATGTTTTGCTCAAGGTGTCAACACTTTTTAGGAAAAAAGTTTGGGTATTTCCAAAATAGACCTTGAGACTTGCGACTTTTCTACTTTTCTTCTAAGCTTGACAAGTGTCCTTCGTAATTTGTGTACCCAATTATTGTTTCTGACTTTTACAGCTATGATAGTACAGCGACCGAATCTCAGCGACTTTTTTAAGAATCTTGCGAATTTTTTTTTGTCCTTTAGTAAAAAAAGTCAAAGTTACTAAAATATTTTTTTATACTTTTTGCTCCTTCCCAATGCTGAGCGACTTAAGCGAAATAATATTAGCGACTTTTGTACTGTGCACTTTTTGTACCTTTTACTACCTTTTTAACACTTTTCAAAATTATAATTTTAACTAAATTGTCTATTATACCCTTCTCTCTTCCATTTATAGTTTTCCACCATTCTCATTCATTTCCTATTATTCTAAAATATAATTATCACCATGTCTAAATCATTCATTCAAGTACTTTCTGAGTTTTTGTTTGTTTGTCTATTTTAGGAACACGAGGGTCTGTTTGGACTTGGTCTTTGAACATGTACTGTTTTGCTTAAAACTCATTTGATTCAACAGACCTTATACTTATCATGTGTATTGTTGTTATTAGGTTATTACTTTAGACATTTGTATAGCTTTTGCTTGAAAATGCTACATTTTTTTTAATACAAATTCGTATAATAGATTGTGGGTTCTTTGTTCTCTAGAAGACCAGGTTATTAAGTCATTTACACAACTAATTGCATTTTGATCTAAAAGCTATTTTCCATCTCGTTGGTGAGTTTTCTTCAAGACTTATAATAGGATGATGTTTAAGTTACGGGTGAAGTGTTTTCATTGACTCTTGATGGGTGCGTTCGTGGCTAAATTGGAATGGTAATTTTCACTTGGTGCGTGTTTGTGTAAGTTTGTTTTTGATATTTTGTAGCTTATTCTATAAGCTTTAATCCATGATATTAGGCTTTTTAGAGTAACTTGGCTTTTGTGCTTAAGCTTAATCCAAACACCCCCATATAAGCAATCTTTTACTTTTCTTCGTAAGGGGTGTTTGAATATGCTTTTAATAGGGGCTTAATAGCTTTCTAAAGGTGTTACTATAAACTTATTTCCATGAGCGAATGTACTTTTTTTAGGGGCTTAATAGCTTTCTAAAGGTGTTCCTATAAACCACTACTAGTATATTTTGGTAACCACTGCTACGTGTTACTAAACCACTGCTAGTGTATTTTGGTAACCACTGCTAGTGTTACTAAACCACTGCTAGTATATTTCATTCCACTGCTAGTGTTACTAAACCACTGCTAGTATATTTTGGTAACCATTCTTCAATGATGCAAATGTTCTGCTGCAACCTATAGTGCCCAAGTATGCTGTTGCAGGTGGGTTCATTGACAAATTGTATGTCATTTTTCAGTGGTTTTATCCAAGATTCGAGCACCTTCCTCCACAACTTCAGACCATCCAATTCAACATGTAAGATCAGCTTCTCGTGTAATGAAATTAGCGAGGATCTTATAATGGATGCGTTTGGATGATGAGTCCGTTAACCTTTCTTCTACTTTGGAGAAACTGTATGTATGGGAGAAAAAATTGTACAAGGCAGTAAAGGTAATAGGATCATTATCATCTTAATAGTGAGCATTAATTTATTATTTATTGGATATGTACAATCAGAAATGATTATTCACTCTCAGGGTGATGATTAGAATGATTCCTTGTTTAGCCATTCGTTTTCAGATTTCATTTTAGTAATCTCATATTGATACATCAGGTGGTTGGTCTGGTTTTAGGATGAAGAAAGGATAAGGATCATGTACGAAAAAATGCACCAGAGGTTAATTGAATTGGATGCCAATGGAGCAGAATCGAGTAAGATCGAGGCTGCAGAGGCTTCTATACAAAGGTTAACAACTAAACTTAATGTATCAATCAAAGCTATTGATGCCATATCTAGTGAGATACACAAGGTTAGGGACAAAGAACTGCGTAGAAAGTCGTGAATTGATCTACGGGTATAAACCTCTTCTCGTAAGCTCGTTTTTGGTACTTACAAGTTACAAGATATGGCGGTGTTTGGATATGCCGTTTGAAACTGATTATTACAACTTGAAGTCATCATAACTAAGTTTACCTTTTTCACAACATGTATATCGTTAGTCTCTGGACTAAATAAATTTTTTACTAGGACAAATCCAAAGTTCACCATGTCTAAAGCTCCCACACTAAGAACAACGGGAATTTTCTTTTCTATTATTGCATCAAACCGGGATTCTTCACAAGCCATGACACCTCCAACAACATAGTCCGCAAGCACCGATAGTAATCAAGCACCGATAGTAAAGAAACCTGAAGATCATAAATGTAACAAGAAAATAAGAATAAACGTTGTTAATTTAATTCGAAAACTGGCCAACCATGCAGTCTGATGAATCCTAACAAATGAAGATGAAGTACTTACACCGTCGTAAGTAAATTCAGCTCCTCTTTTTTGTTCCCATGCTTTGGCTTTCTCACGTAACGTTTCCACCATAGCTGGTTAGATGCAAGGAAGATAATAAATCATATAATGAAATGAAGAAGGAAAAACGGAGGTCAATAAAACTTGTGCACAACCATCTAAGTAAACTACTGATCGTACCATATGATTATAGCATTTTAAGCATGTTGTAGTAGGTCTTCTTAAGACTATTTGAGAACTAGCGTATCCCCGATAGTATCAGTTTCTTCATCCAAACGAATTGCAGCCAGCACAGAGAGCAACTTTAAAGACTGGAAGATAATTATACAAAAATGAGCAAACTTGTACACCACGGGTTAAACAAATATAATAGATTCCAGTTCAAGAGATTCTTACAGAAGACCGGGCTGTTTTAGTTATTGCTCGAATATCTTCCTTCCCACTCCAGACTCGTGACATTGAATCATTATCATGGTTGAATAAGGATGTAAATCTGTGTTGATATAAGATCGACAATGAGTACTAGTAAACTAAAATTGAGATCACTAAAGCTTATTCAGTGATGGTAGAGGTGGACATAGCATGTGTGAATGGAATTGGGTTTCTTTTTGATAATAATAACTCATTACACCACTTTGCTTTATCTGGTGGAACATCCCTTAACCACTCAAGATCATGACTTCCATGTTCTTTATGCATTCTATCTAAAAAGTCCTGCAAAAAGTCAAAACAAAACTCATTTTTGTACATATTATTAACTACAAATATGCTAAAATCTCTAAAGACTGTCAGGTAAATAAAGTTATATACTTTTATTCGTCCAGCTAGTCTATTACTCATCCCTCGTTCAACTATGGTTTTAGCAAGTTCTTCACATGTACCAAGCCTAACTGCATCCCAATCAACGGCATCCATATGATTCTCATTGACTTCTTTTTCTCCGATTTGAATAAGATTTCCTTAATTCTTCCCAGTCAATTTGCGGTTCTTGATTTTCCTCAACCCTGTTTTCTTTTTCCCGGTGCTTTTAGTTTCTAAAGGTGTGTCCTTCAAGCTCTCGTGATTATTTACTCCATTTATTCCTTCATTGCAACTTCGCAGTTGGAGAGTGCAAATTGGAGTTACAACTTTTGGTTCTTCAGGGGTTGACTTTACTTGACCTATGAATTCACTTTCAAGTCTCGCAAAACTCACGTTCAAATCAAACGTGGTAACTGAAGGTTCATGAGAACATGGAAACTCAAAAGAATCTGTTTTTTGCTCTTCCTCATCAACTCTGCTCTCATTTTGTGGTGACCCACAAAACTGCTTAAGATAGTCTCCCTCCTCAACTTCTATACACTTTCGGAAAGTATTAGAATCTTCATTGACACATAGCTTTTCTTGCACCAGATCAGTGGTTTGAGAAGCATCACTTACATCAGGACATGAAGGACAAAGATCAAGATATTGTTCTATTTCATTATTCTTTGAAAATCCTTCATCAACTTTTGTATTACTTGCAACTGATTCTTGGCTAGTCGCGAATTCATTGACACATGGCTTGTCTTGCACCGATCGGTGTTTGCTTTTTTCATCTTTGATGCTTTAAGAAGATGTCTTTGATCATCTGGATATACTCTCTTCGTATATAGCCATCACAATGGGTTCGGGCATCAACCCACCCGGATTCTGACCCGTATATAGCCATCAAAGCTTCTTGCTCCTCGTCTAACTTGCTCTGATCATGAGTGGAAGACGATTTAGTAACACGTAGCGATGGTTACCAAAATATACTAGCGGTGGTTTAGTAACACTAGCAGTGGAATGAAATATACTAGCGTGGTTTAGTAACACTAGCGGTGGTTACCAAAATATACTAGCATGGTTTAGTAACACGTAGTGTGGTTACCAAAATATACTAGCAGTGGTTTAGTAACACTAGCAGTGGAATGAAATAAAGTAGCACCTATGGCTTCCGTTTCAGTGATTTGGCAAATAAACAAGAGAACTACAGTCATTTCGTTTCATAGGCTCAAGCATCAAATATAACATATATTCTTGTATATAAACAGAAAAGAAAAGCCATTAATTTAGCTATGCATCACACATAATTCCACTTGGACAAGAAGTATCACGGGTGAACACATGACCGACCCATACCAAAAATCACTTGTAACATTTGAACAATTTTCTTTCGACAAAGTGTTACATCATTTAAATGTACAGTTATAATCCTGTGGCCACCCCCAAATGTACACACCTAGTGAGGTTTGAACCCTTGACCTCTTGTTTGAAAACCAAGGACCTTACCACTAGGCCATTTGGTGGTTGTTAGGCGTATATTAATATAATGTGTAATAAAACCACCTCACCTGAATGCACTCTATATATTTGATTCCGCTTTCTATGTTAGTCATTGAAATTACTTTTTTAGATGCAGTCGTTTTAATACATATAAAAAAATTATGTTGAATGAAAGAACTACTAAAGAGGACTTAAATTTCTAACAAAGTAAAACGAACTGACTACTATGCGCTAACAAGTCTATCGAATTCCTTATTGAAACGTACTAATCTAAACTCTTTATGGAAAGATAGTAAAGTGGCATTGTTTTACATCCATGGACAACTTCCTTTTTAAAAGAAACTGAAAGGTAATCTAAATGTAGCTTTTTCTAAGAGCAGGAAGTGGAGTAACGGTACAAATGAGAATGCTTCAAAAGTCCAGTTGTTTCTGTTACCAAGTGAAATGTAAACCAACTAAATTTCAATGGCACTTACGCAATTATACATAGTTGACCTATAAATCAAATTCCAAATTAAAAAAGAGAGAACTTTTTTCACATAAGGAATGCAATTGGTTGCCTTTGGTCTCGGTCAATACTGGATTAAAAGTTTAAACATATACTTTAGAGTAAACTCCAAAATACATCCCTGTAGTTTGCCCCATTTCGCACCATACATCCCTCAGCCAAAAGTTCAGACATATACATCACCCCGTTAGTAAACGTTTGACTATATACATCCACAAGGACGAACGGTGCAAAAATTGGGTCGTTAACTTGGACACGTGGCAGTTAAGTGAGGGTAACTTGGTCATTTTATCTCCCCCTTTTATCTTTCTCCTGCTACCTCACTACCCTTTTAACCTTCTCCTGCTACCTCACTGAAAATCAAAAATCCATGAAAAACACAATCAAAAAACACAAATCCACACAAAGATAAAAACACAAACAAAAATCAGAATCACACATCAAAATCAGCAATAAAAAACACCAACCAACAACGCATTTCCAGTAGACGAACAAGATTCAGTGATTGCAATGGTGGTTGCTGAATGGCGTATCCGTGATTATGATGATCGATGAACGAACAAGAAGCATATAGTAAGTTTTCATCTTTGATCTTTCTAACTTTAATTGTAATAACATTGTAGGTAATTGTTATTGATTGAAACCCTAATTTTTTGAATGTAATTTGTTCATTGTAGGTAATTTTCCAAACATGTTCTCAATGAAGATACATCATGGTGGTTTCTTTTACGAAATTCCGGTAGAAAGTACATACAAGGGACTTATAATTATATAGATTTTATAGATGTTGACTTGTTTTTCGTTATAGAATTGAATGACATGATTCAAAAGTTAGGTTACAAGAGGAAAGATTGCATTATGTTCTATCATTTCAAAATACCTAACAATGATTTGGATTATGGGTTACAAGCACTAGGAAATGATGGGGATGTGTTGAACCTAGTTAGGTATATTGATAAATATAAACTTATTGAGGTTTACATTGAACATGAGCATACTGATTCTGGAAACATATTGGAAATCACCACAGAGAGTTATGATTGAAGAAATAGATGATGATGGACCTAGTTCTACATTAGTTAGAAAGCCTTTTAAGAAGCCTGCTCAGAGGACAAATAGGATGCCTCTATTGCTTGATATGGGAGAGGGTTCTGATCATGTTTTAGAGGTACCTAGATTAAATGCTGATGTGGGAGAGGGTTCTGATGGTTTAGATGGTGATGGTAATACTGTTGGTGCAAATTTAGTAGATGAAGGACCTAGTTCAATAGTTAGGAAACCTTTTAAATTACCTAGAAAGAGAATGCTAGTAGATGAGGGATCTGATGAAGCAAGTTATACTGAGAGTGAGCATGGTGATGAGGAAGACAATTTTGCTGAGAGTGAGAGTAGTAGTGAGTCAGATGATAGTGAAGATAGTGACTATATCCAGGATGATGACCATGTTATGAATGATGTGGAGGTGGATATGAAAGACTATTATCAAAACATAGACAAAGATGCAGAATGGGTGGGATCACAGACGCAAATGCGAAGTTCCATCTAATACTAATGTTGAAGAAAGCTTTGATTTGGATGATTTTGAGAGTGCAACCTGATTCGAAAATGATGGTAAAAGAAAGAAAACTATGAGACAGTTAAGGAGGAAAAAAGCAAAAGAGTGTGAGGAAATTGATGCAAGTAGCTGTAGTGATACATTCTTTGTAGGGAAAGAATTTGGGGATAAAAAACGATGACAGATCTTGTGGCTGCTCATGCCATTGCTACTAGAAGACAGTTATACATATGGAAAAATGATAAAGTAAGGTTGAGGGTAGTATGTAGGGGAAAATGTCCTGTTTTTAGATACCCTAATGAGGGCCCAAATGCTAGTGGGCTAAATTCTCATACAAGTCCAAGTAAGTTAAAATGTGTTGGTGGGAAGTGGGTAAAAAAACAAATGCTGAGACATACCCATGTGGAGAAGGAATAAATAAAGGTGGGAAGAGAATAAAGGTGGGTGGCACAAAAGATAATTACAAGTATGAATGGATCACATGTCCTTGGACTTTGCAAATATCAAAACAAAATAAATGCAGGGAAGAAACATGGGCGGTCTCTACCATTAATGATGAACATACTTGTCTTCAAACCGAGAAGTGAATCGCTCACCAATACTTATCTTACCAAAGATATTGAAGAAAGAATCAAATTAAATCCAAACATCCCTGTTAGAGCCTTGAAAGAGCAACTGCAACAGAAGTATCAATTGGGTATCACTACAAATAAAGTAACTAGGGCTAAGGCTAAATCACAGATGAAACTGAAGGGTGATTTCACAGAACAGTATTCAAGGTTAAGGGACTATGTGCTAGAGCTGCAAAGAACCAATGAAGATACAACTGTGAAAATAGATCTGGAAAGAGATTTTGATCCAAATGAAACAACAAGACAATTCAAAAGGATCTATGTATGCATTGGTGCTTTGAAGAAAGGGTTTAAAGCTGGCTTAAAGGATTTGCTTGGATTGGATGGGTGTTTTATGAAGGGACAATACCCTGGCCAACTACTTACAGCAGTGGGGATTGATGCAAACCATGGAACATATCCACTTGCATATGTTGTTGTGGAAGCAGAAACAACAAGCTCATGGTCATGGTTTTTAACATGCTTAGGGGATGATTTGGATTTGACTCCCATGTCCAATTTTACCTTTGTTTCTGATAGACAGAAGGTAATCCTCTAACTTTGTAATTTGTCTTTACTGAGTCTGCTTGTTAAGTTCTAACTTTCTATTTTGTTTTTAGGGTATTATACCAGCAATATCAAAAATATTCCCATGTGCTGAGCATAGGTTTTGCTTAAAACATATACATGAGAATATGAAGCTACAGTGGAGAGGTAAGCTATATAAGGACTTGCTTTGGAAATGTGCATCAGCTACTACTGTGGCACAATTTGATAGTGCAATGGAGTAGATGAAGAGTTTGAATGAAGGAGCTTATGAGTATCTGAAGAAGATACCACCACAGCATTGGTCAAGAGCCCATTTCAGTGGTATGTTTTACTAAACACAATCATTATAGTTGTATTATAGTTCTGTTACTTAAATTATTATCTGGCTTAAAAATTGTAGGTAGGCCACACTGTGATGTTTTACTTAACAATATGTGTGAGGTATTTAATAGAAGGTTGTTGGATGGAAGAGATGTCCCTATTATTACATGTCTAGAGTATGTTAAGGATTACTTGACTAAAAAGATTGCCAATGTTAAAAAAGTAATTGCAAAGAGTCAAGGGCCTTTAACACCATCTGCTACTCTGCTGTTTAATGCAATCAAGACTGAAGCTACATCTTATACGGTAAACTGTTAAACAAATACATTGTTCACATTGATATTTGTGATGTTATATGTCTAAAACCTGTTATGTATATGAAGGTAATGTGGAATGGTGGAACCAAGTATCAAGCAAGTGGTCCATGGGATGATATATGTGTAGTGGATATACAAGAGAAGAGTTGCAGTTGCAGGAAATGGGAATTAACTAGAATGCCCTGCAAGCATCAGATAGCAGATGTTAAATGACATGGCTCTAAACAGGGATGATGTTGAGTTGCCTGAAACATGGGTGCATGCTTGTTATTGGCTAGTAACTTGGGAGAAGCAATATAGCTACACCATTAACCCATGCAATGGACCAAGCTTGTGGAAGAAACACCCTAGCCCTAACACTATCATTCCACCAAAGATTCAGCCACAAATTGGAAGGCCACCAAAGAAAAGGAGAAAGTCGGCAGTAGAGATTTCAATTGGAAAAATGCTGCAAATGGTAAACTCTCAAGAGTGGCAAAACGTAACATGTCTCAAGTGCAACAAAACAGGTCACAACAAAAGGACATGTAAAGAGCCTTTTGCTGTGGGATCACAGTCTTCAAGAGTTGGTGGATCACAGTCAAGTGCCAAGGGGAATCAAGGGCCAAGGGGAAAAAAGGCAACTCAAAGTTCAGCTAGGAAGTGATTTTAGTGTTTGTTTAACTTCTGTTATGAATTTAGAAACATGAAGTAATTTAGGGCTTTTGGAAACTTGTTATGTTCTGTTAGGTATTAAGGAAACTTGTTAGATAACTTATGTTCTGTTATGTATTGGAGGGTATGGTATGTTTAACTGTTATGTAGTGGTTTAACTTATGTTGTGTTCTGTGTTATGTTACATCGACTCATGGTATGTTTTGATCACAGTCAACCACATTCAACCCTTTTCAACCACATTCACCCATTTTAACCCATTCAACCACATTCACCCATTTTAACCCATGCCTGAAGATAACAAAACATAACACATATTAACCATTCATTACAAATGCATAAAAAGGAACCAACTTCATTGATAACAAAAGATTACATGAACCAACTTCATTACTACTAAAACCTAAAAGACACAAAAGAGTACAATCCTTTGTTTTCATTTAAACATCAGATACACAATAAACATTAACCAACTTAATCCTAAAAGAAACTTCATTCTTCTTGCTTTAGACAGATTTTCCCTTGAAGCATCTTGTAGCTGGTTCATGTTTCTCAGCAATCCAGGAATAATTTGCACTGATCTATCACACATCGGTGGATCAAACCAATCATAAAACCCACAATTTGGTTCCTTCAAAAAAATGGTAAATCAGACAATCAAATAAATTGAAAATTAAATTGTAAAATATAATTATTCGACACTTACGGGTTTTGGACAACAATGAAACCGTCGCCCAGGATTTCTTGGTCTCCATGATGTTTTAAGGATTGTAGGTAACCCACATCTACAAGTTTTAGGGATGAACATTGTTGTCTGTTTGAGTTAGGGTTTTCCAATTAGGGGTTTTCAATTAGGCATTTCAATTGGGGTTTCAATTAGGGTTTTTAATTTGGGTGAAACATTGGATTTGTGTTTATGTGTGTGTGTTTTGATTTAGGGTTCATTTGGGTGAAATAATAGGTTAAAAGGGTAGTGAGGTAGCAGGAGAAGGATAAAAGGGGGAGATAAAATGACCAAGTTACCCTCACTTAACTGCCACGTGTCCAAGTTAACGACCCAATTTTTGCACCGTTCGTCCTTGTGGATGTATATAGTCAAACGTTTACTAACGGGGTGATGTATATGTCTGAACTTTTGGCTGAGGGATGTATGGTGCGAAATGGGGCAAACCACAGGGATGTATTTTGGAGTTTACTCTATACTTTATAATACCTGCATAAGTTGAACCTGTGCATTCTTCATTAACGCAACACTTGTCTCAGCGTTCTTCTTTTTGTAAAATCCATAATATACGCATCCTGCAACTAACATCACCAAGGCTACTACTCCCACAACTATTCCACCGATGGCTGCGCCTGATAATCATGGTTAATTAAAAGCAGATGGCAATTTTTAGCTCACATTTATATTCAAGAAAATATGGAATAAGGCCACTCTGCACGAATGTAAAGTGAAGGCTAGGTCACCTTTGCTGCGCCTGATAATCCTGCTTTCTATGGGTGGATAATTTCCATTTTCATCTGCCAAAACAGCAAATCTTTAGAATACATCCACTTTCATGTGATCGCTAACATTAAAATGGAAAACAAGCCTTAGTCAACTAGAGACAAGTTATTCAATCACTTTTCTTCCGAATAAGTACATCTTTTGTAACTTTAAGATGCAAAATCAGAAAGAACAAGACCTATCATCTCGTTTGTTAATGCTTTTAATTTAGTTTCTGTAAGCATTTTGTTGTAATATAAAAGGTGTTATGATAATTATTGGCCTTAAAAATCAACAAGCGATGGGAACAAGATTGTTCCTTTTTCACACAAATTAATAAATAATAAAAGTTAACAATAAATATAAAAAAGATACTACCGAGTATTGTTTATAAGCTTCATAACGTGAACCTTGTCAATGTCAAAGGAAAAAATGTGTGTTTTTTGGTCATAACCCGATCTTGATAACAAAAGCATCAAAATCAATTCTATGATATATAACTAATTTACAAATTCTATGAAACCGTATGAAAGGATGAGGTTTTTTTTGTTTAAGTTACCCGTGGAGGGCGAGTCTCTTGACTTAGATGTGCGCGGCCGAACGGCGTATCCAGCAACCATTCTCGAAAAATCGAATAAAACAAAAGGTTTCCAAAACAAGACCTAAAAGACTAATGCCCTGTTATTCTGGCTGCTAATCACTTTATCGAATAGAACATCTAAAAGACGAAAAACAGGGAAACTAAGGATTGCTACAAATGGCAATTTGACGGTTTATATAATCATCTCTCAGGATCCCTCTAAGTAAATATCTAAGTGACATGAACCCATCCTACCATTTTACACATTCATATACTTTATCCAATCCTCATCATCAAATAACATATTACGGAGTATCACATAATATCAAGCCAAAAACAAGAATAAAACTAGGAATAAACTACAAACTTCCATACGAGCTACGAGAAAAAGACACATAAAAACATTAATCTCAAATCCATCTATCCAAATACTAACCTCGTGCCGGAATATAAACCAATCCACTCCCTGCACTAAAATCAGCATTCAGATTGTAACTCCTAATCAAATCCGAACTTAAATTCACCGCAGAAGAAATCGAATTCAAACTCTCCCCAGGCCTTAATGGATACGTCGAAAACAAACCATACTCCTTTGAAATATTCTTATCCCCACACGAACAATTCACAATCACATTAATCTTAGCAGTATCCGGAATACTATTTGGTCCATACATATTAAACCTCTGAATCCACTCCGCCGTAGTCAAATTCGTGTACCACCTATTTGCAATCACATCATACGTGTCCTGTGGCCTAACATCATAACTAAACACATGTCCTAAAAACTCGCCGTTTATACATTCACACGAAAACGGAAGATTTATCCGTACAAACACCTGTAAACTATCCTGGTTTTGTATTGATGGATTATAGCGTAAGACACTAGGAATATCCGTATTCGCGTAAATAGAAATCCTCACAAGGTCGTTTCCTAGCTCGACGTAATACGAACCGTACGCTAAATCACATCCTTTGTTACATCTAGATCGTACAATTGAAACTAATAAACACAAACAGATTAACAACACTAAATGAAACCCTAATTTTGCACTGTTCATGTGAAATTAAACCAAATGAAGGTCAACAACACAATCGGTACTAATGTGAACAGCTGAAGCTCAGTAACAGAAATTGAAGGTTAATAACAGCAATTGGTACTGAATGATGGATTTAGGTTTTATGTGAAAATGAAAACCGTTGACTTGTTATGTTAGATAGTTAAAATGATTGAATTAATAATTAAATATAGAAGATACATCATCTAAACTAATGTTCAACCTTCGTTTTCCTTCTAAAAATCCTAAAGGTAAAGATATCAAATGTCTCGGAACAGTATGCAATAGTCATTTTGGTAGTTAAAGCTTATTGTGTTGGTGATAAGTCAACTTACAGTCGTATAATCCGTTTACTTCTGCATACAAGCTAGTTACTGACCCACATTGTGAATGTTATAACACCGAGCTATTATAAGAAACAACCACAGAATTAAGGAAGAAAACATTTCAAACTTTCAGTATTAATGGGAAAAAAACGCAATGTACTTCTCTTGCTTCGATACGACACTTGTATAAACATATACAGCAATACCCTACAACATATAAGAATAGATACATACAGGATTTTTACATGACCTTAATACATTACATTGCATTTGCACATTCCAAAAAAATTTGAAAGAAAAATATATGTATACGGATGGTGATTGTTTAATGTTTAGCACTATCTGTCGGACATGAGGCTCACAAGAGTCTGGCTTTCATAAAAGGAGCCAACATCCCAGTCTTCTGTGGACGACGAAAGAGTCATCAGTGCGACCACAATATATCTCATGCTTGGACGCAGTTGTGGATTCTCATGTGTGCAAGCTTTTGCAAGCTGAGCCATCTGCAAATAAGTTCAAAGATTCTATCATCCATACTAGTATGTCCATGCAAGACATCTACAAAAATGTTACTTGTGCACTACACGGGTGGCAAATTGAACACTTGCGTATTGGGTAACTTTTTAGTGTGGGTCAGAAGTGACAAATAGTTCGCCCCGGACCTGACATCCCCACAAGAATAATTCTTATTCATTTTTTTATGAATTATCAACTTAAGGTGCTAGTTACCATTACAGGTATATGATTACAGATGACTTTCAAGCCGTTTGACCTGCTCATGTTTCCTTTCTAAGTTTGACCCATCTAACCATCAGAGGGAAGGAAAAAAAAATACTCATTAGTGCCAATGGGTTAACATTGCCAAATAACTGAAATCGACTCATCGCGTAAATGGACTTGTTTATCCTGCCCGCCAGTTTGCTATAAATGAAATTGTTGGAATTATATCAAGATGTCCTCTTAAATGACACTTCCAAACAGACAAAATTTACCTTTCGAACTGAATCCAGAGGATAATTATCCCCCATCCTAGGATCAATAATTTTAATAAGGTCGTCTTTTGGGTCTGGCTGACTAAGGACTTCATCGAACTGCATTTCATCAAAGATTGAACTTGTTAATTGCTAGTAAATGAGCTAACCATTAGCATTTTTTGAAAAGTATGTGTATAATCAGCTAAAAACGACGTGTGCAATTTCTTACCAAGGCAACTAGTCCCTTCGATTCAGTAACAGAGCCATTTGCTTTGACTATGGCTTCCTTCGCTGAAATAAGCTCATAAAGTACAACCCCAAATGCATACACATCTACCTTTGGAGAAACATCACCATATTGTACGTACCTGCAATGGAAATATTTGGGAACTTCTTCAACGACCAGAATCTCAAAAAAAAGGCCAAACAAATGACCTAGTTTGATCTACATGTCCAGGTGGAGGTGGCAAAATGGGAGGGTCATGAGGGTAGGGTAATGTTTTGCATGTGCGCGTCAAATGAGGTTAGGTTGGGTTGGCCCAGAACACTTATGTTTCCTTACTTTTTGAACTTATAACAAATCTTATACACTATTATAGATTTATAACAATACAATAGCAACCTTACGTTTTCTGCTTGAAAAGAATTTTGTCCACTTTCGAACCGTTTGACTCATTTGGCCTGTTTCCTTTAAGGCTAATTTTTTATTTTACTCGTTTGATCGGTTAGATGGAAAACTACCCTAATCGACCCATTTACTTACCCATTGATAAGTAAACGGGTCAAAATTGCCACCTAAAATGTACATGAACAATCTACCGCCAGCATTCATTAAACGCCATCTATGACTTTGATGCAGGATTCTGTGAACCCACATACAACTATTGGCCTTTTAGTATAATAACATGATTAACCATCTGCTAGCCGAGTGAATGTTCATAAAGAAGGAGGATTTACTCTGGTGGCATATATCCGAATGTACCCACAGGACGTGTGGTATTTCCTACTTCAGTCAGCTTTGTTAAACCGAAATCCGCAACCTAACAAGAAACATGTGGCCAATAAAATAAAACCAACATAGGACCACAACAGCCCAAAAAAATAGCAACAATTAAAACATGTGATGACATATATGTTTGCAAACCTTTCCATGAAAGTTCTTATCGATCAAAATATTTGCTGATTTAATATCACGATGTACATACACAGGAACAGTATGTACATGGATATACTCAAGACCCCTAGCGGAATCAAGAGCGATTTGCACTCGGGTAGACCATGGTAGAGGGTCCCTTGCTGAAAGAACATTCAGAACAACATATAACTGTTCGTGTTCCAATGCATTCACTATTTCACTACATTACAAAAAATAGTTATTACCTGATCCATGTAAATGTTGACTCAAATTCCCATTTTCAAGGAACTCGTAGACCAGGAAAAGAGAACCCTTGACACAATATCCTATCAAACGCACCTGCATGTCAAAACATAAGATTTCAATATCATTTTGAAGTCAAAGACACCATATATCAACTCAAAATCTCACACACATTGCTATAACTGCAATGATATTTGATATATCTCATGTTTATAATAATAAACCCACGAATGAGTGCAGCGTTTTTAGTTCTGCTTCTAAAGAAGAGTCAAGATGAACACAACCGCTTATTTTCTCTATACCAAATTTATATCAAACACCTCTTACCAGGTTCAGGTGATGAACATGCGTTAAGACTTTCAATTCGGCAAGAAACTCTCTAGAAGCTTGCATATCCATCTTCTTGATAGCAGCTTTCTGCAGAAGTTTGACGAATTAGACAAGAAACATAAAATGATGCCACATACATAAAATTACTAGAGGTGGCAATTTCATCCAATATACTCTTGAATGGTTAATTAAGGTTTCTCTTATTGCATTGGCCAACAGATCCTCTTGACAGATAAGTACTTCTTGGCCAATTGGTATCAGAATATGTTTGGTGATAAGTCATTTTATGCAGTGAAATGACAAGGATTTTATATGCATTGTTGGTGTAAATGTTGTATGCAAAAGTATGTGTAGATAAGAAATAAGGAGGGAAAGTTAAAACATAAAAGTAAACTGTTATTGATGATTCATAAACGAAATTACAATCCCTATATATATGTTATGAAAAGGTATGACAAAAAGTTGTGTTGTTTCATGGATAAGGCAGTTATGCCTTTTAACAACAATAACTGTCAATGTAACTGCTCTTTTCGTAACTGTATAAACGACCATAAGACATGGCCATTAAGATGTCTAAGTGGCTCTAGCCACATCTTCCTAAAGCTGCAGTCAAGTGATCATTAAGTGATCAAAAACTGCATATGTCTTAATACTTACAAACAAAATGAAATAGTCTTTAGCAATACATAAGTTCAGCATTTTAGAACTTAACAAATATCCAACATCTCTAGCACATAGGTGCAGCTTTTGACATATATAAACATCAGATGATGCATGGTAAAAAGATGAAACGCGGAACCATATGCATACGTCAATAAGTATTCTACTTGTGTTACATTTTGATATCATTTTTTAAAATTTATATATATAAAGTGAGCGTTTTAATTTTTGGGCAGATTGAACCGTATAGAAGTCACATGATTATAGCAGGAGAAAAGTTAAAAAAAACCCTAGTTCCACACCTCGCCTCTGAGCTCTGCATAGTATACAGCACCAAAACCACCTTGGCCGATCTTATTAGCAAGGCTGAAGTCATCAGTAGCGGTTGAAAGTTCTTCATATGAGAACTCAACAGATTTGTCAACCGTTATACCTGTAAGGCCAGGAGAAGAAACAGAAGTGAAGTCAATAAGTTAATACACAATTATCAATACAGATGCACAAAATAAGAATGCGTTATTATTGTTTACACCTTCTGTTAGAAACCATAAATGCGACGTGTATTAATATAAAACGGATGTGGTTTTCCCTGTTTAGGTTCCCGTGGGAGGGCGAGCCTTTTGACTCAGATGTACGCGGACTCACCAGGTTAATCCCGGGACCGTTTCCGGCCCTTCCCTGGCCACCCCCAAATGTACACACCTAGTGAGGTTTGAACCCTTGACCTCTTGTTTGAAAGCCAATGACCTTACCACTAGGCCATTTGGTGGTGGTTAGACGTATATTAATATAATGTGTAATAAAACCACCTCACCTTAATGCACTCTATATATTTGATTCCGCTTTCTATGTTAGTCATTGAAACTACTTTATTAGATGCAGTCGTTTCAATACATATAAAAAAATTCTGTTGAATGAAACGAATTACTAAAGAGGACTTAAAATTTCTAACAAAGTAAAACGAACTGACTACTATGCGCTAACAAATCTATCGGATTCCTTATTGAAACGTACTAATCTAAACTCTTTATGGAAGATAAAGTGGCACTGGTTTCCATCCATGGACAACTTCCTTTTTTAAAAGAAACTGAAAGGTATTCTAAAACTTAGCTTTTTCTAAGAGCAGGAAGTGGAGTAACGGTACAAACGAGAATGCTTCAAAAGTCTAGTTGTTTCTGTTACTAAGTGAAATGTAAACCAACTAAATTTCAATGGCACTTATGCAATTAACTTTATATATAGTTCACCTATAAATCAAATTCCAAATTAAAAAAAGAGAGAACTTTTTCACGTAAGGAATGCAACTGGTTGCCTTTGGTCTCGGTCAATATTGGATTAAAAGTTTAAAACATGGAGTACTTTATAATACCTGAACCAGCCTGCATAAGTTGAACCTGTGCATTCTTCAATAACGCCGCACTTGTCTCAGCGTTCTTCTTTTTGTAAAATCCATAATATACGCATCCTGCAACTAACAGCACCAAGGCTACTACTCCCACAACTATTCCACCGATGGCTGCGTCTGATAATCCTGGTTAATTAAAAGCATATGCCAACTTTGAACTCACATTTATATTCAAGAAAATATGGAATAAGGACACTGCACAAAATTAAAGTGAAGGCTAGGTCACCTTTGCTGCAACAAATATCGGAAAATCGCTTGTTAGAAGAATGATATCAGTCGTCTTTTTCAGCAGATAGCATGCCATTTAAGGAAAAATCAAAAGAATATACCTGCTTTTTATGGGTGGATAATTTCCATTTTCATCTGCCAAAACAACAAATCTTTAGAATGCATCCAGTTTCATGTGATTGCCAACATTAAAGTGGAAAACAAGCCATAGTGAACTAGAGACAAGTTATTCAATCACTTTTCTTCCGAATAAGTACATCTTTTGTAACTTTAAGATGCAAAATTAGAAAGAACAAGATCTATGATCTCGTTTGTTATGCTTATCTATTTATTGGCCTTAAAAAACAACAAGCAATGGGAACAACTTGTTCCTTTTTCACACAAATTAATGAATATTTAAAAGGGTTATGATGTATACTAAAACAAAAAGATATGTTAATCTAGGAATAAGAATTCGTAGATCAACCGGAAAACAAACAGGAAAACATGGAGATAAGAAATGATTTTGAGTTCAATGATTCACTTTGATTAACAGAATTAGAGAGAGAGTTGGTTACAATCAATTTTAGTGAATGATTTACAAGTGAAATGGAAAGAAGTATTTGTACAAAGATGGAAAGGAAAAAAGAAACAAAACAGAATTTCCCGCCAAAAGTCATAACATACTTTTGGCTACTATACTAGCAGTACTAACCAAGGCTTAGCAGTACTAACTAAAGCTAGCAGTACTAAATTGGCTCGTTTCAAATCCCTTGTCCTTAACATTTGACTTTCCACAGTCAAAATGCACCTTCAGTTGCTTCCTCTTGATCAAAATCAGGATACTTCTTTAGTAGTTCAGTGTATAGCTCCCAAGTTGCCTCTTCTTCACTGCCATTTAACCATTGTACCAACACATAAACAACAGCCCTATTGTTCACCTTTCCCAATCTCCTGTCAATGATTTTCAATGATTTTCACTGGAAGCACTGATAGGAGCCCTTCATTGTCACACATGGGAAGAGTTCCAGGTTTATCAATCACTCCCTTGCAAAGCTTAAGTTGGAATACATGAAATACTGGGTGGATTTGACTACCACTTGGAAGTTGCAATTTATAAGTCACACTGCCAATCTTCACTATGATCTTGAATGGACCATAGTACTTAGTTGAGAGTTTGTTATAAGGACTTTTTCTAGCTGTTACTTGCCTGTATGGTTGTAATTTCAAATAGACCCAAACACCCTCTTCAGAATTTCTATCAGTTATGTGTTTATATGCCAAACTTTTCATCCTATCATGTGCTCTCTTTAAATGAAATTTAAGCGTGTTAACCACGTGCTCTCTTGCCTGCATTGTTCTATCCACAGTTTCAACTGCACTTTCCCTTGGCAAATAAGGCATGTGGATGGGTGGTGTTTGGCCATATAGCACTTCAAATGGGGTGGTTTGGATAGCAGTGTGGAAATTTGTGTTATACCAGAACTCTGCCATAGAAAGCCATTGTGTCCACTCTTTTGGCTTCTCACCAGAAATACATTTCATGTACCAATCAAGACACCTATTCAACACTTCTGTCCATGATGGTAGGCTGTTGACATTTGTAGTTTAACTTTCAAAGCTTTGAACAATGATTGCCAAAAGGCACTTAGGAACACTTTGTCCATGTTACTTACAATAGTGTTTGGCAATCCATGTAACTTGTAGATGTTGTCTAAGAACACTTGTGTCACTTGTGCAGCTGTGAAAGAATGTTGAAGGGGAATAAAGTTAGCATACTTACTCAGCATGTCCACCACCACTAGTATAGCAGGCTTCCCATGAGATTTTGGCAGTCCTTCCATAAAGTCCATTGATATATCACTCCACACTCTAACTGGTATAGGTAAAGGCTGTAAGAGTCATGGATATGCACTAAGATCAGGCATCACATTCCCTGATCCATTGTTTAACCACTTTTCTCATTCCCTTACAATAACAAATAGAACTCATCTTCTACATAGTCACTTGAACACCAAAATGCCCACCAACTGATTCATTGTGGATTTGTGAGAAGATTTTCTTTATGAGTGCCTCATTACCTCCCACCACTAACCTAACTTTCCTTCTTAGCTGGCCATTAGACCAAGTGTACTTTGTTAACTAAAAATTTGGAACTTCAAACTACTTTACTAACTTGGCCAACTTCTCATCTGTCACCCAACTTTTTTCAATTTCTTTCAGCAGTCGAGTAGTCACATTAGTAGCTATCATTGCCAACAATTGACCCTGCATTTCCTTCCTAGACAAAGCATCAGCTACCACATTTTCACTACCCTTCTTATAGACAATTTCATAATCATACCCCAGCAATTTAGGCAACTATTTAACTTGGAAAAGAGTAGTAAGCCTTTGATCCAACAAGTACTTGAGGCTGAAGTTGTCAGTCTTGATCTTAAAGTGTCTACCCATTAGGTAACCCTTCCACTTCTCCAACGCCAAATGATAGCTAAAAATTCCTTTTCATAAGTGGACAAAGCTTGATGTCTGAGAGATAGGGCCTTACTCAAGTATGCCAATGGATGACCATCATGCAATAACACCAATACCAGTTCCACATGCATCAGTTTCCACAGTAAATTCCTTCTCAAAGTTTGGCAACCCCAACACTGGTGCTTGTATCATTACCAACTTCAATTTTTCAAAAGCTTCTTAAGCTATTTCAGACTACTCAAAATAGTTCTTCAATAATGCAGTTAATGGCTTACTGATGATTCCATACCCCTTAATGAACCTCCTATAATAGCCTGTGAGTCCCAGAATTCCTTTTAGTTGCTTTACATGCTTGGGTGTAGGCCAATCTTTCATAGCCACAATCTTCGAAGGATCTGTTGCAACCCCTTTATCAGTGATGATATGACCCAACTACTCCACCTGAGACTGCTCTTTTTTGCAAACAAGGTATGATCCTGCATACTCTGCAAAATCACTTTCATGTGCACAATGTGTTCTTCAATTGACTTGCTATAAACCAGAATGTCATCAAAGAAAACCAGTGTGAACTTTCTCAAATAGGGTTTAAAGATCTCATTCATTAGTGATTGAAATGTGGAAGGGGCATTGGTGAGACCAAATGGCATCACTAAAAACTCATAGTGGCCATCATGAGTTTTGAATGCAATCTTATGAATGTCTTCCTCCTTCATTCTAATTTGGTGATACCCAGACCTTAAATAAAGCTTTGAAAGCACCACTGACCCATGTAATTCATCTATCAATTCCTCAATCATAGGTATGGGAAATTTGTCTTTGACAGTATTCTTATTCAATTGTATGTAGTCAACACACATTCTCCAATAGCTCCTTCACAAGCTCTTTCACCTACAGCTCCAAGGGGCTACAGGAAAATAGCCATCACTGTAGTCATATTTGGTTTAAGAGCTCCTGATGCTCCGGAAGTGGGATCTACAAGCATGAAGGGGAAGTCCAAGAAGCCTTGACTTATTTCTCTTTGTTGTAATTGGATTTTTATAAAGTATTACTTTTGTTGCTACATGGGTACATTAAATAATATATGGCAATGCTTCAAACTTTTGTTGTAAAACTTAACATCTTACTCTACTAATATTAAATATGCAGGATTGCTATGTATTTTATGTTGTGTTAGCTTTTATTTTAGATCATTTGACTTATGTTTGTTGCAAGTAGTAAGTATTATAACTCTAGTAATATTACAGTTTGTAGTTTGAGTGTTGTTAGTAAGTTGACTTATAAAAGTCAATTCATGCCATGAGCATTTTCAGTTTGCAGTTTTATGGGTTGTTTGGAAATGCAATTGCAGACTGCATTTGCACACGCAAACAATATAACACATTAAACTGCAAACCGTAAATGCATTTGAAATTAGTTCGTTATCATAAGTTTGTACTTTGATATATTCTTTCATGATCATTTTGTAGAAAATAAAATTTGTCGACACATAGAATAGAGGTGATTTTGATTAACCATGACAACACGGTTACAAAAGAAGTTATCCCAAAAGATGAAGCAAGCACTCCCCAACCATGCTACATACCACAAAATACAAAATACATATAAAATTGAAATTAAACACAAAACCACCCATTATTTGCCTTCTCAGCATAAACCATCAATTTCGAAATCTGCCTAATCCATCTTCTCAGCATACACCCTTCTCATCTTCAGTGGTCTTCCATTGCCTTCCACCTCTTCATCAGCTACAACTTCATCAACAACAACTTTAGCAGCAACAACTTCATCTTTTTCTCTTGGCATATTAACTGCACCATGAATTAGTTTCACCAGTATGCTGTCTAAGGTTTGATTAAACTCTGCCCATGCCTTTATTGGACACACCTTTTCTAGGATAATCTTGTATTTCAGCATGTCAACATCTTTCCCTAATTTTACTTTAATGTAGTTTAGAAATCCTGCTTAGCCATAGTGCAGTGAACTTTTTTGGTTCATTGCTACCCTCATCAGACCATTCAGGGGAATGATCAATAACATCTTTTATAAAAGCTAGCATTTTTTACCATTTGGTTCTTGTTTCATCCAT
This sequence comes from Chrysanthemum makinoi, assembly GCA_910596185.1. NCBI lineage: Eukaryota > Viridiplantae > Streptophyta > Magnoliopsida > Asterales > Asteraceae > Chrysanthemum > Chrysanthemum makinoi. Next base: position 52,053,294 of record OU343222.1, on the reverse strand, counting down.
TTAGGTGTTGTGGATGTCAACAAAATTGGTTTTCCTTTCAGCCATTTGGGTGTTGTGGATGCTAATTGTGGATGTAATGTGCCTAGAATGTAGTTTGATGCCTACCTTTGAACACTGATAGAACCAAATGTAATGTGCCTAGTTATGCATGTAATGTGCATAGAATGTTTTGAACACTGACAAAACCAAATGCAATGTGCTTAGTTATGTTTTTTGTGTTTCATTATTTGTGGTGCCTGTTCGGGATTACACTGAGAGGACCAAATCAGAGAACACATTGGAACCTTGGAAAGATTTTGTTTGTGCTTGGACACAAAAGAGAGAACATTGCAGCCTCGTTTGTGTTTGGCCACCAAAGATAGAACCTTGAAGCCTTGTTTGTGCTTGGCCACCAAATAGAGTACCTTGCAGCCTTGTTTGTGCTTGGCCACCAAAGAGAGTACCTTACAGCCTTTTTTGGGATAACATTGAGAGGACCAAATAAGAGAATAATGGATTCTTCTACATTGCAGCCTTGTTTGGGATTACATTGAGAGGACCAAATGAGTATTGGATCACTTAATTCTACATTGGTATACCTTCAAAAGCTTTTTGTTAGATAGTGATATATCTTAACATTATCATCAATCAAACTAACCTACCATTTCTTATTTACAGAAGTCATACCCATTAGCTCTGATTCAAGCAGTTCTGAATCAAGCAGTGATGGTACTAGAATCCCACCCCAATTGCTTGCTTGGTATTATCCACAATCTGATTCTACTACAAGCTTTGAGTATCTAACTGAAGATTATTCAAGCTCTGATGTGATAGACATTGTTCCTCTTTCTAAGTTATTGAACCTCCTGAACCTCTCCCAGCTCAGAATCATATCCTAGCTCTGCCTATCCTAGTTCAGAAGCCTATCCACAAACTCATATTTGATCAGGATATAGTGCTAGGCCTGGCAGCACAAAAAACTTGGACTGCTATTTATGAAAAGACTTTTGGTACTAAAAAACCAAAAGGTTTAGGAGAACCTGGATGCACCCAAGGCAAAGGCAAAAAGAAAATGGTGTAGGATCTCTAACTTAAGCTTTTGTGGTAGGTTATCATGGTTTTTGGAAGTTTATGATGATGGTTTTAAAACTTTTTAACTTTGTATGACTGTAATTAATTATGCTAGTATAACAGATAATCTTTGGGAATGATGCAACATATGATGGTAATGTATTTGACTTATGGTAGTAGTTTAAATGGTGTTATTGTCTTTTGAAAATTTGTGTTATTGATTTGTGTTTAGGTTATGAATTTCTGCAAATTATGGTTCATGATTTCTGCAAATCATGGCCTCATGATTTACATGTAGGTATTTTACATGTTTTCTCCAAATTTGAAGTTTACATGTTTCTGCAAACTTGAGACAGTCAAAATATCCAAATACCACAAACTGCAAACTTTTGTTTGTTGACTTCCTTAGAGTCAAACATATTTGGTAATTCACAAGCAACCATAAATCAGAAACAATAAATTAACAACCAAATTTTTCATTGATATGTTTTTAAGGTTACAACCATTTCATTCATCTAATTAACCAACCAAAATACTAAAAACATAGAAAAACCATCATCAAAAACTACTTGACTCCATTTCACTCCAACTTGTTAGAACCACAACTCTCTTCCTTTTTTTCCTTCTTTTCCTTGATTTGTTGAAACAAAACTTCAAGATTTTTTATCGTGTTTTCCAAAGCATCAACATCTGCTAACCTGATATCATCATCCTCTTGCTGTTGCTCCTCATCTTGCTCCTCCCCCTTATCATCTTGCTCCTCCTCCTCATCATTTTGATGCTCCTCCTCATCTTACTCCTCCCCCTCATCATCTTGCTCATCCTCCTCCTCATCATTTTGTTGCTCCTCCTCATCTTGCTCCTTGATAAGGTTTTAAAATGTACCTTTTTGAAGGGTCGTTAAAGCCCTTATTTGATCACTTTTGTATCCGTTATTACTTAATATCGTTCCTTTTCACTTTTTAGGTATCTTGAAGGCAAATTTCTGGAATGACACTTATTCAGACGAAAAGGCGCGAATATACGAAGAAAACGGCCAAAGTCAAGAATCGAGACACTCAGGCTGCTGGAACTGAAGGGGACGGTGTCAGGTTCTACAAGGGGACGACGTCAGGTTCAACTAGAGACGCCGTCGGACAAATTTTGTGACGACTCAGTAGCCAAATTGCTCATTTACAAGTGACGGCTTCAGGTTTTAAAAGAGTAGGGCGTCGCAACTCAGACGGCCTAGATTGGATCCAGACGGCGTGAGAAGGGCGGCGTCACAAGCATAAGGTGACGCCGTCGCAATACTAACGTGGCCAAGACGAAACCCTAATAACGGCGACCCGACGGCGTCACAAATTAAAGGGTGACGCCGTCGCATTTGTAATCTTATATATAGAATCCGAATTTTTTAGTTTTCAGTGTGTAGTCTTTTGGAGTAAAAACCTAAACCGAACCAAGGCTGTCTTGTACAGTATTTTAGGGTTCCATACCCTATCTTACATCAAGATAAGTGTTTTACTTCATTAATTTAATTATGTCTTCCATTGATTGTGTATATGCTTGCATGTTCTCCATGTCCGGCTAATTTACTTGTGTGTTTGCTTAGGTAATATGAAACTTAGTTATTGAATATTGATTGTTGTCTCTTATCTTAATTGTTATTGACCTAGTATTGTGATAGGTCATTCGTTGTGCTAATAATGCTTGATTAATCTTTGTTGGACCTTAGTTTATAATCACCTAGAGATTGTAGGCTATAATTCCAAAGAATACCTTAGAGTTAAAGTTTATAGATCCTAGAGATTTTGTAGTCATTAACCTTTGGTAGCTTCAAAGAGTTAGGGATAAACGCATACCCTACGACCTTAGAAACACAACGCGATTAAGAATATGGACGTGACAATTCAACCATCAATAGGAGATAACTAGGGAGTAATAAAGCCTAAGCAAATACATTTTTAATCATAATACGAGCACACAACAATAGACATAGACTACATACACCTTAGCTTAGATAATTAGATAAGTAGAAGTAATCGGTAGAAATACCGACCCCCCAAATTCAAACCCCGAGATTCGTACCTTTCCATTTTCTAAAAACATAAAAAGATAAAAAATAATCTTCCTCAACCCCAACCTTAGCGTAGTAACTTCTCACTAGCATTCCTATTCCCCTAGAGAACGATATCAATTCCCGTGGCTTACCCTAATACTACACTACAGCGATTAGGTTCACTGCCTAGGGTGTTGAAAAACTTGCTCGACGAAAAGGAAGTTCCTTTGACCCCGAACGACGCGTGTAGCGTTATCAAGTTTTTGGCGCCGCTGCCGGGGAATCGAATAACTAGTTAGGAGTCCACCTCGTTTAGGTTTGCTTGCTTGATTCCTATCAAGTAAACTTTTTTCCATTTTTAGCTTCCTCGTAGTCTATCCCCCTTCTTCGTGACCTTTGTTAGTAATCCTATCACTTTTCATCATGGAAGGTGATAACCAACCACCACTCATCAACCCACCACCAAATGACCCACCAAGAGGCCGTACTCTTGGTGAATACTCGAAACCAAGCCACCTAGGCTATAGGAACACCATTGAGCTTCCCGACCAAGCCCAAACTACGGCCCTGCGATCCGACACCATCCGGTTGGTGCAAAACGGATGTGCATTCCATGGACTTCGTTCCGAAGATCCTAATCATCATCTTAAGGATTTCCTTAAAATTGTCGATTCCATCGACCTCGATGCTACTACTCGGGAGACCACGCGTCTGCGTCTCTTCCAATTCTCTCTACGGGACCAAGCTTGTAATTGGCTTGAGCGACTTCCCGCCGGCTCCATCTCAAGTTGGGATGATCTCACCTCTCGCTTCCTTGCTCAATTTTTCCCACCAGGGAGAACCACTAAGCTTAGGAATGATATCTTGATGTTCTAACAACGTCAAGGTGAATCTCTCTACGAAGCATGGACTCGATTCAAGGACTTACTCCATAGAGTCCCTCATCACGGCATTGATCTTTGGCTTCAAGTCCAACTCTTCTATGATCATGTCAACTTCCCCACCAAGCGATCCATTGACCAAGCGGCCGGTGGAAAACTTAGTGTAGAAAACTAGAAGGGGGGTTGAATAGTTTACCGATTAAAAACTTTGTTTTGAAACTTATTGAAAGATCAATTGATTTTGATCTTGAGTATGTTAATGAAATATGCAAGCAATATGTAATGAGTAAATAAGGAAAGAAATGATCAAACCACAACAAGTTGTTTATAGTGGTTCGGCCTACAAGGACTCTTTTTCCTTGCCCTACTCCACTCCCGAGTCTCACACTCGAGAGTTTAACTTCACTAGTCAACAAGCTCCTTTCACCGGCGGAGAAAACCTTTACACTTCGCTTACACTATTTCCGACACTAAGCTAGATGTCGAGTTCTTTCCAAGGGTACAACTACTCCCACACACAATGTATTTTGAGGACTAAAATACTAACCACTCACACTCACAAGATTATGATGGTTTGATACAACAATGAAGTATGAATCAACACTAGATCATACAACACTAAACAAACAAGACTTCCAACTTCTCGTTGAAGCTTGAATATGACTTGATCTTCTTTGCTACAAAAGAGATCACTAATATGATATGAAACTGAGATAGAAGGGTTAGAGAAGATATGTATGAGAGTATGTTAGAAAGGGATGAGAAACTACTTGGCTTGGCATTGCTAGTTATAGCCAATTTGGACAGGGCGTCCACGGACCGCGGACCCCTTAAAAGGGTTCCGCCCGTGTACCAAAATGGTACCGCCAGTTTGACAGTCAAGATATCAAATCTTGTCTAAATTCAACTCTATCTAAGTAAGATTGTGCAAGATATGAAGAGTACAAATCTTCACAAAATATCTAATGGAATCTTCCAATGATCTCCATGATGTAATACATGATGTCAAATGTTGTATTACTATTAATAGAAATATGCAAATGCTTAAGTAGTGTTTGGTTTTAAGAACCTAACACATTCTACAAACTATTATCATACATAATGATTAGAGTCATATCAAGATGTTACTAATCATAAATGTAAATGCTTGAATGATGAATATATTGTTTAAGAAAGCTTGTTTTAATATCTAATAAACTTGACAAGCTTTAAGCTTTTATAAATTAAATTTACTTTTGTCGTTAACAAAACTTAGGCAAAGATCAAAAATATAAATAACGTTTAATGACGATATTTGTATTAACAATCTCCCCTTTTGTTGAGGACAAAATATAAATTTTATTTTTATAAAAGAAACAAAGTTTGTACAAGAGTTATAAAAATATTAGTTTTAGAGCTTGAAAAGAAAATGATAATGCAAGTGTATGAAATTTGACTTTTTATGAAAGTCAAAGAATTCACTAGTTGATGCATGATGTTGACTTTTTTAGAAAGTCAAAGTATGCAGTTGACTTTTCAGAAAAGTCAAATATAAATAATTTCAAAGTTCTATATTTTCTCCCCTTTTTGTCTCAACAAAAAGAAGAGGCTATGCGGAATGTAATGAGCGCGAGCTATTATCTCCCCCTTGTTCAAAGCTCCCCCTAAATTGGGTGCTTTTGTGGGAAGATACATGGATTGTGAAAATAAAAAATTGTTAGTAATAATGATCATTCACAAGCATTTCCAAACACTATGTAATGACACCAACAATATAATAAACAACATTCATTAGTTAAAATTTTTCATGAGTAAAGATCATGAAAAGAGAACACAATGATGTGTTTCTAGTACAAGAAAATGAAAATTATCCTAAAAGAGCAAATAAAAGAAAGACTATTTTAAAACCATCCTAAAGTGATGGTGGATGGGAAAGAGCGTTGAGACGCTCAAGAATTTGGTTGAGGATGAACCTCATTTCTTCGTGGAAGTCATGGACCATAATCCGGGTCCGATCCACGGTTTGACCCGTTTGCTCACAAGTTGAGCAACCATGCCTTGGAGGGTAGAAAGTTTAGGGAGGTTGTGGTGGTGGAATGGTGGATGTGTTGGTGGTGTTGGGGATGTTTGGAGTGGTCATGATGGATGCAAGCAAAGCACTTTGCATTTGCATTGTCTCACTTAAGTGAGAATCCACCATGCCTTTGAATTGGTGGAGGTTGTGGAGTTCGGCTTGAATCTCCTCTCTAGTGGGATTGTCATCCCACATGCTCTCCGGAATGTCCTCAATATGAGGGGACATTGATGATGGAAGTGGATGATCCCCGTATAAAGGACCATGAATGTCCTTGTAAATGGGGTGGAAAAGGAGAGGTCTTGGCCCTAATGGGGCGTTTGGGTCAATGGAGGACCGAGGTGATTCATGGCGATTTGCTCAATGGTGCCAAAGGATGGCAATGGTGGTGGATGACTTGGCCTAGGAGGCAAGTCTTCCAAGTCCTCTAGGAAAGGATTTGGTGATGTTGGTGGAGTTGAAAATAACTCCATGGGAGTGAGAGTGGGAGACCTTGGTGAAGGTGGTGAGGGTGTTTTGGATGTTTGGATGGGTGCCGGTGGAGGTGAAGTAGGTGTTTTTATTGGTGGTGGAGTGGTGATCACAATGTGTGATGAAGTAGGTGTAGCTAAGGTAAGGTGTGTATCATCTCTAATGGGAGATGAGATTGTGAGTGGTGAAGATTCGGATGATGAGCTAAGATTGACAAAACAACAAGGCCTTACGCTCATTCTAGCGGTTTTCTTGCAAGGTTTTGGTGATGATTTAGTCATTTTTAACTTGGGTTTTGATTTGCTAGATAGTAATGAGAATGAAGAAGGTGTGAGGATGATCATGGTAAAGCCTTTCAATTTATAGAGGTAAGAAATTGTTGAGAAAAGGTTTGATTTGATGTTGAACCATTGAAGAGATGAGGTTCCTAATGATTTGGAAGTGGGTTGAATGCTAGTCATATCACCCAAGTCAATCCATACAAAGAAGATGGAGTGAAGAAGAAAAGATATGCAATAAATGTGTTCTAGTGAGTGGAATTTCCTAATATTTAGATTACCCACGGTTTGAAGGTACCAAAAATTTGGTTCCTTCCTTTATGCCAAAGGGCTCCTTGGGTGGATTTTTCAAATTTTTGAATTTTGGTGGGAAATGGATTTCTTACATCCCTTAGTGAATAATACTAGTTCTAATAACAGTATAAACTAGTTAAGGTTGATTTTTAAGTGATGGAAGATAATTTGGAATCACGAAAGAGTCGAAATTGAGAAAATTACACGGAGGATCCACGGCACCAAAATCATACAGGACGGAACCCAAAAGGGTGCCGTCTGGTCCCTGAACAGATATGGCGGTACCAAATTGCATAAGGGACGGTACCAAGATAATGGTGCCGTCGATCCGTGGAGTCTTGAAATTTGGACGAGAATGTTTCTTAAAACACGAAATTTTGAAACACGAAATTTTTTCTCAAAACTGTTATACTAAACATTTCTAGTTAGGAAAAGTAAATAACACATATGTAAACATAGTGGAGCATAGATTAAGAGCAAGGCTTATTGATTTTCACAATATAGTGAAAATGGGTAAAATTTGATAGCATACTTGTGCTATCTCCCTGCATGAGTTTGTTAGCATACACCATTGTTTTAAGTTATATTATCATCCTACATAATAAAAACAACTAAATTGTATCAAACATTAATGATAAAGCATTGTTCCAAACACTCCTTAAAGTACCCTTATTTGTCCAATTTCTTGTAAATCTTGTTCATCATCCTACCAAGGCACTTGAACATTCCCTTAGTTTGCTTGAATTCTGCCGATTCATTCTCAATCTCGGGAAGAGATGCGTAATACTCATGAGGTGGAAGATGAGAGCTTGGAAGACCATCCTCGGAGCTATTTGATGATGATGATGAAGGAGTTGGAGGTTTAGCTCTCTTGCCTTTAGTCTTAGCAACTCGATCATCACTCAAAGGTACAAAGATGTGAGGGATGAGTTCATAGTGAAGGTGCATTCCTTTTGGGGTTGGTGGAATTGGGGCGAAGTTTCTATAGAGACGGGTGAGAAGCATCCCGTATGGAAGAGCAACGGATCCTTGAGTTGGAATATCAATCATTCTCCTAGCTATGTAGTAGGCTAAGTTGAATGGTTGTCGGGTTGACAAGTTGTAAAGCATGTGACAAAGACAAGCGTTTATGTGATCCCTATTCCCTATGGTGCTAATGACGTTTGCTCTAAGTAACTCCTCCCATTTCTTAAATTCGTGCTTAAGTTCATTGAGCTCCATTCCATATGGATCTCGGTCTACCTTTTTTTTTTCCCTTTCGGGTTTTCGGGTTGTATCCGTTTTGGGTTAAAAGGTGTTCACGGATGACATCCTTATCGGCTAAACGGGTTATGTAGGGAAGAGAGCGGTCATTGATTGCATCAAAGGCGGTGAGTGACCACTTATCCGTGTAGACACAAGTTCCTCGGTTGGGAATTCCTAGTACTCTAGCAAATTCACTTAAAGTGATGGTGTAGTCATTTTGGTTGATTCTAAAGCTAAGACAAAACTCATCATCTTCATCACTAAAACCGGTCACACTAGCATAGAATTCTAACACGAACCTAGGACAAATTGGTTCATCAATGTCAAGAAGACAATCGAATTGAATGGCGGCTAGTTCTTCACGAAGATTGGTATGCTCAAGGAAGGATGAGTGAATGGTTCTACCCTCGTGGAAATACCTTGATTCTAGACCCCTAAATATTTCTATTTGTTCCTTGGTGAGTCCTTTGGTTTTGTGGTGTTTGGGAATGTAGTTAAGAGTGTCTTTGTGATCATAGAATCTTGCGGCTACCATGGTTATTCCTAAGGACAAGAGTTAACATGTTAAAAAATTAAGATAAATTTTAACGTTTTTGATTCTAGTGTGTGCCTATATGAAAACAATTTGGAGTTGCGGTTATCTCGACTCATTTTATGCACAAAATGGTTTTAGTGGAGTGTTTGGCAAATACCATGAGATAACCCAAATGCTCCTAATTCAATGTGGCTATATTTGAATATACCGGGAGTGCATATTAGTTATGCAATACCTTTAGTATTCAAGAGCATGCAAGTGATGAAAATTCTAACGTTTCTATTTGTATTAGCAATGAAAGAATGTTTTCCTATAAGTGAGAAGCTTTTCAAAACTTTTGACATGGGGTGTTTGGTTGTTTGAATAAGGCCTTATATTTATTATCTATCAATTAGTGGGAAACATGATTTTGTTTATGCAATATGATAATGTAGTACCTAATTTGAATGACTAGTTATGCAATTTGCCAATTGAATTCATATTTGGTATAGAAGCATACATAAAACCCCATGTAATGATTTGTGATAGTTTTGTGCATAAATAAGAATCCTAGACTCCGAATTAAGAGATGAAATGTAGTTAGGATACTTACAATGATGTTATCTTCAGTGATTAGTGAGTGGGAAGATGACAATAATGAGCTTGGTTTAAGTTTTGCACGTTTTGGTAAAGTGGGTTGTGAGGAAGAAGATGTTATGTATAAAGTTTGTTTTGTAGACACCACGGACAAGACGGTACCAAATTTTTGGTTCCGTCCGTGTTGTCGTTTGGTGCCGTGGCTACTGATAGCAGAAACAAGACAAAATTGTTTTGGTTTGACTATTCTAATGTTTTAGGCTATGTTTATCCTACATGTTTGGTTCCATTAACCCTAAACCAAGTCTAAGAAGATTAAAAGGTTCTCGTTTAAGAGGTTTAGTAAAGATGTCGGCAATGTTGTCTTCGGAGGATACTTTCTCGATTGAAATGTTTCCTTTTTGAACATTGTCGCGAAGAAAGTGATGACGGATTTCAATATGCTTTGTACGAGCATGTTGAGCGGGATTCTTCTGAGATCGATGGCTCCTTTGTTGTCGCAAAGTATCACAATGTCGTTGATATGAATTCCGTAGTCTCACGAGCTTGCTTCATCCAAAGAGCTTGTTGACATGCTTTTCCGGTGAGGCGTATTCGGCGGTAGTAGAGATGGCTAAAGCCGTTTGCTTCTTTGCAAACCATGAGGTGAGACAATGTCCAACAAAAGTGCAAATACCACTTGTACTTTTTCTATCGACATAATCACCGGCATGATCCGAGTCGGCATACACTATGGTTTCTATACCCGTTCCTTTGGGATACCATAATCCTAAACACGTTGTTCCCTTAATGTATCTTAAAATCCTTTTTAATGCTTCTAAGTGTGATGCCTTTGGGTTTTCTTGAAAGCGAGCACATAGACAAACACTAAACATAATGTCGGGTCTACTAGCCGTAAGATAGAGTAGGCTACCAATCATTCCTCTATATTTAGTGTTATCTACGGATTCACCTTCTTCGTCCTTGATGAGTTTAGTGTCCGAGGACATGGGTGTTTTAGTTGGTTTGGAATCTTCAAGACCAAATTTCTTAAGCATGTCTTTTATATATTTAGATTGATTAAAGAAAATACCATCTTCTAGTTGTTTAATTTGAAGTCCTAGAAAGAAGTTTAACTCACCCATCATACTCATTTCAAACTCGTCATGCATGATTTTAGAGAAATCATTACATAGTTCTTGACAAGTTGATCCGAATATAATGTCATCAACGTATATTTGAACAATAATAATTTGTGATTTCTTTTTCTTAGTAAAAGAGTATTATCTACTAATCCCATAGTATATTTGTTATCAATAAGAAAAGTCTTAAGGCGGTCGTACCAAGCTTTAGGTGCTTGTTTAAGGCCGTATAATGCTTTCTTGAGTTTGAAGACATGATGTGGTTTCTCAAAGTCGGTAAAACCGGGAGGTTGAGCAACATACACTTCTCCGTTAATAAACCCATTAAGGAAAGCACTTTTAACATCCATTTGAAATAATTTAAAATCATAAGCACATGCATAAGCAAGTAATATTCTAATAGATTCAAGTCTAGCTACCGGTGCATAAGTTTCATCATAGTCAATTCCTTCTTGTTGATTATAACCTTGTGCAACAAGCCTAGCTTTGTTTCTAGATACTACACCATTTTCGTCCATTTTGTTTTGAAAGACCCATTTTGTTCCAATTATAGTTTGATCTTTGGGTTTTGGAACTAGTTTCCAAACATCATTTCTAACCAATTGGTTTAATTCTTCTTGCATGGCAATTACCCATGATTCATCTTTTATTGCTTCATTTATGGGTTTTGGTTCAATGGTGGATACAAAACAAAAATGATTACTTTGATTTTGAGCTTGTGATCTTAAGGTTCTTTGATTAAGTTTTCCTATGACCTTTTCTAATGGATGACTTTTAGATTCTTGTATATTGATAATTTCCTTATTTAATGGTTCATCTTCCTTGTTATTATTAATTTGACTTTCTATTATTTGACTTTCAACTAAGTCATCATCTACCAAAGGTGATGTCTTAGAAGGAGGTGGACTTTCGTCAAATGTTATGTTCAACGATTCCTCGACTATCATTGTTTCTTTATTTAGGACAATGTAAGCTTTACTAGTTTGAGAGTAACCAAGAAATACACCTTCATAAGACTTTGGGTCAAACTTGGTGAGATAATCCTTAGTATTAAGAATAAAGCATTTACAACCAAAGACTTTAAAATATCCTAATGTTGGCTTTTTACCTTTATAAAGTTCATATGGTGTTTTGTTTAGGAAAGGACGTATTAGGACTCTATTTAAAATATATGTAGAAGTGTCAACGGCGTTACACCAAAACTTTTGAGGAATGTTTTGTTCATTAAGCATTGTTCTACTCATTTCTTGAATTGTTCTATTTTTACGTTCTACTACTCCATTTGATTGAGGTGTTAGTGGAGCCGAAAAGTTATGTGTTATACCATTTGTATCACAAAAGTTTCCAAATTGAGTTTCGTTGTCAAATTCACGACCATGATCCGTTCGGATCGACACAATTTTGACACCTAGAAGATTTTGAATTTTCTTGCTAAGTATTTCAAATTTATCTTTCAAAAATAATGTCCAAGTAAACCTTGAGTAATCATCTACTATGACCAAAGTGTATAAGTTGCCTCCATAGCTTCTTATAGCGGATGGTCCAAACAAGTCCATATGTAATAATTCTAGACACTTAGATGTGGACACCATATTTTTAGATTTGTGACTACTATGTGTTTGTTTACCAATTTTGCAAGCGTCGCAAAAGTGTTGGTCATATTTTAGTTTTGGTAAATTCCTAACCAACTCTTTTGAAGATAGGTTTTGTATAAGTCTCATATTAGCGTGACCAAGCGTCTATGCCAAAGAGATGAGCTATCGTCTAATGTTGTTAGGCAAAGTTTGTCATTATATGTTTTATCTATTTTCATGACGTATATGTTATTTTTCCTAACTCCTTTAGCTATGGTGATACCATCTTTTAGTATTTTACTACCATTTTCATCAAATAGTACTTTATACTTTTTATCACATAGTTGGCTAATACTAAGTAGATTAAATCCTAACCTATCCACATGAGCAACATTTTCAATAGTTATAGAGTTATGAGCAATCGTACCTTTGCCAATGATTTTGCTTTTGAGATTGCTACCGAAAGTGACATTACCTCCGTCATACTCTTGGTATGATGAGAAGAGACTTTGTTGCCCGTCATGTGTCGTGAGCATCCACTATCTTTTATCCATTCATCTGGTTCCAATCCAACTTTCAAACATACCTAAGAAGCAAATAACTCAAACATTTGGTCCCCAATATCTCATGGGTCCGTTTGGGTTAAACATACCATTTATTTGATTCATGTATGGAAATGATGGGTAAGGGTTCCATGGCATGTAATCTGGAGTTTGATATGGTCTAGGAAAGTTTTGATTCCAACCGTTGTGTTGGTAGTTAGGTTGAACGTTGTGGTTGCTCTTAGGAAAGGGCGTTTGGCAAAAGGAGTTTTATATCGTTGTTGAGTAGTTTTTGATCTAAATTCATTTTAACAAGTCCTACTCCCGATATAATGGCTGGTTTTAGTTTAACATTATCATTGGTTTTCTTTGTTATTTTAACAAATTGATGCGGTCCGTATTGCGAACATTACGTTCTGCTGAAGTACCAGCGGTACCATTTTGCATATGAGACGGAACCCTTATTTTGGTTCCGTCGGTCCGTCTGTATCTTCAGCAGTTTTTGAGAATGTTCTTCTTTTTCGGCCGTTTTGTTTTGACTCTTTGGAATTAATACTTCATTAAAACCTAGCCCATTCATGTCTCCTGTGTTTTATGAATTTTAACTATTTCATCGGCAAAGCGATGTTTTTGTTAAACCTTTTAAACTTAGAATTATTTTCTATTAAAACTTCTTGTGTGAGCTTTAGTTTTTCTATTTCAAGATTAAGCTCTTGACATGATTTACAATCATCGTCATTTGCTTTTCCCTTTTCAAGTCGTTTTGCTTTTTCTTTTAACTCATATACCTCATTTTCCAAAAACTCCTTTTTGGGTTTTAGAAATTTATTTTTAGTTATGATTTTTAGACTTAGCTCACACAATTGATTATATTGTTTTTGCAAGGTGTCATCATCTATAGAGGAATAAGAAGAGTCGGAAAGTACCTCATTTGACTCATGTGCCATTAGAGCGATCTCTTCCTTGCTTGTTTCTTCATCGTCTTCACTATCACTCCAAGCACCACTTACAAAAGCTCGTTGAGTTTTGGTTTTAGGTGGCTTGGGACATTCTCCTATGAGATGACTTGCATCACCACATCTAAAACACTTTCTTTCACCTTTAATCTTCTTATCATCCCGATCTTTTCTGAATGGCTTCTTTTCTTCTCGAGGTTGTCTTACAAACTTTCCTCTTCTTCTAAAGAACTTCTTGAAATCTCTAACGGCCATAGCATACTCCTCATCTTCACTATCGGAACAAGATTCACCATCATCGCTTGATTTCGCCTTTGCCTTAAGAAACGGATTTGATCTTCTCCTTTCTTCCTTTGATGATCTCCGAATCTTTCTCCATTACCATTTCGTGAACTTTGAGGTTGCCAATTAGCTCGTCTAGTGACATTATTGAGAGATCTTTTGATTCTTCAATAGCGGTCACTTTAGCTCTCCATTTGGGATGGAGTGCTCTAAGAAATTTCCCGACAAAGTTCTTACTACGAAAAGATTCATCAAGTGCTTTAAGTGATGTAATGATAGTGTTAAAGCGAGCAAAGCCACAATCAATGGTTTCATCTTCGGGGATAACAAATTGTTCATATTGTTGAACAAGAAGATCAATTTTGTTATCCTTGACTTGTGAATTACCTTGATGTGTAACAATTAAAGATTCCCAAATATCTTTAGCGGTTTCACACATAAAAATTCTTTCATATTCTTTTCTAGGTAAAGCATTATAAAGCATCATTTTAGCTTCATTATTTTTAGCAACTAATTTCTTTTGTTCATCAACGGAAATATCCTTTGTTGTAGAACTAAAATCTCCTTTAACAATAATAAACCAAAGATCTATATCTTTTGATTTTACATATGTTTCAAAACGGTTTTCCAATAGATAAATCCATTGGTTTCAAAGAGTGGTGGTCTTTGCATAGATTGCCCTTCTTTAAAGTTTTGAGAATCCATGGATCGTTTCAAGTTTATAAAATACAAGTTATTTTAGAAATTATTGAGCAACGAGGCTCTGGTACCAATTGTAGAAAACTAGAAGGGGGTTGAATAGTTTACTAGATTAAAAACTTTGTTTTGAAACTTATTGAAAGATCAATTGATATTGATCTTGAGTATGTTAATGAAATATGCAAGCAATATGTAATGAGTAAATAAGGAAAGAAATGATCAAACCACAACAAGTTGTTTATAGTGGTTCGGCCTACAAGGACTCTTTTCCTTGCCCTACTCCACTCCCGAGTCTCACACTCGAGAGTTTAACTTCACTAGTCAACAAGCTCCTTTCACCGGCGGAGGAAACCTTTACACTTAAACACACTATTTCCGACACTAAGCTAGATGTCGAGTTCTTTCCAAGGGTACAACTACTCCCACACACAATGTATTTTGAGGACTAAAATACTAACCACTCACACTCACAAGATTATGATGGTTTGATACAACAATGAAGTATGAATCAACACTAGATCATACAACACTAAACAAACAAGACTTCCAACTTCTCGTTGAAGCTTGAATATGACTTGATCTTCTTTGCTACAAAAGAGATCACTAATATGATATGAAGCTGAGTTAGAAGGGTTAGAGAGAAGATATGTATGAGAGTATGTTAGAAAGGGATGAGAAACTACTTGGCTTGGCATTGCGATTTATAGCCAATTTGGACGAGGCGTCCACGGACGCGGACCCCTAAAAGGGTTCCGCCCGTGTACCAAATTGGTACCGCCAGTCGGACAGTCAAGATATCAAATCTTGTCTAAAGTCAACTCTATCTAAGTAAGATTGTGCAAGATATGAAGAGTACAAATCTTCACAAAATATCTAATGGAATCTTCCAATGATCTCCATGATGTAATACATGATGTCAAATGTTGTATTACTATTAATAGAAATATGCAAATGCTTAAGTAGTGTTTGGTTTTAAGAACCTAACACATTCTACAAACTATTATCATACATAATGATTAGAGTCATATCAAGATGTTACTAATCATAAATGTAAATGCTTGAATGATGAATATATTGTTTAAGAAAGCTTGTTTTAATATCTAATAAACTTGACAAGCTTTAAGCTTTTATAAATTAAATTTACTTTTGTCGTTAACAAAACTTAGGCAAAGATCAAAAATATAAATAACGTTTAATGACGATATTTGTATTAACACTTAGTGATCTCACCGCGGAAGAATCATGGGGTATAATAGAGGACCTTGCTCTCTATGACAACGAAAGTTGGAATGACCCCAGTGAGTTGCCCAAAACCGTTAAGGCAATCTCCTTGCCTCCCATTAACTCACAATCTTCCAGTAGGATGCTTTCGAGCTTGAAGATCAAGTTAAATTTCTAATGAGCTCTTACGAAAATCCTAAGTCTTCACGCCAAGTGAACAAAGTTTCTTCCTCGTGTGAGCGTGTAGTGGTCCTCAAAACAGCGCACTTGCACAAGATTTCGAACAAGCTTCCGTTGACTACGCATCCTCAGTACTAATGGAGCGGGAGGAAGATTCCCTACAACACAGGACCTAGGACTTTTAATGAGAGAAGCAAGGAAGGGCAAGCCCGGCTTTTATTGGGGACAAACCAAAGAATTCACATCTAATGATTTCTCATGGCCCCCATCTCACGTCCCTAACCAACAAAACATTGAGGGGATGTTGCAACACCTAGTCGCATCCCAAGAAGCTCAAATAGCTAAGCTCTCAGACCGTTTTAACCACCAACAAGCCGAGATGGATAGGAAGATAGATAACCTCTTGAAAGCCATGACCAATAGTGATAGGAAGGTTAATGCTATCTCAGCTCCCGAAACTTCCGGTGTAGAGATTAAGGACCCAAGTAAGCTAGCTAAGCACGTTCAATTCGTCAATACCATCACCTTACTGAAACCTAATAGAACAAATGATGAAGCGAACCATGAAACGATACTTGAGGTTAGTGAAACACCTAGGAATGAAACAACTGAGGGGTAGACAGTGACTATTTCAATAAGTTTCCTACGGAAGAAGAACTATCTCGCCACCCTCACTTAGTGCGTGACCTCCGTCACATGCATGTTAGGAGAAGCCCTAGGATCAAGTTTGGGAACCCTTGGAATCTTAACATACCATGTTGCATAGGACACCTTTTCGTGGCAAAGGCCTACATTGACCACAAGTCCCCAATAAACATAATGACTAGCACCTACTATAATTGGGTAATGAAGAAGCCTATCCCAACTAGGCAAGATCCCGATAATCCTAGGGTTAGTTGCAATTTTCTTGGTAGAGTTAAGGGATTGCCTGTGTATGTAGGAAGTTTCACGTTTCCTACGTATTTCATAATAGTGGATGATATTAGTACGCCCATAGATCCTAGCTTGTCCCACGTCATTCTAGGAAAACCTTTCGTAGAAAGCACCGGGATGACTTATGATCCCTCATTAGGAATAGTGCGATTCAAGGATGAGACCGATGATGTAGCGTACCAATTGCCGTTTAAAATTGAGAAGTTTTCATCACTCTCCAATTATGAAAAGGAACTTAAACTACCGGTCTACTATAGGAATGAGGAGGATAAGGAGAAAGGAGTAGATTATGTTATGGCCAAGATTTTCGGTTTCTATAAGGATTGCTTGAACTTAGGACCGGAATATAGAACCGAGTGGGGAGAGGACGACCTCTTAGAAAGGTGCATCATAGGGCACTTTTACAATATGGAATCCCCCAATAGAGACCGTCATGATAATGAAGGTGACGGTAATGAAGTAACGTAGGGGCGCGACTTCGAGTCTAGCTACAAGACTCATAAATAAAGAAAAGCGCTTCGTGGGAGGCAACCCATACTTAATTGTTTTCTTGTTTGTGTCGTGTATCTTTTATTGATTGTTTATTCTCATGTTTAAATTTGTAAAAATGCTTTATTTTGTCTTTAACCTCGTCTTAATTACATATAAACGTATTTTACATAAGGGATAAGTGTATGGAGGATTACACACGTTTTCAAAAGAAACGTGAACATGAGAATTACAATTAATTAAAAGATATACATGTGTGTTTGTTCGAATCAAATGCTTGTATCGAGTCATAATGGATGTTTTGCAGGAAATTTTTCCAGATTCTAAAGATAAAAATGTTCCAGAAAATCGCAGACCATTTGGCGTCAGGAAGGAGCAGAAACAACTGATTACTTTTTCTCGTTTTCTGAGCTACTTATAAATTTTTGGAATTTTCCAGGTCTTAATTTTCCAAAGGGTTAATATACACAAAAGTTACCAGGAAATTTGTCCTAAGTCACTAAAGTTTTTTTGTTGCTATTCAGGTTACTCAACTTATTGTGACCGGTTATATTTGTTACTCTTGTTTTGGTAACCTAGAATTACCGGTAATAATACTACATGGCAAATATTTAATATTTCATTTATATTAAAAAAAAATGAGTTAGCATACAAATAAGTTACTAAAGTTTGCCAAAATGTTCATTTAAGTTATTATACGTTTACATTATTTTACATTAAGTTAATATATAAATAAGTTGCTAAAATTGTGTATATTTTATACGTTTTTTTACAACAACTTTTTGGACGTATACGTTTACATTCTTTTACACTTTTGTCTACTTTTGCACATTTTGTTACAATTTTGCACACATTTGTAAGTTTTGTTTACATAATTGGACGTTATTAGACTTTTTTGGAAGTAATTTTTTGTTTTGATTTGTTTTCATACGTTATTATAAATTTTTGGACGTTATTATACGTTTTTGGACGTTGTTATACGTTTTTTTACATTTTATATCGTAAAACATATAAAAATACAAGCGTATTAAGAAGATAAACGCATGGAACATAAAAACATATAAAACATACAAGCGTATAAAGAGGATAAAACATATAAAACATACATGCATTATAAAACATATAAAACATAAAAACGTATAAAACATACAAAGGTGTAGAATAACATAAAAATAGTATGAAAAGCGATACAAAAGCGTAAGATAATGTATGAAAAAAGAACGAAAATGTACAAAACCATGCGATGCGTATGAAAATGTAAAAGGTTTAGAGAAAGCGATACACACACATATAAAAGCGGATAAATACATAAAAAGCGTCTGAAAATGGACAAACATATATACAAAAATGTAATGAAAAATGTACAAAAGCGTAAAAAATGTACGACAACAGAGAAATGCATACACAAAGCGTATAAAGCGGATAGAAAGCGTAAACAACCACGGAAATATACAAAAGCGTATGAAAATGGAGAAAAGCGTAAAAAAAAAGACGACAACAAAAGAAAACGTACACAACATATAAATACGTATAAAAACGTACGAAAATAGAGAAAAACGTAAGAAAAATGAAAACAGATAAAACATACATAAATGAATAAAAACGGATAGTAACTTTTTTTTTTAAAGTTTAGTAACCTATTTAATAAACCCCGTGAACGATAGTAACTTGCTTGTAACATCTCAAACTATAGTGATGACGTGGACAAGGAAACCGGTAAATCATCCGGTTGCCCACCCTCATAGTAACAAGAATGTCACTTTTTTAAACGTTGAGTAACCCATATAACAAACCTGTTAACTTGAGTAACCTGGATAACAACAAAAAAACTTTAGTGACTTAGGACAAATTTCCCGTAAACTTTAGTAACTTTTTTGTATATTAACCCTTTTCCAAAAATCTGTAAACATCCATTCCACAAGCATTATATCCTAGTTTAGTAGAGTCCTATATATATTGTTACCGTTGATTTTACGCGAAGGTTTCGTTTGTTTTCTTCAAGTGTGCAGGTTTAATTTACCAAGAAGAAGACACATAAGATGAAAAGGAGCTTTTCACGCAAAAATTCTTCTTGAAGAAAGATGTAACCACCACTTTACACGGGTCCTACCAAGCTAATCAGGGGAGTACTAGTTTCTTTCGTCTTTAATTACCTTTCGTTATCATAACTTTGATACTTTCGGGGAACATTGGGGACAATGTTCAGTTTAAGTGTATGGAGGGAAAATAAAACGGGAACTTTGAAACTATGTTTATCCTTGATTATTTGCTTTGTCCAATTGCATTTGTGTAATAAACCATGAGAGATATCGGTTAGGGTAATTTTGGCACCAAATTTAAAATTTTTCATGACATATAGGAGTGGGCCATTAGTCTTGATAGAGCGTCTCATGGATAGGAAATTATATGACTAGCACAAAAACCCTTTACCACTTAAATTCCACCCAAAATATGAGGATCGCCCTTAGATTTGTAGGAATTAAAGCATTCATCTTTAATGCTTAGAGTGTGAACCGGTAGTATAATAGATTCTAGAACTTGTTTTGTGATTCATCCCGAGATCGCTAGTAAGACTACATTTGTGTAGTTAGGAATAACTAGATGAAAAGAGGCATTAGGATAACCCTTGTTTGATACCTGTAATATAACTACTTCTTCCACATCGGTTGAGTAATTCCCCCACACCCTTGCGTTGTACTAATCTTTAGTACACGATACCCCTAGTTAACCCCTCAGAGCCTATCCTTTTCGCGGTTCTCGTGATGTTTCGGTTTTTCAGAATATCAATGAAGAGCATTGTTTACAATCCAACCCCAAATGTACACCCAAATCGCCTTAGCCTACCTTGTATGCCCTCACTTTTAGTGCATTATTGTTATCACACTAAACCCTTAGTTCAATTATCTTGTTGCTTGCATAAGTTGCGAAGTCGAGTCATATCCTTTGTACACAGTTTTGGGACGATTGGGACTCATGAGAAAAGTTAAATTTTATGAGATGACGGGAAGGGAACGTTAAATTCAAATTCCCTTTATTTGCATAATAATGTACTCCAAGTGTTTTGATCTTTTCAATTCGGGTCAAATTAGTGTTAGAGTAATAAAAACTCAAGTGTAGGGATGTGCCTATAAATCCCTATCATTTTGATGCTATCGTAGAGGATGGTAGAGTAAAAGTGTATGAAAAAAAAAAAAATGAGAAAAACAAGGGGCTACCATCCTACATCTATCTTTAAATTCATGTTTGTTTGTTTCAGTTATCTGGAGTTTAGAGTGTCGAGTCTTGGCTTAGCAACGCCATTCTTCGCATGTTTGTAACATAAAGATTTTTTACTTGCCACCACTAAATCGCCTATCCCACCAAACCCTTTATTTCCCTACCGTAAGCCTATCATTACAACCCTTTAAAAGACCTCTTGGATAGTCTTTCCTAGGTGCTTACGCCAAAGCGATGGAGGTTTGATCTAGTCTCAAGCCTATGATAATCTATGTACTAGGACCGGTAAATGAGTGTTTATCTTCCATTTCCAACTTGTTATATTTCATATACACCCGAGAGATGTGAGTATCTAAACACCCCATGTGAGGTGCTAGTATGTAATTTCCGTGCTTGTTATGACTTTTGCGGGGCTTATGTGTGTTATGGATCGTTCTAAACTAATGCTTCATGACCCCTAACTTATAAATCAATTGGCTAAAAGCACATTTGCTTGAGGACAAGCAAATACCAAGTGTAGGGATATTTGATAAGGTTTTAAAATGTACCTTTTTGAGGGGTCGTTTAAGCCCTTATTTGATCACTTTTGTATCCGTTATTACTTAATATCGTTCCTTTTCACCTTTTATGTATCTTGAAGGCAAATTGCTGGAATGACACTTATTCGGACGAAAAGCGAATATCTGAAAATGGCCAAAGTCAAGAATCGAGACACTCAGGTGCTTGAACCGAAGGGGACGTCCCGGGTTCTACAAGGGATGGCGTCAGGTTCAACTAGAGACGCCGTCGGACAAATTTTGTGACGACTCAGTAGCCAAATTGCTCATTTACAAGTGACGGCTTCAGGTTTAAAAGAGTAGGCGTCCGCAACTTCAGACGGCCTAGATTTGATCCAGACGACGTCGAGAGACTTAAGGGACAACGTCACAAGCATAAGGTGACGCCGTCGCAATACTAACGTGGCGTGACGAAACCCTAATACTTGGCGACCCGACGGCGTCACAAATTAAAGGGTGACGCCGTCGCATTTGTAATCTTATATATAGAATCCGAATTTTTTAGTTTTCAGTGTGTAGTCTTTTGGAGTAAAAACCTAAATCGAACCAAGGCTGTCTTGTATAGTATTTTAGGGTTCCATACCCTATCTTACATCAAGATAAGTGTTTTACTTCATTAATTTAATTATGTCTTCCATTGATTGTGTGTATGCTTGCATGTTCTCCATGTCCGGCTAATTTACTTGTGTGTTTGCTTAGGTAATATGAAACTTAGTTATTGAATATTGATTGGTTGTCTCTTATCTTAATTGTTATTGACCTAGTATTGCGATAGGTCATTCGTTGTGCTAATAATGCTTGATTAATCTTTGTTGGACCTTAGTTTATAATCACCTAGAGATTGTAGGCTATAAATCCAAAGAATACCTTAGAGTTAAAGTTTATAGATCCTAGAGATTTTGTAGTCATTAACCTTTGGTAGCTTCAAAGAGTTAGGGATAAACGCATACCCTACGACCTTAGAAACACAACGCGATTAAGAATAAGGACGTGACAATTCAACCATCAATAGGAGATAACTAGGGAGTAATAAAGCCTAAGCAAATACATTTTTAATCATCATACGAGCACACAACAATAGACATAGACTACATACACCTTAGCTTAGATAATTAGATAAGTAGAAGTAATCGGTAGAAATACCGACCCCCCAAATTCAAACCCCGAGATTTGTACATTTCCATTTCCTAAAAAACATAAAAAGATAAAAAAATAATTGTAAAACCCTAAAAATCTCAAACGCGTTAAATGACACTTTTACCCTCCAACTTAATAATTATGTAAACTCGAAAAACACGACAACATCATTTAACAATTTACCTTATAAATAATACATACAAATAATGAAAGTATTTAACTTATGTTATCAAGTAAATGACACAATTAAAATAAACTCTAAGTAACAAATAAACATTACAATGTGTACACAATTCACCTAGACTAGAAAGGGGACTACATTCATAATGAAGTGATAAGCTTGGAAAGTCTTAATTTTGGTCCCCCCCTTTGATGGCCGGCCTATATGCTCTCCCATTTACTCTCCATATCAATTTCATTTATCCTCATTTACACATTTCCATTTCATTCAAAAACACACAAGAAAAACCCTAACTCTCTCTTGCACCAAAAGTGGCGGCCACCTATTGTTTTTCTCCATTTTCATCCGAAAATCAAACAAACAAGGTGTTCCTAGGAGGCTTGTGATGGGTGTGTGATCGATTGGTGGATGTTGTGATCGTGTTTGGTTCAAATTAAAGCTTGGACGTGGGTGTTTGTTTTAGGTCGTGGGTTTCAAATAGCCAAGGGAGGCTTGGTTTTGATCGTGGTGGTTTAATTCTTGTTTCCTTGTCATTACTGCGCTACTAGGGTAACGCATCATCATCTCACGTCTCTTCCTTTTTGTTTTCTTGTTCATATCGTGGCTATGGAGTCCTTATTAGGGCTTGTTATATAAAAATGGAACACATAAAATGATGGATATGTTTGTCACATGAAATGATAAAATGGATTACATAAAATCATGATTCTAAACCTATATGATTTGAATGATATGTGGCATGTTAATCTTTATACAAAACTGATTTTGGGTCTCTCAATATGTCGACACATATGGGATATATTAAAGGGTTAAATGAGCTTATAAAACTATGTGATTACGTATGTGATAATTGAATCGATAACGAATGATTTACGAGTATGTTTTGATTATATCATGGGGCGTACAAAATGATTTTGGAGGAGGGAGTCACGACTCAAATATGGGTATCATCTAGGAGTTGTGTAATCGTATGATAATCAAGTCTACATGTGTTAAAACCTATACGTTAATCATAATCAAAAACTAGGGTTTTGTATTTCATGATTTAATAGAGTTAAGGGGTTATTTCGTTAAATTATGAAACTTGATGGATTAACTTGTTAATATGTTAACTAAATGGATTAGATGAGTAAAATGAGTAAACTTGCTATATTTACACTTTTAACCCTATACTTTGCATTATTGACATTTTACACCTTAAACTTTTATAACTTGTCATAAATGATCCTTAAATCATAATAACACTCATTTTCACTATTTAAATTAAGATAGGTAACTAAAGTTACTAATTATGGAAACACACTATTTATAGAAAGTTACTAAAATGGAAACTCGCCTAAAATAGAAAGTTACCTAAAATAGAAAGTACTTAAAATGGAAAGATTACTAAAAGTGGAAACCTGCTAAAAATGGAAAGCCGTCTTAAGCGAGTGATCTGATTCTTATAGAACGTTATCTAATTCATATAGGTTCCGGGCGGCGGATTGATCTGCTTTCTTGATTTTACTTTCTTTGTGATTTGCTCGAATAAAGTACAGATATTCTATCCCTTTCATAGGGGTTTCTCATGATTCGTATCTCATCTTTCGATATTCGTTTGAACTGTTATGCTTTACTCTAAGCCTCCTTATTAGGGCTTCCCTATGACTTTGCTATGCTCCATTTGATATGAACTATGATATGAACTTTGATATGAACCCTTATGATATGATATGATTATGCTTTGACCCGTCGGTTTGATACCCGAGCCAAATATGTGTTCCTAGTCATGAAGGTAACATGACCGTGTCATTGATGAACCAATGGCATGACTCGGTGTGCACGAGTGATGTTGTACCCGTCCCCATTATGATATGATATGATATGTATATGATTTGGCCATTATGTTCCGGGAGCGTATGGATGCATCCTAGATATGATATGTTTAGTGGATTTAACTTATATGATATGATTTATATGGTGAATGATGTCGTGTGCAATAAGCGTCTTCACATTCCTGAGTTGATCACTCCACTGTTACTTGAGGTCTCCCCTCCATTATATTTGGTATTCCGAGGTCACCCTCCGAATACACTGATATGATATGATATGTGTATGATATGATATGGGCTCGTGGTAGATGACTGACCTTCCATTTCCTTTCTCTTGTTATCCTTTGATATGCCTTATGATATTTCCCATTGCACCTTATGATTATGATATCCTCATTACTTACCCTTCGATTATTCGTTTTGTTATATATATATATCTGTTCACTGGGCTTTTTAAGCTCACGCGTTTTCTTTCCATGCGGCAGTAATTAAGCTAAGTTGGGATCTTAGCTATGGGTTTGAGTGATGAGCGGTTATGTGGATCTATGGCTCTAGTCATCTTAGTTCTGCTTGATTATGTTGACATTACTTTAGACTCGGATTATGCTTATTTATGTCTTGGATTTATTCCTTCTCCCTTTTGATGAACTTATGTAACGTTTAAGCCGTGTTGGCTGGATTTTCCTTTGGATATTTATTTAAGACTTCCGCTGCTTTATTATGTTCATTATGTATGCTTTGATATGACACCATTTTATAATACTTATACCCTTATCGGGTTGGGGTGTTACAATAATCTTCCTCAACCCCAACCTTAGCGTAGTAACTTCTCGCTAGCATTCCTATTCCCCTAGAGAACGATATCGATTCCCGTGGCTTACCCTAATACTACACTACAACGATTAGGTTCACTGCCTAGGATGTTGAAAAACTTGCTCGACGAAAAGGAAGTTCCTTTGACCCCGAACGACGCGTGTAGCGTTATCACTCCTCCCCCTCATCATCATCATCATCTTGCTCCTCCTCCTCATTAAGTCTCAAAATCTCATCATAGTAGAAGTCTTGTGTCCGCAGCCAATTTAGAATCCTACTCCTCATCCACTCATCTACTTGCCTAAATGAACCGTATTCAGCAATGGGTTCATCCCCAAAAGCATCTAGGACTGCATCAAAAAACAAATAGTTGTGTAACACTTTTTCATACTCTTCTTGATCATTTTGAAAGTATCCATTTTCTGCCATTGTTTCAACTTTTCCTTGTTTCGGATTCGTGTGTTTGTGTGTGTTTTGTGGGTATCAACAATCGCTCCTTCTGTCTTTAGTATAATTAAGCTTTTCAGTGAAGTGTTTTAGGCGGGTATGGGACCAAATTCGCGCCAATTTGTACAGTTTCGATTTGTGTAACAAGAGGAACCAAACGATTTGTATACTCAGGGACCGAACGCGCAAAAAAAAGTACATGAAAAGACGAAAATACCCCATTGATTGACGAAATTTAACGATTGTTAGCCAAAACGGGGTACCAGGGACCAACGGTGAAGTTTCGTTAAATGTTGGGGACTACGTACGCAACTAAAAAAATGGAGGATGAAATGTGAGAACGGGGCGAAGTTCAGGGACCAACGGTGAAATTTACACTTTACAAATTCTATGAACGAAGGATGAGGTTTTTCTTGTTTAAGTTATTCGTGGAAAGGCGAGTCTTTTGACTTAGATATACGCGGCCTAACCGGGGTATCCCCGCAACCGTTCCCGAAAAAATAAATGCCGTGTTGTTAATCACTTTATCGAATAGAACATCTAAAAGGCAAAATATAAGGAAACTAACACTTGTTACAGATAGCAATTTGAGGGTTTATATAATCATTTTAGGATCCTTCTAACTATGTTTGGCACATGATATTATAGAGAGATTATGCTTATTTTTTCAAAAATAAACTACTTAAAAAATAATCTTTGTTCGGCAGACATAACTTATAAAAGATTATAAAAAAAAATAGTCTTTCATAATCTCTCAAAATAAAATGTTACTTTGGGTATATTTGGCAAAAATAGATTGTGCTGGTGCTGTTGCTGGTGGTGCTAGTGCTGAAAAAGATTATTTTTATAAGCTACATGGAATAATCTTTGTTTGACAATCTATTTTTGCCAAATATACCCAAAGTAACATTTTATTTTCAGAGATTATGGAAGATTATCTTTTTTTTATAATCTCTTAAGGCTATGTTTAGCACATAAGATTATGAAGAGATTATGCTTATTTTTTTCAAAAAATAAGCTACTTAAAAAATAATCTTTGTTTGACAGTCAGAACTTATAAGAGATTATAAGAAAAATAATCTTCCATAATCTCTGAAAATAAAAAGTTATGTAGCTTATAAAAATAATCTCTTTCTATAATCATTTTCAGCAACAGCACTAGCACAATCTATTTTTGGCAAAAATAGATTGTGTTGTTGCTGGTGCTGTTGCTGATGCTGGTGCTGGTGCTGATGATGTTGCTGAAAAAAATTATAAAAAGATATTATTTTTATAAGTTACATGAAGTAACATTTTATTTTCAGAGATTATGGAAGATTATTTTTTTAATAATCTCTTATAAGTTCTGGCTGGCAAACAAAGATTATTTTTTAAGTGACTTATGTTTAAAAAATAATAATCTTAAACGTCAATAATCTTCCATAATCTCTTCTGCCTAACATACCTTAAGTGACACTAAAGGGGTGTTTGGGATTACTTATTCAAAATAACGCATAATCAAATAATCCGCTATAACAAAACGTAGTTTTGAAAAATAGTGTTTGGGTTTTATTTTGTGTTTGATATCGTAATAATCAGATAATCAATTTTTTTAGTGTTTGGCAAAATAGATTATTTCACAATCTAAACTATAAAATGACCAAAAAGGGCACTATTTATGGAAGGTCACAGTTATATATATGCAAGAGGATATGGTTGGTATGGTAATTTGACATTAAAGAAATAGAGTTGCCATATCTGCGTTTTGCAAAAGTATCATGCAGCCTACTTTTAGAAAACTGCGTTTTGGACCCCCTGTAACGCAAAAAATCAGTTTTTACCAATTGTTATCCAAACACTATTTTTGGATTATTTGCAATTTAAAAACGTGATAATCAAAAAAGTTGTTTTATAACGCAATCCCAAACACCCACTAAGCCCATCCTACCATTTTACGCATTCATAAACTTTATCCATTTATCATCATCAAATAACACAATAACATCATATACAGATCATCATATATCAAGCCAAAAAATAGAATATACATAAGCAACAAAACTAGGAATAAGCTACAAACTTCCATACGAGTTACGAGAAAACGACACATAAAAACATTAATTCCATAAATAATAATCCATCTATGCAAAAACTAACCTCGTGCCGGAATATAAACCAATCCCCTCCCTGCATTAAAATCAGCATTCGGATTATAACTCCTAATCAAATCCGAACTTAAATTCGCCACGGACGAAACCGAATTCAAACTCTCCCCAGGCCTTAATGGATACGTCGAAAACAAACCATACTTCTTTGAAACATCCTTATCCCCACACGAACAATTTACAGTCACATTAAGCGTAGCAGTATCCGGAATAATATTCGCGTTAAAATTATTAAACCTCTGAATCCAATCCGCCGTAGTCAAATTCGCGTACCACCTATTCGCAATCACATCATACGTGTCCTGCAACTGAACTTCATAACTAAACACATGTCCTAAAAACTCGCCGTTAATACAATCACACGAAAACGGAAGATTTATCCGCACATCCACCTGTAAACTATCATTGTTAGGTATTGATGGATTATAGCGTAAAATACGGGGAATATCCATATTCGCGTAATTCGAAATCCTTGTAAAGTCATTTCCTTGCTCGACCCAATATGAACCGTACGCTAAATCACATCCTTTATCACATCTAGATCGTACAATCAAAACTAATAAACACAAACAGATTAACAGCAATAATTTTGTACTGTTCATGTGAAATTGCACCAACAACACAAATAGTATAATTTGAGCCCTAATTTGAACAGCTGAAGCTCAATAATACAAACTGGAACTAATTTGAGTTGTGGTACAATAATTTGAGGTTCAATTTAGGTTTTATGTGGAAATGAAATAACCGTTGACTAGTTCTGTTAGTTAGTTATTGGACTTGAATGATGATGGTGACAATGAGTGAATTAATAACCGTTGACTAGCTCTGTTACTACTGGAATTGAATGATAGTGAAAATGATTGATGAATTATTAATAAGAAAAAATGATTGTTGCACTTACTAATCATGCCTACAAATAAATTTAATGATTTAATAGGTTGATTTAAAAAATTAATTGGTGAAAATTTAAAGAGAGAAAGTACTTAATGTAATTGTACAAATGATTTATGCATTAGCTATATATTTATGTTTGTGTTGTAGGTGTAAGAGTAAGGATCAGACGAGAAATAAAATTAAAATTAGAAGAGTGAGAAGAAACCACAAACAAACATTTCATATGCACCTGAAAATATAGATGCATCTCCTCTTATATTTTTCTCTCTCATTTGAAATATGTGGCTAATATTTTTTTCTCATTCTTCTCATTTTAATTTCTTTTCTCACTAAATCCATACCCGTAGGTCTAAATAGCATAACTCTGATAATAATTAAAAAATGAAGAATTAATGTGTTTGAAGAAGAATATATGTGAGCTAGTTATGATTGTTGACTGATTATTCTAAGCGTCTTATTTGACTTGTTTTTTTAGTTGAATTTTGCTGCTATTCAAAGGCTATGTTTGGCATAGTGCTTTTAAAGGGCTTATCGGGGCTTGCTTTTAAAATAAGTCGGCTTATAAAATAAGTTTTGTTTGTCACATAGGTTTATGGAAGGCTTATAATAATAATTCATTAGTCTTCATAAGCCCAAGTTTATAGAAAAAGGTTTATAGGGGCTTATGACTAGTTAAATTAAATATTTTTCAAAATATAATGAATTATCACATAAAAGCTGAAAATATATGTGAATTAAATTTGATTTATTTTTATGCGATTTAATATTAATAAGTTTCATCTCTAATCAATTCGCTAAACAGCTTTATAAAATATAATTTTCAGCTTTCGGCTTATAATATAAGCTTCAGTCCCAACCCAATCCCAACTCTAGCTACAGCCCCAGTCCTAGCCTATTGCACCAAATATACCCAAAGAATTTTCTTTTTTCTTATTTTTACTTTTCATTTGTATTGTTTAGTTGCAAAAGGAAATTCGTTTCTATTGGTTATCTATTATTTTAAGTTATGCTCTGATGATTAAAAATACTTTATTAAAGTGTAGCTTAGAGGAAGGGGTATCATAATGTAAGCACGTCGCCATTCCCATGTGGCACCCGAAATGGCGCCACCATTTCAGCGTAACCACATTACCAAGGTTCGGCGCCATTTGAAATATCAGTAAAGTAACACACGCCATTTGCAATACCGAATTCGAATTTTTTGATTGTTTGAGTAACAAATAGCTAGTTTTCTATTTTTATTATATTGTTTTAAAAACTAAAACTATTAAACTTTTACCACTTTATATAAACCCAATTATATTTACATACAATACTTACTTTTTTATCATCATTTCTTTAAATATTTAACATATTTACTTTCATTTTCACTCAAAAAAAATGTCTGAAAACCTGACTGATCCATTTTTTTCAGAATCTACTCAATATGTCGCAAAAATCATCATCGTCTAACCCTCCGTCACCTTCGTCCGACTATTCGACATCTTCTCAATATCCTTCTTTTGGTACCCAATACTCTATTCCTGGTATGCCGAATATGCCGACCACCGAACAACTATATAATCAATACCAAAATGTCATGCTTAACCAACACTTTCAAAATCTTCAACAAAATCCACCACAAGAAATACAACAAAACCAATCGATGCCGCAACCAACCAAGCCTTCATCGTCCAAATGCGGAAGAAAAAAAGAGCAGCAAAACGTAACGCAGTCGGCATACCCGACACCAAATACGAAACCGTATGAGGTCATTCTCGTTGGTCGGGGGCGGAGGAAACTTTATTAGCCTCATGTTATGTTTCCATTTCTGAGGATGGCCAAGTCGGAAATGACCAAAAGGACGATTCGTTTGGAAAAGGGTTCTTGCAAAGTTCAACGAACAATCTCATCACAAATGTACCAAGGAAATGTTGACGGGAAAGTGAGCAACTATGAACCCTAATTGTCAAAGGTTCAACGCTATCTACAAACGTTTAAGACGTGTAGATAAATTAAAATGGGGAAAACGAGGGTGATATTATGAGGGGGTGCTAGGCAAGCATATCGTGATGAGTCCCAATTGGGAAATAAAAAGTTTACTCCAAACGAACGGAGCTTGGTCGGATTACTTGGAGAGTAGGCAAGCTTTATTGACTCAAATGTACACGCCCTCATCAGGTTAGTCTCGAGATTATTTTCGACCCTTTCCTGGCCATATCAAAATTTATAGTACATATCTAGCGAGTTTTGAACCCTTAAACTCTTGTAAAGAAACCAAGGACCTTACCAATAGGTGGTTAGAAGCTGAAATAGGGTCTTTTTACCATTGGAGCAACATTAGCCGTAAGATTTCAGACGTGTATGCAATACAATCCAGAAAATAAACAAAGAAAAAGTTTTGATATCATCCATAAGAGTATGTTTTGTTGGAAATGTATATATTTACAAACATGTGAATGTCCGGATTCGAACTCGTGACCACGGAATTGCACACATTAGCGAATGAGAATTAAAGTTAATAATTAATGTTTATGTTTACGATTAATTATTGCACATTAAGTCCGGTTAACGATCGTTAAGTATTTAACGGAAAAATGACTAACGATCGTTAAATGAAAAGAGAAGGACTAGTAATGGAAAATCTTGAAAAGGAAAAAGTTATGGGTTTTCCGCGGGCTTTCATCATGGCGGCCAAGGGGCTTCCCAAGCCCTAATCCATAACTTGTTCCCAAAGTTTTCTATCTACTATATAAACAAGGCTAGGTTCTAGGGTTTTTCATAACTTTGTGCATTGAATTAACCCTAGATCTCTCATCTCCTCTCTCTTGTCCCTATTCGGCCGAACACCCCATTGTTAGGGAGTTTGGTTTCGTTTTTCCTTAAAATGAGGACTTGTGTTAGATCTAGCAATCGCTTGATTCGTTGGTTAATTTGTGTGTACAAGAACATGGTAGTAAGACACTATTCTTACACCAATTGGTTTGAGTTGTAGAACGGTAAGGGACAACTCTTTAAACCACTTCTTTGTTTTGCTCAAGAGATCTTACATTCACAAGTATGCGTTACGCATACTTTCGTTAATTAATTTATTTGTTATGATCTTTAGTCTTTCATTGTACTCTTGATGTCTACATATTTTATTGTATATCATGTATTATAAACTCAACAGTAGCATCACGAGCCTTGTATAACAAGTAATTAATTATTGAAACACATAAATAAAATAAACATGTTGTGTTATTATTTGTATGCGTAGATCTAGGGTTTGCAAAACCTAAACCCTAATTTTTAGGGGGGGCGTTTTTTGGTGTCCTAATTAGGGTTTTGTAAACTAAAGTTTTAATTGGATTAGAAACCCTAGGATGCATGCAATTTATGCGTATATGTAACTCTGTTTAATTGCATTAATTGTTAAATGTAATTTTATGTCCATAATAATTATCTGCATGTTTTATCATGGATCTGCTTTTATTGTATGTCTTTCTTGTTTAAAGTGATATACACTAAATTATGATAGATCTAAAATTGGGGAAGACCTCAATCATTATTAATTTAATCAATTATGTGCTATGTGGTATGTATTTAATTTTGACTTACGCAATCGGTGAATCGATGCATGTGGCTACCAATTGTACATAGATGAAAACCGGTGAAAGTCTTAATTAAATATATGCATATTGACAGATCTAGAATTGATTATTAATAGGATTTATCAAAAGGTTTGCATGTGGCTATTTGATATGCATGACTTTTATTTGTTATGCATTCATTGTTTATATGTTTATTTTTAAATACTTGCTTGTTTGTTATGTGTAACAAGGGTATTTTTTACAAGAAAAATAAACTGATCTAAACAATGGTGAAACATGTATTTTTAAGCATAGTAATCATAATCGTTTAATTGATTGATGACTTTGGTACAAATGGTCTGAACGGCCCACCCATTAGAATGAACTATAAAGGGGTTAATAAAGTGCGCATAAAGTACACTGAAAGGATGTTTAAGGTTATGCTTTGCGCTTACCGTCCTGCCTCCCTGTAAGTTCGAATGGAGCTACTTAGTAAGCCATAAAATGTGCAAGCTCGTCTTAAGGGCGAATTAGTTTTAATTCCATGCCATTTCTGGTAATTATCCGAAACACTAAGTGTTTACACTTATGCAAAAGTACGGTATAATGGATGATAATTAACACTAAATTCATTGATTGGTGAATCCAATAACTCAATTAAAGTTTGATGATGAAAAGCTTATACATTAAAACAAGATATAAATGTTTTAATAAAACCTATGTTACGAAGATGAATGCATGACATCTTTGTACATATGTGATTTGACATCAAAATTATTACCCTTTAATTTAAGTTATATGTCATCCAACGAAACGGAAACACCTAAGATTACTTTTTATTTGCGTGAGATCGTGACTTAGATCATAATCAAAGGGTAAAATGTCCACGTGACGTGAGAACGGGCATGGATGATTTTGCAGTTTCTTAAGTTGGACAACGTAATTGAGTTTTGTAGTGAAGCGGCAACTCAAGGCATAAGATGGGATAAAACATGTTTACATGGCAATTGATATTGGCTAAATGTAAATCCCATAAATCTAGGAATTGCAATTTGAAAATTGGAAATTGAGGTTCGACTGCACCATTTTGAATAATTTCATTATTAGCAGATCAACTGATGTGATGAAACTATGTCAATTTGGATCCTAGTTTTCAAGTAAAAAATTAAATGGTTATATGTTTATGAACCATGGGTATTTAATTTTCTTGAAAAGGTTAATTATCGAAAATACTAAAATTGAATTTTGTAATTCTTTTGAATGTATAAATGCAACATTTAACCGTAAACGTGGTTTAGTCTTTGATCAGTAAATTGATCCATTCTGCTTTCAAACAAATGTTTGATCAAGAATAATTTACCAAAAAGACAAACGAAGTCTCTTTTCCATGTGAGAATCATGAGACTCAATCCTATTCCTTTTCATGAATGAGAAAGGTATAATAGGAACGTTTGAATTGTCTAAATTCTAATGTAACTCATAGCAATAAATTGCACATCTTATTTTCCATAAAGATTTCATTACCTTCATTTGGTGAATGAATCATTTTGTAACAAACATGAATGTTGGTTAACTGGAAAACATGTATATGAGTTACTAAATTAGAAGTTAGACTATTTACCGCCAAAATTGGTAAAAGGCAAACTAGCATTATTTATCTAGTTGTTTTGCTTTAAACTTTAAAGGTGCTACATACCATTATGGGCATGGTAGGTCTGTTAAGGAAGAAATTGCATACCAAATTTTTCAGGTTAATAACATTGATGGATATTCCATTATTCATAAAGTAGAATACACCTTTTAGTACCTTAGTAATGATTACGTATGGTTCCTTAAAGGTGTAGGAAAGTAAAAAGCAAGCAAGTTGTTTTCACTGGTTATGAAACACTTACAATGTTGTCAAATTCAGTGGGAGCATTTGTGTTGCATTACTGAATAAGAAGTTGTTACAATGATTTCTAATTTGGAGGTACAAGCTTTGTTTCGTGGTAGTAATCCAAATTATCTCTTGAATATCATGTAGATAGTTACTTTCCAATTGTAGGCACTTATGTTTTTTAAGGATTGTCATGTGCGTTTCCTTACAAATATATATAGTCCTATATCTACTAGTTATATCTATGACACAAATCATATTAATCAAATAAACAAACGTGTATCGTGTTGTTTATATGATACATGATGTTGTTCCATGCACAAGTGGGAGAAATCTTTATTGTGTGCAAGGTACAACACATATTAATATGATTTAAATTAATTCTCTTGACTAAAAAGTAAGAGAATAACGTTCTAATAGGAAGTATACATTTAAATGTGTATGATTGCCCCATTAAGAACATGTGTCAAGATGATAACAAAGACTACTTTAAATATTTATGTCATTTAATATTTTAGAAACACTTGTAGTTACAATTTATGTTACGTGAGAACGTGAACTAGATTGTAGCCCAAGGTAAAATATCCACGTGTCGTGAAAACGAGCATGGATGATTCTGCAGTTTCTAACATGGAACATTTCATGGAATGACATAATTATATAAAGAAATCTAATACTACTTTGAATGTAAGTATTCGTTGAATGACTTAAATATATGTAGTAAATATTAATTGAAACCCGAGGTGGTGTTCATAATTACTTTAATTATAAATGTTTATGATTTTATAAAGTCACAAACATGAAGTCTTTTAATACAAGACTTACAATATAAAGTAAGACGTTAACTTGCTATGTTTTAAGACATATGCATGAAGTCAATGAGTTGATCAAATGACTTATAACGTATAGTGGGATTATAACTGATATGTCTTTTGACTTGGTCAAAAATACTTGTGTTATAATGCATGCAATTGACTTGGTAATTCTATTGTACCATTAAGTTTTACTTTATTGGTAAATAGGTAAGCCAAAGAGTAGATGGTTATCTAAAATATTGTTAGATTTTCTTACAATATTAATTCTAAGGAAATACCATAGTTTTATGGTATGTTCTGTTAGAAGAATCAAAATCTGTTGGCATTATTTGATTCAAGATAACTATAGTTTCTTCCAAAGTTATCAAGGTTAGTAGATTGAGTATAGATTGAATATATTCAATAAGACTCCAACCTAGAAGATTAATAAGACACCATTTTTATGGAATGTGATGAATCACATTAAGTCTTATAATGAAGTTCTCAATTTGTTAAACTACTTGTAAAGTGGGTTGTAACAAACTAATGTCAGGAACTGTCAATGTTTTTGTAATATCCCAAAAGAGAACAATGTATTGTTGCTCTACTTGCTAAACTATTTAAAGGTAATCTTTAAATTGTTAAAGGCAAGTGGGAGTTTTGTTTAGATCTTGAAAGATTGAATTACAAAATACATAATCTTCTAAAATGCACTAGCAAATATCATGATGAGGCTAAACATGTATATGATAGACATCAATATGATGGAATTGTCATTCATAGATCCGCAAGGATATCTCAGATATTTAATATGTTGAGGAATATGAGTTACAGGATCATAGTAAGCCTGTTAATCATAATGATGAATTTACCAAATGTTGAATTGTGGTAAATCAATCATACTATGAATGTAGAGATGTTGTCCATAGAGATAATCAACTTTAGATATTTGGTTTATCTTAATGAGTTTCTTCAAAGAATGGAAACCCTAGTGGTTTAAATCTTTGTGTAGAAATCATATGGAATATATTGTACACTATTTAATGCATGTCTAGTGATAATAATATTAATCATACTTAAGCAATTAACTATGATTGAATATTCTTTTCTAGATACATTAAATAGAAGTATAAAGATTATAATACTTAGTTTCATTGATATGAAATTTTGACAATGAATATATAAAACTCTTTAATGTGGAATTACTTTTTGCAGGACGATAAGTAATACAAAGTAGTTTTATGAATTCAAATAATCTTTAAATATGTACAGACTGCAAGAATCCATGAATGGATATATGCATGCATCTAGGAGATGATTCTTATGTTTAAAATTAAATCCATGTTTGATTTAATAGTTAAAATAAGATTGCTCATAAATATTCCTGAAAGCTAGTGGGAGTATTATTTTTTATTTTCTTAAATCTTATATGTTGTATGGGCAACTACATTCCACTTAAATTAAGTTTTAGTTGGTAATGAAACTTCGTTTGTAAGATTTGGAAATAAGACATACAACCTTGGAATATATGTTTATTACTATAAACATATGCGGTAAAATAAATGAGTCTAATAGAACGTGATGGATATATAATGAGATCTTAAAGTCTAACTTGAAGATTCATCATATACATCATGTTGTAAGATTGTTGAGTCATGCTTGATTATAAGATGATTTGACAACATTGAAAGTTGTTAGTGTAATAAATATTTTAAAAGGAATATGTTTGGATTTAGAATCACATTCCACAATCCGGAGATGCTCCTAGATTCTATGGATGATTATATGACAATTGTTTCATAATTGTCATTGCCAACAAACTTGAGTTTTGGTAGGCACCAACATTACACTATAACTGTTCAAAGTTTACGGATGTTTAAAGAGAATATTGTTGTACACAGTGATGCTAGTATAATTGAGATGACACTCAATTCTAGTCACGGTATCTTGATGATGACCATGTTGACTAGTTATGCTCAACTAAGAGCATAGTTGCATTATACATTAAAGAATAAAGAATACTTTAAACTTTAAAAGTTTTGAAAGATGATTGTCATATAAAGGTGGTTCAGGTTGTCACGCACCTTATGGAATGATATGACAATATCAAGATATGTGTAAACACATACAAGAAATTCACTTATTGAATTTTTGAAATAAGTTTTCTCAAAATTCCTATAGATCAAAGTTAGTTGAAATTATGTCTTGTCAACAAGTATGAGTTGCATGACTTGTGGCAAAATTCATTAACTAAGAATTATCATGCATTGATCTATTTAGTATTTGGATAAAGGATGTTAAACAATTATTATTTATAATGAATTAAAGTACTTTATATGCTTAATTTCATTTATAATACAGTGTCCTGTATTTGCATGTTTAAATCATTGAATAACTTAAGTTATTATAAATAGACCGTTATCGATCAATAACATGGGAATGTTATTGAACTAAGACAAATCTGAGTATTAGTTAGAATATACTTGAAAGTATATTGATGCGTAGCATGACTAATTTCAGATGATATTCAATGGATTGAGTATAGGACTTATCCCACCTGCATGATAATACTTTATGCATCTTAGTCATTAAGTATATCATGAATATTTATCCTCTGACTTGAGATACCAGAGATATGTCATGGATGTAGTGCATTTCTGTGAAGCAATATAACGCTATACGTAACTGGTAGTTATAAGGGTTGTTTTCAGAAGTGTTGCAAAATCTGTGAATTCTGCTTGTAGTCAAAATAGGATTTGTTTCCTTCAAATTTATTTTGAAGTATAATACTGTTGGGCCCCTCGTAGGGTTGTTAAGATGTTTGCATGGTCATGCCCAATGTCTTCTGGAATATTGTTAATACAAATATCGTCATTAAACGTTATTTATATTTTTGATCTTTACCTAAGTTTTGTTAACGACAAAAGTAAATTTAATTTGTATAAAAGCTTAAAGCTTGTCAAGTTTAATAGATATTAAAACAAGCTTTTTCAAACAATATATTCATCATTCAAGCATTTACATTTATGATTAGTAACATCTTGATATAACTCTAATCATTATGTATGATAGTAGTTTTTAGAATGTGTTAGGTTCTTAAAACCAAACACTACTTAAGTACTTGCATATTTCTAAAAATAGTAATACAACATATGACATCATGTGATGCATCATGGAAATCATTGGAAGATTTCATTAGATATTTTGTGTGGATTTGTACTCTTCATATCTTGCACAATCTCACTTAGATAGAGTTGACTTTAGCAGATATTTGATATCTTGACTCGGGCGACCGGTACCAAAATGGTACACGGGCGGAATCTCCTGTCCACTTTGGCTATAAATAGCAATGCCAAGCCAAGTAGTTTTTCATCCCTTTCTAACATACTCTCATACATATCTTCTCTCTAACCTTTCTAACTCAGTTTTATATCATATTAGTGATCTCTTTTGTAGCAAAGAAGATCAAGTCACATTCAAGCTTCAAACGAGAAGTTGGAAGTCTTGTTTGTTTAGTGTTGTATGATCTTGTGTTGATTCATACTTCATTGTTGTATTAAACCATCATAATCTTGTGAGTGTGAGTGGTTAGTATTTTAGTCCTCAAAATACGTTGTGTGTGGGAGTGGTTGTACCCTTGGAAAGAACTCGACATCTAGCTTAGTGTCGGAAATAGTGTAAGCGAAGTGTAAAGGTTTTCTCAGCCGGTGAAAGGAGCTTGTTGACTAGTGAAGTTAAACTCTCAAGTGTGAGACTCGAGGAGTGGAGTAGGGCAAGGAAAAAGAGTCCTTGTAGACCGAACCACTATAAACAACTTGTTGTGGTTTGATCATTTCTTTCCTTATTTACTCCTTACATATTGCTTGCATATTTCATTAACATATCTAAGATCAATATCAATTGATCTTTACAATAAGTTTCAAAACAAAGTTTTTAATTGGTAAACTATTCAACCCCCCTTCTAGTTTTCTACAAATATGTTCAGAAGAATTGGTAATCTTGATCAATCACATAAAGCGAGAAATAGAATAGTTAATTAAGAAATGAGTGAGATCCATATTCTTATTAACATGGTATTAAAAACAAAAGGATGAATATGATGATGAATCATCAAAACTTGGTTTTCTCCAGAAAACCATACACGAGTTGTACCGGGGGCATTGGCGTGTTGCTAGACGCTAACCAATGTCATTTCACGTTTTGTAAACATATCCAAGTGGAGCTGTTGGAAATGTATATATTTACAAACATGTGAATGTCCGGATTCGAACTCGTGACCACGGGATTGCACACATTAGCGAATGAGAATTAAAGTTAATAATTAATGTTTATGTTTACGATTAATTATTGCACATTAAGTCCGGTTAACGATCGTTAAGTATTTAACGGAAAAATGACTAACGACCGTTAAATGAAAAGAGAAGGACTAGTAATGGAAAATCTTGAAAGTGAGAAGTTATGGGTTTTCCCTTGGGCTTTCATCATGGCCGGCCAAGGGGGCTTCCCAAGCCCTAATCCATAACTTGTTCCCAAAGTTTTCTATCTACTATATAAACAAGGCTAAGTTCTAGGGTTTTTCATAACTTTGTGCATTGAATTAACCCTAGATCTCTCCTCTCCTCTCTCTTGTCCCTATTCGGCCGAACACCCCATTGTTAGGGAGTTTGGTTTCGTTTTTCCTTAAAACGAGGACTTGTGTTAGATCTAGCAATCGCTTGATTCGTTGGTTAATTCGTGAGTACAAGAACGTGGTAGTAAGACACTATTCTTACACCAATTGGTTTGAGTTGTAGAACGGTAAGGGACAACTCTTTAAACAACTTCTTTGTTTTGCTCAAGAGATCTGACATTCACAAGAGGTACGTTACGCATACTTTCAGTTAATTAATTTATTTGTTATGATCTTTAGTCTTCCGCTGTGTACTCTTGATGTCTACATGTTTTATTGTATATCATGTATTATAAACTCAACATGTTTCCCTTATGGTATTTTCCTTGAAGCAAATATTTATTCCGAAACACCAAGTATGTTTTTGATATGGATATAATGTTTGTTTTCTTTTGAAATATAATATGCAAATGATCATAGTAAAAACTTTAAACTACTACAACCTATATATTTGCTCAAATATAGTTGTATTCATATACATTTTAATTTAAACTTGTGTTTTGGTTTCATGAGCAGATGGTGGATGTTCCTATACCCGACTGCATTCTTCACGATATACTAGCTAGACTTCCCACAAAGTCCTTATTGCGATTCAAATGTGTATCAAAGCATTGTAATCATCTTATTTTAGATCCGTACTTTATAAAGTTGAGAGCACGTCGAATGATCCTTCTTCCGGTCTCACCTTTTCATGTCTTACATGATGGCAATTTTCCACTTGAAGATACATCTAATCTAATTTTCAACCTCCGTTTTCCTTTTAGAATTCCAAAGGTAAAGATATCAAATGCCTCGGAACAGTTAATGGAATAGTCATTTTGGTAGTTAAAGCTTATTGTGTTGGTGATAAGTCAACTTACACTCGTATGATCCTATATATTCCATTTACTTCCGCATACAAGCTAGTTATTGACCCGCATTGTGAATGTTATAACACCAAGCATATATATGGATTTGGCTATGGTGCAACCCCAGATGACTTAAAGATTGTTAGGTTTAGTGACCGTGAGCCATTGAATTATAAAAGTTGCAGAACTTTTGATACTGTTAGCTTTCAATCAAATACATAGAATAGGTCAATAAACGAAATTCGAGGTGTAAGGTACATGAATGATGTGGGTATGTTTCTAAATGGATATTTACATTGGATTGTTTATAAATTCAACCGGTTAATGATCATGGCCCTAAATGTTGACAATATGGCACTTTCGGATATACATGCACCTCGTAGCTACTGGTATATTAAGAGTCCCTTGTTGGGTACTTTGCATG
Source organism: Chrysanthemum makinoi (assembly GCA_910596185.1). Classification (NCBI taxonomy): domain Eukaryota; kingdom Viridiplantae; phylum Streptophyta; class Magnoliopsida; order Asterales; family Asteraceae; genus Chrysanthemum; species Chrysanthemum makinoi. The sequence goes on along the minus strand of OU343222.1, from coordinate 52,012,511 downwards.
GATGCCTTTGCATAGTCGCTATGAGTTATAATAGTACTAACTTTGCGTTTGCGGTATGGGTAATGAAGGAACAAGGTGTATGGTCGAATGAACGTAGGCTCACATTATTAGGTCTGGAAGCCAAGTCTTTTCAGTTCTTCTTTATAGGTATTTTGGATAATGGAAGAGTCCTTATGATGAATGTTTTCAAACAACTCATTATATGCGACATATTGAAACTTTCCTATGAAGTTATGAAAATTTCAGGGAGTGTTAAAGATCTCCGAGGTCTAACAAGTATAGACTACGAAGAGAGTTTGGCCACACCTTCGGATTTGTTTGTCCTTTGAAATTAGTTGATAAGTATATTAGATTAGTGTTTTAAACATTTGGGTAGTTAAAGCTTATTGTTTTGGTAGTTAAAGCCTAGAGTGATAAATCCTTTATTCATTTAAGTCACGAAACCACGAAAAACAACTACACTATTTACTACTTATCGCGTTCGATCGAACATTCACAGAAGTAAGATCTTTTGTCATTTATTCCGTATGCTGTTAATCCCACTTCGATGAGGATTTCGTACGTACTTTTGTAGCTAACCGAATGTTTAATGTCAAATCACAAGTAATGCATCGAGTTTTTCCAAAAAAAATTTCTACAAAAAAAAGGCTATTCTTTAAAATCACCTCCAGTCTTTGGTGAAAAAAATCACTCTCCAATGCAAAAAAGCTTATGTGTATGATAAAACAGAGTTACGGCTTACGACATGACATGAATATAAAACTTGCTATAAGAAACAACCGCAGAATTAAGGAAGTAAACATTTCAAGCTTTCAGTATTAAGGGGGGAAAACGCAACGTACTTCTCTTGCTTCAGTACAACACTTGTATAAACATATACAGCAATACTCTACAACATATAAGAATAGATACATACAGTATTTTTACATGACCTTAATACATTACATTACATTTTGCACATTCCAAAAAAAAATTGAAAGAAAAATATATGTATACGGATGGTGATTGTTTAATGTTTAGCACTATCTGCCGGACATGAGGCTCACAAGAGTCTGGTTTTCATAAAAGGAGCCAACATCCCAGTCTTCTGTAGACGATGAAAGAGTCATCAGTGCGACCACTATAGATCTCATGCTTGGACGCAGTTGTGGATTCTCATGTGTGCAAGCTTTTGCAAGCTGAGCCATCTGCAAACAAGTTCAAAGATTATATCATCCATACGAGTACGTACATGCAACACACCTAAGAAAATGTCACTTGTGTATTGGGTAACTTTTTAGTGTGAGTCAGAAGTGACAAATAGTTCGCCCCGGACTTGACATCCCCACAAGAACAATTCTTATTCATTTTTTTATGAGTTATCAACTTAAGGTGCTAATTACAATTACAGGTATATGATTACAGATGACTTTCAAGCCGTTTGACTTGCTCATGTTTCCTTTCTAAGTTTGACCCATTTAACCATCAGAGGGGGAAAAAATATCAAGTCATTAGTGCCAATGGGCTAACATTGCCAAATAACTGAAATCGACTCATTGCGTAAATGGACTTGTTTATCCTGCCCGCCAGTTTGCTATAAATGAAAATGTTGGAATTATAACAAGATGTCCACTTAACTGACACTTCCAAACAGACAAGATTTACCTTTCGAACTGAATCCAGAGGATAGTTATCCCCCATCCTAGGATCAATAATTTTAATCAGGTCGTCTTTTGGGTCTGGCTGACTAAGGACTTCCTCGAACTGCAGTTCATCAAAGATTGAATTTGTTAGTTGCTATTAAATAACCTAACCATTAGCATCTTTTGAAAAGCATGTGTATAATAAGCTAAAAACGACGTGTGCAATTTTCTTACCAAGGCAACTAGGCCCTTTGATTCAGTTACAGTGCCATTTGCTTTGACTATGGCTTCCTTCGCTGAGATAAGCTCATAAAGTACAACCCCAAATGCATACACATCTACCTTTGGAGAAACATCACCATATTGTGCGTACCTGCAATGGAAATATTTGGGAACTTCTTCAACAACCAGAATCTCACAGATAGGCGTAACAAATGACCCAGTTTGATCTACATGTCCAGGTAGAGGTGGCAAAATGGGCAGGTCAGGAGGGTAGGGTAATGTTTTGCATGTACGCGCCCAACGAGGTCAGGTTGGGTTGGCCCAGAACACTTATTTTTCCTAATTTTTTGAACTTATAACAAATCTTATACAGTACTATTACAATACAATACCAACCTTAGGTTTTATGCTTGAAAAGACCGTTTAACTCAGTTGGCATGTTTCCTTTAAGGCTAGTTTTTGATTTTACTCGTTTGGTAAGTTAGAAAAAATATTAACCCGAATCGACCCATTTACTTACCCATTGATAAGTAAACGGGTCAAAATTGCCACCTCAAATGTACATGAAAAATCTTCCGCCAGCAGTGAACCCACATACAACTACTGGCCTTTTAGTATAATAACATGATTAACCATCTGCTAGCCGAGTGAATGTTCATAAAGAAGGAGGATTTACTCTGGTGGCATATATCCGAATGTACCCACAAGACGTGTGGGCAAAGATGTACTTCCTACTTCAGTCAGCTTTGTTAAACCGAAATCCGCAACCTAACAAAAAACATGTGGCCAACAAATTAAAACCAACATAGGACCACAACAGCCCAATAAAATAGCAACAATTGGAACATGTGATGAAATATATGTTTGCAAACCTTTCCATGGAAGTTCTTGTCGATCAAAATATTTGCTGATTTAATATCCCGATGTATATACACAGGAACAGTATGTTCATGGATATACTCAAGACCCCTCGCGGAATCAAGAGCGATTTGCACTCGGGTGGACCATGGTAGAGGGTCCCTTGCTGAAAGAACATTCAGAACAACATATAACTTTTCGTGTTCCAATGCATTCACTATTTCACTATATTACAAAAAATCATTGTATTCCAATTTATTACCTGATCCATGTAAATGTTGACTCAAATTCCCATTTTCAATGAACTCGTATACCAAGAAAAGGGAACCCTCGACACAATATCCTATCAAACGCACCTGCATGTCAAAACATAAGATTTCAATATCATTTTGAAGTCAAAGACACCATATATCAACTCAAAATCCCACACATATTGCTATAACTGCAATGATATTTGACATATATCATGTTTCTAGTAATAAACCCACGGATGAACGCAACGTCTTTAGTTCTGCTTCTAAAGAAGATTTAAGATGAACACAACCACTTATTTTCTCAAAACCAAAATAATATCAAACACCTCTTACCAGGTTCAGGTGATGAACATTCGTTAAGACTTTCAATTCGGCAAGAAACTCTCTAGAAGCTTGCATATCCATCTTCTTGATAGCAGCTTTCTGCAGAAGGTTGACGAATTAGACAAGAAACATATAAAGATGCCACATACATAAAATTACTAGAGGTGACAATTTCATCCAATATACTTATGAATGGTTAATTAAGGTTTCTCTAACAGATTCAACAAGTTACATAGAAAGGATTAGCTAAAAAGAAACGGGTTGAATAGGTCGTAAGTCGCTACTAACGAGTATTTTGTATACAAGCTCCCATAACATTTAAATGAAAAAATACATTATTATTGAAACAATATGTTTTTCATAGTCATGCTTTGACACACTTCATAAAGAAAACGGACACAAGTATTTATGTCAACCCAACATGCCCGACCCGCTACCTTTTAAATCACGTTATGATACTAGCACATAGGTACAGCTTTTGACTTATATAAACACCAGATGATGCATGGTAAAAAGATGAAACGTGGAACCATATGCATATGTCAATAAGTATTTTTACTTGTGTTACATTTTGATATCATTTATAAAAAATTTATATATATAAAGTGAGCCTTTTAATTTTTGGGCAGATTGAACCGTGTATAAGTCACATAATTATAGCAGCAGAAAACTTAAGAAACCCTAGTTCCACACCTCGCCTCTGAGCTCTGCATAGTACACAGCACCAAAACCACCTTGGCCGATCTTATTAGCAAGGCTGAAGTCATCGGTAGCGGTTGAAAGCTCTTCGTATGAGAACTCAACAGATTTGTCAACCGTTATACCTGTAAGGCCAGGAGAAGCACCAGCAGGAAGTCCACTAGACTCAGAACCTCGAACAGAAGTACCATTGGGACCTAAGTTTGGCACAGACGTGAAGTCAATAAGTCAACACACAATTATCAATAAAAATAAGCATGTATTGTTATTGTTTACAACTTCTGTTAGAAACCATAAATAAGACGTATATTAATATGATGTGTAATTAGCCACCTCACCCAAATGCACTCTACATATTTGATTCCGCTTTCTATGTTAGTCATTGAACTTATTTTTTAGATGCAGTCGCCTCAATGAATATAAAAACTTCTGTTGAATGAAACGAATTACTAAAGAGAACTTAAAATTTCAAACGAAGTAAAACAAACAATTAATGTAAAGTCTCATGTCAAGGAATTGACTACTAAGCGCTAACAAGTCTATCGAATTCCTTATTGTATAGTACTTATTCTAAACTCTATATGGAAGATAGTAAGTGGCATTGGTTTACATACTTGGACAACTTCCTTTTTAAAAGGTATTCTAAATTTAGCTTTTTTCAGAGCTGGAAGTGGAGTAACGGTACAAACGAGAATGCATCAAAATCTAGTTTCTGTGACTAACTAAAATGTAAACCAACTAAATTTCAGTGGCACTTCCGCAATTAACTTTAAAAATACAGTTCACCTATAAATCATATTCCAAATTAAAAAATAGAGAACTTTTTCACGTAAGGAATGCAACTGGTTGCCTTTGGTCTCGGTCAATACTGGATTAAAAGTTTAAAAAATATACTATATTAATACCTGAACCAGCCTGCATAAGTTGAACCTGTGCATTCTTCAATAACGCCGCACTTGTCTCAGCGTTCTTCTTTTTGTAAAATCGATAGTATACGCATCCTGCAACTAACAGCACCAAGGCTACTACTCCCACGACTATCCCTCCGATGGCTGCGCCTGATATTCCTGGTTAATTAAGAGCAGATGGTAACTTTGAGCTCACATTTATATTCAAGAAAATATGGAATAAGGCCACTCTGCACGAATTTAAAGTGAAGGCTACGTCACCTTTGCTGCAACAAATATCGGAAAACCCCTTGTTAGAATAATGATATCAGTTATCTTTTTCAGCAGATAACATGCCATTTAAAGAAAAGTCAAAGGTATATACCTGCTTTTTATGGGTGGATAATTTCCATTTTCATCTGCCAAAAAAAACACAAAAAATTTTAGAACACATCCACTTTCATGTGATCGCTAGCATTAAAATGTAAAACAAGCCACGGTTAAACAGAAGACAAGTAACTCAAATCACTTTCCTTCCAAATAACTACATTAGTAGTGTAACTCTTAAGATGCAAAATTAGAAAGAACAAGACCTCTGTGTCGTTTGTTAATGCTTATCTATTTAATTTAGCGTAACCTAGTTATGTAACGAAAGCATTAAAATATATTTTATTATATAAAAGTATATAACTAACTTTCAAATTATGTGAAACTGTATTTTTATTTTATTTTATCCAAATTGCCTGTTATAAAAACATAAGTGGTAAAATATAAAACAAAAGTTTGCCAAAATAGACCTAGAAAACTAATGTGCCATTATTTTTAGTTGCTAATCAGTTTATCGGGAAAAAAAAATATATGAAAGACGAAATATAAGGAAACTAACACTTGTTACAGATAGCAATTTGACGGTTTATATAATCATCTCATGATCCTTTTAAGAAACATCTAAGTGACACTAACCCATCCTACCATTTTACGCATTCATAAACTTTTATATCAAGCCAAAAACAAGAATATACATAAGCAACAAAATCAGGAATAAACTACAAACTTCCCTATGAGCTACGAAAAAGCGACACATCAGCATGTAAAACAAAAACACCATTAATAACATGCCGTAATCTCAAATCCATCTATCCAAAAAAAAAAACTCCTATATATATAAACATTTCCAAAAACTAACCTCGTGCAGGAATATAAACCAATCCTCTCCCTGCGTTAAAATCAGCATTCGGATTATAACTCCTAATCAAATCCGAACTTAAATTCGCAGCAGACGAAACCGAATCCAAACTCTCCCCAGGCCTTAACGGATACGTCGAAAACAAACCATACTCCTTCGAAATATCCTTATCCCCACATGAACAATTCACAGTCACGTTAACCGTAGCAGTATCCGGAATCCTATTCGGGTCATAATTATTAAACCTCTGAATCCAATCCGCCGTAGTCAAATTCGCGTACAACCTATTCGCAATCACATCATATGTGTTCTGCGTCTGAACCCTATAACTAAACACATGTCCTAGAAACTCGCCGTTTATACAATCACACGAAAACGGAAGATTTATCCGTATATCCGATTGTAAACTATCCTGGCTAGGTATTGTACCCTGATTATAGCGTAAAATACGAGGAATATCCGTATTCGCGTAAATCGAAATACTCGTAAGGTTATTTCCTTGCTCAACCCAATACGAACCGTACGCTAAATCACATCCTTTATCACATCTAGATCGTACAATCGAAACTAATAAACACAAACAGATTAACAACAATAATTTTATACTGTTCATGTGAATTTGCACCAAATAAACGTCAACAACACAAATAGTACTAATTTGAGCCCTAATTTAAACAGCTGAAGCTCAATAACACAATTTGAGCCCTAATTTGAGTTCTGATACAACAAAATTGGGGATTTTATGAAATTAGAGCTCAATAACACAAATTAGTACTAATTTGAGCCCTAATTAGAGTTCTAGTACAATAAATTTGGGTTTATGTGAAATTGAAGCTGAATAACACAAATTGGGGCTATTTTGAGCCCTAATTTGACTTGTGATACAGCAAAATTGGGGATTTTATGAAATTAAAGATCAATAACACAAATTAGTACAAACTGAAGCTCAAAAACAGAAATTTGAAGGTTTAATAACAGCAATTGGTTATGATTTGAGCTTTAATATGATGGAATTAGGTTTTATGTGAGAATGAAATAAGCGTTGACTAATTCTGTTATTGGTAGCAAAATTGAATGATGATTGTGAAAATGATTGAATAAATTAAATAATACTCCGTAGTTGTGAATGTTGACTCATTATTTAGTTGAATTTTGCCGCCATTCAAAGAATTTTTTTTTTTCTTATTTTTATTATTTTTAGTTTTTATTTGAATTGTTTAGTTGCAAAGGATATTCCTTTTTAGTGGTTATCTATTATTTTATTACTATTTTAAGTTATGTTGTAATGATTTAAAAAAAATTTAAGTATTAAAGTATGAGGAGTGCTAGGCTCACTCACAATTTACAAAAACTTTCCCACACAATGAGGTGGGTGCTTACTTGGACTTGGTGACTAGGATCCGACTAATTCTCTCTCTTTCCTTTTTACTTTCTTTCTTTTCTTTTACACTCTGTGCTCAAGTTTTTTTTTAAAGGAATGAAAGAGGATGGAATGGGAAGGGCAAAGTAGAGATGGCATTATGAAGAAAATGGTTATGTCGATTTGTGTTCTTGAGTTTGTATTTTTAAGTAGAGAGGAAAGAACAATAAAGCTAATAAAATTACTAATATACCCCCTCTATTCCAACCCAGTATAGCCAAAATCAAAAGTTTGTTCGTCTATTACCGAAATATAAACATTAAATCATAATTTAAACTCACAACATATCAACTTCTAATGATACACAAGAGTACGTTTTGTATTGATACTAATTCGATTACAATCATGTGCCTAGTTCATGATTGGTGGAACTTTTCATACTTTGTGTAGGTGAAAGAGCCATACTTGTATTGTTTTGCTTAAGTCTATAATCTTTTGGATACAAAGTATAAAATAAATTAGTAAATTGCATAACAAAAGCCATTTAAAAGGTAGAAGGCTATTAGCCCAGGCAAAGAACTACTGCCAACTGTACCAAAGCTTGCTGTAACTTTTACAGTCCAATCCTCCTTAGATGGAGGCTGGATCGTGTTAAAGTTTCCAAAATGAACATACACACTATACTATTGTGAGCATATGCTAGTATTTGATGCAAATTCATCCCTACTACTTATTAAGAGAGCGGAATTTAGTGCACAAATAATAAAGCCAAACACCCCTTCAAAGACATTGTTAGACTAGATAGCAATAAAAAACTGAAGTCACATTGTAAAACATCATAACAACAATATACACATTGACATTGAAATTCTACATGTAAAAAAGGGCGGTTGTACTAGAAGCTCTAGAAAACAACAAAGACCAATGAGTGGTGGAACTAATAATCTTTAACCAAATGTTACATATGTGTAATGTGGGTATTAAGCAGCTGCACATTAGTCGCAATCCACAAGCTACTAGAGTGAACCCGAACAGAGCCACTGATGTGAACTTGCTCACATTAGGTGCATTTTGAATTGGCATGTAAAAAAAGATTTATTTGTAGGCATATACTCACGGGTACGTTTCGTTAGTTGGAAAATCGAGTTTATTAGTATGAGTTAAATATGCCCAGTTTAAAGATAACCCAATAGCTCATTCAATTACTGTTTTATGGAAGCTGGAAGGTGGGCTTAAGGACCACTAGTTACATAGACCTGCCAAACACTAGAAACTATCATTACTCGTATTGCTATAGTTAGTTTTAAAGAAGATGTCAACAAGAATAACTGACTTACTGCACAAATCTTTTATCTACTTAATTATTACAGTAAACAGATGTCAATCATAAGAAGTCAACTACAACCAGATATATATAGAAATATCACATGAAAAAGACTGAGTTGGGTCCAGAATGTTAGTTATGTCATTATAACTAACCAGTAGACTTATTATATCTTGAATAAATGATTTGGAATTCACATTTAAACAACCAGTAGACTTATTATATATTGAGAAAAACACATGTAAACAATGCATGAAAAGTGATAATATAGATGCCGTTTGGAGCTGTTTGACAGCAAATCAAAGAGTAAACACATGTAACATTGGATCTATTCAAATACAAAACTAGAATTCAAAGAGTAAACTTACACGAAAACCACTGCTAGCTTGTGATCTTTGTTACGCGACCAAACATGGAAACCACTGCTAGCTTTAATTCGTTTCCAGTGCTAGGCTTCTCGAAACCACTGCTAGTTCATATCCTCCATCAGCAGGTGCGTTTAAGGAGTCATTAGTTCCTTATTTGAAGCCGCTTCTTGAGTTCTTTACCCAAATCAAGTCACCATTTTATATAAACACGTACCCTTTTCTAGCATATATTAGTGACCCCGAACACATTGATATCAACTATGCACTCTTTAAAAAGAATCCTGGGATATATGATGAGAAAACTAAACTGCATTATGATAACATGTTTGAGGCACAAATTGATGCGGCTTATTCAGCTTTGGAAAAAGCTGGATTTGCAAAAATGGATGTTATAGTATCAGAAACAGGATGGGCTTCAAAGGGAGATGCTAATGAACCTGGGGCCACGGTTGATAATGCAAGGACGTATAATCTTAACTTGCGTAAAAGACTTCTCAAAAAGAAGGGTACACCTTATAGACCGAAAAAGGTAGTCAAAGCGTACGTGTTTGCTATGTTTAATGAGAATTTAAAGCCCGGGCCCACTTCCGAGAGAAACTTCGGGTTGTTTAAAGCAGATGGAAGCAAATCTTATGATATCGGGTTCACGGGACTTAAACCATCTTCAGCAACATCTCTGCTATCTTTAAAGGTATGCAATAACTAGATATCTTTGCAACTCACTTTCTAATATTTAATTTTTAACCCTTTCTACTTATTTTCTTTGTAGGGTGTTAGGTCGATTTATGCAGCTTGCGTTGCTGCTGTGGTACTGATTAATAAAAGCACAATTGCATTCATCTCAAAAATACACAAATGTATCCAACACTTCATCTTATCAAGCAACTACACAAAATCATAATTTGAGATAAATTGACAATGTGATTAACAAAAATAATAGACACCATCTACGCAGGATCAAGTGTCGTAGTTGGAGGGCTAACTGTTGTATTCGGGAGTTCACTCGCTCCATTCAAAGAGTTGAGATATGATGATTGCTGCATTTGGACGTTTCTTAGTACCTCTTCATCCTTCTTAGAACGTTTCTTCGTTGTTTCATTATCCTCGGCTCCAATATAATCAAAATCTTGCAATTTCTACAGTCACAATGAGCATAAAATGAAAAGGTCAGACATATTCATTAACTTTTAGTGGAATAAATTGTTCAATGAGAATACCTTCTTCCTTCTCTTGTTTTTTGTAATGATATTCTCATATATGGACTTGATTCTACCCGCCGGACGACCTTTTCCATTTGCTTTTGCAGGATCACCAATCTTATCTTTATCCTTGGTAGAAGCACTCATACGTGGTGTACATCTAAGGCTACTAGTGCTAGTTTTTCCACCCATAATTTCACTCTTTAAGTCGTTGACTTGATCAAGAACAAGACTACATTTTTCGCTCTAGCTCGATGCCAAGTCCCAACTTCTAAAAAGCATTACACATTTTGTCATAACGACTTCAACATCGAGACAACCCAATTACTATAACTTACTTTAACCTTAGTATGTCTTCTCTTAACATCTTTTCTCCATCTTCGTAAAATGTACTTATTTGGAACTAAATATATATTCTCATTGATGAGTACCGTAAGTGCATGCCTACATAACATTCCCCTAAACTCAAACAAACGACACATACATCTAATATCACATTCTTCAGGTGAATCGCCCTTTTTGAACCAAACGACAAATTGCTTCTTTAGTATATTTCCATTATCCATTATATCCTCTAAGACATCATATGCTAAATACTCATTTTGTGATTTTAAGGAACCAATCACACAATACATTTTTCCCGTCAACTCTTCCGTGAACTCTTTAAACTTAGCATTGGTTAAAACATTCTTCATTTGCTCTTCCATGGCATAACGGGTAATTAATGGGTACCACGAATTATAGGAATTAAAATCTTATATGTTCTCCTTCTCGACCATATCCCTCAACGCATTTTCGTATTGTTCCACAAATTGCTTTAAGGTAGTTTTCTTATTTAAATATTTATCAAAAAATGAATTAATGCTCTCACTGCGTTGTGTAGTAGACATCCCTGCCCAGAAAATATCTTTCACAAAACAAGGTACCCATCGATGCCTTTCAACATACAAGTCTTTAAGCCATTTATTATTTTCGAGTTTATCATATATTCCAGGATTCATCAAATTCACCAAGTCAAAGAATCATAAACAACCTTTTTAAGCTTGTACTTGATTGACTTGTATTTCTTATGTTTACCGAACTTTTCAGGCAACTTCTTCATGATATGCCACAAACACCACCTGAAATATTATTAAATAACAAGCAAATACTTTTCAAAATATAAAATTTCAAGATTCATGACTATGTAAATCTAAGTGTATAGCTTTAGACTATATAAGCGGGTTAGAAATTACCTATGACGTGCATCCGGAAAAACTCTCTCAATTGCATTTTTCATAGCTTGGTCTTGGTCCGTGCTAATGGCATTGGGAGCACGCCCTGACATACATGTAAGCCATGACTTAAAGAGCCATGTGAATGTCTTGGTATCTTCATTTGAAATCAATCCACAACCAAGTAATACTGATTGTCCATGATGATTTACTCCTACAAAAGGAGCCATTGGCATCTCATACTGATTTGTCAAATATGTTGTATCAAATGTGATGACATCTCCAAATTCCTCATAAGCGGCCTTACACCTTGCATCTGCCCAAAACAAACTCTTTAGTCTATTTTCCTCGTCCAATTCCCATGCATAAAAAAATTCCCGATCCTGTAGACCTGAACCTTCATGAAATAACCTTGAATTGCTTCAAAGATCACCTTCTCCAAACTTTAACCGTTTAACTTTATCAACATAGTTACGACAATCTTTTTCCGTAAATGGTATATTTTCATACCCCCCGCTCTGTACCACAAACGTATTATAACTCTTATTCATTCTTACTCCCGCTTTGATGGATTTCAAGTCGCTCTTTTCACGCCTATTTACTAACCGATGACAACGATAAAATCATCCTTTGCTAGGACTAAAAAGGTGATTATGTTCGAGATTAACTTTCGACACATGCCACTTTTATCACGCCAAGAACCACACAAACTCTAGCCCCACAATTTGTTTTTGTAATGGGACGAGGGTTTAAGGTATTTTTTGATTTTGAAATCGACTGAGCCCGATTACATGCAACAAGAATATACTTTGTTACTTCATCATTTAAAGACTTTTGGGAAGATCTTTTGAACACTCCAAATCCCATTTTCTTTCCATACATTGCATAAAAATTAGTAAGCTCTTCAATAGTGTCAAAAGTCATGCCAATTTTGGGTTCTTCAACTCCTTCATCATGATTTACATTCATGTTATAGTTATGTTGAGCATACACTTCTTTATGACATTCTCCCTTTTCTTCATTCAATTTTTCGTAATTAGCATCATTTTCCAAGTCAACACAACAATTCCTACAATTACGGGATAGCAGATTATGATTTAAAAAAAAAACTCATTCAATTTGGTATAATCAATCAAAAATGTGATTTAATAGGTTTATCTATTTCTAATAAGTTTTCTCCTATTTACCTAAACAAATAAACTAACTCACTTTTCGGAATCAGAATGAAACATAGAAAATTTGAGTAGTAGTAAAAGACTTACTTGGTTGTTTTGGACAAATCATCATCACCATCATCATGTAAATGAGAAGAAATGTACGATGATTCATCTGATTGATATGAAGAAATATTTGGTGCTTTTGACATCAATGATTCATCTAAGATGGAGAAGATGATTGTTGCAGATTTTGATGGATTATAAAGGATTAGAGAGAGAGAAAATTATTAAGTTTTAAAGAAAAAATGGGAGTGAGTAACTTGAAAGTGAACAAGATTAGATTTGGTTGTGTGGTTTTTTTTTTTTTGTCCAAGTCAACAGTCCAAGTAAGCATGCCCTCTCATTGTGTGGTTTTTTCTTTGTAAAGTGTGAGTGGTTGTAGCATTTCCCTTAAAGTATAGCTTAGTTGGAAAGTAGCAAACATATGCGTGGTCTATGCCTTTATGGATTATCCTAATATGGTTTTGAGAAATGCTAAATATTTTTACAAAAGCCTTCTGCAAATGTGTTTACTCACAGGATGCTAATATTTGTTAGAATTGATGTTTGAATACATAAAGAGAATGAGTGAGAAAAACTATATAATATTGTTATGTGTGTAGAAAGATTTGTAAGAGAATGTAGCAAAGGTCTATAGTTTTAGTTTATGTTTGACGCAAAGCTTGTAAAAGCTTAAACTTTTAAAATAAGTTAGTTTATGAAATAAGTTTTTTTAAGCTTATATATATCTATAGAAGTTTTTATAAGCAATAAGTTTTCATAAGTCCAAGCTCGTTGAAAGAAGTTTAAGGGAGTTTATAGTTAGTTAAATTACTTATATATTTTTCAGAATATAATCGATTATCATGCAAAAGCTGGAAATATATTTGAGTTTAATTTGATGTGTTTTAAGTGATTTTACATGAATAAACTTTTAGCTCCAACTAATTCGCCAAACAATTTTATAAAACTATAAGCCTTCAGTTTTCGGCTTATATAAGTTTCAACCACAGCCTCAGCTTCAGCTCTAGCCCTAACTCTGGCCTGTTTCACCAAAGATACCCATGGTACATAACTTTAGCATTATGAGAGTCCATTCTGCTCAAACAAATTTTACAAACTTCTCCTTAACTAATCATATTATACATAACCATTTCATTTTTAGGAAAAAAAAATTGTAAAATTTGCATGAGCATGGCATATCTCATGTATTGCCTTTATGAATACTTGCTTTTTAGTTAATCTTCAAATATTGATAAATCGATGTTATTTTATTTTTTATTTATTTATTTTATAAAAGGTTACATCGATGAAGTATAATCATAGAAAAATTATGTACAATGAAATGTGGTTGAAAAGCATGGGTGGTAAACTTTGTCATAGAAAAATTATGTACAATGAAATGTGGCTGAAAAGTATAATCACTAGGGTCATTGAGATCTGACAAATGTTTTTGTGAATCTGAAGACTTAATTCAGTTTAAACAACCTCAACCTCTGAAAAGCATGGGCGGTAAACTTCTTAGGAAAGATAAGTTATTAAAGTACTTATCGATAAACGAAAAAGAAAGCATTGGGACTAACAATTGTCAAATCGGGTAAACCAAAAGTACTCTTAAGCTAGCATACTAGGCACGTGCCTATCTATAGCAAGTTGGCAAGTTACTATGTACCCATATGCATCCACTGTTTCCTCCTCTGTTTAAACCAAAGGTTGTAACCGAGCTAAGTAGAGATTCAACATAGAAAATAATACAAAGTATTATAGTTAGGATCCTCCTCTCCAATGTTTCATCACATCAAGGCTAGCTGCTAGTGTTGATCATAATAGGAGAGTTATTTGTCATCAATCGGGATAGTCTCTCGTAAACTATCCCTTGTAAATCTTTAATTCATTTCTAATAAGATTTATAAAATTGAAAAGTACAAATGGTGTTATTAGCATGTATGAGTCGTTCTCAATCAAACCCAACATCATTGTTAATGTTCATCAGTTTTCGTCATTTGCTCAAAATGTTGTTCATATCATTCATGGTTTGCATGAGCATGCAAGGGGACCCAACAAGCGGTATCAGAGCGGGTGGGTTCTTTCTTAATCTAGATCTGTTCTTGATTGACCGCTAATAATATATAGTCGTTCTTAGTTAACGGATAATAACACAAAACCAGAACCATCCTCTTCAAACCCTACCAAACTTTTTCACTCCCCAACAACAGTCTCACTTCATTTCTACAAGATTGGATACTATCACGACGATCTTAAAGAATATGAAGCTTCATCTGCCTCTCCTCCAACTCTTTTAACCACCCTCTTCTTAGTATTACCTTCTCTCAAGACCCTCTGTTCAGAAATAAAGTTCACTAGGACATAGCATCCTAAGTAAATATTTACACCCTGAAATTTTTGTTTCAAAGGTTCTTGTTAAAAGATTGAGTGTAAGCTCTCTCAAACTAAGAATAGTGGTTATACTAGTTATGAAATAATGGTTACTCTCAGTAGCACCCAAAAATGTGTTAAAGGATCATTAAAAGGTTTTAATGAGGTGTCTGATGTTGTTGTTAATGGAAGAATATCAGGGGAATGATGGTATGTCTTTAGTCAGACTAAAAAAAATTGCATCAGAGAGTGTTTCTTGAATTAAACACTCCTCGACACCAAAGGAACTTCACTGAAGGCAACAACAACAAAGAAACAACCTTAATTGTTTTTTTCTCTCTACCTTTGTTGTACATCAGTTGTAAGTATAATCCATTATACTCACTTACAAATAACTTAATTTTGGCTATCTTTGTATTTAAACAAGAGACGGTGGGGTAGAATATATGACACAACAGTCTCTGACTAGTTATCAAGATAGCCAGTTACAATACTAAAGGAAGTTGAACCACTAAGTGACTCAGACCCTTGACGTTGATATTTCAAGGTTTGTGAGTCCAATCCATGTTCAGCAACAATAAGGAATCATACTATAACTAATTATTATTTTATTCTTTGTTGTAACTCAGTTTGTAAGAAGAAACCGTTATGCTCAATTACTACTTATAAGAATTAGTCTATTTGTATAATTAAATAGAGGGAGATTGTTGGGTTTGAATTCAACCCAATTGTCTCTGAAAAGTATTTAAACATAAAATAGCCTAGTACACCCTCTGAAGGTCAGTGAGTATAAAAGTCTCTGGTGAAGATCAAAGAGAATGTCACTTCATTTAACTATCGTATAACCCTGATAGTTATCAGAAGTGAGATACTCCCTAATAGTTATGAGAGAGCATGACTCACTGATTACTATTCAGAAGGTGTTACTCACTGATAAATGAAATCAGTGAGTGTTGTATAAATCTCAACCAACTGTCTAGCTTCAGGGAAGTCAAAGACCAACTGAAGAAAATAATTCACAAGCTGATGCGGTGTCAAGGACTGATGTACCAGGAGCTACAAGCAACACCAGGGTCACTGAGAACTGACAAATTTTCTTTGACTCTGAAGACTTAATTCAGTTTAAACAACCCCAACCTCTGAAAGCATGGGTGAGAAACTTCTTGGGAAAGATAAGTTGTCAAAGTATTTATCGATAGACGAGAAGGCAAGCATTTGGACTAATAGTTGTCAAATCGGGTAAACCAAAAGTACGCTTAAGCTAGTATACTAGGCATGCACCTATCTATAGCAAGTTACTATGTACTCATAAGCATCCACTGTTTCCCCCTATATTTAAACCAAAGGTTGTAACCGAGCTAAGGAGAGATTCAAACATATAAAATAATACAAAGTATTATAGTTAGGATCCTCCTCTCCAATGTTTCATCATAGCAAGGCTAGCTGCTAATAATCGAAGAGTTATTTGTCATCAACTGGGATAGTCTTCCATAAATTATCCCTCATAAATCTTTGATTCATTTCTAATAAGATTTATAAACTTAAAAAGTACAAATGTCGTTATTAGCATGTATGAGTCGTTGTCAAGCAAACACAACCTCGTTGTTAATGTTCTTCAGTTTTCGTCTTTTGCTCAAACTGTTGTTCATATCATTCATGGTTCATTGGAGCGTGCAAGGGGACCCAACAATATTTGTTATCACTTATCATTCAGAGCTTTTCAATATAAAAGATTCCGACTTTAAACAATGATTGGAAATGGCTATTGGAAATGAAGGTATTTTCAAAACTAATCAACATATTTTTTGTTTCTTAACTCTTACGACTATTTGGTTTCTATTTTGCTATCAAATTAGGGGTCGTGTGGTTTGTATTTTATCTGTAAAAAAGGGGTTGTTTGGATTATGTTTTGCTGATAAAATGAAGACTATATAGAGCAAAAATTACCATATGGTGTTTTTACAAGCATTAGATTCAACATTCTATGAAGGATGTCGTAAGTCGATCATACTTTTTGTTACCTTATCAAGATCTAGAAACTTTAATATATATTATCTTATGAAATGATGAATACTTATGTATTACGGCTTGTCATATGATTTTAACATGTACTTCTATTAGGACCATGTGACTAGTAGTTAGTACTTTTGGCGAGGAATCTTCTGGGGAAACATCAATCCATCAAATAATTCGGTACAATTTTTGGGTTCCAACAGTTTTTCTTAAATGGGCACTTCGAAATTTGTTGAAGTTTTAATTTTTAGTAAATACTCATTTGAGTTATGGTTATTTTTTCTAATGATTTAATGTTTTAGATTTTGCTATTGTTCCTCAATTGATTTGATTGTTTCTAAAGCAATAGATAATTAAGTTTAGTTCAAGGATTCAATTAGGGGTGGTGATAATTCATACATTCGATTTGGCTTAGAAATTATTGGTTGGGTGAAGAGGTTAAGTGTAATTTAATATTTTCTTTTATGTGAGAATATATGTTGGTTGTGTAATTGTGATAATATATTCCTCTTTGGCATGTCCTTACATATGTATCTTGGACAACCGTTACTGACCCGTAAAAAATTGCCCATATTTTATTAATGGTATTCATTGTTATGCAGACCGTGGATATAAGAGGAAGCAAAAACAAGTCAAGCTCGGAGCAAGGTTCTTGAGGAAGTCGACCGAAGTTTTAAATGCTCTTGAAGTGGTTTAACACCACCTATTGTAAGGACGTTTTTAAGTACAATTGGTAGTTGATTAATAGTAATATTCTTTGTCTAAATGTTGGTTCAACTTTCTGTGAAGTTCTAAAGGATTGGCGGTTTATGGAAAGGTTGCAGGTTTCAGAGCTCTCGATGGCCGTGATTGGTAATATGGGAAAATCAAATAAGATTAATGACAATGGTGGAATAAGTGTGGTGGAAAAAGCTCAGAATAGCTACTTATCCTACAATATATAATAGGCTTAACATGACACATCATCAACATAAGAAACTCCACCTCATCATAAACAATGTCACCTCAATTGTGACATGGCATTTAAGAAACAAGGAAAAATTGTTCGGAGTGCTTTGAAACTGATATTACTTTTGCCTTTTAGCTTTTGTTGAGCTTCCACACAATACTTTTGAGGAGTCACAAGTGATTTTAAACTTAAACATGGCGCAATAATAACACAAGTTTCAACTGATCTAAGTGTCTCTCTGCTGGTAGCTATGAAAACTAAACATGTTACCTATTAAAGAATTTATAAACCTGTGAGTGAAACAAACTTACTTTTTAGTTCCCATCATATCATTTAGATTTCTATATTGATGCATGGGATATTTCATTAGCCCAATTTAAGTGGATACTATACACTAGTGTAAAGGTGCAATAAAAGCAAAAAACCATAAGAAAAAGAAACTATGATGTTGAGCAGCTTAGCTAGAAACTACTATCCTTGAGCATGAGCAAATGACCTTTACTATGATACATGAACGCTTTATTTTTTTTAAGTGTTTATTCTCATACTTTTCATTTTTCATTTTACATAAAATACATGAACACTTTCTTCTTGTTTTCAATTGTCGTGTTCAAGTTATTTGCCGTTATTCATTATTTATTTACGTCCAGTTTGATTTCGCATATGAATAACCATAAGTTGATTGATTTGTTGTCATACTTATGATTTTTCTTTTACATTTAATACATGAGCACAATATTTTTGTTTCCAGTTATTTTATTTAACATGTTTGTCGTTATTCAATGTTTATTTATATGATTTTTGTCAAACAATTTTATGAAGCAAACTCGCCCATCGAGCGGGTCATGAAGCTAGTATAATATAAGAGACTGAACATGAAGATCAAAAGTGATTATGTTTCATTTACTATTTTAAAAAGGTAAATCTATCGAGCATATCTTTAGAGTTTTGGCATGTGTGTGACACTTAGTAGTGAAAAAATAAAATAAAAGAGAAGACACGTGTACACGCACATATTAGATTAACTACAAGCCCGTTGGTAAAACTTTTAAATAATTTAAGTATGAGATGAGAAGATGCTTTAAATGGTGATCTTATAATTAAATTTTTTAAATCTCTAATGCTTTGCACAAGCCACCAATTATGATATTAGTATTTTATATGCCTCTTATGGGGTTGTTTGGGGAAGGTTATAAAAAAGCTTTGTTGGCTTTCATTGACTACCAAATAGGTTGATACTTAGGGGGTGTTTGTGTAAGCTTATTTGGCCGACTTTTTAGCTTATTGAACTTTAGAAAATCTCATAAGCTCAAATTTTGGGCTTATGAGCTTATAAGATTTTCATCAAATAAGTTTAAACAAACACCCCCTTAGCTACTTTTTGTGCTTATTATGGCTTTGAGTGACGAGATGTATCTTTCATCAAATTAATTGTTAATTTTATTTAGTTGAACTTATTGCACGTAGCTTATGAAAGTTCCAAGTAGCAAATATGAGTAGAAACCACGAGTCGTAAGGTCTGATGCGTTACGATCTCATTGAATCTTCATGTTCGTTTTAGAGATCCCTGTAATGGTATATGGTTTTTTTCTTACAGCTCTTTCATGAGAGTAACTTTAGGATGGCACAGTTGTGCTTCGTGAAGGCCGAAGACAAGTATTGTAACACCCCCAACTTCGTGATACGCAGCGGAATTCAAACTGGGTGTTACTTCATGGCACAACAGTCATAACAATAGAAAACGTACTCTAATGGAGTCGTTTTAAAAGATTTATCATTCGATTTATATAAATATCAGAGTTTACAAAAATGAGGTCCCAGTTGGTTCCATGTTTACAAAATACATTAAATTGATTTTTCGAATGATAATAAAATTTATAGCCTTCTTGAGTATCCGTGCTCCTCCGTGCCAGCCTCGTACAATATGGACCTGAAATACATGCTTAAAACTGTCAACCCAAAGGTTGAGTGAAATTCATAGAGTTTGTTTGATGGTTGAACCCATTATGTTTGTAGTGTGAGTTATAAATTCACACCAAGGGTTTGAAAACCAAAACAGTTATTATTAGACTAAGCATCATGCAATCAAGGCGCTAACGTGTTCCAAAATTAATTGGAGAAAACGTCGGTGCGTGCCCTATCTGGTAAAATTGCCATTTTTACCAATGTTACTCAAATATAGTGTGCTTGTTTGCCTACCCGGTCAACACAAACGGGATTCGTCAATCCCAATAGATCTATTCACAATATTCGCGCCCACTCTCACACAGTGATTAATGATTCATGATTTAGGGACTTATGTTTGGCAAAATGCGGTAACTTAGTGCTAATAAAACAATCAGATAAGCATACAGTTTGAAAGCAATGTGTTCAGTTTAAAATAAAGCATGTATCTCCCCCAAGGGTTTGTAAAACAATTAAGTAATAAAAAGTGGGGCTATGAACTCACCTCAGAGTAAATGATATCAAATGTATAATGAGCATGATGGATATGCCGTGAGAACTTCTACGAGCAACAACTTTTGGCTTTCAATAAGAAAGGAGTAACTTAGTAAGGATCGGACTTTGATTGATCGCTTAAGACTTCGGATTGAGCTAGCTTTCCACACCTTGGCACCCTTGCAAACTTGAAGAGTTGGTGATGAAGTACTAAGTGACTTGAGTGGATTTAAACTCAAGAAGATCACTTAAACTTTCTAGAGATTTGATGTAGAAGCTTGATCTTTGGAACTTCCTTGCATAAACTTGGAGTTTATGGATCAAATGATGGAAGATATGTATGATTTGTGATATGAACGACCCAAAACAGATTGTGAGGGTTCTTAGGATGCATATCACTTGCTATTTATAGGAGGGTAAGTTTGGTTAACCATATATTGGGTTAATTATTAACCATGGTTAGGTTAGGACACTTGTAAAGATCTAAATGAACCATGGTTAGGATGATGCCACCAAAATGATGACTCCCCCCCTAAGTCGGCCAAGACATGATAAGATGACTTAGGTGGTTATTTTTTATCTTATCTTGAGTTTAGAGTAAGTTTTGGTTCCGTTAAATGCCAACCGTAAGTCGTTAAGCCATAAAACGTAAAACCGGGTATCGTAAAAATACGAAACTTGTAGGAATGATGAGACTCATCATTATACTCCATCTAAAAATATAAAATGGGTGATAAGTCTCATTGGGTGCAAAAACACCGCTAAAGCCGAAATACGGGTCAAAAACGCGAATTCGCAGCTTTATCGAAAAGAACGAAATTTCCGGGAAACGACCGTGAATTTATTTAGAGTAGACTAAAATTAGTCTAAAAGTGATATGAGATGTCAAACTTTGGTTTTCGTCATACGCCGGATAACTTTACAGTTATTTGTGAAGTTTAAAAGTTAGGCGATTTAAGCAAAAATGTAGAACGTACAAGGTTAATTCTTTATGGTCAAAGGAGGAGGGAAATATGTTTGACTTTTCCAAAAATGTAAAAGTGTCAAAACATATTAGAAACACAGTGCAAGAATCGTTAAGTCTGGATGTAAGTAGAATTGTTTAAAACGTAAGTTTAGTTTTGTTCTGCGCCGGGCTTATTTGGTAATATTAAAAATAATAAATCTTAAAAATTCTCAAATTAATCATGAGTGATCTAAAATTTATCTGATGCGAGGAAAATTGTCAGGGTTGATTTTCGTTATGTGTGTAATGTTTAAACGGTGGACCGTCTAAAACGAAACTTTAAAACGATGTTTACTTAATAACTTTTGCGAAAATGATCTAACGATGGTCAAACTCTCATGTTATTACTAAAATAATTTATCTTACGAGAATGTGAATTAAAAATTTTACGGGATGAATAGTGAAAGTGAATAGTAAATGTGAATAGTAAAAGTAAATAGTAAATTCTCGAAAATGAAAAGTAACCTAAAATGCGGGGTTACAGTCTCACCCCTTAATGGGAATTCCGTCCCGGAATTGAGGTGTGTTACCCGATGTTGAATTGTCTAGGGAAATGTGGATGTATACGCCAAATTCTAATATTTGTGTTCTCAAGTTTCTAGTCATAGAATGTATTATGTACCATGTGGCTTAAGTTGATAACCTAAAGGGTTTTGTTAAAATCTTATAGAGTCCAATATACCTAAAGTTTGGCTTTTTCCGATTCTCAAAATGAATCATATCTTATTGTATCGAGGCTATCAATAAAACCTTAATTTCTAACATGGAGTTTTTGTGATAGTTTGCGGCAGGGAGCCTAATTTGTATTTGTATGGTTTCCTTAGTTGTTTCGTGGGTGATCTCTGAACACCTTAGTCCAGCAAATGGTTAACTAACACATTCGTCTATATAGTGCCTCAAAATGGAATAGTTTTGTTGTTGTTAGGGTAACTATTGTTAATCAAAGGTGTAAGATATTGTTGATGTGAAATGGTTTATAATGATGTGAAAAATGTCGTCGTAGGGAAAGTCTTGCTAGTGACAAGTGGTTATCCAAACCATTTCTAAAGTTGATCATGTCTTAGGTGGTTATGAGATGAAGGCTATATCGTATAGTGTTTATGTCTACTAGTGTTTCAAAGAAACGTGATACTGTGAAGTTTTACAATACTGACTTATAATGGGGTTCAGATAATGATGTGATATGTTGACGATTAGAAGAGTGTAGCGTACGCTTACCATTATTCGTAGGTAGAGATTTCAAGTTTGTTTTAAAATCAAAAGTGAATTTTAAAGGAATATGGCGGAAAGATATCCTTGAAACCTAATCAGGCTAGTACTTCTAAGAAATGACGAGAAGATTTGATGACTATCCCAAGATAGTAGTTTGGATTATTTCATAAATGAAAACTTTCAAGAATGAAATTAGGTAGTATAAATAAGATGTTAAGATTTTGCTGAGTGGTAAGACACTATCGTGTCTCTAGATCTTTTTAATGAATTATGATGGTTTATCGAGTTTAAGTAGGAAATTATAACCCTTGTATAACTGTTCTGAGTGTTTGAAAAATTTAAGTTGAACATAGTTAATCAGACCATGTTCCACTATCCCAAGGTTAAATATAGGTGATTAGGCTATATTTAGCCGAGGTTCGATAAATTTTCCAAATACTTAAATTAGGTATACTTGTGATATGTTCATAGCTTTTGAGAAATTGTCCACTAAGCAAATGCGATATCAAACCATCCAGTTGCAAGTCCTGCCATAAAAGACTTGTAACCTATGTTTTCACATTCCATTGCATAGAAGATAGTATGGGTAGATACGCGTGGAAAGGAAATCTTAAGTAATTCTAAAATAGTCCATACTTGGCTAGCATTACGGACTTTTAACAATGACGGTTTCGTAAGAGAATTTTGATGAATGTAGAGAAAGTTGCTGAACTTCAGCTTTTGTAGATGATGAGTCACTTTATCTTTTAGAAATCCCATTTCTTGTATTTCCATGAGGGAAATTGATAGACTGTGACGGGTTTCATGTAAAACAATATCATATAATGTTTATAAGATAATTTTTAGACACTATTGTATAACTTACAATATCTGAGGATTAGTTGAGACCATTGTGCAACTCACAATGTCTAAGAAATGATGGATAGATCATTGTATAACCCACAATGTCTTGAGAAATGATAGAGAGATCATTGGGTAACCCACAATGTCTTGAGAAATGATGAAGAGACCATTGTGTAACTCACAATGTCTTGAGAAATGATGGAGAGATCATTGTGTAACTCACAATGTCTTGAGAAATGATGGAGAGACCATTGTATAACTCACAATGTCTAGGAAATAATAGAGACCACTGTAGGATTTACAGTGTCTGAGAGTGTAATAGAGACCACTGTAGGATTTACAGTGTCTGGGAATGTAATAGAGACCACTGTAGGATTTACAGTGTCTGAGAATGTAATGGAGACCACCAGTAGGATTCACAGTGTCCGAGAATGTAATGGAGACCACCGTAGGATTTACAATGTCGAGAATGTAATAGAGACCAACTGTCAGGATTTACAGTTGTCTCGAGAGATGAATGAGACCATTGTATCTCACAATGTCCGAAGTAGGAAAGACCATTGTAATCACTTACAATGTCTTGGATAAAGTTTCGTAATCCTAAAATGCACGAGTAGATGCATGATTGGGAGATTAGGAAAATATTATTCTGCCGTAATGCCTTAGAATAGGCATACGCAGATATGTTGAGTCTATCGTTTAGCTAAAATGATTCAAAATATGTTGAGTGTATATATCAATATACTAGTATGTTTGTATAGCTTAAAATGCCTAAAAGTCACATAATCGCCTGGAGGATGGAAGGCACGGAGAACGGAAGGCTATAAAATGTTTTGTTTGTAAAAGTGGTTATAGTTTAAGTCTCATTAGACCCGCTTCTATAATCGTGGCTCGATACCAATCAGAACACCCCAAACTTCGTGATACGCAATGAATTCAAACGGGTGTTACTTCATGGCACAACAAGTATAATAATAGAAAACGTGACTCTAATGGAGTCGTTTTAAAAGATTTATCATTCGATTTATATAAATATCCGAGTTTACAAAAATGAGGTCCCAGATGGTTCCATGTTTACAAAATACATTAAATTGATTTTTGAATGATAATAAAATTTATAGCCTTCTTGAGTATCCGTGCTCCTCCGCGCCTCGCATAATATGGACCTGAAATACATGCTTAAAACTGTCAACCCAAAGGTTGAGTGAAATTCATAGAGTTTGTTTGATGGTTGAACCCATTATGTTTGTAGTGTGAGTTATAAATTCACACCAAGGGTTTGAAAACCAAAACAGTTATTATTAGACTAAGCATCATGCAATCAAGGCGCTAACGTGTTCCAAAATTAATTGGAGAAAATGTCGGTAGGCGTGCCCTATCAGTAAAATTGCCATTTTACCAATGTTACTAAATATAGTGCTTGTTTGCCTACCCGGTCAACACAAACGGGATTCGTCAATCCCAATAGATCTATTCACAAAATTTGCGCCCACTCTCACACAAAGTGATTAATGATTCATGATTTAGGGACTTATGTTTGGCAAAATGCGGTAACTTAGTGCTAATAAAACAATCAGATAAGCATACAGTTTGAAAGCAATGTGTTCAGTTTAAAATAAAGCATGTATCTCCCCCAAGGGTTTGTAAAACAATTAAGTAATAAAAAGTGGGGCTATGAACTCACCTCAGATTAAATGATATCAAATGTATAATGAGCATGATGGATATGCCGTGAGAACTTCTACGAGCAACAACTTTTGGCTTTCAATAAGAAAGGAGTAACTTAGTAAGGATCGGACTTTGATTGATCGCTTAAGACTTTGGATTGAGCTAGCTTTCCACACCTTGGCACCCTTGCAAACTTGAAGAGTTGGTGATGAAGTACTAAGTGACTTGAGTGGATTTAAACTCAAGAAGATCACTTAAACTTGCTAGAGATTTGATGTAGAAGCTTGATCTTTGGAACTTCCTTGCATAAACTTGGAGTTTATGGATCAAATGACGGAAGATATTTATGATTTGTGATATGAACGACCCAAAACAGATTGTGAGGGTTCTTAGGATGCATATCACTTGCTATTTATAGGAGGGTAAGTTTGGTTAACCATATATTGGGTTAATTATTAACCATGGTTAGGTTAGGACACTTGTAAAGATCTAAATGAACCATGGTTAGGATGATGCCACCAAAATGATGACTCCCCCCCTAAGTCGGCCAAGACATGATAAGATGACTTAGGTGGTTATTTTTTATCTTATCTTGAGTTTAGAGTAAGTTTTGGTTCCGTTAAATGCCAACCGTAAGTTGTTAAGCCATAAAACGAAACCGGCATCGTAAAAATACTGAAACTTGTAGGAATGATGAGACTCATCATTATACTCCATCTAAAAATATAAAATGGGTGATAAGTCTCATTGGGTGCAAAAACACCGCTTAAAGCTGGAAATACGGGTCAAAAACGCGTAATTCGCATTTTATCGGAAAAGAACGAAATTTCAGGGAAACGATCGTGAATTTATTTAGAGTAGACTAAAATTAGTCTAAAAGTGATATGAGATTTCAAACTTTGGTTTTCACATACGGGATAACTTTACAGCTATTTGTGAAGTTTAAAAGTTACGCGATTTAAGCAAAAATGTAGAACGTACAAGGTTAATTCTTTATGGTCAAAGGAGGAGGGAAATATGTTTGACTTTTCCAAAAATGTAAAAGTGTCAAAACATATTAGAAACACAGTGCAGGAATCGTTAAGTCCGGATGTAAGTAGAATTGTTTAAAACGTAAGTTTAGTTTTGTTCTGTGCTGGGCTTATTTGGTAATATTAAAAATAATGAATCTTAAAAATTCTCAAATTAATCATGAGTGATCTAAAAATTTATCTGATGCGAGGAAAATTTTCAGGGTTGATTTTCGTTATGTGTGTAATGTTTAAACGGTGGACCGTCTAAAACGAAACTTTAAAACGATGTTTACTTAATAACTTTTGCGAAAATGATCTAACGATGGTCAAACTCTCAGGTTATTACTAAAATAATTTATCTTACGAGAATGTGAATTAAAAATTTTACGGGATGAATAGTGAAAGTGAATAGTAAATGTGAATAGTAAAAGTGAATAGTAAATTCTCGAAAATGAAAAGTAACCTAAAAATGCGGGTGGTTACAAGTATTCTCAAAGAATGACTGAGGCCCATCACCTTCATGCAATTGCTGTCAATGTCAGGGCTTCATATACTAAAATGAGGAAGTTTTCTGAGGATGCCGCCAAGTTATTTAATTTTGTTGGCAAGAAAGATATGACTGATGAGAGACAAAGGATTATAATAGCAGGTAGCCTTTTATTTTCTTTGCTAAGTTCCATCTGCTATACAATTCATTCCACCTTCTAGGTAAAAAACAGTACTTTTAATTATGAATTAGATTTACCTGGATGCCAGAAGGGAAATTGTTTGAACTTGTTCTTGAGTTAATAGGCAGTAATTACTTCTTCAGACATCCCAGGGTAAATTTTTATTTTACTTTAACATCATATATGAACTAAAAACCATATCATGTGCAGATACCTGGCACCCGGACAACAATCTTATTGTAGACGGTGGTTTAACGTTGTTTATGCCACCAACAACTGATGCTTGAAAGACAAACCTTGATTCATTTTTCTTTCTATTAGAATATATTATAACAATTGTTGTTACATATGAGAGATATATACTTATTATATATGAACATCTTGAGTATAGGGTTGTAGGTGGACTTTTTTACACGAGTTCTTAAATGGCCTTTGATTAAACCCTGCCTTCGACCCCCTGTTTGGTGTGTTTGGGATAGAAGTTTGGGAAAAATTATTTGCGACATAAACAAAAGAAAAGTGCAGATATGTAATGATCATGAATTGATCGATTGTATTGATTACAACTTACAACTGATAACCTATGTTTGTTTTACAGAACCTAACCCAATTTATACAAGATGAATCGGTTCCTATGATGAAGAGGAATACCGGTTCTGATGTGCTTCATCGGGGTTTTAAATTTGTAAACAAGAATTACCGGTTAACTAGGAACACATTCGGGCAAGTATACCTAAGTCAAGTTGTAGTATAGTATATGGTAAATCAAGGTCGTCCCAAGAGACTTGGTTGCACTACAAGTGTCGTTTGTTTGTTTATGCAAGTAACAAGTTGATGGTTATGATTGTCACATATCAAACCAACAAGAAAAGCAATATAAGAACAAGTAAGTATCAAGACATTCATCATTATTCCAATCAAACGCAAAATCTCAATAATCATATCAATAACAAACATCTTTAAATAGAAGAGTAACAAGGTTTACCCAAAGTATGAATTACAATAGGTAAAGATGAAGGATTATAGCAACCTTCAAGCCTCCAATCAACTACAATAGTTCTACCAAGCCGGAAAATGATGTCCAAACGCCTTCGATAACCCTTGAGCACACTAACCTAATTTGGCAGAGGTTTGTGGTCTTTGGGGAAGATAAGTTGGTGTAATTGGTGGAAATTCGTCCTTAAGGGTGGATGCTTGAATTTCACACAAGTTGGGATAGGATAGTTGGTGGAAACTCGTCCTTAAGGGTGGAGGCTTGAGTTTCACACCTTTGGGGTGAAGATATTGAGAGTGGTTGTGTTCTCTCAAGTTATGGTTTTCTCTCTAGATGGAAATTCGTCCTTAAGGGTGGAGGCTTGAATTTCACACCTAGAGAGTAGTGGTGGTGGTGGTAGGATAGGTGTGAGAGAAGATCTCTCAAGTGTGGTGTGTCTCTTGATGGAAATTCGCCCTAAGGGTGGAGGCTTGAATTTCACACCTAGAGAGGAGTGGTGGATGAAAGGGATGAGAAAGATGGAGAAGGGATGATGAAATGAGGTGCCAAATGGGTTCTATTTATACTACTACCAAGGCCTAGGGTATTCAATGCATTTCTTGGAGGCCAAGGAGCTTGGAAGGGACTAGAAACCATGTAGGAAGGGACTAGAATCATTTGGAACATGTTTGGGATCTTAGTGATGGAAAAATGGCTGAAACCAGACCTCCAACCGGATCCGGTTGGGCTCCAACCGAATCGTTGGTCTTCTTGACGCTCTCAAACCGATCGGTTACGGGCTCGACAGATCGGTTGGAGCAAAATCACAAAAATTCATAAACGGAAAAGTTGTAGATCTTTCTCTTAGCTTTCCGTGGCCGCAAACCGGGGGTCAAACGGAGTCCGTATGCAAAAGTTATGGCCAAATGGTGAAGGTGTGTCGGGAACAACGAGTCTTCCAATATGTCTTCGTTTTAGCTTCTTTTCTTCATTTCTTTCTCGTTTTCCTTCTTTAACTTTATTCTTGAGTCTTTGGACCACTAACTTGATGACTTTATCTTCTAATATACCCGCAGTCTTGCTTTTGTCGGGAATTCTTCGTACATGGAGAAATCTTCGTATTTTATTTCTTTTTCCGCCTTTTTCTCCACTTTCCTGTACTTGGCTACAAATGAACTAGCAAACGCACTTTGTACGATTAAGCATTAAAATCATATGATTATAACCAAATAACACACATAAAAGCAAAGATAACGCTACTGAAAACATGCACAATTTGAAGCGTTATCAAACCCCCACACTTAAACTTTGCTTGCCCTCAAGCAAATCTAAGAAAAGAAAAATGAAAGACAAACCTAAATGACAAAACAAAAAGAAAAATTAAAATTAAATTTTTTTTAACAAACATAAAAATAAGCGAAAAATGAGCGCAAACTCCCCCACACTTAAGGTTTTGCTTGCCCTCAAGCAAATCTAGAAATTAAGAAAAATAAAACCCACATGGTGCATGAAATATGATTAGAAAAATTTGATGCAAATCTACCAAGTACAAGTACGAGATAAGATTCATCGTTTTAAGCTTCTATAGGTGAAAAATCGAGATGTTTGACAATACCATATGGATTCTCTTGCTTGATAACATGGCTAAGCACCTCACGAAAAAGAACGGATGTATAATTCACTCAACACTCAATTTATTCAGTGATGGATAGTATTAAGGAATAGTACACTCATATTGCTCAGTCATGATCTAAATATTACCATATGCTTGTACAAGAAACAAAACTCCACCGACGTGGCGTAAGCACCAAGTGTAAACATCTAAAGAGGGCTTTTATTCGGGTTATAACGATAGGCTTCAGGGTGAATAAAGGGTATGGATAAGGCATGGGAATATCTATGAAATTGGTGTTAAAGAAAAATAAAGTCAAGTCTAATACCCAACGTTGCTAGTTACCGAACAAACCACAAACCCGAAAATGATTATAGTTACTAACTTCTCTTCACATATCGATCACCAAATATATATATCACGTCTTAGCATATTGGCTAATTGATATCCCAAACATACTTCATCATTGTCATCACATAATTTTTTTTTCTTTTTTTTTTCTTCCGATGATTTTTTTTTTTTTTTTTTTTCATACTTTTTTTTTCAACACTTCTTCTTCATACATCACATCTCCCCCACACTTCGTATAAGCATCACCACAAAAATACAAATAAGAAGGTGCACTCTTCGTCTTTGTCGGAATGGTACACACGAATGGCAAAGTGCGGCTAACTCATAATCATAAAAAACAATCCAACAAACCAAGCAACTAGCAACCAACCATTTAGACATTGACAAGGGGTAGGCTAAGGTTTAAAGTGTAAAATATTTTTGTATTTTTCTGGATGTAAGAAAAGAAAAGAATGGCTCGGAGGGTGTAACTAAGGGTATCTAGCGCTAAAGATGAGCGCTAACAAATGGGTCCATGTGGGTGGTTAACTAACCGATGTGGTAAGCTAATATATCATTAGATGTAAACCGAAGGCCATTTGGTTTTATTCCTAAGGTTGCCTCTTTATCACGCATAAACACTTATATCACACGAATGCGATCTCACTGCGGTCTGGTAATGATTTGCAAGTACAAGTTCTAGAATAAATAAAATCACTGGCACACTCATAGCAAAAAATTCAAGCATAAAAGATGTATGCTATATATGGAATAGGCTCAAGTCCTCACAATTTAGTGGAAGGGCTATAAAATGTGCTAGCAAATGTCATCGATCCCAGAATGGATTGCAATATTAATCGGTACACATCTCAAGTTTTTCAAAATTACCGATTTCACCAAAGGTTGATCCGCTTATTCTAATATATTATCCTATACGCGTGAAAACAACTAGATCATAAGGGCAAACAAGCTCACAAAAATTTAAAAACAGGCCCAAAAATTTGGAAATTGAAAACAAGTTTCGCTTTTCTTATTTAACTTTCCCCCACACTTAAGTTAAGCACACAAAAGAAAAATAACTTAAATCTAGTTACGACTCTTTTTTTTCTTTTTTTATAATAATTTTTTTTTTTTTTTTTTTTTTTAAACCAAACATGACTTATTCTTGTCCCACGAGTTCTCGGTAGCTCCATTGAAACGCAAAAAAGAAGCGGAGAAGCTGTGTCACGCTACTAAGCATATTAAAAACCAAACTTCTTTAGGGAATCAGGGAGACCCGCTTTATACCTCTCACACAGTTTGTTTACAATGGGTGAGCCTTACTTTCGAGGTACTTAAACAAATCAATTTATTAAAATAATTTACCAAACAAAAACAAACAAAGGAAAAAATAACAAAGAAACAAAATAAAGCAATTGCTAAAACTAAAGCATGTAAGATAGGGAAAAATAAAATAATAAGTCTAAGTGAAACGAAACCTCTCGGGCCAAACATCACGATCGAACTCCATATGATAAGGTGCTAAGCAAACGCTAGCATAAGCGTATGAGATCAATCGATTCCTCAACCGAACAAACATGTCCAATCCCAAGTATAACGTCACCAACAATCCAATCAATCCTTCCTTCAAGAGCTTATTAAATCTGCAAAAATATACTAAACTACAAAAACGCTGCAAAATTTAAAACTCAATTTCAGTAGGCATCACGGTTGCATTTAGCTCATGCAACAAGCCTTTAAACCCTCGGGGTGGCCCGAGTGGACGAGTTATAGTCTCGTGAGGGTTTCCAGTGAACATACCCACAAAGTTCGAAACACTTTTATTTTCAAAAAAACATGTACTTATTTATTTACAATGTACCAAATTGACAAAATTTAAAATGGAAAACCAAATAAAAGAAATGATACTCTTGCAAAAACAAAAAGACATTTAAACTTATTTAATCTAAACACAAACACACAAAAACAAAAAATTAAAAACGTTTTTTTTTAACAGATTAGTCCAACCGAATCGGTTACGGGGTGCGACCGATCGGTTGGAATGAACCAAACTGTGACCAACCTTCCAACCGAACCGGTTACGGGATGCGACCGATCGGTTAGAGGAGTTTTTCTAAAAAAATTTTTTTTTTTTTTTAAATAAGTTTTATTTCAAACCATTTATTGATAAAATAAAATAAGAACACGAAAGGTTACGAACACAATAATAAACACAACTAACTAAGACACATAAACACACATTAACAATCACGAACATAAAACAACACTTAAAACAAGATACGCATAAACAAATAAAATCACGATAAAGAAAAATGACAATCACATAGATGCAAGCACACATAACTAGTCACGTAAAACAAATCAAACAAGATAATCTAAACAAGATAGTCTTATTCAAAATTAATACGAAACTAATCTAAACAAGAATAACACAAACAAAAAGAAACACAAATATGCAAGAGATCACATAACATATAAAACACAAAAATCACGAAACAAGAAACACACGGAATGATTTTATTTATTTTTTTTACAGAACACACAACCGATCCGGTTACGGTAGTGACCGATCGGTTGTAGTGGTTTTATTAAGTGCGAAGCTTCCAACCGATCCGGTTGGAGTGCCAACCGATTCGGTTAGAGTGATCTGGGTGGTTTTGGTGGTTTTTTCGCAAACATTTTCGAGCACACTTAGAAATCAATCATTGAAATGAGCATTTTAGAACACATGAAACGAAATCCCAACATCAAAAACATGATTTTGATGCAAAAATCATTTGAGCAATTATGAGAAATTAGAGATTTTGGAAAAAGACAAGCATTCAAGCAAACATCATGAGCAAACATCAAGAGCAATCAATTCAACAAGCAAACAAACACAAGAATACAAACGCAAGTCCCCGGCAGCGGCGCCAAAAACTTGATGGTGACGATGCCGGAATTATCATGTAAGCAAACAAACAATCTATCAAACAAGAAAACAATCAAACGAGCAAACAAGTGCAAAACAAGTCCCCGGCAGTGGCGCCAAAAACTTGATGTGCTTCATCGGGGTTTTAAATTTGTAAACAAGAATTACCGGTTAACTAGGAACACATTCTGGCAAGTATACCCTAGTCAAGTTGTAGTATAGTATATGGTAAATCAAGGTCGTCCCAAGAGACTTGGTTGCACTACAAGTGTCGTTTGTTTGTTTAAGCAAGTAACAAGTTGATGGTTATGATTGTCACATATCAAACCAACAAGAAAAGCAATATAAGAACAAGTAAGTATCAAGACATTCATCATTATTCCAATCAAACGCAAAATCTCAATAATCATATCAATAACAAACATCTTTAAATAGAAGAGTAACAAGGTTTACCCAAAGTATGAATTACAATAGGTAAAGATGAAGGATTATAGCAACCTTCAAGCCTCCAATCAACTACAATAGTTCTACCAAGCCGAAAATGATGTCCAAACGCCTTCGACAACCCTTGAGCACACTACACGAATTTGGCAGAGGTTTGTGGTCTTTTGGGAAGATAAGTTGGTGTAATTGGTGGAAATTCGCCCCTAAGGGTGGATGCTTGAATTTCACACAAGTGGGATAGGATAGTTGGTGGAAACTCGTCCCATGGGTGGAGGCTTGAGTTTCACACCTTTGGGGTGAAGATATTGAGAGTGGTGGTGTTCTCTCAAGTTATGGTTTGCTCTCTAGATGGAAATTGGCCCTTAGGGTGGAGGCTTGAATTTCACACCTAGAGAGGAGTGGTGGTGGTAGGATAGGTGTGAGAGAAGATCTCTCAAGTTGTGGTGTGCTCTCTTGATGGAAATTCGTCCTTAAGGGTGGAGGCTTGAATTTCACACCTAGAGAGGAGAGGTGGATGAAAGGGATGAGAAAGATGGAGAAGGGATGATGAAATGAGGTGCCAAATGGGTTCTATTTATACTACTACCAAGGCCTAGGGTATTCAATGCATTTCTTGGAGGCCAAGGAGCTTGAAAGGGACTAGAAACCATGTAGGAAGGGACTAGAATCATTTGGAACACGTTTGGAGTCTTAGTGATGGAAAATGGCTGAACAGACCTCCAACCGATCCGGTTGGGCTCCAACCGAATCGTTGGTCTTCTGACAGCTCTCAAACCGATCGGTTACGGGCTCGACCGATCGGTTGGAGCAAAATCACAAAAAGTCATAAGCGAAAAAGTTGTAGATCTTTCTCTTAGCTTTCCGTGGCCGCGAACGGGGTCAAACGGAGTCCGTATGCAAAAGTTATGGCCAAAATGGTGAAGGTGTGTCGGGAACAACGAGTTTTCCAATATGTCTTCGCTTTTAGCTTTCTTTTCTTCATTTCTTTCTCATTTTCCTTCTTTAACTTTATTCTTGAGTCTTTGGACCACTAACTTGATGACTTTATCTTCTCGAATATACTCGCTTGTGTCTTGCTTTTGTCGGGAATTCTTCGTACATGGAGAAATCTTCGTATTTTACTTCTTTTTCCGTCTTTTTCTCCATTTTCCTGTACTTGGCTACAAATGAACTTGCAAACGCACTTTTGTACGATTAAGCATCAAAATCATATGATTATAACCAAATAACACACATAAAAGCACAGATAACGCTACTAAAAACATGCACAATTTGAGCGTTATCAGGTTCTCTAAAAGTAAACGATGCAACTAAACTAAATGTTACAACCTTTATCTAAAACGATTATATGACCCATCCCAATTACATTCTTTCGGTTTATACTGAAACTTACAAATACATACACTAAACTACCCTTAACATTTGCTTCTATAACATTAAGGTCCAACATTTCACCCCCTGATGTTATAGACGGCAATCATGTCTTCTTTACTTGACTTCACAGCAGGGTTGGATCTTTATCGGAGCAATAAACGAGGTGCGATACTTCATTCTTGTTTTCTTTCTTCCATTTGGTACATTCACGTGCAAAATGACCTAAGTCACCACATTCATAGCATCTCATTTCTTTCTTGTTTTGTTCTCCTCGACTTTACCTTGTTGAAAACTTGTACCACGTCCTCTTTCTCTTTTACTCAAGTTTCTTCATACTTACGTTCTTGCTTGCTATCTTACTGTTAAATTTTGGGGTATTAATCTGTGGCAAACAAGTCATTCTATCAGTTGCTAATGGCTTTCAAGTTATGTTCAGTGCAGGATTATTACAGGGGTTAATCATGGACAAAGAATAAAAGGTTTAATGTTCCAAGATGCTCGTCTACTCAAGCTATTCTTATTTCTGCTGATGAGTCATTTATAGCCGTTAGAGGGGTCTTAGTGTAACTTAATCTCCTATTTAATAAGTCCCTTAATATAGGGTTACAAACACTTGAGGTGCAAGTATTTCTCACACACTCTTCTCTTCTCTTTGATCATTTCACTGATCTTGTCTCTTCTTTGTATTTGTATGATTATTGTCTCATTGACATTAATCTAACCTTGTAACATTTTGGATACTATTGTTGATATAATCTAAGCCAACTATTGAGGCTTAGGTTTGAATAAAATTTCTTCTGTTTACTTGTTGTTGTTGATACTTTCGTACATGGTATCAGAGCTTCAGCTCATAATTATTGATTCTACATCCAAGGGTTTCTTTGTGGAAACTTGGGGACATCTCTTCAAAGAACAACTTGGTGGTTTGTGGTTATTGCTATTGGCATAATCACTGGTTATTTCTTATTATGATTTGTTCTTTCCCCGCATATTGCTCTGTAAGTCTAAGTCTAATCTCTTCTTCAAACAAACAGATTTAAGTCTTTATGGGTGCAAACGGGTAAACTAACATCTTGAACGCCACCACGAGTGGTATGAATACTGCCTGGTTTACCCCAGCCTCACGTGCTTGGTGCTTGTTGTTTTAATTACAAAGTCTTATTTATTTCTTTATCGTCTATCCGCTCTTGTCCTTATTTCTGTCAGGCCTTGTCTATCTTATCTTATCTGTCTGTCTTATTGTTTGTACTATGGCTATTGGTGATGATAATATTGGTGGTGGCTCTTCCATTGAGAAAAGCTTAACCTTTGGTGATGCTTTGTATTTACACCCCAATAACACAAATGGTACACCCATTATCACTATCAAACTCACTGGAACTGAAAATTACAAAATATGGAACATGGCCATGACCTTTGCCTTAAGGAACCATAATAAGTTAGGGTTTATTGATGGTACTTGCATAAGAGATGATTCAAACCCTAGTCTTGCTAATCAATGGGATACTTGTAACTCTGTTGTGGTTACTTGGATTCTTAACTCTCTCAGCCCTGAACTATTTGCTGGTGCTATATATGCTAAACTGCTTATGAAATGTGGAATGACCTTAAAGATACCTATGATAAGGTTGATGGTTCCGCTATCTTTAATTTGCATAAAAATATAAACTCTCTTAGTCAAAGTGGGTCCTCTCTTGCTGATTACTATAACAACCTTAACTCTTTATGGAAACAATTTGATTGTATGATTAGCTTGCCTCCTTGCACTTGTGAGGCTGCAAAACATTTTGAAAAACACAATCAGCTAATCAAGTTAATGCAATTTTTTATGGGTCTTGATGACTCCTATGTTCCCATCAGAAGCAATATTTTAACCAGGGATCCTTTGCCCAATGTCAAAACTTCTTTCTCTGTTGTCTCGGAGAAGAATCTCACAGAAATGTTTCATCTGGGAATAGCTCGCTAAACCCAATGCTACGCTTTTGCCGCAAAAACTTCGATGGTGGAAAATTTTTGATAACAAAAAGGATTTAACAACAACAATTTTAAAAATTCGGTTTTAATGCCGTAATGTACTCAAACAACAGAGGACCAAACATGAATCTCAAATGTACTAACTGCAAAAACCCTGGTCACACTGTTGATAGATGTTATGATCTGGTTGGTTATCCAATTGGATATGTTAAAAGGAATTTTAATTCCAAACCCTTCACCAAGAACAATGTTTCACGACACTAATCTTTCCACTAATAAAGGAACTAGCAACTCTCCTGTCTCTTTGTCTAATGAATGCTCTCCGACTTATGAGTCCGCTTAATGACAACAATGTGTCTTCTCGCTAATGCCAACGTGAAAGGTGTAAAAATTTTCGTGAACATTCTTTAATGGCAGTGTCAAGTTTAATATAAACTTTGATAAATTCTTTAACAACAACACTAAAACCTTATCCGAAACATAAGTCTTGGTTGATTGTTGACTCGTGCAAATCAGACATGACTGCTTCTCGCAAAAATTTTAATTAATGTTGTTGATATTTCAAATCTTGGTCTAACCGTTGGTCATCCCAATGGTACTCATGCCTTAATTACTAAAATTGGTGATTTAAAGGTCAATAATGACCTAACTCTTTTGATGTTCGGTTGTTCCCTGAGTACAATGTCAGTCTGTTGTCTGTTCATAAGATTGCTAGAGACAATAAAATGTTTGTTGGCTTTAATGAATCTAATTGCTATATACAGGATTTACATCAAAAAAGGATTGTGGGGATTGGTAAACAATGCAATGGGTTATATATGTTTGATATTGATTCCACATATAAGATTGCTTCTAATAACCGATTTCTTTGTCATGTTTCTAGAAATTGAATCAAAGACTTGGTCATCCCTCTGACCAAGTCCTACATATACTTAAGTCCACACTTAATCTTGATGAAACCTCTGAATATGACCATCTTTGTGATACTTGCAATAAAGCTAAACAAACCAGGGAACCATTTCCTTTAAGTGAACATAAATCAACTAAAATTGGTCAACTAGTTCATCTAGATGTATGGGGACCATATAAAGTCACTAGCAGAGATGGTTACAAATATTTTTTGACCATTGTTGATGACTATTCTAGGGCAGTCTGTGTTTATATGCTTAAGGAAAGGATGATGTTTATGTTTCCATTGTTAACTTTACTCATATGCTATCAAATCAATTTGAACACAATGTTAAGATATTCAGAAGTGACAATGGGACAGAATTTGTCAATAACAAACTTCAATACTTCTTCCATGAAAAGGAATTTTACATCAAACC
Organism: Chrysanthemum makinoi; assembly: GCA_910596185.1. NCBI lineage: Eukaryota > Viridiplantae > Streptophyta > Magnoliopsida > Asterales > Asteraceae > Chrysanthemum > Chrysanthemum makinoi. Next base: position 51,974,665 of record OU343222.1, on the reverse strand, counting down.
TCTTGTGTTTACACACCTCAACAAAATGGTATTGCAGAAAGGAAACCTAGGCATCTCCTTAATGTGGCTAGATCCCTTATGTTTCAGGGGGAATTACCTCTATATCTTTGGCCTAATGTGTTCTAACCTGCCGCTTATGTCATAAACGTGTTACCCTCTTTCCGTGTTGTCTGCAAGTCTCCCTTCTTCCTTGTGTATGGGCATGACCCTTCACACTCTCTCCTTAGAGTCTTTGGTTGCTTATGCTATGCCACCATTCTCAACATCTCTGGTAAATTTGGTAGTAGGTCTGAAAAAAGTGTCTTTATTGGCTATTCAAATGAGAAAAAGGTTACAAACTCTTGAGCTTAGAAACAAAAAATATTTTTTATTCCAGATATGTCAAATTTTATGAAACTGTTTTTCCCTTCAAAATGAAAAATTCTTTGTCAAAACCTTTTATTGAAACTTATGTGCCTAAAGATTTAAATCACAAAAATTTCTTTGACTCACAAATAAGTCCCAATGATGAAGGGAGAGTGACATCCTATGATGATGGCACTGTGGTAAGTCATCCTTCTAGGATTGATGAACCAGTTGCAACATCTATAGATGATAATACACACCTTGAGGGCACCATATCACATGAATCACATCCTGCCGATGCATCTTCTCGATTCTGCTGATACATCACTGATTCTGTTGAACAAGAAAGAGGCTTGCCACCACTATCGTTAGAAGGTCAACCAGAGTTTCTAAGTTGCCCAGTAATCTTAATAACTTTATTGTAGAAGGGAAAGTCAAATATGGTGTTGAAAAGGTTGTTAATTATTCTAATTTAAACAAAGATAATTACTGCTTTGCTTCTAGTCTTAATAAAAGTATTGAACCTACCTCCTATGAAGAAGTTATCCTTGATAGTAATTGGGTTGATGCTATGAACTCTGAAATTGAGGCCTTAAATGAAAATCATGCTTGGGATATAACTGATCTCCCACCTAATAGAACTCCCATTGGTTACAAATGGATCTTTAAAATCAAATATAAAGCCAATGGTGAAGTTTATAGATACAAGGCTAGATTAGTTGTTAAAGGTTATAATCAAAGGAAAGGAATAGACTATGATGAAACCTTTTCTCCCGTTGTGAAAATGTTCATGTTAGATGTCTTATTGCTTTAGCGGTGAAAACAAATGGCCTCTTTTCCAACTTGATGTTAACAATGCTTTCTTGTATGGAGATCTTGATGAAGATATCTATATGACCATCCCTAAGGGGTTCTGTAATGAGAACAATAAAAATAAAGTTTTCAAACTTGTCAAATCCCTATACGGCCTAAAACAAGCTCCGTGAAATGGAATGAAAACTTGTCAGTGTTTTAAAGGAAAACAATTTTGTTCAATCTGTCAATGATCATTCCTTGTTCACCAAAACAGAGAATAACAAGTTTATTGCTCTGCTTGTTTATGTAGATGATATAGTCCTCACTGAAACTGATTGATGAGATAAACCTATTCAAAGAGTTTCTAAAATCAAAATTTCATATCAAAGACTTGGGGAACTTAAAATACTTTCTTGGCATTGAGGTTTTAAAACTGGGAATGACATTTGTCTCTCCCAAAGAAAATACTGTCTTGAACTTCTTAAAGAATTTGGTCTTTGGTTGCAAACCGTGTCTACTCCTATGGAACCCAACTCAGCCCTTCCATACATTCCCACTGCCGATGATCCCCTTCTTGTCAACATCATCGGTTATCGGTTACTTGGGAAACTTATCTATCTCACCCATACAAGACCGACATCTCATACTCGCTCATTGTCTAGCACAATATATGCACTCTCCATTAAAATCTCATCTAGAATGTGCCCTCAATGTTCTGAGATATCTAAAAGGAGCTCCAGCAAAAAGGTCTAAGGTACATTTCAGAACTCGAAAATCATCTTGAAGGATTTAGTGATGCAGATTGGGCCAAATGCAAGAAAACCGTAAAAATCCGTCACGTGTTATTGTGTTTTCTTTAATGATTGTTTGATCTCATGGAAAAGTAAAAAAAAATACTCTTTCAAAATCTTCCACGTAAGCGAGTATAGATCTATGTCTACCATGGAAATCATTTGGATTCAAAAAATCTTAAAGGATCTAAAAGTTGATATCAATCTTCCCTAATCTTTTTGTGATAACAAATCGCTTTACAACTTGTCGTCAATCCCGCTTCCATGAAAGATCAAAACACTTTGAAATTGATGTCCACTTCATCGGGGAAAAAATTGCAAGAGGTGTTATAAGTGCCAAAAGATGGGTCTTCAAACCAAACTGCAGACATACTTACTAAAACCTCCCTATTTATCGATAAATTTCTGTGTGAAAATTGATATTGTTTGATATGTTTGCTCATCGATAAGGGGGAATGTTAAATTTTGGGGTATTAATCTGGTTGCACCATGTCATTCTATCACTAATGGCTTTCAAGTTATGTTCAGTGTGATTATTACAGGTTAATCATGGACAAAGAATAAAAGGTTTAAAGTTCCAAGATGCTCGTTTCTGCTGAAGCTTTCTCATTTATGCCGATGAGTCATTTATAGCCTTTAGAGGGGTCTTAGTATAACTTAATCTCCTATTTAATAAGTCCCTTAATCTAGGGTTACAAACACTTGAGTGTGCAATCATTTCTCACACACTCTTCTCTTCTCTTTGATCATTTCACTGATCTTGTCTCTTCTTTGTATTTGTATGATTATTGTCTCATTGACATTAATCTAACCTTGTAACATTTTGGATACTATTGTTGATATAATCTAAGCCAACTATTGAGGCTTAGGTTTGAATAAAAGTTCTTCTGTTTACTTGTTGTTGTTGATACTTTCGTACACTTACTTACGTTCTTGCTTGCTTTCTTACTTGCGTTCTTGCTTGCATTGAAACACCGAGGTTTCTATTACTGGTTGAAACACGGAGGTTTCTATTACTGGTCGAAACACCGAGGTTTCTCTTACTGGTCGAAACACTGAGGTTTCTCTTACGGGGCAAAACACTAAGGTTTCTCTTACGGGGCGAAACACTAAGGTTTCTCTTACTTTTTTTTAAAACAATAGTATTTTTCTTAATTTCTTACGTTGAAAACACTAGATTTTGCTCTCACTTACTTTGAAACGCTAACGTTTTCCTTACTTACTTTGTAAACACTAGAGTTTTCTTACTTACTTCGAAACACCAAGGTCTTGTTAAACACTAGGTTCCTTAAAAACGATAGGTTTCTTTCTTACTTCTTAATTTGTAAACTACAAGGGTTTGGTTTCTTACTTCTAGTTTTGTATTTTCCTAATTTAAAAGAAATGATTTGTGTTCCCTTAAAATAGAAAATATAAAAAACTTAATCTTATTGTCTTACTTTCTAACCTTCTAAAATACTAAGTATACTTCTAGGTTAAAATCAGAAAGTACAGGGAAATACCAGAATCGTTCCTTCGTTCTGTTAGGTGACCACAATCGGTTGATATGATTGATCGAAAGTGCCTTTTGTTTCCTTTCAATTGAACGATGCATGATCTTTTCCTCTGGTCTTACTCCGGTTGTACAATAACCTCCTTATGCCAATAAGGCAAACTTTCAATCCCTTCTTTCTTTTCTTCCAGTCGCTACAAAGGTTGTGCAATAACTTCCTTCTGCCTTTTATTCCTGCTCTTCAATCGATGGCCACTTGCATACGTTCTTCCTTGGATAAATTAAAACTCTTGCTCTGATGCCACTTTTACATAGGTTCTTAAATGGACTATGATTAAACCCTGCCTTCGACCCCCTGTTTGGTGTGTTTGAGACAAAAGTTTGTGACAAATTCTTTGCGACAGAAACAAAAGAAAAGTGCAGATATGGAATGATCATGAATTGATCGATTGTATTGATTACAACTTACAACTGATAACCGTTGTTTGTTTTACAGAACCTAACCCTATTTATACTAGATGAATCGGTTCCTATGATGAAGAGAAATACCGGTTCTCTAAAAGTAAACGATGCAACTAAACTAAATGTTACAACCTTTATCTAAAACGGTTATATGAGCCAGCCCAATTACATACTTTCGGTTTATACCGAAACTTACAAAACTACCCTTAACTTTGCTTCTATAACATTAAGGTCCAACAGACTTGATCTGCTAAAGTTGGCAAATTATACTTATTATATATTACCAACTACTATTTGTAGGTATATCTTTAAAAACTTTTAGCCGCTGTAAATATTTTTCAAAAGGGTTGTTTGGTCATGTTGTTTATGATACTGTTGTATAAAGAGGTGCTTGAATGTTGCTTAAAGGCATGCTTGGTTGATGCTGGTTACACTTGTCTAAATAGGTGTTTGGTTTATGTTATTTTTGGTTACTGATGTCTAAAGTTTGTGGTTGCTTAAACTAAGCATAAAACGTTTTTAACATTGTGCTACACGTGTTTGTGAGGAATCCTACGAACGTAAAGTGAGTTTAATTAATTTCCTTAAAGTGAAACCAAATGTATATGCTTGAAAGTGAAGCTTAAAATTTATAGGTAATGCTTGAATTTAATGTGCATCTAGATAGATAAGTTAAGGGTAATGATATCATTATGTTAATATGAAACTACAACTAAGACTTCTGACTGTTGTGGTACATAACTAGAACATTAAAGTTTTTTCCTTTATTTATCTTTGCTTGAAAATGATTTACTTTTAGTTGAAAGTTATATAATTGGTTGTGTCTACAATTCAAGTCTACTTTTGAAAGATGCAAACTAAATGATTTGCTTTTAGTTGAAAGTTAATCATGTATATCATGGCTTATTTCAATATGCAATAAGTAGTTTTAATTAGCGGTCTCTGACACTCCTAATCATAAATGGGATTTGCTTTACAAACTATTTTGAGTCTTCTTTGCTAATACTTATATTAATAATATTGCTGATTGGTCACTAATATACTCTGATTAAGTTGCTAAACAAGCAAGTTCTTGCTTAGTGTTTGGCATGTTAAGAGGTCTATCTTATAGTTTGATGTTTGTTTGTGCATGCGGGTTTGGCTAAACTCATTGGACTTGCTATAAAGACTAATAAACAAAAGCCAAGTTCAAACTTCGTCCAAGGTGGGACTGTAATTGGAACGGCCAGTTTTTTCACATGAAATTCCACAAACAATATTGTCTATATAGAAGTCATTCATAAAATATAATTTTGCTTTTATTTGTTATTCTATTTTCAAAGAATATGTAGTGTTGTTACGATTTTAAAAAACATCAATAAATCTTTGTTCGCTTAATAGTTTAAAAAAAAATATCAATGTAGCCGTAACAAAGGTAAGGAGCTAGAAGGGCTTCAAAGTGTTATGTTGTGACAAATATGACAACCATTTCAATTACACAACAAGCGTTGTGTATAAATAAGTCCTTCATATACTATAAGTTTTCCCTTATTTATTTAGCTTTTTAAATATTAATTAATACACTCAAGGTTTTTTAGATTTACTTTGAATTATTTACAAATGGCATATTACATAAACTTTTTATCAAGATTATGTCATTTACGGATTTTATATATAAATCATCTTGATTTGTAATGCATTTTTATGTTTCATAATAAGACTTAAAGTTAGCCGCCCATTGGACAAGCCTTAGGCTAGTTGAGAGTAATATGTGTAGGTATACAAAAAGGTAGAAATGTTATGTTGTAAAAAAAGCATCTACAATGCTTTTATCTATTCAGACTTTTTTCATTTATCACAACTAATTTTTCATTGTATTCTATCTTTCGAAATGTCATTTTTACAAAAATTATTCAGTTCACAAAAACTTTGTAAAAGCTTTTTCGTATTAAGTCTTCATTTAACAGGGTGTAAAGTGAAAATTAAAACATGTCTTCATCTAATGAAGATGGCTTGTATCATTTTTACCAAATGCTTGACATGTATCAAATCATTTATCTAATTAGACTTTTTAGTAAAGTTTTTGTTACAATGGATCAAGTCATCCACATAACTTTAAAAAAAAAAGAGAGATGATTAGCATGTTAAACTTATACCTAAAACTACATGTAAATCGTTTATTAGCGCTAATCTAGGAGCTCACTGTCTCCCAGACAAATCAACTAAAAACATGCACGTTTAATCATACGTTTAGGCATACATTTTTTAGAAATGATTAGCATGACTAAACTTCTACTTAAACTTATGCCTAAACTTACATGTAAATCATTTATTGGTGCTAAGCTATGAAGATTGCATTGCATATGCTCTAAGACTAGATGTAGCGGATGGTGAGCCATCACCTTCACCCTCACATCTCATGCGTGACACCCACTAAAAACATCTCTTTCACGCGCCAGCCAGGGAAAAAAAGGAGAGAAGTGGTGAGGGTGCTCACCATTCATTTTTTTTGTGCGTGTGAGATATTTTGTGGGATACGCTTGTATAAAGTGAAATATTCTTTTGAGGTGATGAGAGTGGTAACCATTGTGCCTAAATGTAAGAAGAGAAGTGATGTGTTGAATGACGATGTAACAATGAGAGGAATAGTGACCATTGTGTCTTGCATAGGTTCGATAAGGGAAGTTAACCACCCAAATCAATAAGAAGTATATATGTGGCTTTTGAGATTATTTGTTTTTCGGCTTATATTATATAAGCCTCAATTTTCTTGCTTATTGTGAGACTTGTGAGCTTATATAATTTAATTATGATATGATAAAGTTATATAAATCCATAAGTCTCAAAATAAGCCAAAAAAATTAGAGCTTATGAAATATATGCCGAAATCAAATAAGCTCCTAAGCCTATATGCAAACTTAAACAAACACCCCCGTAATAATAAGCTAACGGTAGTGAAAAGATACGCTTCCAAATAAAAACCAACAATAAGACCATCAAAACTACCTCATCTTACTAATATAAAAGAGAAAACCAAATTATTTAGAATTAAAAAGATTGATATTGTTCTACCAAAATATCCTTACTCGTAAAAGACAATATATGCAATCTGTTAATTATTATTTCTGAATAGTTAATTACAATTTAACCAACAAACTTTCTCCACAAATAAATATGCACACACAAATTGACGATATTATATGTTGTCGCCGTTATATGTAAGTAATCGTCTAATTTTATTTATGTACATTCATAATATTGGTGTTTTCTCCTAATTGCATCATAAACCCTAAAGGTGAGTTCACACTAATATATGTTTTTCTAGATTAAAAAATGGTTTTACTTAATTCTCGATTAAAAGCAGTTTCATTCCTCATACATCCTTTCAATTCGTACATCATTTCTACTTCTCCAATTATGAAAATATTTAAACAAAGTGACGTAATTTTGAGTGATTTTAAATGATTTTGCATGTAAATTTACATGTGATACGACTACATATTCACTTTCATCATTATATATTTGTAAATTTTTTATATACAATAAAAGAACAAGAATAAATTTGATATATTATCCTTTAGTTTGTTAGTCAATTGACAATTAATTTCAATTAGAAAATGTTATACTTGAAAATGTTTTATAGTAATGCATATAGCTCGAAAATTTTTATCCTTTTGCAAGATACTGATAAAGATAAACTAAAATATGAATTCATCCAAAACTTTTGTAACTCATTCATAATTTTGTTAAAAATAATTAAGATTTAGTTAAGAGCAGTATTTGTTTATCTAGCCATACATGTCGATAGGTGGTGTAATGAATAAGCAATACGAATAAATAGGGTTGCTCAAAAAATCCGAAAAACCGACGAACCGAGCCGAAATGCTCAATTTGAAACTGTAAAAACTAGAAACCGAAACTGAAAAAACCCTCTTATCATGGTTTGGTTTTTCGATTTTTATTTTTTGATATACGCGGTTAAACGAACCGAACCGTGCTTAATACATGAAGGTTTTTTAACTAAATATTCAAACAATTGTACAAGTGTTAATTATATTATTGCACCAATTTTATTGTATAGCCCTTTTTTGCTTCTAATGTAAACATTTGTAAACATTTTGTAAGAAAGTTGATATATGTGATCTTAATCTATAAGAGTTATGCTATTTACACCTACAGCACAAGTCTAAATATATACCTAATGCATAAATTACTTGTACAATTGCATTAAGTACTTTTTCTCTCTAAATTGAACCAATCAAATCATTAGATTCATTTGTAGGCATGATTAGTAGGTCTAACAATCATTTTTCAATCTATAAACGTCGAATAACTATTATTTTGTTAATTGATTATGGTGAATATTTGATTACAATTATTCTAACGGGATAACTTTTATATGACTGTTATATCTTAAATGTCATTTAATTTTACTAAAATGATATTTTACATTCTAAAACATGTTATTGTTTATATTGTTAAACTCGATTAAATATCTAAAATGGTTAACGTACCTTAACCGGCAGTAATCGCCTTCGGTACCCGCTTGTCCAAGCCAACGCTTAGTTTCACGGTAGTAATTAAATACCCGCCCCGCTATGGATAGTTTAAATCTTTCAACTAACCGACCGAACTGTCCCGTAAACACCCTTATGAATAAATATAATATGGAAAGAAAAGGACGCATTGCTTTTTATTTTATTCTTTAGAGGAATTTTCATTTGCATACTCTTATTTTGGTGCTTACCAAGGGACAAATCCCCACCTTCTATTTGGATTGATCTAATAGCTGTCATTAATCTAAGATTAAAATCTTTTAACCTATTTTTTACCCCAATATATATATTATCATTTCTCTTTCACACACTTTTCTCTCGTGGATTTCCCTCCATGGTTACCGTCTTCTCAATCATAACACCGGTCAACCACCACATCCTCCACCCGCCATCACCGTACACAAAACCGCCATCTCTGCCACGCCCTCCACTTTATCCCACCGGTAATTCTTCAATTCTTTATTATTTTCTTCAATTCTTCATTATCTTCTTCAATTTCACATTATTTTGTTCAATTTGTAATTATCTTCTTTAATTTTGCATGGAGAATTTTGATCTTAATGAAGTTCCTCTGGAGAAGATTCAATTGATTTAGATGTTACGAGTTCAATTTGTGCCGCTTGATGATAATGCATCAAGTGAGTTTTCGCTTAATCCACTTTTTTATGTTAGTCCGCTTATTAATTAAGTTGTTTTGTTAATTAAGTGTTTAATTAAGGTGTTTGCTTTTTATTCATTGTTAATTTACTCGCTTTTGTATCACCGTGATATTTAATGGTATTGTTAGGGTTTTGCTTATTCATGAAGTCGTTAGTTTGATTTTGCTTTATATAAGCTGTTAGTTTGATTTTGCTTTTATATAAGCCGTTAATTTGATTGGATTTGTTTTGTTCGCTTAATTTGTGTACTTTCAGCAGTGATATTTGAAGTTGATGATAGTTTGCTTTTTAATTAAGGTTTTAGAGTAATTTGCTTATAATTTTAAGCTTTTACCGAAAATAATCGTAAATGTAGTGTACTTGATTTCTTACGTGATGTTCGATATTTCTATGCAGGGTTGTTATTGCCGGCATTGTTGCATATTATTGATTGTAGAGATTGTGTTTTTGTTAGTGATTGAATGAAGAAGAGTGATAGTGTTGGTGCCGATAGTTGTATGTTAGTGTATTTTGTCTTGGAAGCGTTTTGCTGTGTAGACAAAGTAGTCAGAATCTAGTGTTTTGGAAGTGATTTGTTAAAGCATTGTTGTATATTTAAGAAGAATAGTCGGTTTGCAGTTGTTGCATATATTGACCTGTAATTGAGTTATAGTTGTTGTCATGTTGTTGAATTCGAAGTTATAGGTTTTGTGTTTTTTGTTATGATAGTGCTTAAGTATATTAATGTAGATGTTATATTTGCTTTTTAAATAATGTTAGTTTTGATGGATTTGTTGTTGTTTCGCTTAGTATTTTTGTAGAATCATCTCATATAGTATCACCAAGGATATTTCAAATAATGTATAGTATCACCAGGATATTTTAAGACAATTTTGAAGTTATTATGTTATGCTTTTTGACTTTGTGTTTTATCACCTTCTTTACAGCTTCTAGTGGTTTGGAAACTCCTTCATCTTTTATTCATCATGATTTTATTGATACTCCTGGTGGATCGGTTTTTGGGTTCCTAGAGTTGCTGCTAGTGTGCTACCAGTTTTGTTTAGTGTTTATGATTCTTTTGATGATTGCATTAGTATGTACATGAGATATGTCAGAAAGTGATTTGGTATTAGAAAGTCTCTAAAAGATTAAGGGATGGATTTGTAAAAGAGAAGTATTTAGTTTGCAATAGGGAAGGTCGTTAAAAAATTCGCTTGAATACGCGAAGCTCCAAGAAAGGTGACAAACAAGTGAGGACTTCAAACTTTTGAATTATCTGCAAAGCACGCGCAGCTGTTTATATGATGCCCGGTAATAGAAAATATAGGCTTACTACGCTCGATGTGGAACATAATCATGAGCTAGATCGTATGAGTATAAGCATTTGTCCAAGAGTGAGAGGAAGAACATACACCGGAGCGCCTCTTTATAATCAAAGTCAATTATAATATTAAATTAGAGCTCACGTTTGGTATACACGGGTTGAAAGGGTCCTCAACACTTGTTCATGGTACAGACCGAAGTTTAACAATCTAGTTCGTGGTATAAACTGCTTCATAGGAGATAGCATGCATAGATGCTTATTAACCGTATGGAAGATCGATGAAATTTACATC
>OU343222.1:51754050-51963891 GCA_910596185.1 Chrysanthemum makinoi | reverse complement strand
AAGATGGATCATGATGCAAGCCGCATTTTTAACAAGATAGGCACTCTTAATAAGCAATCCCAAACAGTCCCTTAGGTGTTTTTTCTTTTGGCGCATTTTGTCTTGATTTTTCTTTTGTTTTTCTGTGCAGATGCGCAGATGCACATTTCATTTTTCTTGCATCTTAGTAAGAAGCAGTTTCCTAACAACACCATGCCCACAACGGTGGAGAATGGATTGTGTCACGATGGGTTGTCACAAACGGGTTGGCCTGGTCAAGAACGGCAGATGGGGTGTGTGGGTTGAATGAGATAGTTGAGTAAAGCTTCGATCAACTTTTGAAAAAGAAACGGCATTGTCACTTTATAAATGTTGACGCCTGTCTTCTGTGTTGAACCCTCCAGCATGTGAAACATATCCGGATTCTGATTTTCTAGCGCTCTTCTATGTTGAATCCTTTACCACCATTGAAAAGAAAACCAATTTAGATTACTTGTGGGGCCTTCAACATGGTCCGGATTACTTTTGGCAAGTTGATAAACGTTATTCGTAGAGCAAATGTAATTATATACTGTTTGCTAAACTATTGTTGGAATTAAATAAATCAACTTTATGCAATTACCATTTATGTTGCTACTGTTGTTTGTCCCAAGTCTAAACAAAAACATGAAATATTCTGGGCGTCCATGACACCAAAATAACAATACACATTTTACTACCTAAATTGTGTATAAATTTGCACAATTAACTAAGCACAAAACTTTAATTTGACATTCATATAGCATTAAAAAAAATTACACGTGTATATCAAAATATGGGGGTGTGACAATTAGGTTACCCAACTTTCTAACTTTATTCGTTTAAGTTACCAAACTTTTTTTTTTGTGCAAACAGGGTATTGGACTACACTGGAAGTAATATTCAAAGTATCAATTTGTATTATGAGACATTTTAGCATTTCTATCTTCCTAAAAAAATGCATTCGGGGTTACTTAACTTACCTAAAAAAATGCATTTGGGTTACTTTGATTACACTGAAAAATGAAGGTTAAATGCTTAACTAAAGTTCAGTAACCTAAGTGAACAAAATGAAAGTTTTGTAACTTAGGCGAACAAAGTGGGAAAGTTGGGTAACTTGTCTGATATGAAACCCTATCAAAATATTGGTATATACAAGTTCTAAGACGTTGGCACTTTCTAAAAATAACATGTGGTTACCACTGATTGTACAATAGATTGCACTACCAGGCTTCGATGATGATCAATGGTATGAGGGGTGTATGTTCCAGCCAAGACTTGCCTTTCACCTGAGAATAAGAAATATGAAACACTAAGTTAAGTGATTACGCCAGGGTAGGACCTCTGCGAACCACCTCCGGCGAGAGTATATGAATTATGATTGTTATAAGTGTGTGTAAGTAAAGAGATGAGTGTGAAATGAGCATACCATAATCCATTGCCCGGCCAACCTATTTATAGTGAATGAAATAGGGTTGAAAGCACTTCTGCATGAATGTCGGAGATCATGGGGCGCCCCATGATTGTGGTAACCGCTAGGGCTTAGTGACCCACGTTCGCAACTTGACGGGAAGCCAAGAGAGAGGGAGATCGTGGGTTTGACCAAGTCAGGAGGTTCCCTTATCCATTGTCCCTTCGTCACCATACCCGAGGGCTTAGGGCTTCGAATGGCGAATTCCTTAGGTAACCTTCGTGCTAACGAATGGTTTCGACTGCGGATATGTTGGAATCCTAACTGGCCTCAGATGGAAGGGCTTCGACACTTCTGAGGAGTGTCCTTCGAGCTACTGAGGGTACATCATCGCCCCCATCGAAAGTGATGTATATGAACAGGAGACATTGCTTTCGACTTCATGCTTTAAAAATACCATCTTGCTGCAAATTCGTAGTTAGAGGATAATAATGCAACTAACTTGGCGCATTTAATGCTAAGTACCTATTATGATCAGCTCGCACAGAATCACACTTCCCAACTTACCCGGAGACCAAAAGTCGTATTTATTCAAAATTTAAAAAATTTTAACCGGATAAGATTTATCCTGAGACACGTACCGCTTTTAAGAGAAAAGAGAGTATAAAAAGGGGTAGATGAAACCCTAACTTATTTTACTCTCTTCGTCTTATTTCCACACGTAGTAAAACTTCATCGCCACTCCCCTAAAACCAAAGGTAATCCTTTTTTCGTACTAAAAGCTTGTTGTTGTTTTTTTTAAAATGGATTCCAAGTTTACTATAAAGTAGCAAAAGTGTACATTGTCTGCAAAAGATTTACATGATCACTTAGCCGATTACCCCATCCCTCTAGAACACAAAGTGATGTTACCCAAACCTAATCAGGGCATCTTTGATGCTTCACAAGGTTTCGTAGGGGCATACCACATGCATTTAGCCATTCGAACCTTAGGATTCCATTGCACCCATTGATATTAGAGTTTATGCAATACTACAAGGTTCACATCTCTAGGTTTAACCCCTTCTGTTTAGCCAAACCGACCACATTCATAGTGATGTGTAAAGCATACGGCTATGAACCAACATTAACGATTTTAAGAGGATTTCTAACTTGTATCACGGGGGCAATTGGTTAACTTTAGCTAAAAAGGCACTGAGGTAGATGTGCCGAACCTATTTGGTAGAGTGTATACCAATATAACAGGTTGGAAAGGTAGCTTCTTCTATGTGCAAAACACTATTGTTCCCCAAATATCCGTGAGTTTGAACAAGGAATATATGTATGATGCAAAACGGTATAAAGCGACCCTTTACCATATGAGGTGAAGGGATCCCTGCTATCGGCTGGCTAGATACCCGGATGTGCAAGTGTTCCCCGGCCATCTTATACATGGTCGGGATTGCCCGAGTCGAGGGGTCTCCAAGAAGCCTCAAGTATCATGTACCAAGGACAAAGTATGTTTATTTACTTCTATTTAAGTAAGACCAATGTAGCATTGATATTTATTTCTTCTTGTTTCTTGTTGCGAGATGTCATTCAGAACTTTATGTACCAAGATTTGATGAAGACTTGAGCTTCATGCCTGCTGGCGCCAAGAAGTCAGATGGTGTTGGCTTTCCTTCTACATCCGCGAACAATGAGGTAGATACTCCGAATCCGGAGCCTATTGCATCGCCGCCCCACAGTGCCTCGGTGGTCCCTCCAGCCTTGTTGAAAATGTGGCGCGACTCGACGATCCTGCGCAGGAGGATGTCCAAGTTGTAGGTTCAACAGGATTGGCCGACGTGTTGAAAACGAAGGGAACACCGCCAAAGCTATTAAGTCAACCAATAAGAGGAAGAATACCCTCCCTCAGATCGGATCTAGGGGCGTCCGTCAAAGGAGCACGAAGGCAAGAAATTTGTCAAGTTTGCCTTCGAAGTTGCCGATGAATCTGTGGAAGTGCATGGTAAGCGCCTCTTTATGAAAACATGTTAAGTAATAAGTTAATTTAACCTTTAAATATTGTATTGATCGCAGCTACCGAGACCTAGGAGCTCCCCAATGCTTTAAATTGCCATCGATTGTGAATCATGTCACCCCTCTCATGGAAGGGTTTGCCGACAACATGTCCATTGAAAGGGTTTGTGATATGCGATGAATGGTGTAGCGAGGCAAGCAAGATTGGATAATCACTTGAATACCGGACTCGGGGAGTTGCTCGGGGTGACCAAGGCTAGCAGGAGATGGATGTCATGTTGGAAAGGGAAAACATAGGGATCGGAGTATGCTGAATTGAGGCTGTGTGATGAGATAGAGGGACTGGAGAAAAATCCCTCGTTCAAGACCTTCGGAAAGGTAGCCCGCATTGACAGCCAATTCGGCCATCTTAAATGTGAAGAAGCCAAGGTCATCACTCTAATGTGTCGAACGCCGCTTGAGGCGAAATGTGCCGGGTTGGAAAGTGAGAAGGCTAGGCTCTGAGAGGTAGAAGCCAAGTTTGAGGAGGAAATCGATGGATCGGGTGATGAGTATAAGATGCTGCAAAAGGATCGCCGGAGGTCGTTTCAAAGGTGCCCTACATAGCCATGGAGCTCACCGGACGTAATTGGGAGCTCGATGTGAAGGTCATCAAATCGCCTACACCTTAGCATTGGGAGAGGTCGCCAAACAGCAAGCCCGGACCTTCCAAGATTGAATGCAACCGCCCCACCTCCTCAAGGTGAGTATGATGAGGCAGAAATGCGTTCGCAACCGCAGAGTACTCCTTCCTTGCTGAGGCTACCAAAGATCCTATGGCACCCCTCGAAGCCTACCACTCCCACCAAGAAGACTATGTCTACCAAGCCTGTCTCAGTGCAAATCTCCCCCACTCCATCTCCAAAAAATCAGGAATAAAGGTTGCCATGTTGGCAGTAATTTGGTTTCAAAGGGTGGCATGTACCCTTAAGACAATTTATCTTATTTGACAATATTTTCCTTGTTCTCCAAACAATTTAAATGCTTTTGATGTATGGCCATGGGCCAAAAAACAATTTAATTGGGGCTTAGGCTCCTCTGCAGTGGTACAAGGGCGCTAGCCCTCATTTTGAATGGTATGGTGTAGGGGAATACCTCTACATACTTAGTTATTATGTATATTTGTCTTGTTAACTTCTCGTACGCCATTTTTCCGACGCTTAAGTTTTACAACCTAAGGTTAACCAACCTCATTGTGTGTAAATTACAACACCAAGAATATAATGACCAAATTTGATCATTGAGAGAGGGTCGCGACCCACTCTATCTCAAATCCTTTAAGTAGCATGACTTTCTACATATTTTTACAAGCATAAACTACAAGGAGAGCTAATGTGAATGTTTTAGTAGGCTTAAATGATGAGGTGTTTGCTACACCCTATGCCTTTGTATTCGACATTGAAGCTCATAAACGACTTGGTTGAACAAATCTTTGTGTTTAAGAAATGAAGCAAGAGATTTGTAGTGTCTTATTTATCATTGAATTGGTAGGGAGGATTACATCATTCTTGAAATGAAAACTAAGACAGCTACCAATAATGTTTGCTTTCCCTTAAGAAGCTTCTAATTACAAGAATAAAAAAGTAAAAGTACTTCTTAAACATAGAACTTTCGAAGGTTCGTACCATTCCATGTCCTGTCGATGGGTTCTCCGAGAAGAGTGACCAATTTGTAGGCTCCTGTCGTGAGGCCTCCTACCATGTAGGTCCTTCCAGTTGGTCCCAGCTTTCCCTGGTACTCGCTTTGCTTGCACCGCTGGGCGTAGCACATATTCTCCGTGCTTGAAAGTGGAAGGTCCGACCTTTGTTATAATATCCTTCGATCTTATGTTTGTGTATTGCTTCTCGGATGGAGGCTATTTCTCGTCTTTCTTCTAGCAAATCAAGGTTTTCCCCTGATCCTTTCATTTTGGGAGGCTATACGCTGCCACACGCCCGCGGTGTACAATTAGTTCCGGGGATGACCGCTTATGTTCCGTATGTTAGGGTGAAGGGGTTTCACCATTGCTTGACTTAGGTTGCCCCTGTGAGCCCATAATACTTGGGAGCTCGTCTACCCATCCATGGTTTGTTCGCCCCGTTCCGATCCCTTTGACGATATCTCTATTTGTAACCTCCACCATTCCGTTACCTTGTGGATGGTAGACGGATGTCCAAGATTGTTTTATGTTTAACCCTTGGAAAAAGTCATAGAAGACTCTTTCGGCGAATGCTTCCATTGTCGAATATGATGATGTGGGCACCACTCCCAAGACTCGATGTGTTCCCACACAAACTTCTCGATCTGTCTCCCTCGAACGGAGGCCAAAGGTTTAGCCTCTACCCACTTAGTAAAGTAATCAATGGCCACCGCAGAGAATTTGACTCCTCCAGAGCCATGGGCATAGGTCCTACGATATCGATTCCCCATTGAGAGGGCCATGCGCGGATGTTACACTCGTCATGTCTGCTTTTGGCATCTTTGAAACATTTGAGTGTATTTGACAAGCTTCACATTTAAGAATGATTTATGCCGCATCCCTGTGCATCGAAGGCCAATAATAGCCCACCATGATCTTCGAGACAACCGAGCATGGTCCTGCGGAGGCCGCAGGATCCTTGGACTTCGAGATAATGCTCGCGCTTGCTTGGGTCCCACACATCTTAACCAGGTGATAAAATGACCTTCTATATGGGTTTCCCCTATTAGCCTACATCACGAGGACTTAACCCAAACTTTCTTGCTAGCTTGGGATCTTCGTGTAGAAAACCACTTATCAAATATTCCCTTATGGGAGTCATCCACGTCTCTCCTTCTTCGTGAATCACATCGCAACTTCTTTGAACAATGGATCTTTCGTGATGGACTTCGACAAGTACTTCTTTAGTGAGATGAGCGAAGGCCATTGAAGCTAGCTTGCTTAGTGCATATGCCTTCTTGTTCTGTTCCTACTAACATGCCGGATGGTGTTGGAGTCGAATCTCTCCAAGATCTCCTTTGTTTTTTCAAAGTATCGTTTGATGACGGGTTGTCTTGCTTCATAGGAACTGTCACACTTGGTTTGCGACCAATTGGGAGTCTACGAAAACAAGCGTAGAGCGCTGACCATATCTTTAGCTAGCCGGAGGCCTGCTAGCCGTGCATACTCCGCCCATTGTTTGTGGCTTCGAACTCAAAACGAAGAGCACATGTGTGCTCCTTCCCATCGGGCTCACGTATAAGCTCGCTCCCGAACCATCTGAGTTGGATGCTCCGTCCGTGTAAAGCTTCCATTCCTGCATTGAGTGAGGTTGGTTTTGGTCTTTTCTTTTCTACGTCGCTCGGAAGGTGTTTTTGCCAAGAAATCTGCGAGAATTTGTCCTTTAATAGAGTTTCGTCCCTTGAACTCTATTTCGTGTTCTCCTAACTCGATAGCCCATTTAGCCACCCTCCCCACTTTTCGGTTTCGATAGGATCTGTTGAGTGGCTTGTCGGTTAAGACTGTGATTGGATGGGCTGGAAATAGCCGGAGCCTCCTTGCTGCGTAGATTAGGGCTAGTATTAACTTTTCCAATGTTGGATAGTTGATCTCTCGTAGGACCCCTGCCGACAAAGTAAATGGGGATCGCCGCTGTCTCGTCTCCGCCATAAGGATGCGCTAATACTCTCCATTGAGGATGCTAAGTACATAAACAACACTTCGCCTTTGATTGGGTGTAGTGTTGGAAGGATTTCGATGAAATCCTTCATTTTCTGAAAGGCGACCAAGATCCTCGACTCCATTGAAAAGTTTCTTGTCCACGCGATCCTTTGAGTGTTTTGAAGAATGGTGGACCTCACGCCCCTTTCGACAAAACCCTTTAAGCTGCTAGCTCCCATTCGGCTTTGCACATCTTTTAGACACTTAGGGGCTTGGAGATCTGAAATTGCCTTGACCTTGGAGGGATTAGCCTTTATCCACTGCTTAGTGATCAAATGTCCTGGAATTGTCCCTCTTCCACACCGGGAGCATTTCTTAGGGTTCAGCCATGTTAATCGCCCAAGCTGGTCAAATGTTTCATGTACATCGAGGAGAAGGTCCTCCTCCGTCTTGCTTTTGATAACCATGTCGTCAACGTGAGGCTTTGAGATTTGCCTATCTCGCTGTTGAAGGCTTTATCTACGAGACTTTGATAAGTTGCTCGCATTCTTCAATCCAATGGCATCTTTCGTAAATGGAGACACCTTTGCTTGTGTAGAAGGTCGTCTTTTCCTCGTCCTCCTTTGCCATCTAGATCTGATGATACCCCTTATAGGCATCTAAGAAGCATTTTAACCTAAAACCTGTCAAGGATTCTACCTTCCAGTCAATTTCTCGGTGGGTAGCAATCCTTCCATGCTTTGTTGATGTCGTAGAAGTCAACGCACATGCGCCACCCTCCGTCGCTTTTTGACCGCATCGGGTTGGCTACCCAAGTTTGGTACTTAACTTCCCTCGATGCCTCGTTGTGTGAGTTCGTCAACTTCTTTGCAGTCGTAGTGTTTCTCTCTGGGGCTAGGCTTCTCCTTTTCTGTTTTATGGCTCAATGTGTTTATACAAATTGAGTTTATGCTCCGTTCAAGGACTGCCCTTTCCATCGCAATGTTCTTGTACCCCCTGCCATGTCGAATATTTCCAAGCAAAAATATCAAGGTTAGTCCGCAACAGTTTCGTGAGCTTCGCCTTGAAATTTTCCTCGAGTTGCTTTCCTACTACCACCGTTTGTTCAGTGGTAGCTGGTTGACTATAACCGCTCTTCCTCGCATCGATACACTTAGAATTGCCATCTGGAGGCTCCTCCGATTCTTCTTTGGTCTTTTGACACCATATACACCCTTATCCGTCCCATAATTAGAATGAACAGTTCCTACTCCAAAGGGGGTTTGGAACTTAATAAAAGATGTATGGTAGAAACAACATTACCCATCTTTTGCATAGCTGTTCTCCCTATTAACAAATTATAAGGAGAATCGACCGACTATAACGAAGGTGAGTGTTTCCTCGCTGGATAAGGGCCCTTGCCTATGGTGATTTCCAAGGTACTTCTCCCAAGGGCCATGAGTGTTCACGGAGAACCCTACCACGGTTTTGAGTCCACCCTTCGTGAGCGTATGGATAACTTGAGCTTTAGGAAACAATGCTCATAAATGATCTCGCAGGAGCTTCCACAATCCAGATATGCTCGATTCACCTCCCTGTTTAATATTCGTACCCTGATGACCACGGGGTCAATTGAAGGTGTTTTCCCCAAGATGTGAGGAAAGGTTATTTCCCCTACGCTTCCTAGCTCTCCTCCGCTTCCTTCCTTTTCAGGTTGGATCGCCCTGCGGTACCATTAGGATCGAGCTTCTGTGGGTATAGAGTCCTTCTTGTTCCCCTTCCATTCACCTAGTTGGGTGTCGGAGAACTTGTCCTTTCCCTTTTGATGCCTTTAACCAGATGTGCTAACTGTCCACCGCAATGCCTCTTCGACCGCTTTAGTTCTCGCAGTTGTTCGTGTCGCGGTCCATGGTCTTCATGGAACTGGCAATACTTGGACATGTCTCTGGCTTTGCTTCGTGCTGTCATCCAAGGTGGTGGATCGAAGGACTTAGCGACTTTCTCCATAGCCAGAATCTCCCTGGGGGATTTGACTAAGTTCGCCAAGAATCCGTGGTTTGAACCTTTGTTGTATGGAGTGAAGCGATCTTTGTTCTTCTTCTTGTTCTTGGACCCTTCCCATGAGGACCCACGAGAGAATTTGTCAGAAGCTTCCTTTTGCTCTATCGGATCCCCATTTGCTGCTACCTCTTTGGATTCAATCCAAGTGTAAGTCTTCTCCATTGGCTTCTTTATAAGGTGGGAAGATCGGTGACGAATTCCACCAAGCTTTCGCATTCAAGGCTATGTACAAAACCCGAAATCCTCGATCTTCGGCAAACCCGAATTTGCAAAGTTTCATCGGGTACCTTGTAACGAAGGCCCTTGTACTTCGTTGTCCCTTTACTTGATGGTGTGCACGCTAGATGGGTCTTGGTGTACTTCTTCCTGTCTAAAGTGTGATCGAACTTAGCCTTGAAGGTCTAGACTTACAATGCTTCCCAACTTCTACCCATTCCACCATATATTTGCGGAGTCTCTGGGCGTAGAATGAACATGTGGCATGCTACGGGCATGACACACTTTTGCATCTTGATAGCCTCGAATAGATGGAGGAAGTTATCGATCGCTTTTCCCATCGTGAGGTGCCAATATGAGTAGGCATCTTTACACCATCATGTAGGGGGTAGTCTTCGATCCACTTCACAAAGGATGCGAAGCTCTCCGAGGCTTCGCATAGTAAGGGTTGTATGGAGGTGGATAAATTGTGTAGGATTATAGTCGTGAGTAGGTAGGGTAAACAAGTAGAAGGTTGGTACTAAGGGTTTACACCGCCGATCGTAGCATAGGAACATGTCCATAGGTCATTTCTTTGGTAATTCGGTTTGGGGAGTGAACCATTCGGAGGGTAAGTGTTGTAGGTTTGAAAGGTGTAGGTAGGGGTTCATTCTTGTAGGGGTAACTAACTCATGCTCGAGTATGGAGGAGGCCTCCATACTTGAAACATATGAAGGGGGTATTGGAGCCCCATCCCTCTCTTCCTAAATGAGCGCTAGAGTAGGTAGGTTTACTCCTCCGCTCCCTACCGGGTTGCTTCCTCCGCTAGAGTTCTCGCTCCTTCTTTCACCATGCATTCTTTCTTCCCGGATCTCCTTCGTCCTTCTTCAAAGCCTACCTTCCCGCTTGGCCTTCATGGAAGGAGAACCATTTCTCAGGGGCGAGCCCTGCAATACAGTTGAGGCCTCTCCTCTATTTCAATCTCTTCATCATACTCCTTCGGAGTATTCCAACTCTCTTCGCATTTCAATGATGCGACCAGCCTTTATGAGCCAGAATCCAAGCTTCAAAGTTTGCCTCAACGGGCGGGGCTAATATCGTGATAGGGTTAGCGGATGTTGAGGCGCGATGTACGGGAGTAGTTTCTAAATGAGATCGTGTGGTAAAGGTTGAGGCCGTTATGGGGTCGAGATTATCGGTGTTAGTTGTGTTGAGAGGACTGGGGTAGAAACCGTGGAGGTGTATCTTCTTTTCCGGCTCCATGCGAAATGTAGTGTAGTTGGTTAGGGTTTTAGACCGGGTATTACGGACTAATAGTAGTGGTCCCACGGATGGCCACCGATTGTACAATAGATTACTACCGTGCTTCGATGATGATCAATGGTATGTAGGTGTATGTTCCACCAAGACTTGCCTTTCACCGAGAATAAGAAATATGAAACACTACGTTAAGTGATTACGCCAGGGTATGACCTCGCGAACCACCTCCCAAGAGTAAGTATGAATTATGATTGTTATAAGTGTGTGTAAGTAAAGAGATGAGTGTGAAATGAGCATACCATAATCCATTGCCCGTCCAACCTATTTATAATGAATGAAATAGGGTGAGAGCACCGCATGAATGTCGAAGATCATGGGGCCCCATGATTGTGGTAACCGCTAGGCTTAGTGACCCACGCTCGAACTTGACGGAGCCGCCAGAGAGGAGATCGTGGGTTTGACCAAGTCGAGGTTCCTTATCCATTGTCCCTTCGGCCCATACCTCAAGGGCTTAGGGCTTCGAATGGCTTAATTCCCTTAGGTAACCTTCAAGCAACTAATGGTTTGACGCCTGTGGATATGTTGGAATCCTAACTTGGGCCTTCGTATGGAAGGGCTTCGACACGTCTCGGAGGAGTGTCATTCGAGCTACTCGGAGGGTACATCATCAACCACCTTTTGGCATTCACTCATTCTAACATGACACCTAAACTTTGACACTGACAACCATCACATGATCACTACATATCTCTTCCTTTATGCACCCTTTACCCATCATTTTATTTTCATGCTCAACCTAAAGGTCAACTCCCCTAAAATTCAATTCAAATTAACACGAGTCTTTAACCGAGCTTTTGTCATCCAAGAATTGTTTAAAGTACTTTTCATACAATAAAATCATAACTACTACTTTTGCACTTGCCCATCACAAGATGACACTTATCAACAACTACTACATCTCTTTTTCTTTTATATAGGCTTCAACCGTGATTCATTTTCATACTGATCCAAAATATCAAATTTCTAAACCCAATTCAGATGAACGTAAGGAATTATTGAAAGTACTTTTCATAGAAAAAATTGTTTGTTCTAGCATTCTTTTGCAGGCTCAGCAAAACATCCGCGTCTACTGACCTCGGAGAAAGGGACTGGCTCACAGTATGTGAGAACGTTGGTTTCATTACTGTTGTCTGTGATCCAGTTTGCTTTCTCTGAAGTCAATAAATCAACAGGTTTCTTCACAGTTTAACGCGAAACAGGTATATCGATAAATATAAAATGCCCCGCCGCAACGCGGCGGTTTTGAGGCAATCCTTATTACAGATAACAGACAAGCACCAAGAAACACTCGTGAACTCTTCATAAAATTTCTTTTTTGACCATGACCTACTTTTCAAAATGATTAATCTCTAATGAAGTCTTTGTTTGACATACGAACTTGTTAAAACTGAATCTCGTAAACAAAACCATTCTAGAAACCCTCTATTCTATTTTAGGACGTCCAAAAATAATGAGCAATGCTACACTCACTCACATAATCCACACAAAAAATCCACTGACGTGTCAGCGGGTAATTTGTGCATTTTCTGGAAGTTTCTCTCTCATCTCTCTTATTAAACCAATCAACCGTTGACACTTCAGCGAGTGGATTTTGTGTGTAGATTTTATGAGTGATTCTAGCATTTCTTTAAAATAATAATTTTTTCTTGTGTCAACATGAAGAAAAAAAAAAGTTAGTGAATGAATATTAAATTTGATAAAAAAATAAAATTAGTGAATGAAGATCATATGTGATCAATTCAATAGTGTAGCCACTCTTCTTAAAGAATATGTTTCTTGTATACAGTCAATAATTTTGAGAAGGAAGTAGTAATTTCGAAGCCAATGAAAAAACCTTGAGGCAACACCATTGAACAAAATCACAACAACTACACTTTGCAAAACAAAATACAAAATCGTTTGAATATTAGAAAATCGAAGAAACATGGTAAATGTGCAAAAAATAGAGACACCCGCAGTTATTTCATTCATGTGATCAATAACTAATCTATTTCAATTTTGATTTAAGGTGAATGGCAAACAGCAACAAGCTATCACCAACTCTTTCTGAATTGCAAAATTAATTATTTCAAAAACAATTGCTTCATCAAACGAGCAACTAGCTACCACTAGCTTTTTATTTATTGCAAAGCTAATTCTTTTAAAAATAACATTTGCTTCGGCAAACGAACAACAAGCTAACATCTCTTTTTAAATTGTAAAACAAAAATTTATGCATAGCAATATTATAACAAATGTTGTGTGCAAAAGAATTAGTTTCGTAATCCACGTGATTCACGAATAATTTGTGAACATTAATTTCCATAAATTTTGTTAGAAGATGTATGCACTTTACTCGTTGGTGAATTAGAACAAATTAAAATCAACCTAATAACTGAACGGCCAAAATGCTTTTTAGTACCCTGAATTTGTCTAACCAGGTCTTCTAGTACCCTAGACTCTTAAGAGTTGAGAATAGTACCCTTAATTTGGAAAAGTGGATCCCTTAGTACCCCGACTCACTTTAACTCGCTCACATAATTCTCACTTGATTCCTCAAGTAGTTTCAAATGTCCGCAATAAAACGTCATTGTTAATACAAATAAACCGTAAAAACGTTTATTAATATTTTGCGATCTCTTTGTGTTTTGTTGATAACAAATATAATGTTATCTTAAGTAAAATTATAAGGATACATGTTATTTTTTTGTAAAGAATTTACATATAGCCATTTAATTCAAATTGTTGTAATAAATCATTTGTTATAATAGTTTATTAGGATGGGTAAAAATCACAACCCATGGATCATATCCATAACCCATGGTATTGACCCATACCCATTTGACTAGATGCATTGCATCTATTATATACATTGTATCTAATGAAATACCCATGGACTAACTCATGACCCATGACCCATAACCAAAAAACCATGGGCAAAGAGGAGCGTCCCACGGATCCCTAGGATTACACTAAACGGATCCCTTGTGGGAGGGATCCGGGGGACAGTGGCAAGTTTTGCCTATAAATAGAGAGCCATTTCTTCATTTCTCTTCACCTCTTCTTACTAATTCTCTCATATACTCTCATTCTCTTCTAACAAAAGATCACTTGATCTTGAGAGTTGTTCTTCTTTCTTTCTTTAGTGATTCTCATATAGGTCCTTCTTTAAGGCGAGATCACGAGCATTCTACAAGTCATCCAAGCAAGGGGTCCTTGATTGATTTGTTCCTCCACAAGATTTCTGTAGCAAAGATCTTGTATTTGATATTTCACATAGTTGTTGTATAATAGTCGTGTTGTTTTGGTACAACGTGTTACGGACTCAGTATTTAGCTTTGTACCCAAAAAAGGTGTAAGCAACGTTGTGAAAGCTTCTCCGCCAAGTTGAAGGAGTTTGTTGACATAGTGCTTGAACTCTCGAATAGGTGACTCGGGGAGTGGAGTAAGCAAGGAAGGTGTCCTTGTAGCCGAACCACTATAAATCGGTTGTGTCATTTCTATCCCTTGCTTTACTTTATTTACTTGTTTTATCATTAGATCTATACTTTCTCTACATCCATACGATTTCACATAATATCGAATCTAAAGTTTTTGAAACTAACTTAAAATCAACAAAACTATTCAACCCCCCCCCTTCTAGTTTTCCACCATCAAGAGCTAAGTTTATAAAAGTTTTAAAGTAAACCGTATTTTAAAAACTTTTCGGTCACTAGGGTTCTAAAATTACAAGTAAGGGCAATCTATGCAACGACCACCACTACTTGAAACTAATGGTTTTAAAAAATAGATTCAAAACGTAAAAGATGTGAAGTCTAAAGATATTGATCTTTGGTACATTATTGTTGAAGGTGATTTTGAGGCTACCTCAAAAGATGATAAAGGAAATTTAGTTAACATACCTCATGATAAACTAAACGATGAAATGAAGAAAAGCTTTCTAAAAATAGTGAAGCTAAAATGGTTTTATATAATGCTTTACCCAAAAAGTAATTCAAAAGAATTCTATGCTTAAAACCTCTAAAGAAATTTGGAATTCTTTAGTTGTAACTTATCAAGGTAATCAACAAGTTAAAATAATAAAATTGATTTATTTGTTCAACAATATGAACAATTTTCAATATCGGATGAGGAAACTATAGATCATTCATTTGCAAATTTTAATACTATTATTACATCTTTACAAGCACTTGATGAATCTTTTTTTAGCCGTAACCATGTTAGGAGATATCTAAGGGCACTTCCATCCAAGTGGAGATCCAAGGTGACGGTAATCGAAGAGTCAAAAGATTTGACAATCCTCACCCTTGATGAACTCATAGGCAACTTAAAAGTCTACAAGCTTGTCCTTGCTAAAGATTCCCAAGCCTCAAAGGTGAAAGAGAAACACAAATCTCTTGCCCTTAAAGCCAAAAAGGCCTCAAGCGATTAAGAGAACTCCTCTTCGGATAGTGACGACGAGGAGTATGCTATGGCGTAAGGGACTTAAAAAGTTCTTAATAGTGGAAGATACGCCAAACAACCGTATGACGCAAAAGGATTCCGAAAAGCAAAGAGGACGAGAAGCCAAGGGATGATCGTGCTTGCTTTAAATGTGGGGACCCAAACCACTTTATTAGTAAGTGTCCCAAACGGGATGATCGAAAGGCATTCATGAGCCAAGTGAGGAATGAGCGACGAGGAGGACGAAGAAATTTGTCTCAGGGCAAATGACGAGGTATGTCACGAATCAGAGTAGCTCATCACTAGATGATGACTCATTGCGTAATGAATATGACAAACTTTGTAAAATTAGCTTAAAATTAATAAAACAAGTTTTTGAAAAATCAAAACCAACGTTTAGATAAGGAAGTCATAGAGTTAAAAGCAAAATTGAAACGCTGTAGAAAAGGTAAAATAGCAAGTGGTGAATGTGAACTTTATGCTCAACTTCAACACTAGTTGATCAACTAGATTCTAAAATTGCTAGAATGAGTACGAATACTTTAGATATGATATTAGATAGTGTTAAAACCGGAAACAACCAAAAAGGTTTAGTTATTCAAGAACTTGATCGCCAACTAGTGAAAACAAAGAAACACAATTTGTTAAGGCACTAGAAAAACAAGCCACAGTTGAAGGATCCCACGGATCCCACAAAAGGGAACCGGCTAGTGTACGACTGTGGATCCGCGGGTTCTGGCTGAAGAAACAAAGGGTAATAACATAGCTTCTTCATTCTAACCGATTTTGTTATTGTTAATAAGAAGAAACCAACTTATTTTACCACTAGACAACTACTTCCAAAATATAATCCTATTTTTGCAAGAAACAAAGCTCCATCCTTTTCAAAACCTAATCCATCTAGGAGACCTAATAATGTTTACCTGAGAAGTAACCATCAAATGGGATGGAATCCAAATATGCAAAATGGTTTTCCTTTTCAAAACTTTGCACCATGGAATGCATATTCACCTTATCCATACATGTCTAACATGAATGGAATGTTTAACACTAATAGACCCATGAACAAATGGGGACCAAACATTTGAGTTAATTGTTTTCTTAGGTGTGCTTAAAGGTCGACCTGGATCCGGATGAATGGGTCAAGGATAGCGGGTGCACGAGGCACATGACTGGCAATAAAGATTTATTCTCCACATATGAATCCTTCAATGGAGGAAATGTGGTGTTTGGAAATAGCGAAAGTCAAATTGGAAGAGACGCAGACGCGTGGTCTCCCGAGTAGTAGCATCAAAATCGATGGAATCGACAATTTTAAGGAAATCCCTTATATGCTGATTTGGATCTTCGAACGGTCCATGGAATGCACATCCGCTTTGCACCAACCGGATGGTGTCGGATCGCAGGTCGTGAGTTTGGGCTTGGTCGGAAGCTCAATGGTGTTCCTATAGCCTAGGTGACTTGGTTCAGTATTCACCAAGAGTACGGGCTCGCGGTCAATTGGTGGTGGGTTGATGAATGGTGGGTGGTTATCACCTTCCATGATGAAAAGTGATAGGATTACGAACAAAGGTCACGAAGAAGGGGGATAGACTACGAGGAAGCTAAAAATAAGAAAAAATTTACTTGATAGGAATCAAGCAAAGAAACCTAAACGAGGTGGACTACTATTTAGCTATTCTATTCCTCAATGGCCAAAAATTTGATAACGCTACACTGCCGTCGGTGGTCAAAGGAACTTCCTTTTCTTCGATCAAGTTTTATAACACCCTAGGCGATGAACCTAATCGCTAGTGTAGTATTAGGGTAAGCCACGGGTATTGATATCGTTCTCTTGGGGAATAGGAATGCTAGTGAGAAGTTACTACACTAAGGTTGGGGTTGAGGAAGATTATTTTTTATCTTTTTATGTTTTTAGAAAATGGAAAGGTACGAATCTCGGGGTTTGGATTTGGGGGTTGGTATTTCTACCGATTACTCTACTCGTCTAATTATCTAATCTAAGGTGTATGTAGTCTATGTCTAATTATTGTGTGCTCGTATGATAGTTTAAAGATGTGTTTACTTAGGTTTTATTACTCCTTAATTATCTCCTATTGATGGGTGAATTGTCACGTCCTTATTCTTAATCGCGTTGTGTGTCTAAAGTCATAGGGTATGCGTTTATCCCTAACTCTTTGAATTTACTAAAGGGTCTCGTCTACAATAACCTCTAGAAATTATAAACTCTAACTCTAAGGCACTCTTTGGGTGGTTTATCCTAAAACCGCTCTAGGTGTTATAGTCTAAGGTTCACAAAGATTAATCAAGCATTAATTACACAACGAATGACCTATCGCATTGCTAGATCATTAAACAATTAAGATAAGAGACAACCAATCAATATTTAATAATTAAGTTTCATATTCCCTAAGCAAACACACAAGTAAATTAGCCGGACATGGAGAACATGCAAGCATACACACAAATAATCAAAGACATAATTGAATTAATAAAGTAAAACACTTATCTTGGTGTAAGTTAGGGTTTAGAACCCAAAATACTGTACAAGACGATTTTGTTTCGCTTTTAGGTTTTACTCCAAAAGACTACACACAAATCTTGAAAATTGATTCTATATATAATATTACAAGTGCGACTGCCGTCACCTTATGAGTTGTGACGCCGGGTCGACGCCATTAGGGTTTCGCTTGGCCACGTTATCTTTTGGCGACGGCGCGCACCTTATGCTTGCGCCGCCCCTTCGATCTATGACGCCCTGATCAAATCTAGGTCGTCGAGTTGCGACGGCCTACTCTTAAAGCCCGACAATCCGCCACTTGAAAATAAGAAATTTGGCTTGTCGTCAACAAACCGCCTCGACGCGCCGCAGCTTAAGCAAAGGAAGCCGCCACCTTGTATTTCGCTGACTGGAAAGTGTCTCGATTATTGACTTTGGCCATTTTCTTCAGATATCCGCCCTTTTGTCCAAATAAGTGCCATTCTAGCAATTTGTCTTCAAGAGACCTAAAAAGTGAAAAGGAACGATATTAAGTAATAACGATACAAAAGTGATCAAATAAGGGCTTAAACGACCCCTCAAAAAGGTACATTTTAAACCTTATCAAATATCCCTACACTTGGTATTTGCTTGTCCTCAAGCAAATGTGCTTTTAGCCAATTAATTTATAAGTTAGGGGTCATGAAGCATTGGTTTAAAAACAGTCCACAACACATATAAGCCCCGCAAAAGTTATAACAAGCATGGAAATTACATACTAGCACCTCACATGGGGTGTTTGGATACTCACATCTCTCGGGTGTATATGAAGTATATCAAGTTGGAAATGGAAGATAAACACTCATTGACCGGTCCTAGTACATAGATTACCATAAGCTTGAGAATAGATCAAACCTCCATCGCTTTGGAGTAAGCACCTAGGAAAGACTATCAAAGAGGTCTTTAAAGGGTTGTAACGTTATGCTTACGGTAGGGAAACAAAGGGTTTGGTGGGATAGGCTATTTAGTGGTGGCAAGTCAAAAATCCCTATGTTACAAGCATACGAAGAATGGCATTGCTAAGCCAAGACTCGACACTCTAGACTCTAGATAACCGAAACAAACAAACATAAACTTAAAGATAGATGTAGGATGGTAGCCCGTATGTTTTTTTTTTTTTTTTTTTTTTCAACACTTTATTTTTTTCTTTTTCTCTTTTTCTATTTTTTTCGATTTTTTTTTTTTTTCATACACTTTTACTCTACCATCCTCTATGGTAACATCAAAATGATAGGGATTTATAGGCACATCCCTACACTTGAGTTTTTATTACTCTAACACTAATTTGAATTGAAAAGATCAAAACACTTGGGGTATATTATTACGAAATAAAGGAATTTAACGCTCCCTTCCAGGTATTAAACTTTAACTTTTCCCATGAGTCCCAATCGTCCCAAAAGCGGTACAAAGGATATGACTCTTAGCAACTCATGCAAGCAACTAGATAATTGAACTAAGGGTTTAGGGTGATAACAATAATGCACTAAAAGTGAGTGCATACGGGGTAGGCTAAGGCGATTTGGGTGTACATTTGGGGGTGTGGTGTAAACAATGCTCTTCATTGATATTCCGGAAAAACCAAAACATCACGAGAACCGCGAAAAGGATAGGCTCTGAGGGTTAACTAGGGTATCGTGTACTAAAATGAGTACAACGCAAAGGGTGTGGGGGAATTACTCAACCGATGTGGAAGAAGTAATTATATTACTGATCAAACAAGGGTTATCCTAATGCCTCTTATCATTTAGTTATTCCTAACTACACAAGTGTAGTCTTACTAGCGATCTCGGAATGCATCACAAAACAAGTTCTAGAATCTATTATACTACCGGTTCACACTCTAAGCATTAAAGATGAATGCTTTAAATCCTACTAATCTAAGGCTGCATCCTCACATTTTTAGGTGGAATTTAGGTGGTAAAGGGTTTTTGTGCTAGTCATGCAACTTCCTATCCGGGAGACGCTTTTGTTAAGACTAATGGCCCACTCCTATATGTCATAAAAAATTTTAAATTTGGTGCCAAAATTACCCTAACCGACATTTTCTCTTGGTTTATTACACAAATACAATTGGACAAAGCAAATAATCAAGGATAAGCATAGTTTTAAAGTTCTCGCTTATTTTCCCTCCCTACTCTTAAACGAACATTGTCCCCAATGTTCCCTAAAAGTATCAAAGTTATGATAATGGAAGGTAATGAAAAATGAAAGAAACTAATACTCCCTGATTAGCTCTCGGTAGGATCCAGGTGTAAAGTGGTGGTTAAATCCTTTCCAAGATAAATGTATGCGTGAAAAGCTCCTTCCAATCTTTTGTTTCTTCTTCTTGATAAATTAAACTCGCACACTTGAAGAAAACAAACAAAACCTTGCAAAATCTCGGTAATAATATATATAAGACTCGATTTAAACTAGGATATAATGCTTGTGGAATGGATGTTTACTGAATTTCGAAAATTAAGACTTGAAATTCCAAAAATTTTATAAGTAGATCGAAAACGAGAAAAAGTAATCGTTGTTTTACTCCTTCCCTCGACGCCGGCCGTCTGATCCGGACCGCCGTTATCCCGACACTAGTCTGCGATTTTTGGAAAATTTACATCTTTAGAATGAAAAATTTGAAAAACATCCATTATGACTCGATACAAGCATTTGACTCTAACAAACACACATATATATCTTTTAATTAATTGTTATTCTCATGTTTACGTTTCTTTTGAAAACGTGTGTAATCCTCCCTACACTTATCCTTTATGTAAAATACCTTTATATGTGATTAAGACGAGGTTAAAAAATAAAATAAAGCATTTTTACAAATTTAAACATGAGATTAATCAATCAATAAAAGATATATGACACTAACAAGCAAACAATTAAGCATGTGTTGCCTCCCACGAAGCGCTTTTCTTTATTTATGAATCTTGTAGCTAGACTCTCAAGTCGTGCTCTACGTAACTTCATTACCGTCACCTTCTTCTTCGCTTTCCTTCGTAAAGAGGCGTAGACGTTGTATGCTTACCGGACTCCTTGCCAACGTTGTCTATTATGGGTGACGGTTTTATCCTTTAGATTGGTTTCCTTTTATCAGAAAAGGCCCAAACCATCTTGGTTTGTTTCTACCTCGTAATGCCCTTATCCGAGATTTGTACAAAAGTTCCTTAGGGTTCTTTGTGCCTTTGTTATTGAAGTGGGATTATTTCCTAACTTCTTATCGGGTTTCCACAATGTTGCATACAGTCCTTGAACCATAAAATCCCTAAGCCCTTTTTCCCAATCATTCATTTTCTTCTCAATTACATTGCCAGGGGCTTGTGGATTTCCAACTGAATCATCTCCATAATCTAAGGGGATATCTTGGAATTATGGGTATCCTAGCGCACTCTTTTCCGCTTTTAAGTATCATGATGCCCTCCCGCATTTGATGGTTGCCTTGGCGGGCCGTAAATGGTGTCCCAAGAATGAGTGGCATGTTTCTATCTTCCTCAACATCTATGATCACGAAATCCACCGGATAAACGATATTAGCCACTTCTATTAAAACATCCATCATGATTCCTATGGGGTAGACATAGGTGTGATTAGCTAAGGATAGTCTAAGATCGGTCTTGGCTGGCTTCTCCCTAGTCAACTTGTTATAAATTGATAATTGCATTATGTTCACATCGTCCCCCGATCAGCTAAGGCATTTATATTATCAATGTCACCTATGCTACATGGTACCACGAAGTTCCTCGTGGTGTCTCGTTTTTTTGTTAATGGTTTTTAGAACCAACTCATACAGAGGTCCCATGTAGGCGCCATACTCTTCTTCCTGTTATTTTTCCTTCAAGGGCTTCCCTAAGAACCTCATTGTGCCTAAAGTTGTTTACTTGGTTTGCAATGGTTTTTCTGTTAATTTTGTGCTTAAGGTAGTACTCAATGGTCTCGGGCTCCTCATTAGGTTCGAATTCTCCCTTGCTTTCCTCTGTTTTCTTCACCTCAACCTTTCCATCCTCCCATAATGGAAATGGCGCAATAACGAAGTAGGAGGACAATCGTTGTCTTACTAGTACCTTTTAGGAACTTTTGTTTTGGTATATTCTTTTACCAGGTTCATCATTTCCATCATTTTTGCTTGCATTTCCTCTCTCTGCCTATAAACCTCCTCTTCAAATTTGGCTAATCTCTCGTATGAGTCAGCCTCAGACTAACAAGATTTGTTCCTTAAAGCTTGGTGAGAGTGGTATTGGGGAAGTAATGGGCGCCTCTAATTGAGGTTTTGCTCACGACTTGGGGATTCCAAAAGAGGTGTTGGATGGTTGGAGGAATTGGTGGAATTGACTTCCTCGAGGGATTTGTACTGCGAAGCTCTTTATGCCTTTCCATAAGATAATCAATCCTCCTCTCAATAGCACTCATTTGCCTCGGTGATGCCGAAGATTCAAGAGGAGTTGATATGGCATTAACCACGCAATGCGGGTTTGGAGATTCATTCCAATCTTCGTAGCTTTGATCAGCAAGCTCTTCTATAATATCCCAAGATTTTTCTACATCAAAGTCAGCCGAGCCTTCCACCGGTGGCTTGATCGATGGATCGTCGAGTGATGAAATCGATATGGTCATAGAAGATTTGGATTTGAAGCCAAAGATCAATGCCATGATGAGGGAGTTTACGGAGTAGGTCCTTGAATCGAGTCCATGCTGTTGAGAGACTCACCTTGAAGTTGTTGAAATGTTAAGATGTCTCATCTAAGTTTAGTGGTTCTTCCCGGTGGGAAAAATTGAGCAAGGAAGCGAGCAGTGAGATCATCCCAACTTGAGATGGAGCCCGTGGGAAGTCGCTCAAGCTAATTACTAGCTTGGTCCCGTAGAAAGAATTGGAAGAGACGCTGCACGCTGGTCTCCTCAGTAGTAGCATCAGGTCGATGGAATCGACAATTTAAGGAAATCCCTTAGATGTCGATTTGGATCTTCTAACGAAGTCCATGGAATGCACATCCGTTTTGCACCAACCGGATGGTGTCGGATCGCAGGGTCGTAGTTTGGGCTTGGTCGGGAAGCTCAATGGTGTTCCTCTAGCCTAGGTAGCTTGGTCTCGAGTATTCACCAAGAGTACAGGCTCTTGGCGGGTCATTTGGGGTGGGTTGATGAATGGTGGGTGGTTATCACCTTCCATGATGAAAAGTGATGGGATTACGAACAAAGGTCACGAAGAATGGGGATAGACTACGAGGAAGCTAAAAATAAGAAAAAATTTACTTGATAGGAATCAAGCAAAGAAACCTAAACGAGGTGGACTACTACTAGCTATTCTATTCATCAGCGCCAAATTTGATAACGCTACACGCCGTCTGGGTCAAAGGAAATTCTTTTCTTCGAGCAAGTTTTATAACACCCCAGCAAATGAACTAATCGTTGTAGTGTAGTATTAGGGTAAGCCACGGGTATTGATATCGTTCTCTAAGGGAATAGAAATGCGAGAAGTTACTACGCTAAGGTTGGGGTTGAGGAAGATTATTTTTTTATCTTTTTATGTTTTTAGAAAATGGAAAGGTACGAATCTCGGGGTTTGGAGTTGGGGGTTGGTATTTCTACCGATTACTCTACTCGTCTAATTATCTAATCTAAGGTGTATGTAGTCTATGTCTAATTATTGTGTGCTCATATGATAGTTTAAAGATGTGTTTACTTAGGTTTTATTACTCTTAATTATCTCCTATTGATGGTTGAATTGTCACGTCCTTATTCTTAATCGCGTTGTGTGTCAAAAGTCGTAGGGTATGCATTTATCCCTAACTCTTTGAACTTACCAAAGGGTCTCTCGCCTACAATAACCTCTAGAAATTATAAACTCTAACTCTAAGGCACTCTTTGGGTGGTTTATCCTACAACCGCTCTAGGTGTTATAGTCTAAGGTTCACAAAGATTAATCAAGCATTAACTACAAAACTAATGACCTATCGCATTGCTAGATCATTAAACAATTAAGATAAGAGACAACCAATCAATATTTAATAATTAAGTTTCATATTCCCTAAGCAAACAGACAAGTAAATTAGCCTAACATGGAGAACATGCAAGCATACACACAAATAATCAAAGACATAATTGAATTAATGAAGTAAAACACTTATCTTGATGTAAGTTAGGGTTTAGAACCCTAAAATACTTGCACAAGACGACCTTGGTTCTGTTTAAGTTTTACTCCAAAAGACTACACACAAATACTGAAAATTCGGATTCTATATATAATATTACAAGCGCGAGCATCGCCTTATGAGTTGCGACTGCCGTCGCCGTCATTAGGGTTTCGTCTTGGCCACGTTAGTCTTGCGGCGGCTTCACCTTATGCTTGTGGACGCCGCCCCTTCGCCTATGACGCCTCGATCAAATCTTGGCGTTTGAGTTGCGGACGGCCTACTCTTTTTAAAGTCGACACCGTCACTTGAAAATAAGAAATTTGGCTTCTGCGTGTCAGCCACAAAATGCTCCGACGGCTGCCGCAGTTAAGCGTTGACGGCCACCTTGTATTTCAGCAGCTTGAGTGTCTCGATTATTGACTTTGGCCATTTTCTTCGTATATCCGCGCCTTTTTGTCCAAATAAGTGTCATTCCAAAGAATTTGCCTTCAAGAGACCTAAAAAGTGAAAAGGAACGATATTAAGTAATAACGGATACAAAAGTGATCAAATAAGGGCTTAAACGACCCCTCAAAAAGGTACATTTTAAAACATTATCATATAGGAAAAATATGTGATAAAAAGTGCAATGTACTTTTTACCAAAACCGGTAGTAAGATATTAAAAAATGGCATAACCATAGGAAGAGGAATTAGGAAACATGGAGTCTATGTCATTAAAATCAGTAATGAACCTAAAGACAAACTTTGTCTTACCTCTATGGATGATACTTCGACCTTATGGCATTGAAGATTGGGTCATGCCAATATGCGACTTCTTCAATCGCTATCATCCAAAGATCTAGTAAGAGATCTACCTAGGTTAAAATATGAACATCACTTTTCTGATGCTTGTAATGTAGGAAAACAAGTTCATTCTAGTCACAAAGCTAAAAACATGGTGTTTACAACTAAGTGTCTATAATTACTACACATGGATTTATTTGGTCCATCCGCTATCCAAAGTTATGGAGGCAACTACTACACTTTGGTCATAGTGGATGATTACTCTAGGTACACATGGACAAATTCTTAAAGAACAAAACGGAAACGTTTAATTATTTTGAAATATTAAGCAAGAAAATCCAAAGACAACTAGGAAGTCCTATAATGTCTATTAGAACGGATCATGGTAGGAAATTCGATAATGAAGTGCAATTTGGAGCCTTTTGTGACACTAATGGTATTACTCACAACTTCTACTCCTCGACTCCACAATCGAATGGGGTAGTTGAAATAAAGAATAGAACCCTACAAGAAATGTGTCGCACCATGCTAAATGAGCAATCCATACCTCAAAATTTTTGGTGCAATGTCGTTGATACTTCAACGTACATACTTAATCGAGTCTTAATTAGACCAATTTTAGGTAAAACTCCATACGAGTTACTTCGAGGCAAAAAGCCTACGTTAGATCACTTTAGAGTCTTTGGTAGCAAATGTTTTCTTCTTAACACTAAAGATTAACTTACAAAATTTGATCCTAAATCAACCGAAGGTATCTTTCTAGGTTACTCTCCTAATAGAAAAGCTTACGTCATATTAAATAAAGAAACAATGAAGGTAGAAGAGTCATTAAATGTAAAATTTGATGAAAGTCCACCCAAACCCTCTCCACCTCTTGTCGATGACGAGATTGTAGAAAGTGAAGCTATTGTAATAAAGAAAAAGATAAATGAAGAAGAAGAAGAAGAAGAATCTTCAAATAATGAACTCAAAAACATTAAAGAGTCCAAAGATCACCTCGTAGACAAGGTCATAGGAAAGTTAAACGAAAGAACCTTAAGGTCTCAAGTTCAAAATCAAAGTAGCTTATTTTGTTTTGTTTCAACCATAGAACCTAAGAATACACAAGAAGATGAAAGTTGGGTAATGGCTATGCTAGAAGAATTAAATCAATTTGTTTCTAATGATGTTTGGACACTTGTCCCTCCACCTAGTAATTAAACCGTAATAGGAACCAAATGGGTTTATAAAAACAAGTTAGATGCAAACGGAGTAGTGTCTAGAAACAAGGCTAGACTCCGGGTTTCATCGATTTTGAAAAACCTAAACATGTGTATAAGTTAAATTAAGCCCTTTACGGTCTTAAACAAGCTCCAAAAGCTTGGTATGATAGACTTAAGTCATTCTTAATCAAACACAACTACACCATGGGGTTAGTTGATAACACACTTTTTACTAAGAAAAGAGAGTCACACATAATTATTGTTCAAATATATGTAGATGATATTATATTCGGATCCACTTTTCAAGACATGTGTGATGATTTCTCTAATAAATTTTTAAACAAATCAAGCTAAAAAATATATTTTAACACATACAATTAATACACAATTTAATTCACCTCTTCACCAAAATATACAACTATTTAACCCCAATGTACAATCAAATCAAGCTAATAAGCCAAGCACTAAAAAATAAATCCCTTAGGCTGTGATCGATCAATTTGGTCGCCGATGTGGCCGTATGAGGGTCAAACTCGGTTGGCTTCTTCAAAATTAACGAAGGGTTCGTCCCTTCAACCGATAACTCGGATATTTTTGGAGACTAACCACTTAAACTCGAGTTACCACAAGATAACCGAACCAAGTGGGTTTAATCAAGACTATAATAAGTACAAGAAAGTCCAACCAAAAAAAAGAAAAAGAAAAAGACAAATCAAACTTATTGTCTACAGCGAGCAATAAGATCAAACCACTCTCCATCTCACAATCCTAACTAACAAAAGCTTCACATCATTAAAAAAAAAAAAAAAGATGATATCCGATTGTGTTATCTCTTATACAAATCTTAAAATATTATTCTTAGCTTGAACATCAAACTCATCATTGATCTTAAAAAGAAACAAAACATCTAAGTCACGCCTACCCAAGACTCTTGCCTGTTACAAAGATCTTGATGCCAAAATCTGTGGGACACTACTAACGAGAACAAAAGTCATAGAGTGTGTTTGAGTACTTGGTTATCTTTAACAGATTGAATTAGATGTGGTGATTTTTTATGGGTTTGAGTTCGAACTAAACAAAAAGAGAAGAAGAAAGTTTGTGTTAGGAGGCTCCAATTTTGGAGTTATAAGGTGGGAGACGTTTGTGATGTATGGAGTAATAAGGATGGAAGTGTTGACGGCAATGGTGAAATGAAGATAGATGGGGTTGTGTGATTGTTTAAAAATTTATTAGGGTTAGCTGTTTCTTGGTATTAATATACTTATAAAAGTAGGGTTGTTAATTTGGGTTGGTTGCATTTTTTAATCCGAAAATATGGTTAGTTTATGGTTAGCTAATTTTATTTTATGGTATAGAGTTGTTTTGGGCTATGAATTTTTTACATAAATTTTGGATTTGGACTAAATAATTTTTACGGGGTTTAACTATCTTTTTGGGATACCTTTGTGTTGTTTGATTGGTTGGGAGTTATTTTTCGAGATCACGTTTCGTCACGAGATCCCTTCATGATATTGAGAAATTTTGGTCATTTGATTGGTTTGATAAATCACGATGTCCACTTATTTGACTTCATGAGTCGAGATGGTTGGTTGGTTGCATGATTCGCAAAGTTGTTTTAATTTAAATTATCATTATTTGTACGGTTATTGTTAAAAAAAACATGTAACAAAACAAAATTTGTTTGCCGCAAAATATAGTCACAGGGTATCCGTCGCTGCATCTCACGAGTACCCTGCTAGTAAGCTATAAGTAAAGAGGGTTTTTTTTTTATAAATATATTTATTTCTAATTTTACTTAGGTTATTCAAAAAGTTTTGTTGTGCATATACTAGAACGGAAGAGTGTAATTTGTTGATTATTTTTGTACGGTCATCCATTATTATTCAATGAAAAAAGAAATTTCTCTTATATTGATTTGTGCAGATTTTGCTTTTTGAAATTTAGATACATGAAATTAGCATAAGAAAGACATTATAAAATTGCTTTGTTACAAATGAAACTAAAACCCATGTTAATTTGTAACAAATTTGGACAAATAGACTAATGGCATGAATTTTGGGTTATTGTTTAATTTCAACTTTTTATAAAAGTCATTTTATCGTTGACGATTAAAAACTAACGAAGGAAGTCACGGTAAGAATCATCCAAGCGAGTTAAACCAAGTCAGGGTACTAAGAGATTCATTTTTTATTTTTCCATTTAACGGTACCATTATCCACCCTTAAGAGTCTAGTAGGTACCATTATGCACAAGGGTCTAGGGTACTAGAGGACTCGGTTAGACAAATTCCGTGTAGCAAAATGCATTTTGACCCATCTGAAAACCATCTACAACATTTAAGTACTCGTTAACAAATCACATCAAAAATGATAAAAATAAAAGTTTAACATAAAACAAATTATTTTTAAAGAGCTCTTCGATGAATGGAAGAAATAAAAGAAGCCTCAGGCAGCCTAGTTATCTTCAAAATAATATCAGTCGGTAATTCCAACATAATATTTTTACAATCATCACTGGCTTCTTCATTTCTTCCTACAGAGGAAAACGTAAAAACAAAAACATCACAACAAAACTGTTTTATTAAACTTTCTATATTACAAGAAAAAAAATGATCCAAAAATTTAAAAAAAAATATATATTTAAAAAATGACTAAAACCATTTGGAGCCGGACACAAACTCATTTTACCACACATGTCCTTAAAAAATTAAAAAAAATAAATCCATTCTCTTGCTAAAAAATGCCATTTCAAACGTTTAAAAACAATAAAACTATTTTACTATGAAATTATCTATTATGAGTAACTTTTAACTAAATCCTAAAATAATCATAATCAAATGCACAAACGCTAGTAATAAAACCATAAGACTGGCCAATTAAAACAAAGTTGGTGTTCTGATTAAAAAAACTCAATATGAAAAATAAAGAAAAAATCATAAAATCAACAGTTTGAAAGAAAAAGGCACAATATCAATTAAACAAATCTTAAAGCCCTTTTAAAAAAAGTAGACCAAAATCACACAAATTTACGCTGGAGTTTAAGGTTGTTTTGTACAACTTTAAGGCTGTTTAAGAGGGTGGTTAAGGTTTGTGTTGAGTTGTTTTGGAAGTTCGCCTTGGTAGATTAAGGTTATTAGGTCGTTTGAGGTATTCGACTCATGTTTTAAAAGTTAAACACGATCAAATAGTAGATCTATCATCAAATACCTCAAACAGCCTCACAACCTTAATCTATCATCACTAAGATATTAATTTAGGAAGATTCAAAATCAAGTATTTGGATTCAGATTGGGAAATGTGCAAACATCCACAACTAACTTTCTTATACGAGGATTTAAAGCCATTTTAACATTATTTCTAAATTTTTTGCGAAAAAATGTTAGTAGAGAAATATGTTTTGGGACTTTTTAAGAAAAGCACAATCCCACTCACAAAACACAAAATATCATCACTAAGATATTTTAACTTTTTGTATGTACTTGAAAAAGAGGTTAAATGAAAGAAAGTATGAAGCCTCAGGCAGCCTAGTTATCATCAAAATAATAATATCAGTCGGTAATTCCAACATAATAATTTTAACATCATCACTGGCTTCTTCATTTCTTTCATTCACTAAAAACATTTGAACAAAAAAAAAGTAATCAAAAGTATACAGCTAGTGAATAAGAAAAGAGATGCATTGAAAAGAAAATGTAGTAGGTTAGAGATGAGATGTGTGACAACATCATGGTGTATATATATGTAGTGAGATGTAAAGTTGTAAACCCTAATTTTTTAGGTTAAAGTATTGGGCTTAAATTGGCCCATGGTAGCTTGTTAAAACCCATAAGCTAATGTTGCTACGTGGTCTTTAAAAAAATTCGGCCCATGAAGTCAATTTATGCCAATGTTGTCAACTGTCAAGTATAAGGGCGTGTTTGTTTGTTGAAAACTTGTCTTGCTAGTCTCTTATTCTTACCGAGTTAGATGCGGTGACAGGTAGTTAGACATTAGCGTTGTTTGTTTTTTTTCTTTTGAGTCATATCCAGTCAGACATATAACATCTTACTTAATAAAAGATGAGGGATTGTCTTATTGTCTCATACTCGATAAGAGATTGAAAACTTGTATTAATATAATATATTTGATGGTTTATTAACTATTTATATTTATGATAAAAAAAATCTTGTTTCATATTTACATAAGTATTTATTATCGCATTTCGTTGTTTTAGTAAATAAATTGCACAAACGAGCACTTAAAATCATTCGGACAATTCTACAAAAACAAACAACATTATTTCGTTCAGATTTAAACTTTCTAGCCACCTCTTACAGGTAAGATGTGATAGTCAGATTCAGACCTAAAACATCTTAATCAAACAAACATAGCCTAAGATTTCATATATTTAAGGGTGTTTATCGGTTGTTCAGTTAGTTTGGTTAAATTTATTGTTTTAGTGAAACAGAATTGAACCAAATTCAAGTTGAATTAAACCGAATTGAATACTGAATTTGAATTTGTTTATGTTTTTGGTTGACATGAATAACCGAATTGCATAATTTATATTTTTTCATTTAATTATACATATTTTTAACACCCAAAAACATATCAAGGCTAAAAATGTTATAGTTATACTGTGAAAGATTTTTCATATGCCAATGAATTTGATCCGCCTCGATTCGATCAATAATGGGATTCTTGGCTAAAGAAAGGTTATGTGACATGGACTCCCAACCCAACTCGTTCGGTCGGTTGGCCCACCTAAGATATTCAAAAATGATCGATCGATATGATCAAATTTGAAAAAGTGTGTTTAATAATATATATATATATATTTATGTGAATTCTTTCGGTTTCATTAAAACCATATCCAAACCGAAAACCAAATATTTAATTTGGTTTAGTTCAGTTTGATAAATTCGCTTCGGTTTCGGTTTCGATTAAGGTATTACCCGATTTGAACACCCCTACATATACTACTAGAAATTATATCAAATTTATTTTTCATCAGTTCGGTTTCGGTTAAGGTATTACCCGATTTGAACACCCCTACATATACTACTAGATATTATAAAGTATTGTGACATATACCAAAAGGCTTATGTCACAATACCTTAAGGTATTACTCGATTTGAAGACCCCTACAAATCGATTTGACATAAGCCTTTTGGTATATCTTAACATGAGGTATTATTGTGACATAAGCCTTTTGGTATATGCTGTCAGTTCAAAAACTATGAAGATTATATAGAAATGTACCTGTCCAAAATTATCGATGAGAAACCCTTCGAGAAGAATATAGTATATAGTTCTTCATTTGTTGTCCATTGTATACTATCATCTGATAGCTTAATTAAATTTGCATAATCTTTGGGTAACTTATTTTCGCAGTATGTGTCCAAGTATATCTTGAGTTGCATATCCAAATTATTTTGGTCTTCTGCATTTTCATGCGTCTCTTCTTATATAAACGTGTGCGGTATTGAATTAATCCCATTAAATAAGTTTGGTACTTAAAAATAGAGTAAATTACACTGTTCATCTTTGTGGTTTGCGTTGATCGCAGCCGTTAGTCCTTTGACCAAAATAATTGCACTATTCGACTTTAAGTGACAAACGTTATGCGCCGTTTGTCCCTCCCTCTAACGGAGCTCACTAACGCTCGTTAACTTGTTTTCCCATAAGGGTATACTCGTCATTTCGTAATCATAAGGACGAACGGTGTAATTTACTCTTTTTGTCAATTTTGATACGTTTACATCCATTTTTTACGCTTTCGTCCGTTTTTCTTACGTTTTCATACATTTTCATTCTTTTTTGTACGCTTTCATCCGTTTTTATACGTTTTCATCCGTTTTTATACGTTTTCGTCCGTTTTTATATCTTTTCCTTACCTTTTTATCTCTTTCAATATGTTTTCATACGTTTTCTTTCCTTTTTTTACGCTTTCGTCCGTTTTTTACGTTTTCGTCTTTCTTTACGTTTTACTTCGTTTTTCTACGTTTTACTCCGTTTTTAACGTTTTCGTCCATTTTTTACGTTTTCGTCCGCTTTTTTACGTTTTTGTCCGTTTTTTACATTTTGGTCCCCTTTTTTATGTTTTTGTACGTTTTTTTTACGTTTTCCTTTTTTTACGTTTTCCTTTTTTTTGTTTTACTTAGTTTTTTTTTACGTTTTCATCAAATTTTTTACATTTTCGACTGTTTTGTTACGTTTTCATCCGTTTGTTTACGTTTTAGTTCATTTACGTTGTCCATTTTACGTTTTAGTCTTTTTTTGTTTTACTCTTTTACGTTTTCATCTATTTTTACATTTTCGCTTTTGTTACGTTTTCCCCGTTTGTTTATATGTTTAGTTCATTTTTTTACGTTTTTGTCTGTTTTTTTTACGTTTTCGTTCATTTTTTGCATCTGTATTTTTACGTTTTGGTATGTTTTTTTACGTTTTAGTATGTTTCTTACATTTTCGTTCGTATTTTTACATGTCCGCCCGTTTTTTTTACATTTTACTCAGTTTTTTTACGTTTTCGTCAAATTTTTTTAACGTTTTCGTATGTTTTTTTACATTTTTTACCTTTTGGTATGTTTTCTTAGATTTTCGCCCCTTTTTTTAAGTTCGAGTCCGTTTTCGTCATTTTTTTTACGTTTTCATCTGTTTTCTACGTTTTCTTATGTTAGGAAAACGTACGAAAAGGTTAGAGAACATAAAAAGGACGAAAACATAAAAAAAAGCGGATGAAAACGCACTCAAACGTAAAAAAATGGACGAAAACGTAAAAAAAACCAGAAAAAACGTAAGAAAACAGACGAAAACGTAAAAAAAACGACGGAACGTGAAAAAACCGATGAAAACGTGAAAAAAGGACAACAACGTAAAAAAACGGTTGAAAACATAAAAAAATGCCAAAAACGTAAAAAAAAAAAAATGAAAACGTAAAAAAAAATGACGAACACGTACAAAAACGGACCGAAACGTAAAGAAACGGATTAAAA
The DNA here is from genome assembly GCA_910596185.1 of Chrysanthemum makinoi. Taxonomy (NCBI): domain Eukaryota; kingdom Viridiplantae; phylum Streptophyta; class Magnoliopsida; order Asterales; family Asteraceae; genus Chrysanthemum; species Chrysanthemum makinoi. The sequence continues at coordinate 51,931,250 of OU343222.1, read as the reverse complement.
CTTAAGAAGACGGATGAAAACGTAAGAAAACAGACGAAAATGTAAGAAAACAAGCAAAAACGTAAAAAATCGGCCGAAAACTTAAAGAAACGGAGCAAAACGTAAAGAAACGGACGAAAACGTAAAAAAACATATGAAAACGTAAAAAAATGGTCGAAAACTTAAAAAAAGGTAGAAACGTAAAAAACGGACAAAAACATAAGAAACCGGACTAAAACGTAAAATAACAGATGAAAAAGGTAAAAAAAACAGACGGAAACGTAAAAAAACAAACGAAAACGTAAAAATATGGAGCAAACCGTAAAGAAACGGATAAAAACGTAAAAAAACGGACGAAAACGTCAAAAACAGACGAAAACGTAAAAAAACGGAGTAAACCGTAAAAAAAGGGATGAAAACGTAAAAAAAAATGGACGAAAGCATAAAAAAACGGATGAAAACTTATAAAAACATTTGAAAACAGATAAAGACGTTTGAAAACAGATAAAAACTTAAGGAAAATGTATAAAATGGACGAAAACTTATAAAAACGGATGAAAACATATAAAAACGGATGAAAACATATAAAAACGGACGAAAGCGTTCAACAACGGATGAAAGTGTATGGAAACGTAAGAAAAACGGTCGAAAGTGTAAAAAATGGATGAAAACGTATAAAAACTGTCAAAAAGAGTAAATTCCACCGTTTACACCGTTCGTCCTTATGGTTGCGAAATGACGAGTATACCCTCATGGGAAAACAAGTTAACGAGCGTTAGTGGGCTCCGTTAGAGGGAGGGAAAACGGCGCATAACGTTTGCCACTTAAGGTCGAACGGTGCAATTTTTTTTGTCAAAGGACTAACGGCTACGGTCAACGCAAACCACAAGGACGAACACTGACTCTTAAAAATGCAATATATTTATCTTTACTTTTTATAGAGCATTTTGTACTTTTTAAAGATGAAAGTCTCAATTTTTTAAACTTACACATCTAACTATATTTAGTAATTCATGTAATTAAATTATACACTATACTAATTGCATTATAATGTACACTAATGACACATTAAATTTTAGTATTGAAATGAATGTTACAAACTTGCAGTATTACGAATTTATAGTTGTAAATTTTATCATAAACACTCAAGTTTTCCTAAGTTCAAATAAATATAATTATAGATATCTATATTTGTATTAATATATTATACGAAAATTTAAACACGTATTTACTCTTTTAGAACTATCACCGGTAAACCGTCAAATACTAACTATCATTGCATTAGGGCTGAGCATCGCCTCAAAACTGTCAAAACTGTCCTGAACCGCACTAGAAGAATACGCACACGGACGGACCTATGTTAGAAGTATGGGGGGTCGTTGCCCCCCATGGCTAGCCGAAAAAGTTGAGATTAGAACTATCACCGGTAAACCGTCAAATACTAACTATCATTGCATTAGGGCTGAGCATCGGCTCAAAACTGTCAAAACTGTCCTGAACCGCACTAGAAGCATACGCACAGGGACGGACCTATGTTAGAAGTGGCTAGCCGAAAAAGTTGAGATTATAGTGTAATTTTTTTAATTTTGACTATTTTTCGAAAGTGACCCCCACCAAAAACTCAAATTGCCCCCCACCCACATACTAAAATCCAACATTTAACACTCTAAAGCGTTATAAATCATTCATCTCTAAGTAAAAATGCACGATTTATCATTACGAACTTAGTTTTTTCTTTCACATTTTATTGCTATTGTAGAAAAAAAATTTTGCCCCCCACATTTTATTTTTCTGGGTCCGTCACTGCATACGCATCAGACTATTCACTAGTATCATTATGATTGTTTTCTTGAGCTATAAAATCTCATCATAGTCAAAATGCTCAACATACAGGTCTACCATTTATTCTCATACCCTACTATTAAAAACTGCTCTACAGCTTCATCACTTAAGTTCTTTAATGCCAACGTTTAAAGCCATGTTTGGCTTACAATAGTATAACCCCATAACTAAGTTATGAACCAACCTTCTTACAATCTCTCTTAAATCATCATAAGACATTCTTTCAAAGTTAACATCAATTATTTGTTTTAAATCTCCTTGGACATACCTCAAAAGATCAGCTCTGAAAATGCCATCATGATGTAGATTCACAATAAAGACGAATTGATGAATGACATGCAAATAAGAAAATACTGTATATAACTTAAAAATAACATTGTCACACATGAACGTCTTACATCAAACTGAAAAGGTCACTTTAAAATAGTTTAGCTGATATGACAAGTACAAAACCAAACTAACTTAAATAAATTATTAAACAATATTACAATACATTACAAGTAAAGATAGGCGGCTTCTACGGACAACCCCAAGTAAGTTTGAACTCAGAGAAAAACCTGACAAGAGGAAGTGTTCCATCAAGCATACTTAACGAAGCACTAGTTAGTTTTTCCCATTTTCCGTATCTACCATTTCTTATCTCACCATATCTTAGGTGTTGCCCAGACACCTTTCCAGTTTTATTTTTCCTCACCGCCATTTTTATTAGCTTTAAGAAGTAGGTAGCAACTTTGAGCCTCAACTGACCTTCTGCCTTTACATACATGGGTTGGCAAATAGAAAAAAATGCATCAAAGAGTAGTAAGTTATCCCACAATCCGTCGCTTGAAAATGATTCAAAAGACAGATTTTCAACATTTGTAGCCGGAAACGGGACCCTTGTTCTCACATCATCAATGTTGAATGGCACTAGACCAGCTGATTCATAAATTATTATTTCAATGTTAAACTTGGATGATAAATTGAGTGTTTCCCATATCTTAAGAAACAGCAAATGATCTATTGGATTATTCAACGTCAGACTTAGCTCAATTTGCTCAGGAGCCATGGTTGGAAACAAGAGACTAGGCATTAAATCACTTTTGTAGACGAAAAAAAGTAATTTGGGAGCATTAACTTGTACCTTGATTGGAATAAGTTGCCACGGTTGTATCTCCAATCTTTGCAACGTAGCACAACTGATATCCATGATCTCCACCATACAACGCATGATAGTAATGGTCAAACTCTCAAGAAAAGGGAACTTGGACTTGATCATGTCAGAAAATGCATCATTGAAGTACACATTCATTAAATATAACTCTCTCAAGCTCCTTATCGAATCCATCTTGAATAATACAGGCCTATCCCGTAATAACCCAAATACGTCGTAATAAAACGAGGTTAACGAGCGAAGACTTGGGACATCATAAATTTCAACATTATAAATTTCCAAAATATCAATATATTTTCCTGGAGCTATTTTTAACTGCTGAAGATAACGGAGGTTATTTACCTTGATTTTCTTCAAGCCCTCAGTAAATTTGATGTTGATCTTCTCAAGTAACTTACAAGTAGATAGAAGGTTATGAAGTGCCTCTTCACTGATGTGTACTTCAAGCCCTCAGTAAATTTGATGTTGATCTTCTCAAGTAACTTACAGGGAATGGTTCTTCTTGGAAGAGAACCCCATGTGAAGGGGATAATCGAGTTTTATACTTAACGTATTTAGGTTTTCACTTGAGAATATCTCATCTGGCAAAGTAAATGAAGCAATGTCATCAAAGATAGTAAGGCGAAGCTCCTTGAGACATCTTTTGGAAGCTACGATCTTAAGCCATTTTTCAACACGAGTAGCCGACTTTTGCTTGTGTATGGCAAAGTGAAGATCACAAGTTATGATTGGTATATTGTCCTGGTGATACCTTCGTATAGTCCGTCTGATCAACGTCATGTACCTTCTTTCCTGTTGTTTGCTGAAAGGCTTGTCAGATCGACAAAGCCTGAGAGTGGGGATGGTAGACCAAGCGTGTAGCCATGACTTTGACAAGATGGAGGTGCGGGCTGCATCTTTTGCCGGCAACAGTGACTGTATATGTTGAACCAACTCCGGAACATCTTCTAGTTGTTGTGTGTGGATAAGCCTCATTCTCTTCGCTTCCTTCATCTATTTAAGGGGTGCCACAAGAATAACAAAAGACAATGAAAGAGATGGTTATGTTTAATATACAAATAAACACATAAGTCACAATTCTGTTTCGTTAAACAGTTTAAACGTAAAATAATTACTCTCCAAAAACTAGCAGACATATGAGATAGAGGAACATGTTGAATCGATTCTGTATCCAGTGTTTTAAAACGTGCAGGAAGAAACTCTCCAAGTCCTCAACAACTTTGCATCTAAGCTAATAGGGTGGAATCTAAACGATGATATCATCAAATTTGGTGGCCTCAGGGCTGCTAGTGACTTATTATGAGTCAACCAATCAGCTCTACAGATCGAAAGTATCCATTAACTCAGTTTCACTTACGGAACTGCCTTGTATCCACTAGAAAATAAAAAAGAAACGAACTTCTCATCTACCCTTGTTTGATTTAACTTAAAGAACTGCCGTGTTAACAAATACATAGCAATAAAATAAAACATCAATTCGGTGTATTTTACCAATTTTACTAACATAAAAAACACAAACTTTGAATTCAACAGATTACGGTGTTATGATTTACAGAATATTAATTCAAAGTTTCGATTTTACATTGTTTAGGGACATAATAAACATTAATTCAAAGTTCTGATAAGAAAATTAAAAATTAGCTTAAACTTGAAAATCGTAAGACTAAGTGGGTGTTTGTTTTAGCTTTTATAAGGTGCTTATGAGCTTATCAGCTTTTATAGCTAAAATAAGCTTATCAAAGTGTTTGAATAAGCAAATAAACTTAAGCTTATGAGCTTATATAAGAGGGTTTCAATAAGCCCATTTTGTATGGCTTACTAAGGGGGACTTGGGATTATATGAGATGTGTTATAGCAAAGGATAATTTTACCCTTATTGTAAATTATTATAAGGATTCTTTCATATACACTTAGGGGATGTTTGGTACACATGAATAGAAAGGGAAGAAAGGAATAAGTGACATTTCTCTTGTTTGTTTGATGCAGGGAATAGGAATAGAGAATCAAAAACTGATTCTCATTCAACCAAATTCATTCTCAAAAAAAAATAAAGAATGGAGAAAATAGAGAAAAAAAGCGGAGCATCAGTAATCTCTATTCTTGATGAGAATCATGTCATTAATTGAAATAAAAGGGTATAAATTAATAATGGCACGTGACTAGCACATTGTGTCATATGTTTTCAATTTCATCAAAACCCTACCGTCCTTTTTCACCCTTTTTATGATGATTTTGTACGAATTGGGTTTAACTAGTTACATATTTGTTTATTAATTTTTTTAAGTTGGTGTAACTGATTTCATTTTCCATTGTTTCAATCATTTTAATATATATTCTTTAGTGCGAATTTCATTTGGAGATACAAATAGATGATTCTCAGATTGTTCATTCATCATTTCAATGTTTTTTTATCTTTATCTTTTTATGTGTGCTTTGGATTTATTGTTTTTTTAATTAGCTAACTTTTTAGATATCAACAATTGCATTATCGATAGATGAGTCAAGGTGTTATAAACTAAAATACCACTGGATCACAAATATATATGTTAGAATTTTGCTTCCTGATCATGGTATTGTCACAGTTATGAGTATTTGAGAAAGATAATTCATTTGATTAAACATTCACATTTCACTCCACAATTAGCCAAACATGAGAATCGTTTCTACTGCATATCCTTCATGTTGATTCTATTTATGTGCCAAACACTTGAATATGTTTTCTTTCTTCAACCTCATTCTCTTTCTTTGCAATTCCATTCTACGCTCCAATTCTATTCTCCGGGATTCCATTGTACCAAACAGGCCTTTACAGGTCTTTTTTTCACTTTACCATCATAAGGTGGTGCAAACAGTTGAGTATATCAATTACCAGTAATTTTTAACAGCCTAATACAAACACTCAACAACATAAGCTTATACGAACACCTCCTAACCTATCTCGCAAATAGTAAAAAGATCCCGACTTTGCATTAAAGCTTGTTTAAGCTTAAGTTTACCGTCTTATACATACCCCATTTGAAAAGCTTATGCTTAATTGCTTATCCAAATAGCGTAATAGCTTTTTGAAAATAAAAAAAGCAATTAAGTTGCCTATCTAAACACCCACAGAGTGAATCAAACAGCTAAAAATGCAACTATCTAGCAAATAGGAAAAAGACCCAAACTTGGGTGAATTTCTAGTGTCGAGGGTGGGCGATTTCTATCAAACTAATAAAAACTATACACAGGGAGTGTTTGGGTTAACTTGAGTCTACTGTCTTGGACTATACATTCCCATTGGAAAAGCAGGCTTATGCTTAATAATAGCTTATCTCCCAACCTACAAATAAGCTTATTCTAAAGACCTTAATTAGCGAGCCAAACAAATCAAAATGCTTTCTCAATTGACAAAATTTTTATTTGCCAAATTCAACACCCTGTCTAAGCTCATTATTGCTTCCTTTAAACCAGTGCTTTCTTAGTAATAGATAAATCACACAAAAATTTTATAACTAAAATAAAGAATAAAAAGACAACCTAATTCCAAGTTTTGATAAACAAAAAATTAAAAAATTTTACCTTTTGAAACTTTGTGAAGGTTGAAACTACGGTTCTGTTGTTGTATAGATGATGATACAATAAAGAGGAAGGTCGGCGCCAGCGCGTTAAGCCACGGTTTTTTGTCTTTGAAATATGCATTTTTTGAGTTACTATTTTTTTTCTTTCCATTGTTAAGCCCATTTATTTTATTTTAATTATTTTTAGTAAAGGGCTATGAGCCCATGTAGCTATTTGTTACCGTGCTGAGTTACCGGTTCGATCACCGGGTCAACCCGATCTTTAATAAAAAAAAAACAAAACAAATCCAAGAATTCAAAAATAAGTGATATATAAAAATCACTACTATTTCATATATTGAGCCTAAATGGTCGAATCCACCTTTTTCTTATCTACTAGAAAGATGGCTTTATGGGGATCGCAAAAAGAGGACTACACCTCCAACTGGCTTAGGGTGGTTTCGATATCCGGGTTGGGACAAACCATGAATGCTAGAACATGCCGATGCGTGTTATGCTATCGGTTATGTGTCCCCCTTTTTTCTACTCAGATGCCATGCTCAACTTGTTCCAGGGTATTTGTTGGTGAAATTTATGGGGACCACGCGGTATCCTGTACTGGTATCATTGGGATTAAACACCGGCACAATGTGGTGCGCGATACCCTTGTTGACATATGCTTTCGGGCTGGGGTCTCGGCTCATAAAGAGGTTGACATTGGGCTCTGCGGTGATAGGGACAAATCCTTACGCCCGACTGATATATTGCTCTATTCTTGGGACGGCGAGCAAGATGTATGTGTCGATTTGACAGGGTCGTCTCCCTTGACACAAACTAATATGGTTGACTTCGCACCGGATCGGCGGTGTTGCAGGCGTAAGCGTGTCAAGTATGAGGCTAATGTGTGGACATCGGATATAGGTTTCTCCCCTTCTCATTTTCTTCTTTTGGAGAGCTTGAGAAGGATGCGGTAACCCTACTAAAGCGCATCCGAAGTTTCTCGTTGACTCAGGAGATTGGTGCGTCTGCTAAACATATTTTTAGTATGATTAGCTTTGCTATAGCTAGAGGAGTGGGGCCCCAATTAGTTTCCCTTCTCATTTTCTTCTTTTGGAGAGCTTGAGAAGGATGCGGTAACCTTACTAAAGTGCATCTGAAGTTTCTCATTGACTCAGAAGATTGGTGCACGTACTGCTAAACATATTTTTAGTAGGATTATCTTTGCTATAGCTAGATGAGTGGGGGCCCAATTAGTTTCCCGGCTCCCCACTAATTTCTTGTAAATCCTATAAATTTCTAATGAAGTGATGTTTTATAAAAATAAAAATAACAATAACAATAATAATAATAACAATAATAATAATAATAATAATAATTTTTTAACTATAATAATAATTAAAAATCACAAATTTAATATAAAATAGTTATTACAAAATTAATTATATATTTAAATATTTGTATATAATATAAAAGTAATACTATAAACTAATTATTATAATAATTATTTATTTTTTTAAAATTAGATAGTATATTAATAATAATTAATAATAACGATAAAAGATAAATACTGATATTTAACTGGTAAAAATCTGAATTACATCGTAATTCAACACATTCAATTAAGTTTGCTATTTAATCTAAATTACATCACTGGACGTAATTGGTTGTAATCCAATTACATTTCCTTGCAAACCAAACACCCAATGTAATGTAATCTGAATTACAATTCCATCAATCCTGCCAACCAAACAAAATTGTAATGTAATATAGATTACAATTACAACAGATTACGTCGATATCCAGCAAACCAAACGGCCCCTAAGTGCGTATATGGTCCATGAGTGAGACCACATATGCAATAAATATTTGTAAACAATTTACTTAATAATAATCATCCCCAAATTGACAAATACAAAACCAAACCAACTTTAATACTCCGTAAATTAGTAAGCAATATTACAATACAAGTAAAGATAGGCGGCTTCTACGGACAACCCCAAGTAAGTTTGAACTCAGACAAATACCCGACAAGTAACGAAGAACTAGTTAGTTTTTCCCATTTTCCGTAACTACCATTTCTTATTTCACCATATTTTAGGCGTTGCCCAGACACCTTTCCAGTTTTATTTTTCCTAGCCGCCTTTTTTATTAGCTTTAAGAAGTAGTTAGCAACTTTGAGCCTCAACTGACCATATGCCTTTACATACACGGGTTGGCAAATAGAAAAAAATGCATCAAAGAGCAGTAAGTTATCCCACAATCCGTTGCTTGAAAACGATTCAAAAGACAGAGTTTCAACATTTGTAGCCGGAAACGGGACCCTTGTTCTCACATCATCAATGTTGAATGGCACTAGACCAGCAAATCCATAATTTTTTATTTCAATGTTAAACTTGGATGATAAATTGAGTGTTTCCCATATCTTAAGAAACAGCAAATGATCTATTGGATTATTCAACGTCAGACTTAGCTCAATTTGCTCAGGAGCCATGGTTGGAAACAAGAGACTAGGCATTAAAGCACTTTTGTACACGAAAAAAGGTAATTTGGGAGCATTAACTTGTACCCTGATTGGAATTTCTCGCGGCGATTGTATCTCCAATCTTTGCAACGTAGCACAATTGATATCCATGATCCCCACCTTACAATGCTTGATTTCAAGGGTCAAACTCTCAAGAAAAGGAAACTTGTATTTGATCATGTACGAAAATGCATCATTGAAGTACACATTCATTAAATATAACTCTCTCAAGCTCCTTATCGAATCCATCTTGAATAATACAGGCCTATCCCATAATAACATTGCTGCGTCGTAATAAAACGAGCGAAGACTTGGGACATCATAAATTTCAACATTATAAATTTCAAACATACCATCATAATTTCCTGGAGCTATTTTTAACTGCTGAAGATAACGGAGGTTATTTACCTTGAATTTCTTCAAGCCCTCAGTAAATTTGATGTTGATATTTTCAAGTAACTTACAAGTAGATAGAAGGTTATGAAGTGCCTCTTCACTGATGTGTACTTCAAGCAACTCTAGTACTCGCAGGTTCACGCAATCAATCAACGGATTCCTACTAATGTGAAGGGAATGGTTCTTCTTGGGGAACCCCATGTGAAGGGGATAATCGAGTTTTATACTTAACGTATTTAGGTTTTCACTTGAGAATATCTCATCTGGCAAAGTGAATGAAGCAATGTCATCAAAGATAGTGAGGCGAAGCACCTTGAGACAACTTTTGGAAGCTAAGCTCTTAAGCCATTTTTCAACACGAGTAGCCGATTTTTGCTTGTGTATGGCAAAGTGAAGATCACAAGTTATGATTGGTATATTGTCCTGGTGATACCTACGTATAGTCCGTCTGATCAACCTCATGTACCTTCTTTCCTGTTGTTTGCTAAAAGACTTGGCGGATCGACAAAGCCTGAGAGTGGGGATGGTAGACCAAGCGTGTAGCCATGACTTGGACAAGATGCAGGTTCGGGCTGCATCTTTTGCCGGCAACAGTGACTGTATATGTTGAACCAACTCCGGAACATCTTCTAGTTGTTGTCTGTGGATAAGCCTCCTTCTCTTCGCTTCCTTCATCTATTTAAGGGGTGCCACAAGAATAGCAAAAGACAATGAAAGAGATGGTTATGTTTAATATACAAATAACACATAAGTCACAATTCTGTTTCGTTAAACAGTTTAAACGTAAAATAATCACTCTCTAAAAACTCGCAAACATATGAGATAGAGGAACATGTTGAATCGATTATGTATCCAGTGTTTTAAAACGTGCAGGAAGAAACCCTCCTAGTCCTCAACAACTTTGCATCTAAGCTAATGGGGTGGAATCTAAACGACAATATTATCAAATTTGGTGGCCTCAAGGCTGCTAGTGACTTACTATGAGTCTATCAATCAGCTCTACAGATCGAAAATATCCATTAACTCAGTTTCACTTACGGAACTGCCTTGTATCCACTGGAAAATAAAAAAGAAACGAACTTCTCATCTACCCTTGTTTGATTCAACTTAAAGAACTACCCTTATTGTAAGACTAAGCGGGTGTTTGTTTTAGCTTTTTATAAGGGGCCTATGAGCTGATGAGCTTATATAAGAGGGTTTCAGTAAGCCCATTTTGTATGGCTTACTAAGGGGGACTTGGGATTATATGAGACGTGTTATAGACTTATAGCAAAGGATAATTTTACCCTTAATGTAAAAACACTCAACAAGGGCTTATTAGCCCATAAGCTGCTTATAAACATAAGCTTAATAGCTTTTTGAAAACAGAAAAAGTGATTAATTAAGCTGCCTACCTAAACACACCCAGAGTCAATAATCAATCAGCTAAAAATGCAACTATCTCGCAAATAGAAAAAATAAAAATAAAAAAATCCAAACTTTGTTGTATTTCTTGTGTCTCGGGTGGGCGATTTCTATCAAACTAATAAAAACCATACACAGGGGGGGTGTTTGGGTAAACTTAAGTCTACTGTCTTATACCATACATTCCCATTGGAAAGGAAGGCTTATGCTTAATAATAGCTTATCTCCCAACCTAAATAATAAATTTACCAAATTCAGAGAAAGGTCTCAGCCAAACACCCTGTCTAAGCTCATTATTGCTTCCTTTAAACCAGTGCTTTCTTAGTACTCCGTAACAGATAGATCATACATCAATTGAACAAATTTTATTACTAAAATAAAGAATAAAAAGACAAACTAATTCCAAGTTTTGATAAAAAAAAAAAAAAAATTAAAATTTTTACCTTAAAACTTAGTGAAGGCTGAAACTATAATGGGCAATCTGCAAAGCTGCGTTTCTGTTAGATATAATAAGGAGGAAGGTTGGCGCCGGGGCTTTTTGGCTCTGAAATATGCTTTTTTTTTTTTTTTTTTTATTTATAAAGGGCTATGAGCCCATGTAGCTATTTGTTTTATAGCCTATTCTTTCTAGAGGAGCACAAACCGGTTATTTTCTCAAACCGAACCGGTTTCGATTCAAGTTAACAAGTCAAAATCGGTTTTGCTTCAAACCGGTTTCGGAGAGAGAAAAGGAGGATTCATGACCTAGAACCGGTCCGATTTAAATCGGTTGACAGCAAAATATGCAAATCGGTTCAAAAAGTCGGTTCGGCTCAAGAGAAACCGTTTTTTAAGAAAACTGGTTTTTTGGTTTTTTTCACCTCTAATTCTTGTTAGATTGATACTTTAGCTCTTGCTTTTATATTACTTCATCCGTCTCAAAATTATATAGTCCATATTTTCTTTTCAAAATGTCTCAAAGTAATTGTTTAATTTCCTTTTTAAGTAAATATTAGATAATTTAGTGAGGAAATATTCTATTTGATTGTTGAGAGTTAAAGTGACCCTAGTTTTATTAAAATTTATGATTTTTGTATCGTGAAAATAATTTTGAGACAGAGCAAGTACTAATTTTTTATAGTGCGGTAGTGCTTGTTGCATGGGATATTGGGTTTTCACCTAGGGATTGGTGACTCGAGCCATTATGGGTACCCATGTAGATCAATGTGTGCATAATAATCTGTGTCTGGTTATTTTAAGATTAAGAATTTAGTATACTATTTTTAACTGTTTAAGAGTTGTTTTATACATTATAATTACAACTATAGTTAGGTTATCAAACATTTTTATAAAAAAAATAAAGCTATCATTCACTACTACAACTTTTTGTTACTGCTCATTGCTACTGTTATTTTTGTCAATCACATCTTGATTACAATTTAAACTATTAACTTTTTTTACTCTCACTTGCTCAACATCTATATATACATAAAAAAAAAATACAACGCTATTATAAATCATCGCCGCGCACAATTAATCGTGAAGTTTTAGTAAATAGATGTTTGAATATGTAACCATCCAATTTTCCTGACTTCTTTCGCTAAAATGTTAGGATTGTTTTACATGTTGCCCATGTAATGTATCTATAGTTTCATATTTTTGATAAAAAAAATACCCATATAAGTCAACTTATCAAGTCAAAAAATGAATATTGAATGTAGGGATGAGCAAATTCATTCGGAAACCGATCCGAATCGACAAAAATGAATATTGTCGGTTTTTTCGGCTCGAAACCCAAAAACCGATCCGAACCGAGTTATTTGGTTCGGTTTCGGTTTTGATATATAATTTTCAGTTCGGTTTTTGGTTTGAGTTTCTTCTTTTTTCGGTTTTTGGTTCGGGTCGGTTTTTGTCGGTTCTGGTCGGCTTTGACCCGATGCTCACCCCTAATTGAATGTGTAACTCCAACAAGTTTCAAAGAAAACCCAAAACTCAACAACATATAAGTCAACTAAACTAGTCAAATTATTATCATGGTTCATTAAGGTTGTTCATACACGTAAGGATATGATGAGAAAGCCCCCGAAAAGATTACAGATTGCTATGTATTATGAAATATCATGCTGATAAACAACGTTAAAAAAAACAATATAATCATATTAACACATTTACAAATGTCTAAACTCCATTCCTTGCACAACAAGGCCATCAAAATTCATTAGTTTGTTTGTGAAACTAGTAAGTCTAATACGCCTCTTTATAGTTCGAGTCGTATCACTTAAAACTTCCCACAAGTAAACCTCCATCCACCCATCTCTTCTCAATTTTGGATGGCGTCTTAGTAACCCAGGTTTAGTAACTCGGGTATGACAAGTGTCTAACTTGACAAATCGCGTAGTTCCAGAAGGAGTAGCTGAATCTTTATCATGTATTAGTAAAGGAACATCAAGAAACGTGTGTTCTAGTGGTAGTTTGTATATCAAGTGACATGAGTAGCTTCTTCGTCGTAGCAACAGTTCTGACTGCGTTTGAAAAGAAATACTAATGGTTTGTGTGTTGAGAGATTCGCCCACCTCTTCAAATCTACAAAATTGTCGGAGAAAACATGTGATTGACAAAATTAGCAACTTTGTGGTATTATAACATGATGATGGTATTGTAACTTGTGAAATAATAATCATCTCTAAGTTGTGCATCAAGCATTTACCATTGTTGCATCAATCCATCTTTAATCCATTTTCAACCTCCCCATTATAACTAATCAAACTATTGAAAACGAGATGAGAAAAAGAGAACCTTGATTCTGGTAGGGACTTCCATATCCATTCTTCCTTTCGTAAGAATGCTCTTGCAGGTATCATAAGTCTTTTCTTCATATTTTTGCTAACAGAAAGCCACTATTTATCAATGCAAAATCGAACCCCTGACCTCTCGGTTGAGAGGCAAGGGGTTTACCAACTGATCCAACCCTACTTGTTCAAAGTGGCATTTTATGATAATTATAAAAACAAACTTATCTGTAGAGCTAAATTTATAACACTTCTAAAGAATATATATGTCATTACAAAAGAATCACCATTTTGAGAGCTAAATTTTAAGTCATTTGATCATCTTTTATAAACTTTTTGATAAGCACCTAAATAGTGGTCTTAAGTCTTAAGCATCAGGAACAACCAAATATGGAGGATGTGGAAACAAGTGATCAACGTAAAAAGAACTTATTTTGTCCAGTTGATATGTGGATAGCATGTTCTATATAAATACTACTGATTGGTAACCTTAAACAGATATGTGGAGATACCATAGTCTGAATAAATAGTATATGCTCTCTTAGTTCAGTGAGAACTATGAAGATTATATAGAAATGTACCTTTCCATGATTATCGATGAGAAACCCTTCGCGAAGAATATAGTATAGATCTTCCTTTGTTGTCCATTGTATACTATCATTTGATAACATGATTAAATATGCATAATCTTTCGGTAACTTATTTTCCCAATACGTGTCCAAGTATATCTTGAGTTGCATATCCAAATTATTTTGGTCTTCTGCCATTTCATGCGTCTCCTATATAAACATGTGTGCGTATTGAATTAACCCGATTAAATAAGTTTGGTACTGCTAATCACATGCAATTTTTAAACGATAAGCTATAATTACATTTGAACCATATACATATGGAAAATGGCGAAGTTGTAGTCACAAATGACGTACTTTTGTGAGTTCTATTACTTAAAAAGTTTGTGAAACAATTTTGATTTAAACATAATTATTCCATAAAAAGAAACTTACTTGTTGCTCAAGTGCAATCTCGAGTTCTTCCATGATCTCAGCCATCGTTGGTCGCTCTTTACGTTCTCTATTTAAGCATTTTCTTGCTATGGCCGAGAAAGTCATCAAAGAATCCCGATTTACTTGTCCCTTTAATACATGATAAATAATATCATCCAGTCTCTTTTCATCATACTCGTGTTTCCACATACGCACCAAAATGTGCATATACTTATCATCATCATTGTACTCAACACATAGTCTTCCACACATCACTTCAAACAACACCACTCCAAAAGAGTAGACATCGGATTCTTTTGATAGGACGCCCGTCTCCATATACACTGGATCACAATACCCATGTGTACCTACAACATTTGAGACGAGATATGAATGTGGATCGTTTGTCGGGCCAATTTTTGACAATCCAAAATCTGATACTTTAGCTGTCCAATTCTCATCCAATAGGATGTTTGCACTTTTAATGTCTCGATGGATAACTGAATTGAATGGCTTCATAGGATTGTGAAGGTAATTTACTCCACGGGCAGCCCCAAGACATATTTTAAGACGTTTGATCCATGTCAAACTTGCATCACCAAGATAGCGATCAAGGCTCCCACGAGATGCATACTCGTATACAAGAATTCTCTCAGCATTATCATTGCAAAAGTATTGGAGAGAAATAAGATTTTCATGTTTGTATTCGGAAAGCGTCATTATCTCCTTCCAAAACTCAATATCCCCTTGCCCATATACACGGTCTAATCGCTTAAACGCAACCATGCTATGTCCCTCCGCAAGAGAAACTCTTCCTTTATACACCTTTCCGAACCCACCCGTACCAATTGGCTTGTCGCCAAAATCATTGGTTGATGACATTATATATTTGAGTGAAAGTCTGAGGTGTTTAAAATCATTAATTATTGACATCTTTTTCCTGATGGCAGAACTATGATTGTGGAAATGGAAGGCAAATTTAGAACACTTGGTAAATAGCTTGATTTCTAGAGAGGAAGAGTAAATAAATAAAAGGTCGACCATGTTTATTTAGCATCTTGTTGTATCTTCCTATCAATTTCGTGATACACAGAATACCACCCTAAATCAGTATTAACTCCAAACCAAGAATAAAGAAGACGTAACCTAGCTATATTGACTTTTTAAAGCCATCATGCGTGACGCAAAGAAATTATTGTAGATACAATGAAGTTTCCTATTATGATCGATATATCCATAGACGGCTAGACGCTATAGAAACGCTACAGAAATAACGAAATGTAATAGTATCAACTAGAAAACAAAGAGTCAATTAGTCTTTATTGGCAACCCTCATGTACAAAAGGGACATCCTAAACTTTTCAACTACATGAGCACATTCCATGATATTGCTTATGATACATTTGTAAATTTGTTAGATTTGTTTGAAGTTTAGAATATCCAAAAAGCATTACGTGAAACCGGGTTATAAAATTGTTTTATGGTTTCATCACTTGCAATGGATACTTGAATACCATACGAGTTAGCAAAACAAGTTTGAGGAATTATGGGTTTCAAACAATTATTTTTCAAATTCTCAAATTCGGCATATAGTACATGGGGAGTTGAGATAAATATACATCTTATGTTTACCATAGATCTAATAATCTTAGCAATACATTTTTAATCAAAGTTAATAAAAAACCATTTTCCACTTTTTTTTTTTGAAAACATATCTTGCAAACGGTAAATCTTCAAACTATAAAAAATACACCATCGCGACGAGAATTAAATTATCTTTCTATTAATATGCACTTTTCTATATTTTCGACAATTTTTTTTTTTAAATTCCGCCCAAAAAAATCATATATGATTATCATATATGATTTTCAACAATCATATATGATTTGTAAAAATCGAATCATATATGATTTTCACAAATCATATATGATTTTTCTGGGCCGAAATTTTGAAAAAAAAAATCGTTAAAAATATATAGTAGTGCATATCTATAGAAATATAATTTAATTCTCGTTGATAATATCTTTATCGTAACAATTAACGGTTTGCGAGATATTTAATTTTTAAAAAAAGGGTGAAAGTTTATTTAAAAAAAAATGAATGGCTATTATTGGTTTATTGGATCTATGGCAAATTTGAGATCTATATTGAAATTTTGCCAGTACATGGGTCGCGAGAGCTAGACGGATTTGGTTTTCATTTTGATTCTCTTTTGCAAACGTGATTGGTTTATTTATGGTGTGTTTGTTTCATTAAGATGTTTTAGGTCAGAATTTGACTATCATATTTTACCGATAAGAGGTGGCTAGAAAGTCTAAATCTGAACGAAATAATGTTGTTTGTTTTTGTATAATTGTCCGAATGATTTTAGGTGCTCGTTTCTGCAATTTGTTTATTAAACCAATGCAAGACGATAATAAGTTAATTATGTAAATATGAAACAAGACTTTTTATCATAAATATAACATAGTTAATAAACCATCTAATATATTATATTAACACAAGTCTTCAATCTCTTATCGAGTAAGAGTCAATAAGACAATCCCCCCACCTCTTATTGAGTAAGATGTTATATGTCTGACTGGGTCTGACTCAAAAGGAAAAAACAAACAACAATAATGTCTGACCACCTCTTACCGCCTCTAACTCGGTAAGAGTAAGAGGCTAGTAAGACATTTTTTCAAAAAACAAACACACCCTTAGACTCGTTGGATTGGTTTTCTAAGTTTTTGAAACTAAGACCTTCCTTATCTTAAGACGAATTAGTTGACTTAACATATCATCTTAAATACTATTACTTTTTAAAATTTTAAAAACTCAACGCCTCTTCTTCTTAGATACATCGCCTTTCAAAGATTCAACCTCAATTGTAAGTTTCTCATAACTCAGACAAGGTTCAACCATCTCTTTGGCTTTAGCAAATTTCTTCACCTCAAGTTCAAGCTCTTTAAACTTGTTAATAAGTTTCATTCTTTCTTGTTCCAAAAGACGTTTTTCTTTAGCTAAAGCTTTAATTTATTTGACACACTTTTTATTTATTTTTATAAGTTTAATAATATTATAATGTAAAACTCTAGTATTTAAATCTTTTATTAGAATTAAAAGTGTTTAGATTTACCTTTTGAGATCCGATCGTCATAAGACATGATTCGCTACTTTCTTCATAGTCGCTTTCTTCACTATTGCTCTACGTACTTTGGCAAAACCCTTATCATCATTTGCATAAGAGTAATCAACAATATTTGTACAGTACCCCGATCAACCATAGTTCTTTTGAGCCATAGATATTATTCAACTTTTTGCAAAAATTTTTTTAGGCTTTTAAGTTTTTGAAAAAGAAGTTATCAACTTTAAAACGCTTTTGTAAACAGATTTTTATGTATGAAAACTTGAGTAACTCGCTTTGATACCAATTGTAAAACCATAGAGGGGGGGGGTGAAGACATTCTTTTCGACTTATTTTAGGTTTAAGTAAGCTAAGTCTCAAGTTCGCATATGACCGGTGTGGGCAATTAACAATATTAATCGTATGTAAAGAGGTTAATGGAAGAGAGACAAATACAACGATTTATATTGGTTCAGGATGAGGGGTTTAGATCGTCCGAAAGTACAGCTGAGAATCCGCGACACCTATACTATTCACTAGTACCAAATCCTTACGGTGGATAAACCATACAATCTTAGCTCCACGAAAATGCACTTAGATTGGTGCTCACTTAGAAAGAGCTAGCACACAATGAAGTTCTACAACCGGAACCACCCACAAAGACCTCGCGATATTTCCTACCACTAAGACCTCAAAGAATTCCACCAAGGAAGCAACAAACCTCAACTTGACCTTCACTCGATCAAGGCTTGACCACCAAGGTACCAGACTTTTACACGCTTGCTTATCCGCACCCGAATAAGTCTTTTCGCTTGCTTATCCGAAAACGGACAAGACTTTACAAATGAATGAGAGTTTATAGTATTTTGTTACAACACGACCTAATGACTCAACCTAAAGAAGAGAGTAGAAGAAGACTCTCTACACAACAAAAAATAGTGGATTAATTTCTTGTGGTTCTTCTCTTGCGAAGAAGTTTGTTTTCATTGTGATGATACAAAGATATTATGACACAAGAAGATTGAAAGACTTAGAGGGATTAAATAGAAGAAAACACAGGGGAGAAATGTTTGGCAAGAGGTGAGGAAAAATATAAGACAAGATATGGCTATTTATAGACAATCCAAGACAAACAATGTCTGGTGCGCTGACGCATAAGCCTGGCGCGTGATTGACTGTTTTGTCTCTTGTCTAGAAATAGTCATTGGCTCTTGTTAAATCCTCACGTGCATTTCACTTTTTACATTCCCAAGTCTATTTCAAAGCCCCAAGTAGGGTTAGGTCAAACCAATTCATTAGCCATGGTTAGGTTAGAGTGTAGTAGGGCTAGAAAAGTGTTGTAAAGTTGTTTAGTGCTTTTTCCATTTGAGAGAGGAGAAGAGAATAACAGAAAAAAGGGTTATCCTTGAGTGTTGACTAACCAATGGACAATGTTAACCACTCAAGGGTGGCCTAGTGCCAAAAGAGCTTGTGACTATCACTCTAAAATGTGTGAGTTCTCAAGTTCAATTCCTGCTACGTGCAAACAACGTTGAAATGGCCATGCCAACCTCTTGAAAATGAGGGTTTTACCTGGTTTGAGTCTGTGTGGCGGTGGGTTCAAACCCTGTGATTGGTCGGCCAAAAGGTCGAAAACCATGGGGACAAAAAAAAAGCAATGGACAATGCCTTGACTCCTAATTCGAAATTCAAATTTCAACTTCAAATAGTTATTGTAGTATGAATGTGGCTTGATTCAAGGGCAAATGAGTGTATGAGAGGGAAACTATTTGGAGTGGGGAGCAAGATCAGTAAAATAAGGAAGTATTCATAAAGTGGGGAGCAAGGCATGGGTAAGGGAATGTGTGTTTATAGAGTAGGGAACAAGCCATGGAAGAGGAGCCTATGTTCTTTTGATATGAGACAAGCCACAGGTGGAGGTGTGTGTGCTCTTTGAGTGGGAACAAGGTTGAATAAAGAATGGTAAGGTTGAGTTTTGAGCAAGAAAAGAGTGCAAATAAGATTCTTCACTTCAAATTTCAAATTCAAAATCCAAATGTTATAATTTTTATTACGCCAAAATTAGTCATGTTAACTAATCATCTTGATACAAGTAAGTTAAGTGCCTTGCATGTTTATTAAAACATTAACCTATAAGAGGAAAATGAATTTACGCAAAGGGACCTTAACTTATTTGACCAATAAGGGAGTATAATTGTTACATGATTAGCTAACATACACGTAAAGATTATAGTCATTTGTATGTTTTTATTTAACAATTTTGCAAAAACATTAGAGCTGACGAACCCGAACGAAACCTTCTTCATGTTCGTTTATACAATTAATTAACAGATATGATATACTAATACGTGCGGGTTTGAGTAAGTTTTAAACTTATAAGTCACGACAATTACTCTAGTCAAATACTCAAATAGAACACATACGAACAAGTATACTCGTTCATTCGTAGTAAATGTCGGAAAATTCGAGGTCGTCCCAAGGGATTTGTTATTCATTAGAATCAAAGTAAAGTAAACAAGCAAATAAGGTGTCACAATCTTAAACGCCATGAAAATCAAAACAATCAAGTAAAAACAATCAATAATAATAAGTACTTGCATGAAATTAGTCATCTATCATAATAGAGTGTTGGCTATCTTTGGATAAAACATTAGTAGTAGTAATGCACAAATCGTTATTATACGTATTTCAATCCGATGGTTAATCTTACGAGAATACATACATATTGGTTTAAGTTAATTATCCCTTTCGGCCTATAATTATTAACAAAACCAATCCTTAAGTATCATTTGTGTGAAAACATGATTTTACCAAATTTGTTCCTACGAACCCTTTCAGCCTATTCTCGAGTTTAAACATTTACAAGTACATTTCAACAAGTTTACTCCAAAGATGTCAATCATGGAGAACCAATCAACCAAACATGTTCGTGCACTAACCGTTTAGAATAAAACGTAAGAGAAAATCCTTTCGACCTTTAGATCCTTTTATGTTTTACCAACAAGTTGAAATTGAACATGTTTTAATCTTTAAACAAACTTATAAGGAAATCATTCTTTCAAGACATACTACATATCCAAACACTCCATACAAAATATAACATCATTCTATACAAGTAGAATAAATTAGACCATAATGACTTTTACTACAAAACATAAAACATCAACAAAACATTCATCATGCATCATATTGCTGGAAAATAACATGAGTTTTACTTAGCTTTTGATTACAAGAAAGTAGAAATGAGTGAAGTTAGAGCACTTCACAAGCCTCCAATCAACCAAAACAACTCCTACTACTCCAATAACAAGTACCAAATATCTCCTAGTACGCAATCCAAAATTAGCCGAGTTCTACAGCCTTTTCAGGATAAAATAAATATGAGAATTAGCCTTAGATTGTAAAGTTAATCCTTGTAGTGATTATGAGATGTGTTGTGTGTTATCCTACCACAAGGCATTGATTTATATCATCAAACCCTTAACTAGCAAGCAAAAAATGTCGTCATGAGTATAGATGATGGAAATGACCGGCCTCCAATTATTACATGAGTTAAAAATCCCATAAATGTAAGTTAAAGTTCAGTTACAGCTCCAGCCGTGCGGTTGCGGAGTCTTGCCACGTGGTCAAGTTCAACCGGGTGACTTATATTAAATACATAGATTTGGATAGTTAATTGGGACTACAAGCGAAAAGACTAACGTGCCCTCTCAATATTACCAACTAACGGAGAGGGACTAACCAACGTTAGTGCCAAGGACCAAAATGATCCAAAAGTTTTGTCCTAGGGAGGCCGCCTGTACTTATGGAAGACCAAGAACGTTTTTTTTCAATTTTGGCAAACCACAAGGACGATTTTTGCAATTTACTCTTCTAAAAATTATGTGAAGTGAAATGAATAAGCGTATATGAACTAAACCCCATTATAAGAGCTAATGTAGCAATTAGTGAAAATGTAGCGATTAATAAGTGTTAGAACAAGCGAATAGTACAAACCAATTAGTAAAAATGTGGCAATTAACAAGTGTTGAACATAAGTTCGCCATAGGTTTAGGTTCCTTGGGTTTATGTATGAGGACACACACATACATAATGCCCGTGTGAGGAGAAATTTCACAAGGGCTTATCAACAATGAAAAAGGCGGTTGACTTAAAATATCGACTCGATGTGGAATTGATAAGGATTTAAAACATACACTTTTAAGGGGTCATTTAAGCCCTTAATCGCTCACTTTTATATCCGTTACATCTTAATTTCGTTCCTTTTCACTTTTTAGGTCTCTTGGAAGCAAAATGCTGGAATGATGCATTTTTGGACGAAAAGGAGGGAATATGTGAAGAAAATGGCTAAGTCAAGATCAAGACACTCAAGCTGCTGGAATTACACATGACAACGTCCCAAACAGAGGGCGACGCCGTCCCTATTTTGTGACGACTCATGAGCGAATTTGCTATTTTACACCTGACAGCATCAGGCTTTGAAGAGTAAGGGCGTCACGAAGACTTTTCTTCTCAGACGGCCTAGATCCGACTCGACGACGCCATCTGCTGAAGACAGACGGCATCACAACCACAACGTGACGCCGTCCCAATGATGACTTGGCTAAGACGAAACCCTAATGGCGGCGATCAGATGGCGTCCCACCTATAAGGAGACGCCGTCGCAGTTGTAAAACTATATATATAATTTGATTTTTCAGTTTTGAAAGAGGTAGACTTGTGGAGTAAAAACCTAAAACGATTGTAGTTCGATTTGGACAGTATTTTAGGGTTCTCATACCCTGTTTTACATCGAGATAAGTTATTTATTCCATTGATTTCATTATGTCTTCGATTGAATGTGTGTATACTTGCATGTTTAACATGTCCGGCTAATTTACTTGTGTGTTTGCTTAGATCTATGAAACCTAGTTATTAATTATTGATTGGTTGTCTCTTATCTTAATTGTAATTGGCTTAGGAGTGCATTAGGCCATTGTTGTGTTTTTAATGCTTGAGTAATCTTTGTTGAACATTAGTTTATAATTACTAGAGATTTCGTAGTCATTAATCTTAAGGTAGTCTCAAAGAGTTAGGGATAAAAGCACACCCTACGACCTTAGAAAACACAAAGCGTTAAGAATAAGGACGTGACAATTCAACCACCAATAAAAGATAACTAGGGAGTAATAGTATCTAGGTAGACACATCTTTAATCATCATACGAGCACACATCAAAAGACATAGACTACCCCTTAGTTTAGATAATTAGATTGTAGAAGTAATCGGTAGAAGTATCAACCCCCCAAATCCAAACCCCGATATTTTACCTTTAGTTTCTAAAAAAATATTAAAAGATAAAAAAATAATCTTCCTCAACCTCAACCTTAGCGTAGTAATTTCTCACTAGCATTCTTATTCCCCTAGAGAACGATATCAATACCCGAGGCTTACCCAATACTACACTACAACGATTAGGTTCACTGCCTAGGGTGTTGAAAAACTTGCTCGACGAAAAGGAAGTTTCCTTTGACCCCGAACGCGCCTTGTACGCGCATCAAGTTTTTGGCGCCGCTGCCGGGGAATAGAATAGCTAGTTAGATCTCTATCTCGTTTAGGTTCCCTTGCTTGATTCCTATCAAGTAAGATTTTTTTTCTCAATTTTAGCTTCCTCATAGTCTATCCCCCTTCTTCGTGACTTTGTTCGTTAATCCCATCACTTTTCATCATGGAAGGTGATGATAAACCACCACTCATCAACCCACCACCCAATGACCCGCCAAGAGGCCGCACTCTTGGTGAATACTATAGACCAAGCCACCGAAGCTATAGGAACACTATTGAGTCCTCGATTAAGCTCAAATTACGGCCCTGCGATCCGACACCATCCGGTTGGTGCAAAACGGATGTGCATTCCATGGACTTTGTTCCGAAGATCCTAATCAGCATCTTAAGGATTTCCTTAAAATCGTCGATTCCATCGACCTTCATGCTACCACACGGGAGACCACGCGCTTGGGTCTCTTCCAATTCTCTTTACGAGACCAAGCTAGTAATTGGCTTGAGCGACTTCCCTCCGGATCCATCTCAAGTTGGGATGATCTCACTACCCGCTTCCTTGCCCAATTTTTCCTACTGGGGAGAACTACTAAGCTTAGGAATGAAATCTTGATGTTCCAACAACGTCAAGGTGAATCTCTCTACGAAGCATGGACTCGATTCAAGGACTTGCTCCATAAAGTCCCTCATCACGGTATTGATCTTTGGCTTCAATTCCAAATCTTTTACGGTCATGTCAACTTCCCAACTAAGCAATCCATCGACCAAGCGGCCGGTGGTAAACTTAGTGATCTCACCGCGGAAGAATCGTGGGGTATAATAGAGGACCTTGCCCTCTATGACAACGAAAGTTAGAATGACCCCTGTGAGTTGCCCAAAACCGTAAAGGCGATCTCCTTGCCTACCATTAACTCACAAACTTCCGATCGTAGGATGCTCGAACTTGAAGAACAAGTCAAATTCCTAATGAGCTCCTACAAAAATCCTAAGTCTTCACGCAAGGTGAACAAAGTATCTTCCTTGTGTGAACTATGTAGTGGTCCCCATGACACTCGTACTTGCACAAGAATCCCTGAACAAGCTTCTATTGACTACGCATCCTCGCGTACCAATGGAATGGGAGAAAGATTCCCCACAACACCCGGACCTAGGACTTTCAATGATGCCCGAGAAGCATGGAGGGGCAAACCCGAATACAATTGGGTACAAACCAAATAATTCACCTCTAATGATTCCCCATGGCCCCACAGCCCTAGCCAAAAAAACATAGAAGGGATGTTGCAACACCTAGTTATATCCCAAGAAGCTCAAATAGCCAAGCTTTCAGACCGCTTTAACCAACAACAAGCCGAGATGGATAGGAATATTGATAACCTTTTGAAAGCCATGACCAATAGTGATAGGAAGACCACCGAAAAGGTTAATGCCATCTCGACTCATTCTCCCGAAGCTTCCGGTGTGAAAATTAAGGATCCAAGTAAGTTAGCCAAGCACGTTCAATTCGTCAATACCATCACCTTAGTGAAACCTAATAAGACTAGTGACGAAGCGAACCATGAGACGGTACTTGAGGTTAGTGAAACTCCTAAGGATGAATTAACCGATGAAGTAGACGATGACTATTTCAATAAGTTTCCTACGGAAGAGGAACTCTCTCGCCACCCACACTTAGTACGCGACCTTCGTCACATGTATGTTAGGAAAAGCCCTCAGATCAAATTTGGGAATCCTTGGAATCTCAACATACCATGTTGCATAGGACATCTTTTCGTGGCAAAGGCCTACATTGATCGCAAGTCCCCAATAAATATCATGACTAGCACCTACTATAATTGGGTAATGAAGAAACCTATCCCAAATAGGCAAGACCCCGATGATCCTAGGGTTAGTTGTAATTTTCTTGGTAGAGTTAAGGGATTTCCCGTCTATGTAGGTAGTTTCATGTACCCTACGGATTTCATAATTGTGGAGGATATTAGTACGGCCATAAATCCTAGCTTGTCCCACGTAATTCTAGGAAGCCTTTCATAGAAAACACCGGGATGACTTATGATCTGTCGTTAGGGATAGTTAGATTTAAAGATGAGACCGTTGACGTAGCTTACCAAATGCCATTTAAGATTGAGAAGTTTTCATCACTATCCAATGATGAAAAGGAACTTAAGCTATCGGTCTACTATAGGAATGAAAAGGATAAGTAGAAAGGAGTAGATTATGTGATGAATACGATTTTCGGGTTCTATAAGGATTGCTTGAAACTAGGACCGTAATATAGAACCGATTGGGGAAAAGATGACTTCTTAGAAAGGTGCATAATAGGGCATTACTATAACATGGAAAACCCCAATAGAGACCATCATGAGGATGAAGGTGACGGTAACGAAGTCACGTAGGGGGCACGACTTCGAGTATAGCTACAAGACTCATAAATAAAGAAAAGCGCTTCTTGGGAGGCAACCCATGCTTAATTGTTTGCTTGTTTGTGTGTCATATATCTTTTCATTATTATTTGTTCTCATGTTTAAATTTGTGAAAATGCTTTATTTTGTCTTTAACCTCGTCTTAATTACATATAAACGTATTTTACAAAAAGGATAAGTGTAGGGAGCATTACACACATTTTTAAAAGAACGTGAACATGAGAATTACGATTATTGAATAGATATATATGTGTGTTTGTTAGAGTCAAATGCTTGTATCGAGTCATAATGGATATTTTGCAGGAAATTTTCCAGATTTTAAAGGTGTAATTTTTCTAGAATTTTCGAGAAAAAGCATGCAGACCATTTCTGTCAGGATAACGGCGGTCAGGATTGCAACTTGACGACGTCAGAAGGAGCATAAATAGCTTATCTAACTTTCTCTCGTTTTCTGTGCTACTTATATATTTTTGGAAATTGCTGATCTGAACTGAGTTACGGCGTAACTCATCTTGGTGATTACGCCGTAACCAACCTTTTAGCAGCATAATTCTTGACGCATTACCAATTACGGCGTAATACCATCTCGGTGGTTACGCCGTAACCACTCCCTTTGCAGCTTATGTCGGGTTTTGCGATTACGGTAACTCCCTTAAAGAGTTACAATGTAACCTTCCTCTGCTTTAATTCTTTCATTTTAAAACACAATAACCTTGTATTAGTATTTTAAATGAACTTTGTGGGTGTGTTCCCTGTAAACCCTCACGAGACTTCACTCGTCCACTTGGGACACCAAGTGGTTTAAAAGGCTTGTTGCATTCGCTAAATGCAACCGTGATACCTAAGAAAGTGAGTTAGGTTTTTTTTTCATTTTTCATTTTGTCTTTTTAGAATTATGCTTGTCGGCAGTGTGATTTCAGGGATTGAAGTTTGTTCATGGTGCTTATACGAAGGCACGTCTTTTTTCGCGGGCCTTCCTTCTTTATGGAGCAAATTTCATGGAAGTTCTCGCTCTAATTCTACTTTTCTCTTCACCTTTATTTAATGCTTAGTACAAAAGGGACTTTGTACAATTCAAGTGGGGGGACGGGAGTAGAATTATCTCTTGAACATTATTTCGCCCTCATTTTTCTAGTTTATTTTGAAAAATTATGCCATTTTAAAAATTTTGACATGTTTTTCTTAACCTAACTAGATTAGACCTTAGCCGAGCACATACAACCCTTGATATTATATGGTGAGATTAGCCTTATCCGTTTCCAATATTTTACCCAAAATCCACCAAATTATGAGTGTTTCGGTAGCTTGTAAACTTTAGAACTTGGCCTTTGCATCATTTCGAGACCATAGACGAGGTATGTTGAGTTAGCTCGATGTATTTGGACTTTTCAGTTTTAGAAGGCAATATTTTAGGATTATCACCCAAACAGCCTACCACTGTGTATCTATCGATTAGTCACCTCGACTTTTCGACCCCCATGTAAAACCATTTTGTTGCACTCACCTTTAGTGCAAGATACCTCTAGATACACCCTTCTGAGCCTTTCCTTTCATTTTGTTAACCCAATATATTGTTTCGATACACCTATACACTTTAGCCTACCCTGTAGTCTTTATTTGTGATTGGGAAGTCATCATTTGCCTAAGTTCAAGGTTCAAGTGGAAAGGTTCGAAAATCACGCTTTCATCGACAACATTCCTGAAGATCATTGAAGATCCCCCGATTCCCATTGTTCATCTCAAGTGGGGGGATATTATGTTATTATTGTTATGTTAAAAAAAAAAAAAAAAAATGGTGATTCGAAAAAAAAATTAAAATAATAATAATAATAATAATAATATAGTTGTTATGTTATTGTAAAGTGCGATGTTATAAGCACTATGTTATGAGCTTCATAGATTTAGTATCGAGGAGGCCACCTCGGTCACATTTGAAGATTGGAGCTGGTAATTATGCCAACAGTTGGAGAAAAGGTAGTGTGCCCATCATGACGTCCTCTAATGACACATCTACCTTGCATTTCATGATCCGCTTTCTTGACTTCAAAGCTTGAACTTTGGGCGGACGGTAAGTGGTGATGACTTGATTATAGATTTATACTACCTGCTTGTTTTTTATTTTACACCAATTATATATCCCATGTCTTATCCTACCCTTTAGTCATGAAGCGTGTCTAGGTGATGCAGCGAGCAATCTTTGGTGTCTTGGCCATGGATTTGGTCATGTATCATTGATTTTTTCCACTTCGTCGTAACATGTTAGTAATGACGAGTCACCCCTTAACCTTTGTCATGTCTACCCATATTGCCTTCGAGAATTGTTTAGCCCTTAACTGTAGTGGTAGAGATTTGTGTAACCGCCAAGCTTATGATAGAATACATGCTATGACTGTGCGATTGAGTGATCACCCTTAAATTGACACTTAGAATAGTTGAGAGATTTGAGTGTTTTGTTCCCCTTTCGTGAGGTGTTCGGCTTTGTTTTATTCTAGCATAAGGGATTTGTAAACTCATATTTTCCAGGTTTTGGGTGATATCTTTTTAGGAGTCTTTCTAATAAGGTCTACTTGAGGGCAAATAGAGTTCAAGTGGGGGGATATTTGATAACATCAAATAGTCCTGAATATTAAGTGTCAATTTCCCCCGATAACGCTTGTAATTTATATCATTTATATGGATTTACGCTTGTTTTCCATTGTTTTCCATTTTCACGTAAATTACGAGCATTGGGTGAAGAGCGCGGGCGGAGAAATATCTAAAGATTTATCACAGTATGCTACTTTGAAGAAGTTACGGCGTAACTCATCTCTCACATTACGCCGTAACTATTGCGTGACTCGGAAAACCAACTTATCAGAAGGTTACGGCGTAACTCTTCCCAAAGGTTATGACGTAACTATATTAGGTCAAATGAGGTTCCACGCCACTGATACTTACGCCGTAACTCTGCATCAACTACGGCGTAACCGAAGTTTATTGAAGAGTACGGTGTAACCACTCATTAGGTTACGCCGTAACCAGCAGATCTAGTGCAATATATGAAGAAATAGAAGGTTACGGCGTAACTCTCATATTAGTTACGCCATAACCTAGATCTGGCTTATAAATACCCCACGAATTCCAGTATTTCTAATCATTCGATTCCACACACAACACTCTGAGAACGTGGGAAAAAGCTCAAGGCAGGTCTAGAGGAGCATACGGAGCTGTCTCCAAGGGAGAAATCACTCCCCTACAATAAGCATTAGCGTTTTATATTTCTTTTACTTTCAATTCATGTATTTCGTACCCTTGAATATTGAATTGGTTTGCATGATTAATATGAGCGGCTAAGCACCTTTTGGTGCTGGCCTAGTTATGATTCCTTAATTGTTTTGTTTGCGTTTACTTTACTTCCGCACAATTATTTCAAAGTGTATGCATGCATAGTTTATTGGTAGCCACCCTTGGTTCGGTAGTTTTGAATGGCGATAGAGGCCAATTGCCTAGGCGATATGACCAACTGACCCTAGGTGAGCGGACTGAGACGGGAAGGGTAAGATATGACCAACTGACGACCCTTTCTACTTGTACGATTTGACCAACTGATCACCTATCGTTTGGATGAACTTAAGAATTAGGGGGTGCGTGTCTAAGTTCCTAACGGCCGGGCATTCACTATTATAAATCTAGCATGTAGCGGTACTTAATGAATTGGCTTAGGGGACCGAAACAACAGGGACTTATGAGGGGACACGACTTCTCCTGTGGTGGCATCTTTCTGATAGGTTAGGGCGAATTGACCAAATGTTGTCCTCTCGACTTTGACCCCACCTGAAGTAATTGGAAGTAAGTAAACGTAGACATAACTAGCTAGGAGGATTAACTAGGTTAGCACCACTCTCCTCTATTGATTTCCCTTTATCATTTATCTGCTTTTATTTGCTTTATTCTGCATTAGTAGTTTAATTAATTAAATCTCTATCGAAACCATTATTAATCTGTGACACCTAGACTTAGTAATAATCCAACACACATAGCTCTTGGGACGACCTCGGCTTTACCGATTACTACACTACACACGACCGGGTACACTGCCCGTTAGTGCACTAGGGTAGACCATAGGTATAACGAGACATTACAAATATTAAGACCTGGTCAGTAAAACCTGCATCAGCGTAACAGGTCAAAATTTAGCAATTTGTTTAATAAGAAATATGCCATTAAAAAGGTTTATACATTGCGGATAAATGAACCCTATATTGCAATGTTTATGACTTTCGCATGAATTAAAAATTTAAAATCAATTCCTTATTTTCGGATAATAAGTGAAGTCTCTTCAATGTTACCTACGAGTCTTAATATCTCTTGTTATTTGAAATTACTCCCGCAAATTAATACATGATTAAAATCACTGGTTCTAAACAAGTCGAGTGTTTTTTTCCTTTACCGAAGAAAAACACTTGACACGTCAAAAAACATTAACTGAATGAATACATACATATATATATATATATATATATATATATATATATATATATATATATATATTAAAATATAAAGACAATAAGAATATTAAAGAATTTGTTAAACACAACTATATGAGTTTTAACTATAGCATGTCTGGTGTTAATTAATGGTTAAGTCTATAAAACTGAAAAGAACTTACCAAGTTTTACAACTGTTAGAAACATAGTCTAAAATGTGTTCATATTGGTATTGAAACTTGTCGTTTTTTTCAATGTGACAAAGATGACCTGCAGAGTTGTCATGTCACATATTTAATTTCCACATCATTTATCTATTTTCATGTGGACTTATTTTTGTCGGTTTTTACCCGAATAGTCACTAGTTAACTCGACCTACTCTCACTTTCAATAAAGGGGTTAAATGGTTAATAATAATATTTTAATGATAATGTTATTAGAGTTAACTATATTTTTGTTCTTTGTGGTTTCTCAGGTATTTAATTTCTAGTCCAGATTGTCAAAAATTTCGGGTTTAGTTTGAAAGTGAAACTCCTGTTACCTTTAATTATCGTCCATTATATCGTATTTTTGCATAAGTCCAAAGACTTAGTGTTTCATATAATTACCACAAAGTAGTGCATGGAATTAAAGCTAATTCACCTTTAAGATGATTTTGTACATAAAATAGTCGTATTAGGTAGCTCCAATTTGACGCACAAAGAAGCGGAGAAGCGGGTCAGCGCGAAGCGTATTAAACACCTTCTTCTTTCGGGTCACAATTTAATGTGTTCCCCTCCTTATACCTCTCTTATAGTTTGTCAAAATTGGGTGAGGCGTTCTTACTATTGGTATAAAACTCATCACTCAATTAAACTCTTTAAAAACCAAATCATATTGCACCATTATTTAGTCCGTTTTATTTTTCTATTCAAAAATTACCCTTTTTTGTTGGGATAATAACTTTAAAAAGCATCATATTTGTCTAAAAATACCTTTCTGGGTATCGAACAAATTTTTTTTTGCTTATATGGGTGCTAAACTTTCAATTTCAAACTCTTTGAGGTACTTTGTGATATTTTTGCCCTTCAAATTGTTAGAAATTCAAGGGCAAAATTGTCACAAAAGTACCTCAAAAAGACCGAATTTGAAAGATTGGTTACTCAAAAAGTCCGAATTTAAAAATTTAGTACCTGTATAAGCAAAAAAAATTGTTCGATACTCAAAACGATTTGCAAAAACAATTGTTCGTACTAATACCAAATTAATGTTATGCTAGTAAATAGAACACAAAATGATTTGTAATTGGAAAACTTATCAAATCGACCCTAAAAGGGTTTTGGTCGATCATCAATCACCAAAGAGAAGAAAACCAAGTTTAGGGTTTAGGTTATGTGTACAAGAGATACAAATAATGAACCCTTGCCTTTTTTTATATATCATGACAAACTTGGAGAACAAGTTGGAGTAGGATTGGGTTTCCTCAAGCCTACATCGACCGGCCATCTATCCCTAAGGAGATCTAGAAGCTTCTCGTTCTCTAATTTTCATCGATAGTCATTCCTTTTAATATTTAACGATCGTTAGTCAATTGTCGTTAATTACTATACGTAGTTATACTTTTTGTGTATTTAATAATTAAATATAACTTTTTATATTAAATTATTAATCATTAATTCTTTATACGTAAAGTGTGCAATCACGTGATCTCGAGTTTGATCTTAACATACGTCTATTAATTTATGTCCCTAAACTAACAGGTAAGTGATGATAGCTATAGAATGTTTGGTGCTTTTTTAAATGTTAATTATGGATATGTTTAGCAAATCCCTATTATTAATATTTAGTAACATCTTAAATTAGAAAGTACACGGGTTTTATTTTTATAGTATTGATATGATATATTTCAATTATTAATGGAAATAGCAAAGAAAAAGTGTTTCTTGGGTCACAATGTTCGAACATGCCATTAAATATCACAGTGTTTCATCAAAGTATATAACAAAGGGTTCTTTTGGTAGATGGAATGCAATATGCAAAAGCTATACGCCTATACTCTCCAATCTCCATAAACACTAGAAAACTGGTTTGACGATCAATCCAACTTTGCTTCCACCACGTATTCTGTTTAAGCATTCGTGAACACTGGATAATGAAAAACCCGTTTCGTTTAACATGGAAAGCTTTGCTACAAAAAGTGAAAGCTTCAAGAAAGTTGGTTGTGGGTTATGGACTATTTGGCGAAAACCCGTTCCCTTTAATGTGGAAAGCTTTTGCCAAAAAAGTAAAAACTTTACGAAAGTGGGTAGTGGAAAATGTTTTCAGAAGACAAAGTTTAGACCCCAATAAACCAAATAGTTCCCAAGAGCCGTGGTATTCACTTTTGTTTATTTTCTGGTTTACTGTAATAATTGTCAAACAGAAATTCAATCAAACCGTTGATATGATCAAATTTCTGACTGTTTTAAGAACGTGTTTTAATTAAGTCTGCTCTTTTCACAATCTAATTAGTAAAGAGCTTAATCGGCCTAAAAACCTCTTTTCTATACGATACGATTTACTGTATTTATTTATTTTTATAACTTTGATCTAGCCGGGTGGTATCAATCCAAGAATGTTCACTTATCATACAATATGTTCCTTCATAGGTGGTTCCAGTATAAACTAAGAATCCGAACTAAATATTTGGTAGAAGTCTTGGTTCTGATAAATGTTGGTGTGTATGTGCTTTGGAGAGTTGTTGACACTGACTTCATGATTCAGAATTTCATGGTAAGTTCTTTATGGTTATTGTGTTTGATGCTGAAACCTTCATGATCCCGTCTTTAAAAGTGTCACAAAGGTTGAAATTTCAATTCATATTCATGGATTAGTTGAATTTGGTATTATGTAAATCTTGGATAGGTCGAATAAAACACTTGCTATAGAAGATACATTGAAAGAAAAAGTTTAGACAACTTGTAATAACACTACACAACATTTGGTTGTTATCATACCTAGCTTGTACAGCTAGGGTTAATTAGTAACGGCATGATGGTGGAATTTATACTATAAAAAAAATCTTTCAACCAGTTAATGGTAATTAATGATTAACTAATTATTTACTTAAGATGGTTGTTAAACATATATAGCCTATGACTAGCAATTAATTCCATAAGAATTGTTACTAATTTCCTAATTATTTCATCTCCATACAGGTAAGTTTGGGCCACTTTAGAAGTGGACTCTTCCATACTGCGATAACATGTAGTTTCAGTCATATCGATGATGAACATATCGTATGGAACATGATCTATTTTTACTTCCACGCGAAGATGGTAAGTGCACGTGCCTGATAGTTATAACTTATGCAACTATTTATTCTAAGCTTTATGAAGGTTAATGTATCTAAGAAGGATTCCTTCTAAATTTGTTTGTTAGTATCTCAGTAACATCTACTTACTATTTATTTCTTTTTTTCAAATTTTAAGCCTTATACAACTTTCAGCTTCATTTGATACTTGCTGTAATTTACAAAGATAGGACATAACCAAAGTTCGTAAGATTATCGTTTTCAGAAATACATATCAATGCTCAACATAAGAAAGAATTGATTCAATTTTTCAATTGTTGAAAGACGGATGAGCCAATAAAGCTATTAGTATGTTCACATTTACTCTTTATACCAAAACAGATTTTTGGTTTCATCAGCTCAAGCTAAGTTTACTTCGCTGATTGATGCTTCATTTAACAGGTTGTACATAAACTTGGCCCAAAATTTCTACTGAAGTTGTACTTGGCTGGGGCTATTACTGGTTCAATCTTCTTCTTGTTGGACCGTGCTTCTATGGAGGTATAAAGATCGATCCCAAGAGTTTTAGAATTATTTTAACGGTGGCTCATGTTGATTCCTAATAGCTTAAAGTACCTTCATTATCATATGATTGATACCCTTGGTTCCGTGCCTATGAATTGGATCTTGATGATTTGCTTTTAATCTCAAAAGGATCAAAATAACGATCCATTATTCTAATGAATGACCAAATGGATCGTTCATTTTTTGAATATCTATTATTCTCGGTCAGTTCATTTGTACAGTCTCTTTAGTTAGATCGTGAATCGACACATGATGCATTTATATAATAGAATGCGTTTGTTATTAGAATCTGTAAACACTTACGGGTGCAACTACATTATATGTAAGTATAGCTCCAAACAACATAAAACACATTCAAACAATGTCCATTAAAACACATGGTTTTTATGGGTATTTTGTATAACCACTGTTCACAAATTTCGCATCACCCGGTACAATGTTTTAACGCATTTTATTATTACGCTAACTACAGGATAGATGCGGCAATTCAGAATTAGGAGCACTGGTAATTTAGCTATTCAACGTCTCTCCAAATCTTGTTCATGTATACGAAGTTACATATCTGAATTTTTTTTTAGGGAGCAAGCTGACGGCTATCGAGTTGTTTGATTTATTTTATAACCCAACAGACACCTTCATGGGGTTTATATTACACAGCCCTTTTTTCTTAAGGGTAAATTAACTTTCACATTATTGCAACGATTGTATATATATAGTTACCTTACTAATTAATATCTTATGATTCTTTTGTTTCATTTTATCATTTCGGGGATACATATAGTGTGGCAAGATTTGCAATTAACAATAACGGTATGAATTGTAGTTTTCTTAGTAACATTCTTCTTTTTTAACATACTACATTGCGAGTATACAACTGATAAAATTTTGTTACAAGCAAACACCATTGAAATTGCAAGATTTTCATTATATGGAAAACTTTGAGATACATGATTAGAGATCAAATTTCTTTAAAGCATACTCCGTATTATTTTTATGGGTATTATTATTTACTATTTCAGAGACGAAGAAATTTCTGGGATTGCTCACTTAGGTGGTGCTGCGGTTGCTGCCGTAGCTTGGGCACTACAAATGAAGAAGCGTCGCCGAAATCATAACTAGACTATCTTTTGTTAGATTAACGTGTTCCATGTTTGTCTGTTTTCCAACTTCTCATACCATTTTGATCATGTTCATACTTGAATATTTTTGAGGACTAGTTGTAGGATTATTATATATATATACTGTAGTATCTAGCTAGTTTCATAGTTTTGATGGAAAACAACATATATCAGTCAGCTCAACGAGTCAAATTAAAAATATGAATATTTGAATATGCAAACAACTAAGTCAACTCAACTAGTCGAGTTATTTTCTTGCTTCCTAAAAGTTGTTAATACTAATTAAATGTGGAAGAAGATTACAATTTATCACAATCTTTGCATTAGTGCACAAACATAAAACATATATGTCTGCAAATGAACATGCATAGCTCAAATTGTTACGATTAGTTTCCTCACCGCCTTTTTTTTTTTTTTTTTTATTTTTTTTACGTTAGGAACTTAGATGCAACCAGAAGATCTTTACACTTTTAAAAGTACACCTACAATGCGTACATCTAAGTGTGAACACTTAAGGACTTTGTCTTATTGTCTCTTACCTTGATATTGTCTTATTGTCTCTTACCTTGATATTCATGATCTCTATGTTCACATAATTTAGAAAGAGAGATGAATTAACAACGGATAACATTGGGCAGTTAATAGCCCAATATGGTCGCTTACACCAAATGTCTCAATTCCAACAGGTCCAACAACATGTATACGCACAGTTCGGGCCCACTCCGGTCTTAGCTCCTCACATTTTGGTGATGCGAGTTGGAATATGGATACAGGTTTTTTTTCCATTTAAATTCAAATGCAAATAATCTTAGTACTATTTATAATAAAAAGCATTCATCCGTTTGTTTTTGTTGGTGACGGTAAATCCATACCCGTCACTAACACATGTCATAGTTTGTTGTGTAACCCGCACCATCCTCTTCACCTTCATAATGTTTTAATTACTCCTCATATATGTAGAAAGTTTAATTTCCGTTCGTCAATTTACCGGTGGCAACAAAGTTTCCATTGAATTTGATGCGTTTGGTTTTTCCGTGAAAGATGTTGACTCGGTAAATTCTCCTCTGTTGTGATGGCACCAGAGACCTCCTGTGACCATACCTACATCATCAGGGACGGACCCACATGGGAGTCGGGTGTGGTACGGGCCACACCCCATTTTAGGTCATGAAATGTAAATTTTTTATAGAATGTGTTTTTTTTTGGCACGTTCAACCCTCAATTTTTCTTATCACACATAACACCAACGACTTGGACATCTAGGAAATGAACTGTTATGTTCTTTACTTTCTAAAAATGTTATTTTGTGTAACAAACTAAAGTCTCTTCATATTTGTCATGCTTGTCAACTTGGCAAGCATGTGAGGCTTCCATTTTCTATCTCCTTAATTTTGCTTTTGCATTTTGCATTCGGATTTGTGGACGTCCGCACTTCCGAGTCAAAGTGGTATCAAATAATATATTTTTTTCTTGGACCATTATTCTCATTACTTGTGGGTACATCCTTTGCGTAACAAATCCGACACTTTCGCTAAGTTTGTTGTATTTCGTTCTCTTGTAAAAACTCAATTTAACAAGGAAATTAAAGCTTTTCAATGTGAACATTGTGGTGAGTTTGATAACACCATCTTTCTTTGATTATTTACCAAACACGTCATGCGTACACGCTCTTCGTGTCCTCGCACCTCTCAACAAAACAGTAATCCGAACGTATGATTCAAAAAATAAACAACCTTATTTGTACCTTACTTTTCAAGCCCATCTTTCACCTCATTTATGGTTTTGGGTCCCTTCACATCGCCACCTACCTACTAAATATATTACCTCCACCACCATAAATAACGACACACCTCATTTTCGCCTATTAACACAAAACCTAACTACACGTCTTTACGTGTCTTTGCTTGTTTGTGTTACGCCCACATTGACACTATTATATTCTTAGCCCACGTTCCACTCCATGTATTTTTGTTGACTACCCATCAAGAAACCGTAGATTTCGTTGTCTTAACCTTTCCACAAACAAAATCATCATTTACCATCATGTTACCTTTGATGAGACCATTTTTTTCATTTGGGTCCGTCATACCTAATGATGCCCTTTCCTACACCTTTCTCGACATCGCTCTAAACCTCATCGTTCGCCAAATTCTCCAACAACCATCCCCTAGCCCAAATACCATCGGCCCAACTTCTATTCCAAATACCACTGGCCCAACCACCACACCGGTTCATACCGGCACAACACCACCTATCCTGCACACCAGCCCAATTCAAATCCCTCGTACAACCGGCACACTCCCTACACCGGTTACCCCAACCCAACTGCTCATATCCCTCCAACCACCGACCCAAACATCACACCGGTTAGTACTCGCCCAACACCACATGTCCAACCCAACCTACCTCCTCCTCTCGAGCCTAATCCAACCGCGACTAATCCTCATCTAAACCCAACCTCAACTCATCCCGTGGTCACACATTTTCATGTTGGTACTAATGAAAAGAATCCGCGTTATAATTTTCATGTGTCTACCATTTCTCCCATTTCAGAGTCATACACTCTCACAATCAAATATCCTAATTGCCAGTGTTCTATGCTTGACGAATATAATGCTTTAATTTAAAACAATACGTGGGATCTTGAGCCACAACCACCTGATGCGAACAATTTTCAATCTATGTGGTTATTTAAGCACAAGTATTTTGCGGATGAATCTTTAAGTAGGTACAAGGCTCGCCTTGTCGCTAATAACTAGGTGTTAATTTTGATGAGACATTTAGCTTGATGGTTAAACCAGCCACTATTAGGACTGTTTTCAATCTCGTTGCTTCTCGGCATTGGCCTCTTCATCAGCTCGATGTCAAGAATGCTTTTCTCCATGGTACTTTATCTGAGACTGTCTATATGCATTAGACTCCTGGTTTTCGAGATCCTCGGCTTCTTGATCATGTTTTTCTTCTTCAACGGTCGTTATATGACCTTAAACAGGCACCCCGTGCATGATTTAGCGGTTTGCGAGTTATGCCACTCGTATTAGTTTTACTCATAGTAGATGTGACTCGTCTTTGTTTATTTATATACACAGTTTCGATGATGCGTATTTATTAGTATATGTGGTTGATATTCTGATAGCTTCCTCTACAACATTATTACATAAGATTATAGCTTCTTTACATCAGGAGTTTTCTAGGGCATTTATGTCACCCGCACTACCAAGGGGATGTTTCTTTGCCAAAAAAAGTATGCCAGGAGCTAGGTTCTTGAGCGTACTGGTATCGCAATTGTCATTCTATAGGACTCCCATTGATATGGAGTCCAAGTTGGAGGCCGATGGCACTCCGATTGATCATCTGACTCTTTACTGGAGCCTTGTTGGGGCTTTTGCAGCATCTCACATTCACCAGACCTAATTCATCTTATGCGCTTCAATAGGTTTGTCTTTATATGCATGATCCTTGGGAGCCTCATCTTGATGCTCTTAAGAGGATCTTACGTTATGTTCGCGACACTTTGGATAATGGTCTTGAGTTGTATTCTTATTCAACATCTTCTCTGGTTGCCTCTTCGGATGTTGATTGGGCAGACTGCCCACTACTCGCCGTTGTACTTCAGGTTATTGTGTTTCTTTCAACAATTTATTGTCTTGGTCATCTAAGAGGCATTACACTCTGTCATGTTCTAGTTTCGAAGTTGAGTATCGTGGTGTTGCCAATGCAGTGGCTGAGACGTCCTGGTTGTGGAATCTTCTTTGAGAGTTTCACTATCCTCTACATTCCGCCACTATGTTTACTTTGATAATGTCAGTGCGGTTTATTTATCTTCCAATCCCGTGCAACATCAACGCACAAAGCATATCGAGATTGACATTCACTTTGTACGGGATCAGGTTGCTAAAGGACATTTTCGCGTTTTACATATTCCTTCATGCTATCAGTATGCCGATATATTTACAAAAGGGTCTTCCATCTGCCATGTTTGATGAATTTCGAACCATTTTGAGCGTTCTGCGTCCTCCCGCTCTAACTGGCGAGGAGGGCTGTTAGTGAACTAGTATAGTATATATTGGGCCAAGCCCATCTAGCCTTTTAATATATTGTATCTGTATTTATGTTGTAAACGAACACTCATTATTCAATCATGAAATAAACCCTAGTTTACAAAAGACCAACCGTGTATTTTTTTTCTCCGTCAAGATATGAAAGGTTGTGGTCAATGCAAACCATACCGACGATAACGTAATCAACTCTTTTTGAGTCAATTCCAACCTATACATTGCTAGAACTGATAAAATAAAAGAAAATATCATGTTAAACATAAACTCAAAGTATGTTGTGTTGTTGTCGTAAGTAAGTAGATATAAATGTAAAATATCAAGATTCAAGGACTAAAAGTGTAATTGACTAATAGATATCAAACCGTTGTTTTTTCAAATGAATGGTTCCTTTAACCTTGTTTTTCGATCACTAACAATCTGCATCAGCCGTGAAACAATTTTTACAATCTCAAATTTACAAAGACTCCATGCCAACGCAATAGGTCGAAGGACACGTACATAACGTTTTGGTATTTTTCATAAGGTTTTGTTTTTTCTTTTTTTTTTTTTTTTTTTTTTTTATCAGAGTAAGAATTTGTTGAACTATTATATAATGGCTTCGGTTAAGGGAAATGAGAGTAATTTAGCGGGAAGAAAACCTACGGGAAAACTTGGTGGAATGTCTGATGTCCTCGCCATTGCGACGGATCTCGGTTATTCTAGGTTTAGGCCTCCTCCGTCTCAGGTACGTTTTTTTTTGCATATGTGGATTACGATGATCACGAGTTTTGAATTATTTGCTAGCTTTAGGGTACATGTATTTGTTATGCGTTAACTTTAAATTTGACTAAAAATCCGGTATTGGGGCTACTTTAGATGATTAATCAACATAATGAAAGCGAGAACAGTGGAAAATGATGGAGATGAATATGTATGGTACATGTATTTGTTACTTAGTATGCATGTGCATCTTTTGATATTGCATACAGAGGTGATAAAACATGATTTCGGTTGTGCGTGATCCCAAAGGCAAGTTGAACTAGTGATTCCGACTACTTAAATTTTGTTTTCTTTATAGATTCTTAATTACATTTCATATATGTGCTACTAAATGATCTAAAGTGTCGATCTAATTCAGCCAAATGGATTGCAATCATCTAGTGTTTTAAATGTAAATGTGTATTATGTTTGAGTCCTTAAGATTTGATTTCGCTAATATTGGTCTTATATCCAGAACTTGAAATAGCTAAAGCTTGCATTATGTCATTTAAGAAATTTGGTTTGTTAATCAGGACGACTTGAATAGTGGCTATGACTTGATAAGATTACTACGGGACCTTACCACAGTACAAAGAAAAGTTGCAGAATTGCATGTGGAACTTCAAGGTCGTAAGGTAAGTAGTCACACTTCTTACTCAGCACTCATTTTGCATTTCATTGTCATTGGATCGTAAGTGCATAGTCTATATTTTTTGGGCCATGTTTGTTTGTAGTTTAAAAAGTTAGTTATCATGAATGTTAAAAAAGAAACTGCATTTATTTTGTTCTTTATGGATTTCTCAGGAAGATATGAAGGTCTCTCACTTGACACATGTAAGTGAAATGGAAAAGAAGATAGAAACGTTAGCAAGGATAACAACTATACTGAAAGGTTTTATCAAGAATAAGGTAATATGGTTAATTTCACAAAAACATGTGTTTTTGCTGTATAGCAATTCTTTTAGCACATATGCTTGTAGTTAGTATTAGCTTTCCTGTTGTTTCTATTGTAGCGAAAAGAAGAAAAGATTACTGAATTGAATTCTGCAACATGCATATACTATGAACAAAAATGAGCTATATGGTTGGTATGTTTGACGCCTCTTGCAGCTGTATGCAAAACTGAACTGTTGTAACTTTTTAAAGGTTACTTTCTGTTTTTGAGGAATAAGATTCACCTTTCAAGGAATAAGATTCCACCTTTCATACTTGAGTTAACTTTTTTGACCCATTTACTTGAAAATGTGCCGATTTCAGGTAAGATTTTTCTAAAGTATCAAATAGGCTATGCTAAAAGATACAAAAGGAAAGGGTCAAATGGGCTGAATTGGTTAAACATGTTGAAAATCATGCTAAGTGAATCAAAATGTATTGAACTACCTCAATGACGTTCAATTGTTTGCTGTTAAAATATTGAATAGCATATTGATTACCTACCTATGACTACCTAAAGGACAAAACTGTGGCATTTTGCGTGAGATGAAGTATGCTGCTTATACTTCTATTGTCTCAATTTCCAATATCAAAAACAGTAACACCGGTTAATAAAGACTGGTTGCCAATGTGCTTTAATGTATTTCTTATTGATTTTGACTTGCAGGATCGTGTTATAGCTCGTCTTCAACAACCAATTCCATTAGAATACATTCCTGTGGAAGCAGAATATCAGGTTTGTTATCATTCCTTTATTCTGATGAATCTAAACGTTTGAAGAAACGGGAGACAACTATACATTATCCAAACATATTGCAAAATGAAAAAAGAAAGATATACATTATGCTATACTCGTTATTTCAGTCTATATGCTTGATATCTCTTGTTTAGTAGATAATCGTGTTTTATTTCATTTTCGGGCTTTTTTCTTTGGATACACAGAAAGATTTCTCGGAACTATTATCAAGTGCTGCAAGCGATTATGGCACCCTTGCAGCTTCCGTTTCTGATATCCATTGGACTCACAACTTTAGGGAACCACCTTCTGTATGGAGGGTATGTTTATGTATCTGATAATACCAACTTTTTTCCTTATGTGTTTTTTATAACTCGCTTCATTTCAAGTACTTAAACTCTATTTCTAAGATGAAAATGATGGTTTGTGTTCCGAGCAGGATATGCTTCGACCAATCCATGTGGCATTAGTGTCATGTAGTAGGTACTTTGAAGCAATTTCAGCAATGAGAGAATCTTTCACAACCCTTCAGAACTTGAGGGTGGTCCCTACCAATTCACCTAACAAATATCATTCTCAGCTACCATCGCCAACAGGTTCTGATTGTGTGACACCACATTCATCTGGAAATGTTAGTCCGAGAATTCAAAAGGGTGAGAACCAAGAAGGGGAAGATGAAACTGATATTGATGTAGATGATACGAATGATAGAAGATTGTCGTGGCATTCAGATATGGATAATGGTTTATAGGTAGCTACAAACTGTTACGAGCAAACAGTCTTGAAGTTAGTAGTAGTTTTTTTTATTCATCTTAATGGAAAATAATGTACAAACATCTCTTACGGGCCTTAAAGCGCTCTTGGTTGCAAGTGTGTGATTTACGTGATTTTTTATTTTAATTTTGGCAGACATGTAATTGACGTTATTATCAATATTAGCATCAAATCTTTACATGTATTGAAATTGGTTGTCGTTGCCAAGCTAAAAGTGTTATTGCTGAGTTTTGGATGTGCTTATGTTGGAGATTTAGCTAGTCTTGCATCTATGTTGATATAGACTAGATGACATGAATGCACTTCACCCGAATTCATCTTCATTTGCTCCTGTATGCAGAGATTTGCAGTCGTGTCAATCCTATTGTGTGTATGAGTGTATCCAATGAAAGATGTCACGTCAGTGCTAATCCTTCTAATCTTAAATCTATATCTGACCCAACTCTTTCGAATCCAAACTAACCAACCTCCCTCCCCAAAAGAGGGTACTCTTAGAGCACAAGGTTTGGTGGTGTTACAGGGTCCAAAGCCATGGTGATGACACTGAGAATGACTGTAGTATTTTTTAATTTTTATTTATACTTTTAGTAAAATGTGTATAGCTGTGTTTTTATAATAGATGATACGCGCTTTTGGATCTATAATCGTAACAAAAAGGCGAATCTTAATAGGTAACTATGGTTTAGGGGAAAAAATTTAGTAGAAGACTGCGGGTCCGAGTATTCTATAATGCTGATGTTCCGAAGGAGGGTAAATTCAGTTCAAATTTATAGGTCAAAGTATTAACGTATTTACTTACGTGATGGTGATATAACATAACACATAATCTAATCATAACTTACGCTCTTACTATACCCTTGAAAAAGGTCAAATTATGAGTAATGTATTTACTTACGTGATGGTGATATAACTTAACACCTACTACGAACGGATGTAGACTAAATAACGTGATAACACAAATCGAACTCACACGAATACCATGAACGATTCTACCAATAATCATTGATTCACACGAATGCCGATTATGGGGTAATTCTTAGCAAAAGCCGCCAAAAGCAGACTTTTGATATTTCATTGAACTGATTAGCCACAAAGGTTTTTATATTATATAATAAAACAAAACCCATAGTGGTAATTTTTCATTTTAAAAAAATCAAACCATACTTTATTTGGTAATATTTTATTAATTTGATTTTTATATTTATTTCCAAATTTGTCTTAAAAATATATAAAAAACGATTTTGTACTTTTATGATAAAAAAAACTGAAATTACACATGGGTTGTTTCATAATTATAGGCATAAAATGTAGAGTAATTATTAAAAAGAACGGCCTCCTTATCATCACCAACATATTCATCAAAAAATAACCAAACACAGCACTTCCTCCATCCACCATCATCTCCATAGCTTGGTCAAGAACCTAAATTAATCTTTTTAGGGATATCGTTTGTTGTGAGAAAACGTCATATACCTCAACTTAACTCATAGAACTAGAAAGTACTATGGGTTAAATACTTAAATTGATATTGTATTCAAACAATGTGATTTGGACACTTGGTCGTTGTTCTCCATAATTTGATAATTGAAGATTAAGAAACAACATATTTGTTCTTTTGATATTACTGTATATAAAATATTTTTAGCTCTTTTATTTTAACATAATTTTATTTGTTCTTTTTCCTGATTGAGTTCCAGCATTGTTTGACATAACTCAGGTATACGTCTGCATTTGCTTTTTTTTTCCCCGCATCTTTTTTCTTCCTTATCATAGTGGTAACACAAGTATAATTTAGTATTTGCTTTGTCTTCCTTATCATAATGCTAACACAAGTATAAGTTAGCATTTGTCTTATTTTTATTTTATTTTTTATTTTTATTTTTGCAACCATCAAGTACAAGTCAAAAAGTTTCGGTTTTTGTTTTGATTTTGTTTTTTACTGTCTTTGACATAGGTTAGTGCAATATGGTAACCGACATGCTCAATTCATTAGTTTTGGAACTTGATAGTATTTTCTGGCCAAATCAAGGATTTGAATGGCGTAGGAATCAGAGAAGTACGCAAAGGAGGACAAAGATAGCAGTGATGCCATTGACAAAAACAACCAAGCGGAATCGGCTGCATACAAATGTGATTAACAGTATAAAGAGGTTGGAGAAAAGGTACAATTCTTAAAAATGCACAGTTAAACCGACGTTACACCTTATATATACTC
The DNA here is from genome assembly GCA_910596185.1 of Chrysanthemum makinoi. Taxonomy (NCBI): domain Eukaryota; kingdom Viridiplantae; phylum Streptophyta; class Magnoliopsida; order Asterales; family Asteraceae; genus Chrysanthemum; species Chrysanthemum makinoi. Next base: position 51,886,731 of record OU343222.1, on the reverse strand, counting down.
AATTCATAGCCCTGTTCTCTTTTTTATTCCATCGAATGATCACATTTTTTATGGTTGCTTTATAAGTATTGTATGGTGGTTTTATTTATTAAAGATTCTTAATAGAGAGATATGAGAATGATTTTTATGGTTGCGGCTCAATGTGTCCGGACTAATAAGGTTTGGAATTGTTTTCACTAGATATGTTTATGGGTGTTTGGAACAACGATATATAACGAATTAGACTAATAAATACTTGTGTGTTTGTGAGTATCTTAATGGTACAGTCACATATGAGAATGGTACAGTCACATATATAACAAATTGACTAGAGTCCCTAAATCATGCTTAGAACTTACCAGAAAGTGTAACAAAATAACAATGTCAAGACCCTTTAGCTTATATTTGGTGAGAATGGTCTGGAAAGTGTTGTTAGGAGCTGGAATGTTTTGGTTAGAACCACTCAAACTTGCACCTAATGAGTCCCTTCTGCCCAATGGAACTTCCCAACTAGGTCCGCCAGTCTGCAAAAGTTCAAAACATCTTTTGAAAAACAGAAATTTTGTATGCATTTACAGTTTAAGCTAGGTACAAACAGTAATTTGTTGTGGTTGAATTAGGATGTGGTACCAGAAGAGTGGAGTCTCTAGCTGCGAGAGCCATGATATCGGCACATGAGACGGTTTGAGGGCACGCCTTCTCCAAAGCGGATTTAATCTGATCAATGACTTCAAAACCAGGAGCTGAGTTGCGGTTAGGTACGGACCCCTTCTCGCTAATTATGGTTCTACTGTTGTCGAGAAGTATTGAAGCATCACACCCCTATATGATCATTTGGTTAAAATAAAAATGTAGTTATTTTATGATTAATGTAACCACACTTTTAGCATTTTTAATTTGTATTATTTATATAAATTAAACTGATCAGCTTCTTAAGGCACCTAAATAATCACTAAACTCATAGTGATGTTCTTTTCTGTATGAAGGCTACTGTGATAACTTGAAAATGGCAACTATACATCCGTAAACTTAAACTTTTAGTTAACTGTAGGTACAAGCTAAATAGTACGTTCCTAGAGTTGATGGCAGACTTAATGGTCATGTTCGAGATAATTTTGTGTCTCGCTAAAATAAAGTCCATTTAATGGCGACGTATAGCAGTAATTTACTTGTAGTGACAAAATTGGAGTAAAGAACAAACCTTGACGAAACAATCATGGAAATGAATCCTGAGCAACGAAGCAGCCATACGAGCCTCTTTTGCTACAGCCTTTGCGACAACAGGCTGAACAATGTTCTTAGCCTGAGGACATGAGTGGTCATAGGGTAGAGGTAAGATGCATTGGCTATAGCCATGACAGAAAGGAGAACCACGAGCATGGAGATCGACCGATCCATTGTGTTATGATGTGCTAGCTTGCAATTGGCTGAATGGTACAGTCACATATGAAAGCGGATCATTTAGGTTGACTACAACAACAACAACATGGTTAATATATAAAGTTCATTTTTAGATCCTTCATTGGTATTATATTTGCAGATAATTAGTTGTTTTTTTGTGTGTTTGTGAGTATGTTACATATGAAAGTGGGTCTATTGAGGCTGTGTATAATTGTTAATTGACCGAATGGGTCAAAAATAGCATACCTGTTTTGGCCTGTTGATTTTTACACCCACACAGTTAGTATATAAAGTTTATGTTTACGTAATCTTTTATATAATAAAGGAATTACATCATTTCGGATTGATTTTGTCAATTTATTCTTATTGGAAAAATAATTGTGCCAATAGGAGAGATCGATTTCGCCACGTAAGCAAAATTGTGTGATGTGATTGGTTAATAAAAGTCAAAATTAAATTGATTTTTGTCAAACTTTAATAAATTTAAATTTGGTTGATTAAAAAAACACATAAAAATATAGGTGTTAAATTTGTGAAAACAAAAACATAAAAAAAGATGATGTAATTAATAAAACTTTAGTGGTTGAATCTTTAGAAATTATATAGAGTTAAGTGTAATTATGTAAGCCTCCATGTTTTTTAATAACTTTGGATTATAAAATAAATATCTCCTTATACTTTATACCTTTTATACTTTATATTTTAAAAAATATAATGTATATGTTGTTTTAAAATAACAACATATAAATTTGCATAAGATTATAAGTATCAATTTTTTTACTATATATGTTCAATAAAGACTCATTTATTTCATTTTTAAAAGTTTAACTTATGTGGACACGAGTTTATATTTTAAATACGGCTAAATTACTGAAAACGGGATTATAATTATCAAATTGATATAAAAATAAATATAAGCGATTGTACTTATAAAAATGACTCATCTAATTCTTATTTATTTATGTAAGGATATCTAGAAAAACATTTTTAAAAAACTTCAATGAGTATACTTTAACTTTATTAACGCTCATTATGTGATATTAAACTTGCATCATGTGTACAACATAATATCAGTAGCGAAATTTAAATAACAAAATCAACATCTTTGTCAGCTAAATAAATTTAAATCTTAAGTTACCTAACAAAAAATTTTACAAGTATTTTACCAAATTCTATTGGATATTAATGCATAATGAAAAATTCATGCATAAGTATTAGGTGTGCTTATATCACATGGCAAATTCTTATATGTGTATATACTAAACTAAAATGTTAAAATAAATTTGATTTATGTGTAAACTTTATGCGTGCACGAAACTTATAACTATATAATTATATGCAATTACCTTTAAAGACACAATATTCAGTATTAATACTTTTTTGTCAAAATCCCGTGCGTGCACGGGTATTATAACTAGTTAAATAGAGATACAAAGTCAAAATGCGGCGTTTTGGGGCCCGAAAGTTCCATAAACCGGCATTGTAAGTTTTCCAGTGGTCATAGGCGTGAAACGGAGCCTCGTAGCCCAATTTATGCCCATTTTAGTGATGCCTCTTTTGTCACGCGATCTTGGGCCTCCAGAAACACAATGGCCCGTTCATCAACACTTGGGCTCACATCACGAACCTGTCCCTAAGCTCTTACTGATTCATAAGTCCAAGTGTAGAACTCACTCAAAAAGCTAGTGTGTAAGAGTGTTTGGTTGATGTGAGATCATTACATTACCTAAAGATTGATATCACAAAATCAGTTGTAAGAATTTCTTATTTTTACCCGTTTTGGTCCACATGTCATCTATGTCATTCCAATTCTTCCATTTAAGTTTGTTACAAAAAATCTCACAAAGTGTGAGAGAGAGAAATTAAAAAGCGTAACAAACTGTCTTTATCGAGTCATCCATGCATATTCATTAATAACATGCTGCTTCAATCATCTTCGATACGACGCGTTATGTTGATGTCCTATTAATCCTTCTCTTCGTTATCATGATTAAAATTGTCACTGTATACTTCATCGATCATGCGAAATGTCATTCTTCCATTAATCAATTTCCTTCAGGTCAGCAATATTTGCATTGGTATAAAAGAAATTTGTGCATTGGTTTGGTATCAAATTCGTAAGATTCTTTGGCATAAAAATGAATAAATTGGGTTGATTATTTGTGCATGCAGGGGGTTAAAGAGTGGTTTACATGGGGAGATCATGCAACAAAGTTAGGCACTTTTTTCCTTTGAACGGTTTTCAGATTGGGTACGATCAACATCATTTTTTGATACGGGTTTGTTTTGGTGACTCTTAAGATTCAATTCCAATGTAAAATCATATTTGTCCCAATGGTATATCTCATGTTGTGTGATAAACTCTCAAATCAAATTCGAGTCTTGCTTAGGACATGTACATGAGATAGATTTGTGGTGTATATATACTCTAAGATAGTTAGTTGTAGTTCAAAAAAAAGGGCAAGTTTTATTAAAATCTTGTTGCAAATTTAACACCATAATTCATGTTTTGTTTGCACTAATGATATAAGATTCGATGTGAAATATGATATGATGATCTAATAAACGGCCGTCTTTAATATATCGGAGGCCCTATGCAAAACTCACAAACGTTTAAAAATAAGGCCCATAAAAATAGAAGCTTGATAAATTTTTTGACACTCAGTATTATAATAGCATTATTGTAACTTGACGATTTGTGAAATGCTTCACAGTCCCATATAAACAAATATCAAAATGACGTTTTTAAATACATAAACATTTGCATGTTCAAGAGTATATCGTTATTAGTTATTTTCTACAGTTTTTGTCTGGAAATGAATATAGATGATTACCAGACGTGGTTGATAGTGACCATTATATTCCACTATGGTATGTTGGACTTGGGCAGTGTTTGCTACTAAACGAACATACTGTCTGCATAGTATTTTATTCTAAGTTTTCTATGTGGAGGGAAGGAATGCAATCATATTACCTGTATAAGCACTGTTTTACCATCTAATTTGGATACGCACTATGTGATTACCAATGCCATTCCACTATGGTCTGACTGTATGATGCCTTTCTGATATAAAATATTGTTTGACACGGGTTGTAAGTTGTCATGGATAAGCATTGTTCTACCATCTGATTTGGATAGATTGGCATTTCAGGATCAACAGTAACTACTTACTCTTTATATTTATCTTAACAATTGAAAGCACTAAATTTCCCGTTTGCTACTTGAAAATATATCATTAACTTATTGCTTGCAGGGATTTGCAGTCTTATCTTTCCGATCTTATCCTTTTCTTGGCGCCTGAGAGCAAGACATTTTTTATATTGGTGGATAACAGGCCATGGCTAGAAGACTTGGTCTCCAAGCCTGCACACCTGTGGCAGCTGATGGTTACCAAGGTTCCATATAATTCCAAAACATCATTAGCATCTCTATAATCGTACTAGATAATCTATATTTACCCTTTTAATATTCTCTCTATTATGCTTCCAGTCCAGGTTCTCTCCCTTTGCAATCACAAGAGGGCAAAAGGATAATAAAGAGAAACCGGTTTTCAGTGAGCTCAACAGTCGTTCTAGAGATTCAAGCAAATCTCGGAAGTTGAAAAGATGGTTGTCAATGGTAACGCTTACAAGAAAGAGGGTCTTGCTACCAGTAGAGAAACTCAGGACTTCCTTGCTTGCAAATAGCAAATTGCATAGAACCCTTTATGGATTTGTCGTTTTTGAAGTGGATTGGAACGATGTACGGGGTATCAACTATGTGAATGAGCTTCAGGTATTTCTTGTCCTAGTTACAGAATTTTATTTATTTATTTATTTATTTTTTATTTTTTTTTTGGTTTAAAAAATAGGTGTGTTTTGTATACTTAGTGTTTCATTATCTATTAATGTTAGCGTACGCTGTGTAATAAAGGTAAAGTACTTTGACGACTTTCCATTTTGGGTAACAAACTATGCTCAACCACAAATTAAGATAACCACGGCTTTTAGGAGTTTTGGTATAGGGTGATCTTGACATGGTTAAATGATGTATAGCATCTCAGATGTTGGTAACTTTGACCATGTTGGCTTTCTCCCGGAGGCTGTGCTAATAGTGAAACCGGTTAACTTTTAAGTTAAGCCAAAATTAAAAAAATTCAAGAGTTACTCGCCCTAAATTAAGTCAGGCTATAATTTATTACCTTTAAATGCAATTTGTTCATTTATGTAAATCCGTTGTAGTGGAGTAATATAAGAGTGTGTTTATTCTATGATCAGACTTATACGTCTCTTGCTATAGAGTCGAAGTACATGAAAAGATGGGAATTTGATAGTATAGCTCAAGCTGCTAAAGGCCTAATGTCGTGGTTTCCAGGGACTCCATATGAGGCTCTTCTTTTGGAACACCGCCTCAATTCTATGATAGGTATATTTCTAAGCACATTTTCATTAGATTTCAAGGATTATTATTTGTAACACCAAATATATTGTAGCTAAAACTAAATAACCATACTCTTATTATATTGTTTGAGACCTCTTCAGGAGAAGCATTTCATGAAGCTGGTACGAAATCGCCAAGCAGCTGCTGTTCAAGTGAAGATGAGAATATCTTAAACAACAGTGCGTTGTTAGAGGATCCATCTCCGTGTAGTCGTAATAGTAGTCCTAATGATCAAATAGAAACTCTAGAAGTCCGAGACCAATCAAGTTTACCAAATACGCCTCCTACTATAGCAAATACGCCTCCTAGTATACCAAGTACACCTCCCAGTATACCAAATACATCTCCTGCTAACCTCTATACTACAACGAACCAAATAATTTCTTCAGATATGAATGAACTCGAGGATGAATGTGGTTCTAATGTATCATATAGTGGAAATGCTAGCTATCACGTACCCTCTCCCTGTCCAAGTGAATGTATGGAAGAAACTGAAGTAACACAATACACAGACGTATTACTTTTATTCCGCTTTAATGACCGTGACCTCCCTTTTGAATTACAAAAAATAATTATGTCTGATTTGCGATTACTTACCCTTTTAGAGGCTGGACTTCCATCTTGGGTACTATTCTTTCAGTCATATCCAGTGTTTTGTCACATGTATCGTCCATGGATGTGCCCGCTAGCAAGAGCTCTATACGTTGCAATATCCTTTGTTACAGTCGTGATTGGTTTCTATGATTTGTACAAAAACGTCCCTGTTCTCAAGGCGACTGCTTCCCGTTTATTTGGACCTCTGTTTGATTGGATAGAGACATGGGACATGGTATCAAGGATCAGATATTTGGGAACTATGTTGTTTTTGCATAATGCCGAGAGGGCTATTATGTGGTTTCTGATGATGACACGAACTTTCAGATCACTTTTTTCGGTTCTTACTCAGCCATTGGTTGCCCCGTTTCTGGTAGTTGTGGATGTCCTTTTTCCATTCTGGAACGTTTTCATTCAGAAGGGAGAGCGTATATACTCATTCATTTGCATTCTTTTGGGAACTTCTTGGAATCTAGTGGATAGAATAATCGACGTTCTACTGCTCCCAGTGTGGTACATTGCATCAGCTATTTGCAATTTCGGTAATTTACTGTTCTGATTAAGTCTTTGTTAATCAATTCAACACTCTAACTAGAGATCGCAATTTCGACCCATTTACTTTTAAATTTGGGTCGATATGGGTTGTGTTTTATCTCAAATGGTTCATATAACAAATTAACACATTAGCTAAAAGAGGACTGAATCAAATGTGTCGATAGAGCCTAATGGGTAGAAAGTTGCTCGAAGTAAATTTATATTTTTTAGCGCCTCCTAAACCATGTTACACGCAGATTTAGATTATTATTGTAATAATCCTTTTTATGCAATAATAACTAACACTTTACTAGTAAATATCATTAAAAATGAATAAATAGTTGTTTACGGGTCAGCCCAGCCCTACCCATACCAGTACTAAAAATGAACCGTTTCAACTCGAACCCATGACCTGGCTATCTTGCTAGCTATAAGATTCATGGACAGCATAGTTTGACACATAATGCTGATATTCTGCATTTTTCCAACTTGAGCTGGTTGCAGCGACGGTTTTCATGTCCCCTATATTCTTGTGCCTTTGGGGAGCAATTTGTGCTCCAATTCGCTTTGTTCTTGGACTATCCAGCTTCTTGGGATATATATACAAGTACATGTATGATGTATTTGGAGGTATATGGATGTTTGTGAGTAGCTTATTAAAGGTAGCTTCAAGTGCTGAGGCGGCAACCAAGCACACCTATGAGGTTTCTTTGTGGCGTGCCCTTTGGAATGACCTTTTCTCACAGGTGATAATTTGAAATTTTACTCTTTGTAGTTACGCTAATAAAGCCTACATATACGCTATACAGCTGCTGTACTCATACAGATATTGTTCTTGTAGATTTTCCGTGCTACCAAGAGCATTCTATATGGCGTTGCTGCATTTTTTGCAGCTTGCAATAGACACCGATTAAGGTTAGATTTGTTACTCCTCCAGGTTTTCAGAAATAATAGTACTAAAAATTGATGATAGTAACACCAAGTTTACATCCATCTCAGCATTAAACTTGATATGTAGAACGCGTGACTAATAAATTTCAAGTCTATTGCAGCATATACAATCATTTATTGGAGTTCATTCGAAGACTTTCTCAACCAGTCCAGAGATCAGAACTCTTATATGCTAACACTAGATTGCTGAAATCTGGAACTATTTCTCCACCGGTAAGTTTGCTTGCCAAAAGGATCCGATTCTTTCAGTTCATTCCATGAATCTTGCAATGTTTTCCTTTTTGGGATATCCAAGCATTCCTCTTTGGCATTTGAGATGGATCTGAAATGCCTAGTGTTTTGTCTCCTTCGAATGGTAGTTGGATATCCACAAAGTCTTTGAGACTATTTGTGTCCATTACATTGTCGCATAGGTTTGGTTAATTTGACCCGCAAACACTTTTTTGCCCATTTTTTTAGAAATTTTTTTAATTACATAATGTGTTAAAGTATAATTACCAAAAAAAAGTATATTGATTACAATGATCTAAATGACTAAAGCAACTTAGGAACCATTTGACTTGTTTCATCTTTAGTTAAAAGTTTTTAATTTGACCCCTTAGAGGTAATATATACCCAAACGAACTGTATGAATAAGTCAATGGGTCAAACATTGCACAGGTTATTCTAAACCTGGAAGATATCAGTTTTAGTCGTAAAAATATCAAATGTGGAACTTTACTCCACAGTTGCAACTCTAGAATTTCAATACATTAATAAACCAGACCGAGTAGCACTCCCAAAATTGTGACATTTTACGCGTTTGACCCGCTTGGCATAAAACACAACCCAATTGACCAATTTAAATAAGGAGGTCAAATTACCACCATAGGAATTTGTTTCTTGCTGACCTTTCAGTTTATATTCTTGTGAGCTTGAGTAACTCATCAGGAATTTTGTTGATGTTATACAGCAGGCAGAACCCAGGGAACGAAGACCATTGCCTACTAAAAGCACAAAACTGAGTTGACAGGATCTTTTATATTCATCAACATGTACAGTATATACATTAACATTACAGCAGATAAACAGAACTAGTGGCCTTCATCTCTCTTGCTTTGAGTTTGTATATACTGTTTACTTTTCTTTTTTACAAGTCGATGTATATAAGATCCTGATACTGGAATGAGCTTGTAGAGTTGCCGTTGCCTGAATAAAATTGATTAGTTTTTTATTAGCTTTGGACTATAGCTTGACCAATGAATTCTCGGAGTGTTGCTACAATGATGTTAGATAGCTTGTTAGATTCGTTGATTGGCATCTAGTTACACGCATCTTGTTAGATGGCGGTGCTTATAAGCTATTATGCTAAAATCATTTGGTTCATATGAAAAGTCACGCCCACAAGTTGCACAGGTATAGCGAAAGCCAGGATGATTTCATATCAATAAGAAAGCATCTTGTATGTGGTTAGCAAAAAGATGGTCAAAAAATGATAAAATCATGGCTAGAAATATGGCAAATGTTTGTTGGCAAACTAAATGGTCATAAACAGGATCAAGACCATCACAGAGACCAACTCAGCCTGGTAGCAACTAACAGAAGCAACATTTTTATAGACCTGTAAACATTTGCTATCCGGAGAAACATGTTTTGTCAAAAAACACCGATTGCGCATATTTTCTCGTATATAACTAAAGAAATAAGATAGATTTGATGACATACCATAGGACCATGCACAACAATACTGCAAGTCAAAATCTTGATAACAAAACCCAAAACTTTCTTAGCCAAGTTACATTTTGAAAAACAAAAACTGTTCCAACTCTTAACAAAATACCAAGTACACAATCTAATAATTTCAAAAGGCAGCATCAAAACCGTTGGACTGTATGACCAATATTCTAATTCATTCGCCTGATGAGCTCGTTGATGAAATCTTCACGGTTACCTGCATCTCCTCCTTCAACGTAATGGTTCCTCTTTTTCTTCATGCCTCCCAATGGAGCCTTCAACTTGAATGGCCAGAGGAAGTTGTTGGCTTCCTTGAAGTGAGGGCCAGCAGTGAGAATCTCGTGAATAAGATCTTCAACACAGATGATACCATGTTTCCCAAGACCCTGTCATCCCAAAATACAGGTTATGCCAAATTACATACTTTCCAGACATCGTAAAAATTAAATTAAATAAAGAAGAAAAAAGAGAAGAAAACAGACCTGCTCGACAATGGAGTTATCCGTCAAAGGAATCCTCTGCTTGTTTAGCTTGCCATAGCCTCTCTTGTAAATCAACTCCTTCACACTCTTCAAGTTGGGGTATCTGAGGAGAAAGATGTATTCAGTATTTGATAACGATAACAGAAATATGTGCTATATGTAAAAGGAAAAGTTATTTGCAAAGACATACCCATAGGTAACATATGGCTCCACCCTGTGCAACATGTTTAGAGTTGCCTTGTTGACTTTCAAGAAGACACCATTGAAGATCTGGATGATGAGAACAATATGAATAAGCCCACACAGAAAGAAAAGATGATCTCTGAAACTGTAAAAAGCATTCAAGCTACTTTAACACCAAATACTATGTATGGCTACAGGAGCAGTACTTGCCTTTCAGTTCACCATAAACGAGATGTAACATCTAAATATTTCTAAATTTAAGTTTGAAGAGAGGAATATAAGACAAAGCTTCAAGAACCCATCTTGGTTTTTTTGTAAAAAAAAATTACCCTGCTTCACATGAAAACTTATTTGCATGTGTTGGTAAAAGTTTGCGCAAGCTTAAAACACTCTCGTCTTAAGTTAATCACCTAGCCAACTTTCAGTATCATATAAACAAAGTCATAGTGAGTTCACAGATACAATATTGCACTTAAGTACTTAACGTAACATCACTTCTTTCATTTGTGTTTATTTAAGCTTGCAAGCTTTTCAAATCCAAAGACTAACCAAGTGATATCTTTGTATATACACTGGAAAAATGTGCCATAAATTTTCAGTTAACCAAGTGAGCATCAAATATGTCACACGGTTTTATTAATGCCTAATAACTACTGTAATAAGTATCAAACTAACACTGTCTAGATAAAGTCACATGGAAAAGTAACAGTCCTAGAATAGGTTAACTGAAAATTACCTGTCTCAAACGCAAGAGCTGCAAGATCTTCTTTGATTTTGGGTCCATGGCGTTGATACTAAACATCAAAAAATATAAAAATAAATTAGAATCCGACAATGGCAGCATTTCAAAAATTACAACAAACAATAAGAGCAAGAATCCATACCCACGGATCCTAATGATGAACAACATCTTAGCTTCAGGGTTGACGTAAAATCCACCTTTCAACCTCGCCTCACGTTTCAACTGAATCAATTCCTTTTGCTGCATATCATAAACACCACACATAATCAGTAACTCTCAAAAGCCAAAAACACAAACAAACGCCGAAACAGAAATCAGACCTGGGCTTCATACTCCTGAGCATACTGCTTAGCCCTGTTGAAAATCAACTTCCTGTTAGCAGCATTCCTTTTCTTCAAGGCTTCGATCTCGACCTTCTTAGCAACAGCCCATTCCTCACTTCTCTTCTGCTTCTTCAGAAACGACTCGGGAACAACGGCCACAGGCATTTTTCCACACTAGATACCAAATCATCAAACCACATTAAACCTCATATTCAACCTAAATCACAAACTACAAACTTCAAACAACTAATGTAACCAAACATAGCAAGCAACATAAAAAAGGGGGAGTTTGTTTAAGCTTATATAATGAGCTTATTTGGTTTTTTTCAGCTTATGTTTCATAAGCTCACTTTTTGTAGCTTATGTAAGGTTATCATATCATAATATATGCTTATATAAAACCAAAAGTTTGAAAATAAGCCATCAAAACAAGATTAAACAAACACCACCTTAAAAAACATTTCCTTATCAAACAATAATCATAACAAGTGTACATTTCAATATTTAATATTACAAACAAAAAAAATGTTATAATGTTATATGACCATCTACAAACCACTCATAAACATTCATAAAACACAAACATATAATTAGTTATGGATCGGAAGAAGAAGAAGAAGCTTACATAGTGACGTCAGCTAACCGGCGGTATAAGAGAGTGATTGTTTGTTTCGTTGTATAAAAGAAGATGTTGTTCTTAAATGTTACTAGTTGATGAAATTAGGGTTTTTTGTTGGGTCAGTCTATTGGGTTTCTGTTTTGGGCTTTTGGCATAAAGCCCAATGGTGTATATCCATAATCAGATTTGAATACATACTTCTTGCTATGTGTGCTTTTATAAGGCTACACAGAGTGGATCGGTCATGATTTTCAGTCTTGCTCGGTTGTGGGTCGGTCCCCCCATTGTGGGGTTTTTGTCTTGCTCGGTCTGCAGACAACATTTTAGAGAGAAGGCTTGTTTACTCGACCAAGTTTGAGACAAGCTTGTGTGTTTATTTTTATTTTTTATTACCATTTTGCATTTCAAAGTAAAAAAATAAAATAAAAAATAATTTGGTCACATTTGTGGCAACTTGGTGTGTAAGAGAAAAGCTGATGTGGCGAAAGTGTGTGTCACCATGTGTTCATTTAAAGGTTGTCTCAACTCTCAAGGTTTTGACAGCCTATAGTAAATGTTACTACGATAAGGGGTTTCAAAAATTTAGGACATTATAAAAGGGGTTTCTATTCATTTAATCTTAAGGAACTTTTCAAAATGTTTATGTATCGATTATAAATCTAAAAAAATACCACATTATCATGTGAACATTCATATTATAATATATACTAAATATCATCTCCTCTCATTGTAGCTACAGTACCCACGCAATTTTCATGTTAGACCCTGAGGTTAGTGATCAATTGCAAAGTTAGTCCTTAACGTCTGTTACCTAACAGTCGTGGATTAAATTTGCAACTGAGCAATAACTTCAAGGGCTATTTCTGTGCAAAAATTAATCATAAACAGCCCTTGAGGTTGAATTTTATTTTCAGCGTTAGTCCCTAAGGACTAACTTTGCAACAAACAGCCACTTTCAGGGACTAAAAAGGAAAATAATGTTTCTACAGTGCCAAACATTGCCAAACAGTGTTGCTACAGTAAAAAAACAGTGCGTGTACTGTAGCTAAGCAATTTACAAAAATGGTCCCTCACGTTAATTGTAAATCACACCGTTAGTCCCCCGTTATCGCTCTTTTGCAAATTTAGTCCTTAATATAAAAAAATTTATGACAAAGACTTCCGTACAAAAAATAATATAGGCCAACAAGCAAATAAAAAAATCTTTGCAAATTTAGTCCCGTAAATAAAATAATAGAGGCCAACGCACTCCCGCAGCAACGCGCGTGTTAACCCGCTAGTTTCATTCTAATATCATATTTTTGCTTGTGTGTCATGACATACTACCGACCAGACCGGTAAATATTGCTTAGTTAGCTTCTTTTTCTTTTTTATTGTCAAACTTCGCTTCTCACCACCACCACATGACCACATCTTGTAACCATCATCGGCCTCTACCTCCTTATCACCAACACCATCTGGCCCACCACAATATAACAATCACCACAGTCATCTTCTTCATATAACAAACCACCACCATCAACCGACCATCACTATCACCATCCACCATCTCCGACCATCATATAACAAGCCACCACTATCACAATCATAACTTACAACAATCTTTTCCAAACGGAGGAGCAAAAAAACATGTGGGTGAATATGTTTGGAAGAACTGAAGGTCGCACACGAGACATCACCGAAAAACTTGGCCAAAAAAATTAAGGAAGTTGACCAGAAATGACGTGGCATGTCCAACAGGCGGATGATGTAGACTTTACAGGTTAAAAACAGGTGTTTTCTGATTAACACAAAGCCAATAAAGTTTGTTTGGTATTGTGGTATTTTATTATGTTCGTGACAAATAAGTGAATAGTTGGAAAAGTTTCTTCTTGTTAGATGGATTTAACCCTTATAAAAACGGTTACAAATATGTGAGCTAAGTTGTTTCTTTAACTTTTGAAAAAATTCCCGTTTAGATTAGCAGAAAAACCCTGATTCAATCTTTTCACGAGTACTCATAATTCCAGTAAATGGAAACACGCACATGGGACCATCAGCTTGAAGTTAATATTAAACTTAAGAGTAAGGATCAAATGAGAAATATAATTAAGATGAGAAGGATGAGAAGAAATTACAACCACAAATTTGAGATGCATCTCCCTATTATTTCTCTTTCTTTATTTAAAATATGTGGCTAATATTTTTTCTCATTTTTCTCATTTCAATAACTCTTCTCACTAGATCCATTCCTACTTAATACCTACTTCTTTAAAGTCTTTCTTAACTGGCCAATCAGACGTTTCCGGTAAGGGAATAAGTGGTGCCCCAATGGTTTTGAGATTACAAATTAAGTAAGGGGGGTGATACTTACACCACACTTTTTGATGCACTCACCACTATTTATGCATAACAGTATTGTACATTACAATACTGTAATGCATAAATGGTGGTGAATGCAATACAATACTGTAAGACACAAATGATGATGAGTGCATCAAAAAGTGTGGTGTGAGTATCAATTCTCATTAAGTAATCGCATTTATATTTTTGTATTGACCAACAATTCATAATTACATATACAACTTTTTAGCCTTTTTATACTTTGGATCTTTTGTTTTAGAATGATAATTTTAACTATCTCGCACATAATCATTTGATTGGGGAATTTCTCACAAAATACCATTTGGACACAAGGCATTATGCCTTTGGATCTAAAGCGTGCTTTTAAGGGTATACCGCCGGTTTTATGGTAACATTGTTTTTCTTTTCTCAACCAATAATCTGAATTTATGGAAATTATTGAATTATGTGTGTACAAGTCTATGAAATATTGAAATCCAATGAACGCAAAACCAAATCATGTAGATATTGATAATTGATCAAAAAACAATATAATCTGACATTTTAAGCAAATGAGCGAACACAATGACATGTAGACCGGTTGTATATCTCGAAATTTCTAGTGTAGAATGATCTATAATCTGAAAAAGAATTTCTATCCCACCACCAATTAGTTGCATGCAAAGCTTTTGCTTCTATTGATTTGTTGAAATCATTAGCACTAGTTTTTGCTAACACAAAAATGAGCATCATAAGCACATAAGTGAAATTGTGTATATAAACAAGAAAGATTTGTGGAGGAAGCAGGACGCATTATTGTTAATGTTGGTTTGATCATGAAACTCAAAAGTAAGACTCAAGATCAATCATATCAAACAATAATGTGTCCTACTTCATAAATCTTGTTTACATGCGCAATTTCACTTATGTGCTTATGATGCTCATTTTTGTGTTAGCAAAAACTAGCGCTAATGATTTCAACAAATCAATAGAAGCAAAAGCTTTGCATGCAACTAATTGGTGGTGGGATAGAAATTCTTCTTGAGATCATTCTACTTGGCCTCAATTAAGTTACATTGATGGAAGTATCATTTCAATATACTTTCCCTGTGACGAGAATGAAGATCTAGGTGATCTGGGAAGTCTTGACTTCGCTTCATTTCCAAAATTGGTTTGCTATCAGACTTAACACATCTTTGGTTTCGTGGGTATCATCTCACAGGTAAATTACCTGTCTCGTTTTCCAATCTCACTTGTTTGGAATACCTTGATCTTTCTAATAACTATCTCACAGGTGTTTCGTTTGCCAATCCCACCTGTTTGAAAAACCTTGATCTTATTAATAACTATCTCACATGTAAATTACCTGTTTCTTTTGCCAATTTCACCTGTTCGAAACATGGCAGCTAACCCACGAGATGAACATCCAGTTCGAAACCTGTTAGAAACATCGCACCTGTCCAATTTCACTTGTTCGAAACATCGCAACTGTCCAATTTCACCTGTTCGAAACTTCAGTCATTACAGGGGAACCCCAACAATGTCTTTCAAGGCTTCTTCCAAAAACTCCATATCATATTAACGAAAAACCCAAACTTGGTATATCATCCTATGATATGCATCAACTAAACATTGCATCAAAAGGCAGCATCAAAACCGTTGGACTGTAGCTCGTTGATGAAATCTTCACGGTTACCTGCATCTCCTCCTTCAACGTAATGGTTTCTCTTTTTCTTCATGCCCCCCAATGGAGCCTTCAACTTAAATGGCCAGAGGAAGTTGTTGGCTTCCTTGAAATGAGGGCCAGCAGTGAGAATCTCGTGAATAAGATCTTCAACACAGATGATACCATGTTTCCCAAGAGCCTGTAATCCCAAACGCACAAGTTATTAGGATGTACTACATAAATTCCAGGCATTGTAAACATAATATTTAAATAACAGAGAGGGAACCAGACCTGCTCGACGACGGAGTTTTCTGTCAAAGGAATCTTCTGCTTGTTTAGCTTGCCATAGCCTCTCTTGTAAATCAACTCCTTCACGCTCTTCAAGTTGGGGTATCTGAGGAGAAAAGTGCATTCAATATTCAACAATGATAAAATTAAGATACAGATATCGTAGAATGAAAAGTCATTTGCAAAAGATACACACCCGTATGTAACGTACGGCTCCACCCTGTGCAACATGTTTAGGGTTGCCTTGTTGACTTTTAGGAAGACACCATTGAAGAGCTGGTTGATAAACACAATATGAATAAGCACAGGCCGAAAGAAAATATGATCCTTAAAACTTTAGAAAACATCCAAGCTACTATAATGCCAAATACTATGTATAGCTACATGAACAATACTTATCTTTTACGTTTCACAAAAATGAAATGGCACATCTAAAATTTCTCCATTCAAAGTTGGAATTAGAGAATTACACAAAGCTTCGATAACCCGTCTAGGTTTTATAAACTCTACTATCCATCACCGTAAGTTAATAACCTAGCCCACTTTCAGTATCATATAAATTAAGTCGCACTGAATTTATAGTTTTTTTTATCAATCACTAGCATAATATTGCACTAACCATAACGTCGCTTATTTCATCTATTTTAGTTGCCTGATTTTTGTGTTTATTCTAATTTCTAAACTTGTATGTATTACAGATCCAAAGGCCGATATCATGTACAATATTGATTAGAAACACAGACGAGCTATACTAAAAATGCTCACTAAAAACAGCAGATTTATGAAGAAAGTCTCTAGCGTAATCAGTTAACCAAATCAGCATAAAAAACAGCAAATGATATTTTTAATGCCTATCAAGTATCAATTAACACCGTCTGATCAACAACCACACTAAAGTAATAGAGTCCTCTATTCAGCGGATGTAACAACCTTTTACCCAAAAAAAAAGTCCTATAATGGATTAACTGGAAACTACTATCTCAAACGCAAGAGCTGCAAGATCTTCTTTGATTTTGGGTCCATGGCATTGATA
Organism: Chrysanthemum makinoi; assembly: GCA_910596185.1. Lineage (NCBI taxonomy): Eukaryota > Viridiplantae > Streptophyta > Magnoliopsida > Asterales > Asteraceae > Chrysanthemum > Chrysanthemum makinoi. The sequence goes on along the minus strand of OU343222.1, from coordinate 51,869,481 downwards.
CTAAACATCAAAAAATATAAAAATACATTAGAAACTGACGTTGGCAGCATTTCAAAATAACATATACACACCACTATTAATCAGGGACTGATCTATGTTGTAATTATGGGGGCTGGTGCCCCCCTTGGCTAGCCGAAAAAGCTGAGATTTTAGTGTAATTTCTTTTTTAATTTTGACCTTTCTTCGAAAGTGCCCCCCACTCAAAACTCAAATTGCCCCCACTCATATACTAAAACCTAACATTCAACACTCTAAAGCCTTGTAAATCCTTCGTCTCTAAGTAAGATATATCATTACGATTCCAGGGTTTTATTTTCCGCATTTTGTTGCTATTATCAAAAAAAAAAAAAAAAATGCCACCCACATCCTATTTTCCTGGTTCCGCTACTGCTTTCATAAAAAACATACAAAACTATTTAAAACTATGTCAAAGATAATATATTTAAACCAAAACAACATAAGAGCCCAAAATATTACTTCATCACAGCTCCTAATTCCAACATACATGAGACCTTAAAATAAATCACAAACACATACCTAAAACACAAAGATCACCTAAATTATTCATAAGGAAACAAAAAAAAAACATAGACGCCATTGTTGTTGTTGTTGTTGTAAAGTTTCCTTGGAGCCCATCACCTTCTTTTTTTAAGGGAGTGTTACAAGTTATGCACAAAAGAGTTCAAGAGCTTTCAAGCAAGTGGATGAAAAGTTGAAGCACAAGTGCAGAACATGCAATACTCCCTTCAAAAAAAGAAAGGCCGCCGGTCAACGCCGGTCTGACTTCAGATCTAGGGGAGGGTAGGTGAAGAGAGAAGAAATGGGGGAAGTGTTATCAATGTGTAACACTAATACAGTATTTTGTTCCCTTTTGACATATGCAAAAGATATATAATGATCTATATTGTCATATTAATAGATTTTGGTAAAATCTTACAACTCGCCATGCACATAGTATACTCGCCATGCACATAGTATATGCCGATAATACATTTAATGATTGGTATAAAATATGAAACATTAAAAAAATATTTAAAATATATATAAATTATACATATTTTATACTAAATACCTATCATTTTAAACTTTTTATATATAAAAGTTCAATTTGTCTAGGCATTTGGCTGTGGTCGACCGGCCAACTAGCTGTTACGAGTCAAAGTAATAAAGGACCAAAAGTCACAAGCTCTAGAAGTGGAAGGACTGAAGTTGTCAATTTGATACGCGTCAATTTCAATTCTACTGATGGATTCCACTGAAGGCCAAAAGTTAGTTATAACTTTTGGCGGGAAAATATGTTTACTCCTTCCTCCTATTTCTCCTTCCTCCCTTTGTATAAATACTCATTTACATTTCACTTGTAATTCATTCGGATTTTCGATTACAACTTTCTCTCAATTCTTGTAATCGTTTGTGTAAACACATCTTACTAATAACAATCCCATTTCGGATCTTGCAACTTGTGAATAGATTCTTAATGTGTTGTTGCAATTGTTGATCACGTTTTCATTTCTTGTTGATTTCTAAACGTGTGTTACAATTGGTATCAGAGCGATCCTTGACCACCATTAATGGCTGAAATCTGTTAGGATTCAGTTATTCCTAACAAGATCCGTTATTAATTGGTGTGACTGAATCAGTGGTGGTTCAGAACAGAGAGAGAACATGGTGGAAACAAGATCTGTTATTAATGGTGCTTCTCGCCAAGAAGGCACCAATACCAATATCTTGGAACACAATCACAATCACTAGAGAGTATTGCTACTCAATTGGCAACATTAATGGGGGCCGTGGCTACACTCACTACTGATATGAGACTCATGCAACAAAGATTGAATGGGGAAGAAGGCACAAGTCAAAGAAGGGAGGTTCTTGGAAGTCAAATGTGGCACAATGGTCAAAATGGAGGGCAGTATGGAAGATTGTCTAAGATTGAGTTTCCTAAGTTTGATGGTGATGATGTTCAGGGATGGTTGTATAGGTGCGATGTTCTTTGAGATGGATCAAATTGTGCATGATGAACAGAAGATTAGGTTGGTTTCCATGCATGTGTTTGGAAAAGCTCTTGTTTGGCATACTCAGTTTATGAAGAAGTTTGGAGAGGTAATGACTTGGCCTCTGTATGAGACTCATGTGAGGAAGAGATTTGAGCCAGTTTTTGAAGATCCAGTGATGGAACTTAAGAATCTCAAACAGACTTCTAGTGTGCAGGTATACCAAGATTCTTTTGAAATACTGCTGAATAAAGTTGAATTGCCTGAAAAGTATACAGTTAGCTTGTCTATTGGGGGTTTAAAAGATGAAATTGCATATGTAGTTAGGATGTTTGCACCTACTACTTTAACTTAGGGCAAATATAAAAAAAAAGTACTATACTTGCCACCCTTTCCTCTTCAGGGTAGCGAACAAAATTTTTTGCTTCTGCGGGTAATATACTTTCAAATTCATCCTCTTTAGGGTATTTTCATGAACAGTTGGACAATTTTGCCCTATTACCCGAAGAGGAAATGGAAAGTATGATACTTTTTAAAATAATAAATAATGTACTAGCCGTGACGGAAAACGTGTTTTGGCTAAGAAAACGGAATAAGAATTAACAAGGGTAACGTATTTGTGATAGGGAAACGAATGTATTTTGGCGAGAATTTGATCTGACGATCAAACTCAATAGGTTTATGGGTTAAGATGCCGGAATTGACTGCTTTGATACCAGTTGATACACTCTTACAGGAATCAACGAGATTCAAATAAGAATTGAGCTCAAGAATTAGTTAATGGGATTTGTTATGGCTTACTGACTTGTAGAAGTTTATTACAAGATAGAATTACAAAATCAAAACCGCTTACAAATGTGAAATGAATTGTGTTATATACAAATGAAATGATGAAATGGCTGTAACGGCTTTTCCCGCATAAATGGTAAGGGTTAAAACTGCTTATTTGAACCCCACACGTGCCATGCCAGTATACTTATTTAAACTCATGTCCTTTGCAAATGGAAGTGGCTGGTGGAACTAAATTATCTTAATAAGTAAATAGTGTAAACTTAAAACAAAACATTTTTATCATAGATTTAACACAATTATAAATCATTAAATAATTTATCTTAATACATATCCAAAATTTAACATAATAAAAAACTAGGGCAAATGATAAAAAAAAGTATCATACTTCCATTTCCTCTTCTGGGTAATAGGGGCAAAATTGTCTAACTGTTCATGAAAATACCCTAAAGAGGATGAATTTGAAAGTATATTACCCGCAGAAGCAAAAAAATTTGTTCGCTACCCTGAAGAGGAAAGGGTGGCAAGTATAGTACTTTTTTTTTATATTTGCCCTTTAACTTATGTGTTCAATTTGGCAAAATTGCAAGAGGCTAATATTTCTGTGACCAAAAGTAGAAGTGCACCTTTGTTGAGTACTCCTAGGCCTAATGTGATGAATGGTAGCAATAATAGAAACGAAAATACCAATTTTAGGAGTAATCAAGTTGTGAGTACCAATAAGCCTTTGCCAAATAGGCAGTTTAAGAGGTTGACACCACAAGAATTGGAGGAAAAGAGAGCCAAACACCTCTGTTTTTATTGTGATCAAAAATATACACCTGGCCACAAGTGCAGTGGTCAGTTGTACTCTTTGGAGGTGGTTGGTGATGAAGTAGAAAGTGAGGATGAAGATTTGTTATTGACTGAGGAAGGAGTTGTGAGTTCTTACACTAGCTTAATTGATGAACCTCCACTCATTTCTTTGAATGCATTAACTGGTGTAAACACTTACAGAACAATGAGGGTTAGAGGTTATGTAAGAAAGAATATGTTGCATGTTTTGGTTGACTCGGGAAGCACCCATAATTTTTTAGATCTAAGTACTGCTAAAAAATTGGGGTGTAAATTGACAAGGATATGCCCTTTAGAAGTTTCAGTGGCAAATGGTAATGTGATGAGCAGTTTATATGAGTGTAAGAATTTTACTTGGGAATTTCAAGGTCTTTCCTACACTTCTGATGTGTTAATTTTACCATTGGGTGGGTGTGAGATGGTATTGGGAATTCAATGGTTGTCTACTTTGGGGTGGGTTAGATGCCACTTTAAGAACCTGATCATGGAATACACCTACAAGGAAAGACAAATTGTGTTAAGAGGGACTCAACAAACCACTCTCAAATGGATGCAAGGTAAGCAAAAACATGCTAGTAAGGTGGTAACAACTGAGTTATCTGCTATAGCTGTTTGTGAATACTCTGCTACTTTGCTGAAAATGGAAACTGAGATGGGTAATAACAAAGAATTGAAGAGTGTTCTTGAAGAATTTGGGCCAGTTTTTGATATACCCAAAGAATTACCACCAAAAAGAAACCATGACCATACTATTCCCCTTATGCCAAATACTTCACCTGTTAATATAAGGCCTTATAAACACCCTCCACAACAGAAAGATGCAATTGAAGCTATGGTAAAAGAGTTATTGGATTCAGGGGTGATTAGAAACAGTCAAAGTCCTTTTTCATCTCCTATAGTTATGGTTAAAAAGAAAGATGGGTCTTGGAGAATGTGTGTGGACTACGACACTCAATAAATCTACTGATTAAAGACAAGTTTCCAATACCAGTGGTGGAGGAGTTAATTGATGAATTGCAAGGGTCAAAGTTTTTCTCAAAGTTGGATCTAAGATCAGGGTACCATCAAATTAGAATGCATGAAAATGATGTGTATAAAACAAAGACATTTAGAACACATGAGGGCACTATGAGTTTTAGTAATGCCTTTTGGTCTCACCAATGCTCCAGCAACCTTCCAGTCTTTGATGAATTCAGTGTTCAAGAAGTTCCTCAGGAAGTTTGTGTTGGTTTTCTTTGATGACATTCTAGTATACTGATGATAGCTTGGAGTCTCATCTCAACCATTTGAAACAAATCTGCAAGCCATGAAGGATAATTCTTTGTTTGCTAAGGAGTCTAAGTGTGTTTTTGCTACTTCAAGTGTTGAGTATTTGGGGCACATTATATCCGATAAGGGGTGGCAACTGATCCTAGTAAAATAAAAGCTATGCAAGAGTGGTCTGTTCCAACAAATGTCAAGCAACTCAGAGGTTTTCTTGGGCTAACTGGTTATTATAGGAAGTTTATCAAGAATTATGCAATTATGAGCAAACCATTAACTGCATTACTCAAAAAGAATGCTTTTCAATGGGATGTAAATGCACAAAGAGCCTTTGAAGCACTGAAGGAAGCAATGGTACAAGCACCAGTGTTAGCTATGCCCAATTTCAACAAGGTTTTTACTGTGGAGACTGATGCTTCAAGGGTAGGAATTGGGGCAGTTTTACAACAAGAAGGGCATCCAATTGCATTTCTGAGCAAAACTTTGTCAACCAAACACCAAGCTCTCTCAACCTATGAAAAGGAATTCTTAGCGATTCTGCGGCCTTAGAAAAATGGAGGGGTTATCTACTTGATAGACATTTCAAAATAAAACAGACCATTTCACTTGAAATACTGTTGGGACAAAGATTGACAACTCCTTTTCAAGTTAAATGGCTACCTAAATTGTTAGGATTTGACTATGAAATCTCTTATAAAAGTGGGTCTGAAAATGTCGTGGCAGATGCTTTGTCAAGGGTATCAAGTGGAGTTGAGCTAAATGTTGTTGTTCTCACTTCTATTGCTTCTGATTTATTGCAACAAGTCAAGAATAGTTGGGAGCAGGATGTGGGGCTAAAGAATGTTATTCAACAAATACAAAGTAGTACTTATAACAAAAACAAATTTACTATGGTAGATGGCTTGTTGAGAAGGAAAGAGAAGTTAGTGGTAGGAGATGATTTGCAGTTAAGGAAAACTATCATCCAGTACTATCATTCAGATGCTGTGGGAGGACATTCAGTACTACAGTGACTCTGCACAAAAGTATGTTCTATTGGAAGGGTATGCAGAAGATGGTCAAACAATTTGTAAGGGAATGCGATGTGTGTCAAAGGGAGAAACCTGATTTAGCAGCTTATCCTGGTCTTCTACAACCCCTACCTATACCAGAAAAGATTTGGTCTTCAATCTCCATGGATTTCATTGAGAAATTGCCTAGTTCACAGGTAAAACAAATCATATTGGTGGTGGTAGATAGATTGTCTAAACAAGCTCATTTCATTGCTATGCAACACCCTTTTACTGCCAAGATTGGCTCGCTTGTTCCTTGATCATGTGTACAGACTACATGGGCTACCTGAATCAATTGTTAGTGACAGAGACAAAATCTTCTTAAGTCATTTTTGGCAATCAATGTTTAAAACCTTGAAAGTGCAACTTAAACTATCTACTGACTTATCATCCTCAAACCGATGGTCGACCGAGATTGTGAACAAGTGTTTGGAATGTTATCTCGGATGTATGGTGGTGAAAGGCCAAAAGAGTGGGCTGTTTGGTTACCTATGGATGAGTTCTGGTACAACACTAACTTCCACTCAGCCATCAACACAACTCCTTATGAGGCAGTCTATGGTCAAAAGCTACCAACCCATGTTCCTTATGTATCTGGAGATAGCACACAGGAGGCAGTTGATAGGACCATGCAGGCTAGAGAAAGTTCCTTGCAGATGCTAAAGTTTCATTTACAGAGGGCACAAGATAGAATGGTCAATCAAGCTAACAAACATAGAAGTGATAGAGTATTAGAAGTTGAAATGTGGGTGTATCTGAAGCTTCAACCTCATAGACAAGTTACCATAAGAAAAGAACATCAACACAAACTTTCATCAAAGTACTATGGGCCTTTCATGATCATTGAGAAGATTGGTGCAGTTGCTTACAAGTTAGACTTACCTGTTACAAGTCAAGTTCATCCAGTTTTCCATGTCTCACAGTTGAAGTTGTGTAAAGGAAATGATAACAAAATGGGAGTGCTGCCTCATTGTGGTCCAAATGGTTTACTTTCAGTTGAGCCTATTGCTATATTGGATAGAAAACTAGCTAAAATCAATAATGAGCTGTGGTTTATGCTTTGGTCAAATGGTCGAATCACACAGATGAGGATGCTACTTGGGAGAATCTTAATGACTTGCTACAGAGGTATCCAGAGTTTGAAAACCAAGCTTGAGGACAAGCATTGTTTGAAGGGACAGGGATTGTTACGAGTCAAAGTAATAAAGGACCAAAAGTCACAAGCTCTAGAAGTGGAAGGACTGAAGTTGTCAATTTGATACGTGTCAATTTCAATTCTCTGATGGATTCGAAGGCCAAAAGTTAGTTATAACTTTTGGCGGGAAAATATGTTTACTCCTTCCTCCTATTTCTCCTTCCTCCCTTTGTATAAATACTCATTTACATTTCACTTGTAATTCATTCTGGATTTTCAGTTACAACTTTCTCTCTCAATTCTTGTAATCGTTTGTGTAAACACATCTTACTAATAACAATCCCATTTCGGATCTTGCATCTTGTGAATAGATTCTTAATGTGTTGTTGCAATTGTTGATCACGTTTTCATTTCTTGTTGATTTCTAAACGTGTGTTACACTAGCACCTAGCGTTTCTGCGACTTTCAAGAAAGGAAGATTAACAACAACAATGGGGTTTGTGTTTTTCCACAATTTATCTCATGTCCAACTAATTTTTATAACTTCGCATAGTAAAAGTTCATTAACTATATAAATTTACACCAATTGGGAAGTGACACTTTATTTGTGAATAGTTTTGTAGATTTATATTTTTATACCGTCTTTTTTTTTAATTAAAAAACTATAAACCTAAAAGTACGGAAAAAAAAATATAAAATTTAATAAGTCAAAATTGTGTTGTAATGTAATCTGAAAAAACTGTGTTGTAATATAATCTGAGATGACAAAAAAAAAATCTTTTACCTTAAACCCCTTTTATAACCCTCACAGAGTCACAGGAGAGTTTGTATAGTATGACCTTTATTAAAAGAGGATAGCTTGCGTATAATTTTTATAGCTAATTGGTTCTAAATCCTTTATAAAAAATACACTAGCAATAAATTTATGACCCACATAAAAAACTTAAGACCCGCATTATATAGCATAAAATTGTAGCTAACATATTCCCTTGTTAAAAACCATTTATGTTTTTAATATCAGGAATAATAGAAGGAGGTAGGGTGGTACCATTTTTTTTTAAGGGTGGGGTTATTTTGACGGTGGCTATAATTTTAGATTGACCCCCCTTATTTTTTTTGCATTTTTTTTATTTTATTTTTTATTTTTTTTTTTATTTTTATAATTTTGTTTATATCAAAAAACTATAAAACTGAAAATGCGGAACAGTAAATATAAAGTTTAATAAGTCAAACGCTTAAAACTATCAGAAATACGAAAAAAAACTGACAAAAAACTGTATTGTACTGAAAAAAGTGGGGGACAAAAAGAATATCCCCCTATGATGTGACCCATAGAGGGTTCTAATAGTACAACCCTTTTTTAAAGGCATCAATGCATCATTATATTAACACCACAAATATACTCAAACATCCAACACATTATTGTACAAGACATGACCAATCCGACACATTATTGTACAAGACATGACCACACTTAGAGCATGGGTATGGAGATTTCGTTTCTCGCCGTTTCCGACGTGGAGGGCTCGCCACTTTTCGTTGGCCCTCACCACGCCAATTAATGTTTCGTCGTTACAACGACATGCTACAAGACAAAACACACTAGTACATAAAGTATTTGTTACTTTATTGAAACGGTGAAAAAAGGTTTTTTAAAGCGGAAACCGTTGTAAAAAATGGTTTGTAAAAAATGGTTCTTTTAAAACCATAGAGGACAACCGTTCTATAAAGTTCATATATAATAATCTTGTTACTGTATTTGCTTTGTTTGTGTACCAAACAAAAATTAGAAATTAGAGTGAGCATGAATTATATTTACACCAAAAACAATCCATAATTTTTTTTACTAATTGTTCATGTGAAGTTGTATTATTTAAGTTTCGTATGCTTTTTATTTTCCGTATGTTTTTATTTTATTTTTCGTATGTTTTTTAAATTTGTCGTTTTTTTTTTACGTATTGTAGTTGTATTTTTTATTTTAAATGAATGAAATGAATTTAATTGTGTTTGGAAAATATGGAAAAGAAATAAAATGAGGGTGGGTGGGGCCCAAATGAAGAGAAGTGAGTAAGTTGTGATTGCGGGGTATTTTTTAGTTAGTGTGTTGGAGTGATGTGGAGGTGATGTGACACACGTGAGGCCCAAATGAAGAGAAGTGGGCAACCCACGACACCCCTTGCTCTTATACTCAAACAATGTAAAAGTGAGAGTGATTTGCACATTTTCACAATTGATTGCAATACTCAAATCAAAAGTGTTTTGACATTTATGCTCTCATACTATTTTTACTTATTTTCACCTTATAAGGGTATAAATGGCAAAACACTCATAATTTTAGTATACTAATTAATTGTGAGAGTGTGCAAATCACTTCCCAGTGTAAAAGTATATCACGTCAGTAGCAAATAAGAAATTGTCATTCTTTTTAGAAAATTTGATAAAATCAAATCTTATGCAGGTAGCTAGGTTTTTTGATATCTTACAACTCATTGAATAAATCTCAGAAAATACAAGATTAGTATGTTAACAAAAGAAGTCCCTTACATATATTTTTTGTTTGAGTCCACACCTGTCAAATACTCCAAAAGGTGAAGATCGGTGGGATCACCCTAGTCCATGCATCCTATGAATGCCAACCGGACCCTCCCCCGAGGACCCAGCCCATGAATGAAGCACATGTCCCAGGTGGATTTTATAGGAAATGGGCTTTGAACCCTGACCATTTTCTCCAATAGGCCCCTCGTTGACCAGTCAATCTGAGCATTTGCGACGGTGAGATGGTAACAGGAGGTGGGCTTTGAACCCTGACTATTTTCTCCAATAGGCCCCTCGTTGACCAGTCAATCTGAGCATTTGCGATGGGGAGATGATACCAAATGATCTTTAGTGTCATGGAAGAGGTTTGAGCCCGAGTCTATTGACCCAAGCCCAAGAACTCTTACCAATTGACTAAAGGGTCCACACCTGTCAAATACTAGTATAAAAGAAAGCTTTAATGTCTAACACTAAAGAAAAATATATGAAAAATGCAGAATGACTAAGAAAATACATATATTGCAACTTTATAAAAAGCATTTGTGTATGCTCCATTTTTCAGTTCGAATACAAATCTCATTGTCACCACTGGTGAGCTTTATTTGTTTGGATCAAAACTGTAGGTACAGGATAACCTCAAAAAAATACATGTCAACTACTTGTAATATCTTTTGACATAATCATGTTTAATCGTCTGGTTAGTTAGAACTCGACTCGGTACCTGGAGCTCGTCTGCTAAATCCCGAATCTATTAGAAATGTAGCCGTCTTTGAGTTCTGTTTTATCCGTGTGTATCTTGAAACTCATTGCTTGTTTCGGAAAGGAGTTACAGTTTAATATGTTATAATCTATATTCCATCACTGGCCAGATTTGCATGTACACAAAGCTGAAAAGTATAAACAGAGGAAGAGCGTTATAACAGTGAAACAAACATTAACAGTTATAGAATGAGAGAGATCCAATTCGCAGTTTGAATGTGAAGGTGTCAAATGAGCGGGTCAAATGTGTGATTATTTGGTATAAATCAGATTAGGATGACCCATTTCACATATTGTCCAAAAACTTGAATATTTACACAATTAGTATGTCAAATATGATTAAAACAAATCTTTGAAAAACATGATTTATAAGGTTTTATGCAATCAGATTCACTTTAGACACCTTCCACTGTTTCCTCTTTGGCTAATTATATATTTTTATCCAAGTGACCCGCTAGAGATGAAAGATAACCAAAATCGACCCATTTATAAGTAAATGGCTAATTGGCTCTGTCCTCTGGTAAACTTTATAAGGAAGATTGTTTCTTACATTATCAGAATTCTTCTCTCAAAGTCAATGTTAAAGATTCCGTAGCCATTTGCTCATGGAAGACTGACAACATCAAAATATAGAGAGCAAGATTAGATAAAAACATAAATCCAGCTTAAAACATATCGAGCAATTTTGGCATATACTAATTAACTGAATATATCACTTCATCAATGAGTGATTGTTGAAATATAATTGCCGAGTAAACTTTATAAATTTGGTCAAGTAGAAAATGGTCAGGATTTTCTTTGTAGTAAGCTTATATATGCAAATACTAAGTATGTTATTATCTTACAATATTAGTTTTCAACCACCACTTACTGGTAAACTTGTGGCTCAAATAAGTTAGCAGCAACCACCATAGAAAATCAGCATTGATCTGCATAAATGAAAATTGACCATGGTGATTTCTTAAGTATCGCTTCTCTAAGTATTTAATCACTAAAGAGCTCTCGAAAACCTATATGACAACATTACTAGGTTGTGATTTTTCACGTGCTTATAATATTTCCGTTTGGTGGCACCTATTTCTATAATGCAAGGAGGAATCTGGAGAATGAAGACTTGACTGTCCTGTCTTGATGTTAGACGACATACAGATGGAGCCCACTAAATGACTCTTAAGCTCCCATTCAAACCTCGTATCATTGTAATGTTTCCAATCTAGAACTTCCTAGAGGAGGGAACTTTGACACCTTTACTTATGAATGGATCGATCAGTTACCCAATCCAAGTGACTGTTTTAAAGACTTTGATGCTTAAGAGAATTCACAGAAGGGTTAACATAACACGTCACGCACCTTGTACTCTATTTATTGCCTACTTGCAACATGAGATGGCGATAGCTGCGCCCCCTTACAACTCGATGCCACTGAAAAAGGACTAAATCTTTATAACCCACTTTAATTCTCTCCTGGACGAGCCTGCATATTATATAAGCTATGTTAGCATATGGGAAGTTGAAAATGTATTCAGGCGAATCCCAAGTTCCCAGCATGAATATGTACTTACCATCTCACAAGACATCTCTGAATTGCTCGAGATATTGGGCGACAGAAGGATGGATCACGTTGAACATAGAGTAAGCCAACCTGGGAAGTTTAAGAAGTGGAAACCATCGAATCAACATCCGTGACTTTCATGAGGTTCAACAATAATTATGATGATAAAAAGCTTAATTCGATTTTTTGTAACTTTTGATGCTAATATTTCTTTAGACATATCAAAAGGAAAATTGAGAGGAAATGATATGATCAAGGATCAACTTGAAAGAAAATTGCGTAAATGAAAAGAACCTCAATCATTGCATTAAAAGAAGGATCATCAAAAATTTCGAGACTGCAATCAGCGAAATAGTTAATCTGCACAAGTTTAGTGTAACAAATTAGAACGTAATGATAATATTGGATGACCAAACCAAAGGGATACACACACAGAATTACATCAGGACTTCCTCGTAGAAACTTTAAACAAATAGTAAATATGAACCTTTATACTACAGTATTCTTATACGCATGGCCATTAGACTTAGATAGTAAATAACTAAATACTGGTATTGTTTCTTTAGCATATATTTTTTTAGAGGTGAACATAAAATGACACTCCCTCCTTCCCAAATTATCCTCCATTATACCCACTCACAAAATTGCAGTGTTTAAGGGTAAACTTGACATTAGACTAGTATTCAACGTAATTATTGCATATACCAAATACTAAGGGCTCTTTGTCTAGTAGACACTCATTTAAGAAAGACCGAAAAATATGAAACGGAAATGTACCCCGAATTCTGCATCAACTAAACATTGGATGAAATCCATTAGTTGAAGCTTAGCCCATTCTGAACGCAAAGAAGGGTCATCCTTATTTGGAGGGTACCTCCAAGGAGCACCAAATCGTAATTTATCTTTAGGAATTTTCCCCTTTTGAGCATCAAGAGCAAAATTTTGCAAGAGTGATAGTGCTCTATCCATAGCAGGATTGACAACTGTTACCTGTCAAGTGGGTCAAAACAATATTACGTATAATAGTCACAAGTGTCTAACAAAGCCTATATAACTGAAACTGGTCACAATCTTACTTGCAAATATGCCAGATATGCATCTATGATGTCCTCAAACGTGCTTTCTTTATCACTCATGAGCCTGCACAATGACATTAATGCTAATAAGTATATTTGCTTGGTGAAGTATGTGATACTCAGACCTAAATTCGTTTACATAAAGGATCCAACAGATGAAGCATTTGAAAGGGAAAAACACATTACAGAAATTGAACAATTAAATTGCTTAGCCCATTCCCTAAAAGCGTGTACATCTGACCTTGATAGCAAATCAAACTAATTTACATGTTCATATCGGGATAGTCATTTAAATGTAGGTAGATAATGTAAATAACGTCGATGCAAATGTGAGGTCGTTTTGCTTCATGCCAGATGCCACATAACACAATCCATATAATGAAATTAATAGTATTTTGGATATTGCATCTAATACTTACGCCTGGTAATAACTGCTCTGTTTAAGGGCGTATATCTCGAAAAGATGTCGCGCGTTGGGCCCAAGCACCTCAACAATCAAATCCCACTACAATTTGACAAACAAAATAGATTAGTTGTTCAGATCCAAATGAGTCTACAGATGCAGCTTTCTATAATAGCACATGAAAAGCATCAAAGATGATCAATATGCTTCACCTCTGATTGGCTAAAATAATCTGGAACCATATGTACTTTAGCTTGTTGCGGAGTCCATCCAAACGTCTGCAAGGTCCAACGGATCACATATATTATAAATCATGGTCATAAAGAGGACAAATAAAATAGATTAGTTGTTCAGATCCATTAATCTCTAATACAGTTACACTATTGATTTTAGAGATACTATTCAGATTCAGAAAGAGGACAAATAAAAGCTTTATGGATTTTTATATGCTTCAACGTTTTAGAAATTAGGACAACAAAGCTTCAAAAACAGGAAAGCAAAGCTGTAAAAACTTAAGTTACCTCACGGGAAATGAAAATGTCAGGAAATCCAAAATCCATGTATGCTGAGTATGAATAATAGCTGTAAAATTTTGGTGAAAGTAAACATTAGAGGAAACAAAATGGGTGTCATTATTGGATGTTCAACACTGTGCATGATTTACAATTATAATCCATAAATATAAGATATGAAAATCTACGCAACACTATGTGCCTTGACTTAAAAATGATGCATGTCATTATTCTACTAGTTCGAGTGCATAGGGCCACAACCTTCTAGTTAAATTTCACAATAGTAATCGATGAGCTTTTCAAAGCATCTCTATGGGACAAAAAATAAAGAAGCAATATAAGCACGTTATGTGAGCAAAGTACTTGCCTAGGTCCAATCGATTCGAAGTATTTCTTATGACAAAAACTATTTGCCAGCAGCACAGCTGGGCATAATAATTCCATCTCTACTCTAAGTTCCTTAGTTTAACCTTTCAACAGACATTAACATCCATTAATTAAAACGAGATGCTTTAAGAACATCTTGAAGCTACACTTCATGCAAATATAATGTAACCAAGGACATGCCACAAATCAGTCTAATGCACCTTAATTCTTTTCCAGGACCGACAATAGTCATTATTTGCAGAGACGAGTTTTTATTAGCTCTGCCCTGCCCTGCCCTGATGCAATAGGTAAGCACCTCCATGTTTTGCGCATATAGTTAATAAAGGGCCTTTACTTAATATTTCCAATCATAAAAAACAGATATTCTGCCAACAAGAATATTAGCATTGTTGGTATGGTTGAACAAAGTAGGTGAAACTGGCAAAAGAAGACTGTTAAAAAGTAGAAACAGTGGTATTTTACGCCCAGTGTGCTTTGCTATTACAGTGTTTTTGGTGTTGTGTAAGTATGCAGGTCTGGTTTAATTTGTACATTTGCAATCAAGGATGTATACATTAACAAAGACAAAACTTGTCAACTTTTGTGTGGCACTAGTGGAACACATTACGTAACTATCTCACTCTTTAGAAATTTAATCATTGCATAATACATGCATTTAGAGAGAATTGTAACTCACTCTTCAAACAACATTGACATATCAAGTACAAAACTAAATGATTCAATCAATCAGCACTGTGACTTTCTACTGCACAAAGATGTGATCTAGAGAAACTAATCTATTTTCTGGCAAAAACAGAAGGCTTGCATAATCGGAGCTAATGATTCTGTCATGAGATTGAGTATTACCTGTCAGAAGTTACGAAAATAACTGGCAGACACGTCTCATTTGCACCTAGAGCTATTATTCTCCAGATCAGACTGTCATGATACATCGGTGCAGAGACTGATGAATCGTCCACCAAAGCAGCATGCTTCAAGACTTCAATATTGTTTATTACCAACTTTGGCTGTTCCACAAACCACATAGAAAAAGGAAAAAGCAAAGTTATTATCAGCATAAGCACTAAAAATATTGACTTTTTATCAACATTAACAGCATATGAACTGATTCCCTGATTCAAGAAATCATAATAATTACTTCGACCCAAGAGAATGTATGACTTAAAAGATTAAGATTAAATAAGACTAACAAAAACTATAGAGGTCAGCAGAAAAGTGGGCCAAGTTTCGCAACAGCAAAATACGATACCATCTAACAAAACAAGGCCCAAGATCTCGTGTGATGGCTTAAGAGTACATTAAACATATTAAAAGCATGTCTAATTTCAATAATTATAATCACTTCAATTAAAACAAAAAGTAGGCCAAAACTTATCTGTCGATTAAACTTCATTCAACTAGGTATCTATTCGTATATATGAATATATCAACTTCAGGCTTTAGCGCTTGATCATTAAAGGTGTCATTAAACAGCATGTCACATACTCACATATTGGCATGATAAACATGTTCACATATACATTTCGCTAATAATTACATCTACGTTTTGCTAGTAATATACTTAACCATCGTTCCCATACATTACCTGAAAATAATCAGCTTGAGCAGCACCCGACAACAACTCCAACAACAAATAAGGCCAATCAGTAGCCGAATTCGCCAAACTCCTCGAAAACCCACCCGTCTCATTCAAATGCTTAACCGCATTAGCCCTAAACCCTTGTTGAACCCTAATCACCTCTTTCGCCAATCTCAACGCCACTAACCCTTCCTTATAATACGACCCCTCTTCCACAGTCAAATCCCCACCCTTCCCCCTCACCCCCAAAACCCCATCTTTCTCTTCAGCGTTTAACCTAACACTTAACACGCGTATCGCCTTATCCCACAACCCCAACGTATTAACCTTTTTCGACAAACCCCTTTTCGACGCCGCCACACCCTTATCACTTCCTATAATCTTTTCCAACACCGTATCCAAACAATGCCACTTTTTCAAAGTCCTAAAAACCTCACTAGACCCGATAACACCCAAATTAACCCCGTTTACCGCCATTTTTTCTAGACAAGTTTCCAAATCATTTTTCAACGTATCAAGCCTCGGTTTTTCGCAATTCGACCAACTCCCCCAAGGAAATGAATTCCCATTACTAGGATGATTACCTTTAACTGAAGAACCAAAATCAATGTAGCCAGTAACATGAGGACCTTTATTCCAAGATTCCATAAACCCTGAAATGAAATAACAAAAAGATCATTAATTTATAGAAAAATAACATAAAACAAAGATTTTTAAAACATGGGTTATGTTTACTTTCTAGGATTAAGGTTGTTTTGCCGGTGCCACGTGGACCATGGAGGATGAGTGGTTGGTGGACACGGTGGCGATGAGCATGGTTGTTTAAGATTGTTTCCATTATTGTTCTTGGGATTATTCTCCATGGTTTTTGCACCATGGTTTTACTATGTGTGTGTTTTTAGTGTGTGAAATGAAGGATGAACAATGGCGGCTGATGGTGGTGATTAGTTTGTGTTGGTGTCAAAATAGGCCCCTTGTAAATTGAGGACTTTTCATGAGATCCTGTGACTGTTTGGGTGGGGGTCGAGTCAGGTCGGGTTGGGATGACTGAACACGACCTGTTTAAGTAATCGAGTAAGTAGTGTTGGTCTTACGGGGTTTAGTGTATAAACGAGTTAAACATGTTTGTGAGTTTGAGTTTTTCTGAAATGGAAAGTGTTTTGCTATTGAATATTTGGGTTGGAGTAACTAAACACGACATGTTTAAGTAAATGAGTAAGTTGTGTTAATTTTACACGGTTTATCGTGTAAACGAGTTAAACAGGTTTGTGAGTTTAAGTTTTTTTTAAACTTAAATAGTTTTGTTTGTTGACTCACTTCACCAACCCCTACACGAAAATATGACATGTGTAATAACATGGCTAAACGTGTCACGAACACGAGTCGTAACGTGTTTGAACTGAACCCTGGCTATTACATTTTCGTGTCACTTTCAGGTGAGCGTTCGTGTTGATGCATAATCTGGCGCGGACTGGATTCAACGACTCCCCTTGGCCGTTAGTCGTCTTCTCGAGTCCTAGTAGACCTGTCAACAAAGAAAACCTGTTAGGAGTGGACCCGGCGTAGCCGGGTCCACCTCCACGGTCAAGTTAGTATGCGATGTAGCATATATCAAAGTTAGGGTTTTGATCATATCTTTAATGAGGAGATCCAGCCATGTATTTATAGGGCATGGATTAGGGTTTAAGCATAGAGTGGTAGCATCTGCCGGCCGACCCATTCTCGCCGGTCCGACCATACGCCCACAAGCCCCCAAGTCTAGAGATGAGATGGCGCATGGCTATGTTATGCTAGAACTTAAGTTGATGGCCACGTAGGTAAAGTGGATCCCGTATGCATCACGGGTAAGGCGTACCTTTCGTACCAAAGATAGCGGCGCAACATGGTGCGACGAAGGACGGCTTCAGAATGCGCGATAATGCGCTGACAAAGAGTGCGACGAAGGCGTGCTTCGTAGCGAGAAGCGTGCGCGTTGCTGCGGCGACAAAGAGGTGCGACGAAGACGTGCTTACTGCGTAAGTATGCTTGCGGACAAAGAGGTGCGACAGCGTTCTTCTGCTAGCGCATTACATCCTCTTTACAACCGACGGAGGACGTCTCCCTGCGGCAAAGGTGTGTGCGAATATTTAAATCCGTCTTTGTACCGAAGCTTGCGTTCGCTTCCAAATATACATGCGTGCGCGTCGAAACAGTGGTAGTATATACCACAGTAGCCCCCAAGTTTGATGGTGCTACTCGTAGTAGGAACATTAAACTTATTTAATCTGCTGAAAACACGAATGCAAAGATTAAAAGTATATGCCGCGAATCGCAAAGATATAAAACCTAATGAATTGAAACAATAGACAGCACATAGTATGAATAATATATTGCGCATAGCATAAATAATATTTAGCACATAAGAAAAGTGGCGTGCGACCGCCGTGGGATGCGCATCGACGAAATAATTAATTGTGTTTTTTAATGTATAAAATAAAAACTTCGGATGGGTATCTCGTGACCGCGACTAATAGACGCGAGATGGATTTATCGAACCGCATAGACTTCGAACGTTTGTGGATGATCGCAGATGTTTATACCACGCCTTTGTCCGGTCATCATGGCGATTGACTAGCATCGTGGTGTTCGCGTGCACGCGTTCTCGCGAAGATGTCGAACGCACGCCTAACGCGGGTAGATTTATCGCTAGGCTGCTCGAAAGCTTGTGAAACGGGCGTACCAACCGTAAAAAGCGATATCTGCGCGAATTAATTCGCGGCTAAAAAATAAAATAACTCCAATCGTGCGGATATTTTCTTAGGTCCCGATCGTCGCGGACTAAAATATAAAATAGGTCCGATCATGCGGACTTTTCTTTTCTTGTATCTTATGTAAAGAAATATTGTAATTGTGATACGTTATTTGTATGATTATTACGTAAACCAAAGTATGATTTAATTTAAAGTAAGCCAATATATTTTATTAGGTAAACCAAACGTAATAATGAGAAAATATGATTTCGTACCATAGTTTATTGGCTAACTCACGTTACCGTACCATGTAGGAGCATTAAATTGCGTTTATGTACCATAATTTCGAGAAAGAGTCTTTGGTTTTATAGTTACCGACTTTAGAAATTGATTTCGCTTTTGGTAATACTGAGAACACGAAACATAGTTTATTCAAGCGTCCACGGATGGCGCTTCAACTTGTTGATGCATAATGGCTGATTGGATTCAACGACTCCTCTTGGCCGTTAGTCGTCTTCTCGAGTCCTAGTAGACCTGTCAACAAAGAGAACCCGTTAGGAGTGGACCGGCCGTAGCCCGGGTCCACCTCCGACGGTCAAGTTAGTATGCGATGTAGCATATATCAAAGTTAGGGTTTTGATCATATCTTTAATGAGGAGATCCAGCCATGTATTTATAGGGCATGGATTAGGGTTTAGCAATAGAGTGGACCGCATCGCTGGGCGGACCCATTCCTGCCCACCGACCATACGTCCACAGCTACTTCAAATTATATTTGCTTTATGCAAGTGTGTAGGTTATGTGTTAGATCGAGTTATAAAATTTATAAAGCTAGAATCGTCGTGGGTAAGTGCATGTTATTGTGTATCGTAAAGTGACCGTACGTCCATGGTCGTTCTACGTAGCCTTGGTAGTTAATCTAGTTAGTTATAAAATGTTTGATTCGGTTAAACGAGTAGTAAAAAAGGGGTTTTGAATGTTTTTTGTAACGTGGCAGCTAGTATTGTAAATTGATGAACGCGTAATTTTCATATTTTTAGTGCTTAAATCCTTCATTTAAGGCGAAAGAAACAACAAAATTATGATTTTAATTGCAATGTAACGAGTATTTGAGCCTGCGTGTTGCGACGGGGCTTCTTAATTGTATGTATCGGAAATGTAATTTTTTCAAATAGCACTTGAAAAAGTTGATGTGCCACTGTAACAATGAGTATAATATTTCGAAATTCCTAAATCAATTAAGAGAACTTGCTTCAATTATTAAACAATCTTATTCTAAATTATTCTAAATTACCTAAAACATCACAATCCCTTGTATTTCAACATACCTTTAATGCCATCTGACTTATTCCTAGGTACGGACACTCCATAAGTCACATCGCGTACATTTCAAAACATAGCAAGATTTGATGCATGTATTATAAAACAACAGCTAGTTATGTACCAAACTGGAAACGAAATATTTAGTGTTTATTTAGACACACACTTTGCATCAGGTTCATCCGAAGTGTCTAAACTCTCATCATATTTGCCTTGTTTCCTAGCAGCTTTAATGTTATTGATATTCTCATTATATGCACAAATGATGCTCATGTTTATGAAGTCACATGATGTTGGACAGACCTCCTTGATTTATAAAGATGATGATCACAATATCGATTTAAATATGTCATATGTGTATGAGAAATTTATAATTGTCGCTAGTGGTCATACATGGTGTTGGCAATGAATAACTTGTTAAGTACGATGATTTGTTTGAATGAGATGTATGAAATATGTTAATCCTTAAACTAGATATGCAAATAACATATAGCGAACATTTATTCATGTGATTCTATCAAGACATTTCATTGTGCATTTCACTGACTCAATGAGCTTAAGTGATGTGATTCTATTCATGTGTAACTATCATGACATTCAAAGGCGAGTGTTATGAATAAATAAGTAATAGATGTCCACATCCTTTTATATTAGAGCACAAGGTATGGTGTGATCTAATAACATGTTATTCGTATGCCACATCAGCGCCACATCATCAACTCTCAATAACACACCAATAACTCAAACACCTATCCCTCATAACACACCACTAACATATTATTGGGTCCCACTTTTTTCCATTTTATTTTATTTAAAAACAAACACATTTATTTATTTTTCACTTTATTTTAAAATAAATACATTTCATTTATCCATTTAAACCAAATTTTATATATTTAAAAGATTAAAAAAAAAATAATAAAAACTTAAGGACTAAAATTGTGTAAAAAATGTCAAATGGACTCAAAATATGAAAATACAAACAATAAGGTGTAAAATGAAAAAGTTAAAAATATACAAGATATACAACAACCACATCTTCTTATCTTCTTTCTATTCCTTCTCCATCTACCTTGCATCCCATTTCCATCTACCATCGCAGCCTCCAAAATAAAAAAAAAAAAAACACAACAACTCAGACACAAAATCAAAAAGAAAAAAAAGATACAAGATTGGCGTGAGCCACTCAACTGGCTCAAATCCCTTTGGCGAAAAACTGGCGTGTTGCAAGGTATGGCGTTTGGCGCGCCAACAGTGGTTCTAGGGTGCATTTGGCGTGTGAAATTCTACCATACCGTGTGCTCTTAGATAGTTATATTAAAGAGTTTGTATCTTGGAAGACTCTTTATCTTGTAACTATAAAAATACCTCTAAAAAATGATTTCTCTATTCTCTTTATCTCTCTTGTTGTTCTTCATCTTCTTGTTTCATTAAAATTGAAGATAACAAGATATCTTGTTGAATCAATTGCAATGTTGAAGATGTGAATTTTTAGGCAATGCACTTAATCGTCTTTTGGAGGAATAGCGAAGATGGAGTGAAGACGGCTCCAAATAATCTTAACGAGGAAACTATTTTTTGGTATTTTGTGGGGTGAAAGCTAAAGGTACGCAACGTACTTTTTCAGAATTACACATCTAGCTAATATATTTTGTGAAAGGTCAAAGCTAGCTAACATACTTTCAAATTTCACTCGATCTAGCTAATATGACCGGTGGTAGTAGGTTACCGTGTCACCTTGGCGAAAAATTCACAGTTAGTCCTTCTAGGACTAACGACCGTTACTAGATGATAATCCAAAAAAAAAAAAACTTTAAAATTTTTTAAAAACGTAAACTTTTAAAAAAAACATAAAAAATAAAAAATTTTATTTTTAAAAAAAATGTAATTTTTTAAAAAACGTAAATTAAAAAAAAAAGTAAAATTTTTTAAAAACGTAAAATTTTTTTAAAACGAATTTTTTTAAAAAAAGCGTAAAATTTTTTAATTTTTTAAATTAAATTTTTTTTTAAAAACGTGAAGATTTTTTTTATAAAAAACGTAAAATTTTAAATTAAAAAAAAACGTAAAATTTTTGAAATTTTAAAAAAAGTAATTTTAAAAGTTTTTTTTAACGGTCGTTATCATCTAGCTAACGGTCTAGAGGACTAACTGCGCAAATTTTTCGCCAAGGTGACCTGGTAACCTACTACCAACAGGTCATATTAGCTAGATCGAGTGAAATTTGAAAGTATGTTAGCTAGCTTTGACCCTTAACAAAATATATTAGCTAGACGTGTAATTCTGAAAAAGTACGTTGCGTACCTTTAGCTTTCACCCTATTTTGTGTATTTTATGTTAGCAGTATAAGATCTCAAGCTTTGAGTTGAAATTTAACGAAAAAAGTAAAAATGCAGAAACGAAATGTGCTGAACTATTTTGTCGTTTATAGCTAATATTTTATGTATACAATATTTTGTTTCAGTTTGTATTATAACAATTATCTTTCATAGGCCATTAACTTCAAATTTTATGCAACTACTTTAAACAATAAACAGAAAAAGGAAATATTAGCTACAAATTTCAACCAACTTTTCTTAGCCATTCTTGATAGTTGATGATTCAGAACTCATGATTTTGCAGGTAGAAAGTTAATATCGAGACTCATCGAGACTCGTGTACTCAAGAACAATGTTTCTCAAATCACACGAGTACATAGGACCCTTCTCAGATCTCCATTACCTGCAAATACTGAAAATAAACCTAGTCCACAATGAACACACCCAGCTACATAAACCAAGGTCACTAGAAACTTATTTAATGGTTTCTTCCCAATAACTAGACCAGCCACAAGTATGAATACAAGTTCTTTATAGAGATTTCCCCTAATTTAACCCTCGTCATTTTATCCGGGCTAGGGACCGGCGGAGTCTACATGAGACCCAGGCAGATTTAAAAACTTGTAAACACCTATTTAAAAAAATATATATATTATTATAAATAATAATAATAATAAAAATAAATAATAAAAAATATAAAAAAACAATCAAAATAATAATAAATAAATAAATAAATTAAATTAAATTAAAATTAAAATTTAATAATAATAATAATAATAAAATAAGTAAATTGTAATCGTCCAAAATGTGGTTTGCTCAGATTTGCAAAAATGCCCTTGTGGTTGCAAGCCAGAGCGGCCTGGGGAAATTTTTCATCATTTTGGTCCCGGCCGTCGGTAGATTTCGTTAAGTGTTACACTTTAGCCTTTTGGCCAATGATTGTTGCACATCCTTTAAACCACAAGGACGATTATGCAATTACACCGTTAGTCCTCAATACAAAAACATTGCATCGTTAGTCCTTATACATAATTTCGCTAAAAAAGTCAAAAAAATTGTAAAAATCTTCAAAAAATTAAATTTTGATTTTTTTTCCCAAAATTTTCATATATATATATATATATATATATATATATATATATATATATATATATATATATATATATATTTTAAATTGAAATATTTTTTTCCAAAATTTTATTTTCGAAATTATTTTTCCAAAATCTAAAAATTATTTTTTCGAAAATGAATTTTGAAAAAAAAAATTATGGAAAAAATATAGGACAAAAGAAATGCAATTTTTTTTTTTTGAAAAAGGTATTGGAAAAATGCAATTTTTACATAAAGAAATACGTCCAAAATTTTTTATTTTCGAAATTACTTTCCACATTTTGAAAAAAATTCCTTTTGAAAATATAATTTTTAATAACAAAATTCAAAAAAAATGATTTATTTTCAAAAATTGCAATATGTCGCATTTTTTGTGTCCGATATTTTTTCCATAATTTTTTTTTCAAATTTTTTTTTTCAAAATTATTTAAAAAAAATAATCTTGTAGAAATTTGGAAAAATAATTTCGAAAAAAAAAATGAAAAAAATTTTCGAAATAATTTTTCCAAATTTCTAAGATAAAAATTCAAAAAAAAATGATTTATTTTTTTCAAAAAAAAAATTGCATTTCTTTTGTCCGATATTTTTTCCCTAATTTTTTTTTCCAAAAATAATTTTTTAGAAATTTGGAAAAATAATTTCGAATATAAAAATTTTGAAAAAAATATTTCAATTTTAAAATATATATATATATATATTTCGAAAATATTAAAAATTTTGGAAAAAAAAAATTAAAAAAAAAAATTTGAAGATTTTTTTTTCAATTTTTGATTTTTTAACTGAAATTATGTATTAAGGACTAACGGTGCAATTGTTTTTGCATTGAGGACTAACGGTGTAATTGCATAAATCGTCCTTGTGGTTTAAAGGATGTACGCTGCAACAATCATTGGCCAAAAGGGACTAAAGTGTAATACTTAACGAAATCTACTTAACGATGTTAAAATCCAGGGACCAAAATGATGAAAAGTTTCCCGAAGGTCACGCAATTAGCTTAACCACGTGGGATTTTTTGCAATCTGAGCAAACCACAAGGACGATTTTTGCAATTTACTCTAATAATAATAAAAAGGGTGAAAGCTAAAGATATCGCGAACGCGTGATTTTTCGTGAACCGATGACGCGAACGATTTTGAAAATTACCAGACGCAATATACTTTCAAATTTGGAACAATGTACACAATATGACCGGTAACTAACAAGTTACCAGGTCACAAACTTCCAAAAATGACAGAAATGGTCCCTGTGACTTTTGCGTTGACTTTCACTGTCATCCCTTGATTTTATTTTCGGTTAAAAAGTTTCAGTAATGGTCCTTATGGTCATTAACTTTCAGATTTAGTCTGTTTTTTTCCGTTTTTGTCGGTTTTCTTACGTTTTGTCGCTTTTATCGGTTTTCATCCGCCCTTTTCTAACATTTTTGTCCGTTTTTATCCGTTTTCTTACGTTTTATTCGTTTTCTTTCGTTTTGCTGTTTTCATCACGTTGTTTTACGCCACGTTTTCGACGTTTTTCTCTTTAATCGGTCGTTTTGTCCGTCTTACATTTTATCCCCGTTTTTCTTACGTTTTGTACTATTTCAACATGTTGAAATTTTTCCAAAAGAAAAAATTTGGAAAAAATTTTCCAAAAAAAGTTGGAATTTTTCGCAATTTTGAAAAATAAATAGGAAAAAAAAAATTTCCGAAAAAAAATTTGAAACAAAATTAAAAAAATTGAATAAAAAATTTAAAAAAAAAATTGAATAAAAAATTTTTTAAAAAATATTTTTCAAATATTTATATATTTTTTTTAAATCTTTAAAAAAAATTTTGAAATTTTTTATTTTCAAAATTTTCAAATATTTTTTTTTAAAGATTTTTTTAAAAAATAATATATTTGAAAAATATATTTTTTTTTAAATATATTTGAAAATATTTTTTATTCAAAATTTTTTTGAAATTTTTATTCGAATTTTTAATTTTTTTCAAATTTTTTTCCTATTTATTTTTCAAAATTGCTAAAAAATTCCAATTTTTTTTTTTGGAAATTTTTTTTTTCTTTTTGGAAAAAATTTTCAACATGTTGAAATAGTACAAAAATGTAAGAAAAACGGACAAAAACGAATTAAAACCGATAAAAACGTCAAAACGAACAAAACGTAAAACAATGAGATGAAACGGCAAAAACGAAAGAAAACGGACAAAACGTAAGAAAAACGGACAAAAATGTAAGAAAAAGGGCCAAAAACGGATGAAACCCGATAAAAACGGACAAAACGTAAGAAAAACGGATGAAAACGGAAAAAACGGACTAAATCTGAAAGTTAATGACCATAAGGACCATACATCAAACTTTTAACGAAAATAAAGTCAATGGATGACCTGGAAAGTCAACGCAGTTACTGTGGACCATGTTCGCATTTTGAAAGTTTGTGACCGGTAACTTGTTAGTTACCGGTCATATCAAGCGCACATTGTTCCAAATTTGAAAGTATATTGCGCTGCATAATGGTAATTTTCAAAATTCGTTGCCTACATCGGTAGTTCTCGAAAAATCACGCTATGCATATCTTTAGCTTTCACCCTAATAAAAACTGTATACAGTCTAACTGGTTTACGTTTGTACCAAAAACAAATTGGAAACGACAAAAAGAGCAGCCAACTAAAGTTACTTATAAGAATCCCAAACTGACACCACGAATAAGTTACTTATCAGAATCCCAAACTGACACCACGAATTCCTTGATTGGCGTTATTTACGTACCCAGGCCTAATTTCTTGAACCTACAAAAATTTAACCACGTAGTTCTTTTGTAGCAACCGAAGTACTATCAAATCAAGTTAGAAGTTACCAACAACTCCCTGCATAAGTTTGTGCACATAAGAGCCAACCTCCCGATGAATCTGCCACGACAGATAGATTCATGATCTAAGATAACAAATAGCTTTGCAGTCTAATTTGAATCATCGCCTACAAAACCATACCCATCCAATTTGCCAAGTTGCAACCAATAACAACTATAATTGAAGGAAGACGGTACCTTATGCAACAATATCTACTATCTAGTCATACTTTCTCCCACCCACAGAGCACAATAGCCAAATGCATCCACTATAACAAATACCTTTTAAGTCGAAAATAAATACAATTTGGAATAAAGGGCAACACAAAAAGAACACAAAACCGTTACCAGAAATCTTAGGCGCACCCGTTAACAAACCCAATAAATCTACCATCACACAAAGGGCAACCAAAGTGAAATCGTAGTTGGAAGCAATAAGTTACAAGAACCTGGCATCTATTGTCATTAACACTTCAAATACTAAACCTACGAACCAACCTTAAGTGGCGTTAACTGTATACCCAGATCTAATTCTTGAACCTACAAAACCTGAACCCTACAGTTCTGTTGGACAAACCAAATATTATTAAAAGAAAGTTGGTCATAATATACCCGTTACCAACAACTCCCTACATGGCTGCATATATGTATGCACATATGAACCAACCTCCTGATGAATTCCGCAATGAAAACATATATGCGATCCACCATAGCAAATAATCCAATATCACAGTTAAATATTGATTTATCGCCTATAAAACAAGACCCAACCGATCTCCCTTGACAGATACGTGTAACCTGATCTTTGATATGTGCACATCTGTACCAAAAACAAATGGGAAAAGACAAAAAGAGCAGCCAACTAAAGTTACTTATCAGAGTCCCAACTGACAGCACGAATTCCTTGATTGGCGTTATTTACGTACACATGCCTAATTTCTTGAACCTACAAAACTTTAACCATACAGTCCTCGTCAGAGCAACCGAAATACTATCACATGGAGTTAGTCGGTTACCAACAAATCCTCAAGCATAAATCTTGGTAAATGCGCGCACACGACGCATTGATTCATGATCCACCATACCAAATAGCTTTGCAGTCAAATTTAATTCATCGCCTGCAAAACCATACCCAGCCGATCTCCCAAGTTGCAACCAATATTGAACTATAATTAAAGGGAGAAGGTACCTTATGCAACAATATCTACTATCTAGTCATATTTCTCCCACCTACGCACTACAATAGCCAAATGCATCCACCATAACAAATACCTTTAAGTCAAAAATAAACTATAAGTTGGAATAGAGGGCGACACAGAAAAAACCTGAAAATCGTTGCCAGAACTCATGAGGCGCACCCGCTAACAACCCCAATAAATCTACCATCACACAAAGGGCAGCCAAAGTGAAATCGTAGTTGGAAACAATAAGTTACAAGAACCAGGCATCCATTGTCATCAACACTTCAAATACTGAACCTACGAACCAACCTTAAGTAACGTTAACCGTATACAGATCTAATTCTTGAACCTACAAAACCTGAACCCACAGTACTATTGGATAAACAGAATATTATTGAAAGGAAGTTGGTCATAATTTACCTGTTACCAACAACTCCCTGCATATATGTATGAACATATGAACCAACCTCCTGATGAATATGCGATGAAAACAGATATGTGATCCATACTGAACTATGAGTCTATGACCGAAAGGACTACCTTTTTTTCCAGCAATGTTTAGTCAAAGTTTCTCTAAGTATGGTAACTTATATGATTATTTTTCCTAAATTCATGATTTGTTTCTGTCGATTTTTGGATGTCTATTTTGTCCCCTATACTTAGTATTATATATTTCACGATTTTAAGCATGGCACCTCCTGCGCGTAAGAAGCAGTTTCGTTGGGCTACCGTCGTCGCTACTGGCTGTAGGAGGATTGGCAAGGTGAAATGGACTAACAAAATACTCCTAGTTCCTGCTAACATGTTCCCATGTACGATCGAGGATAAGTTGACTTTAGAAAACATGGGTGGAGAAGAACTCGAATGGTATGAAACAAAGGTGACTGATAAAGATGGTGTCACTACGAGATACCCAGGAAAATGTTCCCTTTTCTTGGAGGATGGAAGAGTGGTTCTGGCTAGACCTCGCAATCTATATGGGTTTGTGGATCGTTTAGAGGAGGAGGAAAGGAACCTCAAGGATAGTTTTGCAAGTCATCCACTTCCGCAGTATGAGGGAAATAGAAATGGGTGGTTAAGCAAAGAAGAAGAGGACAAGGAGGAGGAGGATGAGATGGATTCGGATCTAGATTCCATAGCGAGTAGTAAATTTAATCCATATTGAGTGAGGGGGCAGGTGCTAGGGTAGAGCTTAAGCATGTGCTACGTTGTTTGTTTAGTGTTATGTTTTGGATTTCTTTTATCGTCTTTTTTATGTTTAAAACCGTATTGAAAAGCGAATCCTTTTGAATTTTGGAAATTTTACCCAAGTGATTAAGAATATGGCTTGAGCGAGTTGGGTTATTTTATGTGTGGTTTATGATTGTTTGGTTTATGAAACCAAACAATCATAAACCACACACATAAAATAACCCAACTCGCTCAAGCCTTGTTATTAATCACTTGGTAAAACCCAAAATTCAGGAAAAATTCGCTTCATCGATTTCAAACATTAAAAAAAAACGATGAAAGAAATCCAAAACATAACACTAAACAAACAATGTAACACATGGCTCAAGCTCTACCCTTGCACCTTTCCCCCTCACTCAATATGGATTAAATTTACTACTCGCTATGGACTCTAGATCCGAATCCACCTCATCCTCCTCCATGTCCTCTTATTCTTTGCTTAACCACCCATTTCTATTTCCCTCATACTGCGGTAGTGGACAACTTGCAAAACTATCCCTGAGGTTCCTTTCCTCCCTAAACGATCCACATACCCATATAGATTACGAGGTCTAGCCAGAACCACTCTTCCATCCTCCAAGAAATGGGAACATTTTTCTGGGTACCTAGTAGTGACGGCATCTTTATCAGTCACCTTTGTTTCATACCTTTTGAGTTCTTCTCCACCCATGTTTTCTAAAGTCAACTTCTCCTCGAATGGCATGCTGGCAGCGTGAACTAGAGTCTTTGTTAGTCCTTTCACCTGCCAATCCTCCTACAACCAGGCGGCGGTAGCCCAACAAAGCTGCTTCTTACGCGCGGGAGGTGCAATGCTTAAAATCGTGACATATATAATACTGACTACTGAGTATAGGGGACAAAATAGACATCCAAAAATCGACATAAACAGATCATGAATTTAGGGAAATTAATCATATAAGTTACCATACTTATACATAGACCCTAAATGCATCTATATGAGGGCCTCTTAGGTTATAGTCTAGGTTCAACCACCTACTTCTCTATAACCAAGGCTCTGATATCATTCTGTCACAGCACGCCAAGGCGGAAACGCGAGTGTAACGTCATGGATATCATCACAACACTTGGCGTCTAAATAGAGAATTTCTACATGTATAATAATAAAGCATTGTGTAGACACAAAGTGCCATAACAATACCAAGGATATCATCATAACACTTGGCGTATAAATAGAGAATTTCTACATGTATAATAATAAAGCATTGTGTAGACACAAAGTGCCATAACAATACCAAAAATAAACGAGATTAAACTCCAAAGGTGTCTTTATTAAGACATAAGTTACTAGTCGTAAACAAACAATGTATCGCATCCAAAATCCAAAATAAAGTCATAATCCGAATCATAAAAGATAAACAACTTCAAATGCAACTATGGTATCGCCTAGTCGCTTCCTTATATCTTATCCTTATGATGCTCACCTGAAAATGATGCTTAAAAACGTCAACATAAAGTTGGTGAGGTTCATTAAGACACAAAGTCTAACCCTTTCCATAAAGTTCACTGTAATAAAAAAACATGGCAAGATAGTAACGATAGCTATCAATATACTAACATGCAATCTCAACAACAACCATCAACGGGATGGAACGTGCCCACGATCCGAATTCAACATTTTTGGGTAATCATTACCCTCCGATCGGAATCACACAGGAAAATATTAGGTAGAGTCACCACCCTCCAACTGGAACCACACAGACGAATAATGGGTAACATAGCTACCCTCCAATTGGAATCACACATAACAGCCATACAGAAAAAAACATAACATGCAGTATGCATATAATAACCACTTACAAGTCCATGCACTAATTAAACCACGTAATCACAGCATTCCACAAAAATCTAATACAAATCTAAACAAACAAAAATAGAACCACGTTACACGCGACCAAGCCAAAAGATTAAGTCCATGTAACACACATATGATGGATGTCTAAGGGTTATATTAACCACCATGGGTTACCTCGATTCCATACCCAACACTACTAATCGCTTACACTCACTAAATCCTTTGTATACATTTTACCAAAAAACGCAGATTTTTGGGGTACTTTTACCCACATAAAATCACGACCAAATGAACACCAAAACTCACACCAAAATTTACCATGGTCCCTCATGAGTATACAAGCCACTCCCATAAGGCCATGAACTAAAACACACACAAGTGTCCTCTAGAAAATCAAACACCAAAACTATCCATATTCGGAACTGCACGCACACCAAAATATTTTGACCAGAAAATCATACTTGCACAACTTATTAACGGCTAATTTTCGTGTGGAAGTCAAAGAACACATAAAACTCAACTTCCCCAGAAGGGATACCCTTTATTACACTTTTAGACACACATTTACCCCCTTTTATTCTGACCTAAATATGTCCCGCTTTAACAGCTTTGACATCTTTTCTTACAAAAATCGTTTGACACACTTACCGGACTCGAAATCAATCGAGGCCAGACTTTTTGGAAAGTAGGCTCTCTGAAATACTGTTTAGACCCAAATATCATGAATTAACTCTTTACCATTTATGAGAAAATGTCGTTTTACTACAGCCCTAAAATATGCCAAAACTTAACTCATTAACTCACATGTTTTAAACCCTAATTCTTTCGCCATCATCCTAACATCACTAACTAATGACCCTAACATGTCTTACAATATTAAATTACAGATTTTAAGTCCACCATAACTTGTATTACATGAATCAAATCATTAATTAAATGAATTAGGAATCACTAGACATACCTTAAGCTTGTTTTTCTTCAAAATAGTGAAACCCTAACTTTTCTCTTTTTTTTTTCTCTGGATTCCTTCGACTGCTCACAAAAAAAGGGGTGAGGGTGTTTTGGTTTTGCATTTTATACTTCCCTAAGACCCTTCTAGATAACCTCCTTAATTAAGAGTTATATTTAGACTAAAATTTGTTTCCTCTTTCCCCCTTAATACCCCAAAACCGGTGGAATATATATATATATATATATATATATATATATATATATATATATATATATATATATATATATATATATATATATATATATATTATTACACTTAAAACCATGTGTTTTGCTATTTTATAAAAGCCTATATTGAAACCTAACGTCTTACGCGATAAACCTTCGTTCTACGACAACAACTAGAATAAAAATCATTTCAAACCCTAAGTTTCCAAAAGTAGAATTTTCACTCTTCTTATTAATATAACCCATAAAGCCGAACACCACGTAACTTATTAAAGCTCAAAAACTTGAACGAAACTCACTACGCAACAACCGCGAAACACAAAAACCATTCAAGTCATTTCTACGTCACCAAGGTGAACGAAGTGAACTTAACCAAAACAAACACTGCTCAAATTATATCAATAAGGTCACACAAAGGATTTAGTACCAAAACACACGTATAACACACATATGACACACAAGACACTTAAGTCACACCAAGCAAAAGATAAATGGGTTGAAACTAACCTGCTAAAATCACGGTTATTACAACCTACAGACGAATAACCAAATGCATATACCATAACAAACACCTTTAAGTCAAAAATAAACTATCACTTAAAATAGAAGGCGACACAAAAAGAACCTGAAAACCGTACTTCTCGAAAAACAGTTAACTAATAATTGGGCACACCCGTGAACAAACCTAATAGAACAACCATTACAAACAAACATGGCAATAGAAGTATTTGTATCCAAGGCTGTCAAGATCGCGATACTTCGTAGGATCGTTTTTCTCTTTGCAAGATCGAGATCGTAGGATCGGATCGCGATCCTACGATCCTATCAATTTGTCATAGTTTGTAAATAAATGATAAACAAGTTAAACTATTTTACATTTCTACTCAACGTCAAAGATAAATTCATATAATATCCTCTTGAAAATGACAAAGTTCAAATCTCAAACACCAAATTAATAATAAAACACAAAAAAAATCAAGTTTCAATCGTTAATTGAATTATTGAACATACCCTTTCTAAATAGACCATAATCTATTTAGAAAATTAGAAACTAGGTATAAACTATAATCTATTTAGAAAGTGAAACAACATCTGTTTACTTATTAGACATTAGTAAAACACACGTTTATTTTTTGGCCTAAGCATGTGAGATGGACTTTAAAGATAGAAAAAGTTAAAAAAAAAAAAGTGAACTCGGATCGCGTGACGATCCTACGATCTTACGATCTTACTTACGATCCTACCACATATGCGATCCTACACTGTTTTAGCTAGCAAACACGTAAACTCGTACAATCAAGTTTACACGCAATCTTGACAACCTTGTTTGTATTATTAACCTATAAGCCTATTGACCAGCCATACGATATATGTGCAGTTAGAATGTGGTTTATAACCCAAAAATAAAAAAATAAAAAAAAAACGACAAGAACCTGAAATAGGTAATCTGATCAAGCCATAACAAACACTTTCGTACCTACAAATCAACAACCCCTAAACCCTGAACCCGTTCAATCCATAGAAAATAGCTAAGGCAAAATATCAAAACGATCAATAAACCGAGGCTGCAGTGCAGATTTACTAAGTTACTAATACAGATTACGCGTGTAGAGAATACATCAGAACTAAACATGGATATCGTCATGTATATAAATCTGCCAAAACTACTCTAACATCAAAGGCGTAACCTAGAACATAATATATAAGATACCTAAATCCAAAACATCAAGCATGTGTAACAAATCGCGATGTAGATCGAAATCAAAGAATATAGACGATACGGTAAATCGATCGACTGCCTAAAAAATTGTGAATATAAAAGATGCGATGATAATAAGGTAAACCTAAACTATCAATCATATAAGATAACCTAATTGCAATTATCGATGGATGAGTAAATAATTAGCCATCGAACATATATAAAAGACGATATAAAAACCGTTTGGTAGATAGAGGTCGATTCATAATCAGGCAGGGTGGATGGATGAATAATGAGATGGGTGGGTATTTATAGGTATCTGTGTCGGTTAGTAAAATTGTTGACCACACGTAACTCAAACACGGAAATAAGTCAAATATCGGCGGTTCAAATCCTATAAATACTTACATACATTATATTACAACATACAATTAAACCTTCAAGTCTTTCTCTCTCAAATTCTTATTCATTAACTAAATGATAGATCGAAGAACAATTTGAATCATGGAATATGGTGAGACAAGTCGAAGACCGGCTTAACAAGAAACAAAAGTTATCATGCTATAATGAAGAACTACTGGAACTTAAACCTGGTCACGCCAATCGCCCATTATGGGCTTGTGCAGATGGCCGGATCTTTAATTCCTTGAGACCTTGTCACCTTTGTATAAAGAAGCTTCTGTTTTCTTAACTGCTATCACCGAACCTTTTTGCAGACTAGAGTTTTTGCATGAATACAATCTCACTCCCCAGTCACTTTACGCGGCTCTGTCGGTGGGGTTAGAAACTGAGACCATCATAGCTTTTCTGAACAAGCATGCAAAGACCAAGCTCCCTAAGGAGCTGGTCGACTTAACTTATTCATGCCTCAACAGCAAATTACGGAAAAGTAAACTATCCCTTGTTGGAGGAGTATGCTATCGAAAATGATACCATCAATCCGGACCTTGAGATAGAATTAAAGCCTCAAGCACAACCACGACCCTATCAAGAGGAGAGTCTTACTATTATGTTTGGAAACGGTAAAGCAAGGTCCGGCATCATTGTGTTACCTTGTGGGGCTGAAAAGTCTTTAGTGGGTGTATCAAAATGTAAGCGGAAAATAGATTGGGAGAAAAGTGATTTGTTATTGATGAAAGTTATGTTTACAAAATGAAGTAGAAAAGCTTTTATACAGGAGGAAGGAGAAACAAACTAACTGCATTGTAAACTATTTACATTATTAGTCCTTATACTTTGGACTAATGTACAAACTACTCTAGTAACTCTATAGCCTCCCCTCAAGTTGGAACTTCTTGAAGACCCAACTTGTCGCATTGCGAAAAAGTATGTTGAAGCTCCCGAGCTTTAGTCATGATGTCAGCTAGCTGTAGATTAGTAGGAATGTGATCTGTAAAGAAGCCATCTTGTACCTTGTCTCTAGTAAAATGACAATCAATGTCAAGATGTTTGGTTCTTTCATGATAACAAGGATTAGTGCTATTTCTTTGAGTGCTTTGTTGTCACAGAACAAAGTGATTGGGACTTGGACTGGGATATGAAGATCCTTTAACAAATAGGTTAACCAAACAAGTTCACATGTGGTTGTGGCCATACTCCGTATTTGCTTCATAGAAGATCTAGAAACTGTAGCTTGTTTCTTTGTTTTCCAAGAAATTAAAGAATGACCAAGAAAATCAGATTACCCTGTTAAAGATTTTCTAGTCATTAAACAAGAAGCCCAATCGACATCGAAACCCTGCAACTTTCAAATTAGACTTGCACCGGGTAGAAAAGACCCTTTGAGATTGTTCCTTTGAGATATCTTAGTAAATGCATAGCTGCTTGCATATGTGGTTCTTTAGGTGAAGATACAAATTGACTTAAATGTTGAACTCCATAAGATATATCAGGTCTTGTCATGGATAGATAAAGCGGTCTTCCAACAAGCCTTCTATGATTCGGATCGAAATAGGAGCCCTTTGTCCAATGATAACTTTAAGTTTGTGGGAGAGGAAAACGGTAGGTTTTGCAGCAGTTAATCCGGCATCCCGGAGAATATCTAGAACATACTTTCTTTGATGCAAATGAGTACCATGATCTGTTGTACAAATTTCAATTCCCAAGAAGTATCTTGCCAAACCTAAGTCTTTGATTGTGAATTTTTTATCCAAAGCCAACTTAGTATCAGTAATCTCTTGAGAACAATTTCCAGTAAGAAGAATATCATCAACATATACCAAAGCCATTGTGTATGATTCTCCCGTGCTTTAACAAAGAGAGAATAATCATGCTTTGATTGTACATACCCCAATGAAGTAAGAAATCTTGAAAACTCTTGGTTCCATTGTCTTGAAGCCTGTTTGAGACCATAAAGGGACTTGTTGAGTTTGCAAACTTGACCAGGCAAAGCTTTGGTATACCCCTCAGGTGGCTTCATGTAAATATCTTCTTCCACATAACCATGTAAAAAAGCATTGTTCACATCTAATTGATGTAAAGGCCATCCCTTGGCAATGGCAATAGCAATAAGAACTCGATAGTAGCTTTTGCAACTGGTGAAAAGGTGTGTTTGTAATCAAGACCTTCCCTTTGATCAAAACCTCTAATGACCAACCTTGCTTTGTATTTGTCAACTGTACCATCAGGAAGAAACTTAATCTTATAGACCCACTTTGAAGAAATTGCCTTCTTCCCTTCTGGTAAAAAAGTGAGCTCCCAAGTGTCATTCACATCTAAAGCATGTAATTCTTTATCCATGGCATTCACCCATTTTGGATCTAAGGCTGCTTGTGAGTAATGAGTGGGCTCTAGGCTGGCTAAGACATGTGCCAAGGAAGCTACATAATCTTCTGGATAGTCATCAAAATCCTTAGCATTAAATAAAGGATAAATTGGGTGTTTAACTGTTGTTGCCATGGAAGCTCTGTGTTTGCCAATAACAAAATCTTTTAGCCATGCAGGTTGAGTAGTAGACCTGACAGATCTCCTTGTTGGAATTGATGATTCAGAAGATTAATTAGGAACAGAAGCAGGTATCTCAACTTGAGGTACTGCTGATGCTTCAGTACTGTCAGCAGAAATGGAACCAGGAATAGGAACAACATTTACCTCAGAATTTCCCACATTATGTTGCACAGAACTATCCAAAACCACATCTTCTTCAATTACCTCTGAAGAAGGCCAAAGCTTTTCAGCAGAATTAGGAACTTGAATTTCTTTCTTAAAAGGAAACATTGTCTCATGAAAAATAACATCCCTGCTACAGAATACTTCCTTTGTGTGAAGATTATACAATTTATAGCCCTTTTGTCCTGGAGGATACCCTATAAGTACACATCTAATACCTCTGGGTGCAAACTTGTCCTTATGTGGTTTGGTGACAGCAGCATAACATAAGCACCCTATAGTTCTCAAACTTTCATAACTAGGAGGAGTACCATGTAAAATTTCAAAGGGTGTCTTCCAATCCAAGATCTCCATTGGCATTTTATTAATCAGAAAAGTGGCAGTTAAGCTGCATGAAACTTTAAAGCTCTAGCAGTATCCAACAAATGCCGATGCTTTCTTTCTACCACAGCATTTTGTTGAGGTGTGTAAACCATGGACCTTTGATGAACTATACCACACTTTCTTAAAAATGCCACACATTCCTTGTTAACAATCTCAGTACCATTATCGGATCTTACAAATTTAGGCTTAGCATCAAAATGGTTACCAATGTAAGCAAAGAAGTCAGATAAAATAGACAACACCTGATCTTTAGTATGAACTAAATAAGTCCAGGTGCATCTAGAGTTATCATCAACAATAGTGAAAAAATAGTGTGCACCATTCAATGCAGGAATTTTGTAGGGACCCCATAAATCCACATGTAAGAGTTCAAAAGGGACTGAAGATCTTGTATGAATTTTTGGAAAAGGCAACCTATGTTGTTTAGCTAGCATACATGTATCACATTTGAATTCAGAAATATTTTCATGTTTACATTTGTTTACATGAAGCATCTTTGATACAGAAGTGTGACCAAGTCTAGAATGAAACAGATCAACTGATACATCACTAGGAAGTGCAGTTTTATTAACAAATGAAGACAAAGCAGAATTAGTAGGAAAACAGATAGATTTTGTGGACTGAGAAGTTGAAGGTTTGCAGATGTAGAGATTGTGTGTCCCTTTTCCTGAAGCAAGCACTTGTTTAGTTGAAGGGTCCTGGAAGAAAAACATAGTGGGGAGGAAAATGGCAATGAGACTCTGAGTTTTAAGGAGTTTTCCCTACTGATAACTTGAGGTTTACTTGGAAATCAGGCACATAGAACACATTGTAAAGAGTCAAAGTAGTATTGATTTGAATGTTGCCTACTTTGGTAACCAGTTTGCTAGTTCCATCAGGTAATTTAATCCTTATTGGGCACTTAAGTATTCTAACACACTTAAATAGATGCAAGTGAGGTGACATATGATCAGAAGCCCCTGTGTCCACAATCCAATCAACTCTAATGTCTACTTTCAAGTATCTTGTTAATGCATTTAAAGATACATGAAAAGACACTTTCAAGCAAGGTTTGCACCATAAAATAAGTACGCATGTGCATTAGAAGTACCAGCAGTGTTGCTTTGATCAACACTTTTACCCTTAAACATTTTCATCATTTCCTGACAAACTGCAGCTACCATCCTTTGATCCAATTCACCTTTACCCCCATTGACATCATTCTCACCAACAAAATCAAATGGAGCATCATGCTGCATATAAGACTCAAAATCAGCATTGACTTGTGCCACCATTCTTCCTCCTTTCTTGTTCTTTTTACCCTTGTACCAATCAGGATAACCCAACCTCTCAAAACATTGTTCAAACAAATGACCATCTTGCTTACAATGAGTACAATACTTCTTATCATTTCTAACTTCCCTGCTATCCCTTCTTGGCCCTTGATTTCCCTTAGAACCAGTATTAGCAAAGACGGTTGGATCACCAATGAGAATGAGTAACTTGCTTCTGTTTTCCACCTGTGAACTATGTAGTAAGCCTTATTGATGTTTGGTAATGGATCCATTGACAAAATCGATTCCTAACGATTCAAAATCATCATTTAACCTCATCAAGAACTGCATCAACTTGGACCTACTGTCAATTTCAATGAATTTCTCAGTAATGCCACAAGTACACTCCCTCATTTTACCACAAGAACAAACTGGAATACCATTCAAAGACTGCAATTCATCCCAAAACTTCTTCAATTTGGAAAAATAAGTAGCAACAGTTAAATTTCCTTGAATCACCTTACTTAACTCCCTCTACCGGTAAATCAAAGGACCATTACTTTGACCATATCTTTCTTCAAGATCTTTCCAAAGATCACTAGCAGATTGAGAATACAAAAAAGAATCAGAAAGTTCAGCAATCATGGAATTCAATATCCAACATGTAACCATATAGTCACATCGAATCCATCTTTGACAGTTATTATCAATCACTGGTGGTTTGGGCAAGGATCCATCTATGAACCCTAATTTCAACTTTGCCCCTAAAGCCATCTTAATTGTTCTACTCCATCCCATAAAATTGCTTCCATTGAAGGGCGTAGTAGTTAACATCATTCCAGGATGATCAGAATTCGCCAAATACAACGGATCATTACCATTCATTTCTGGAAACTGATTAGTATTACCACCATTAACGCCGTTATGATCATCAGAACCACTAGAACCATTATTTCCATTCGCCATTGTTAAAACCTTGATTAAAAGAAGTTTCTTGATGAAATTGAACAATCAATTTGATCAATTTAACACAATCAATCAATTAGGGTTTTGATCCGCTCCTGAACAGTCAAGTTTAAT
Organism: Chrysanthemum makinoi; assembly: GCA_910596185.1. Lineage (NCBI taxonomy): Eukaryota > Viridiplantae > Streptophyta > Magnoliopsida > Asterales > Asteraceae > Chrysanthemum > Chrysanthemum makinoi. The sequence goes on along the minus strand of OU343222.1, from coordinate 51,830,384 downwards.
CACACAAGCTGACCACTTGTGAATGGCTAACCGTAATAAACTTAAACAAATCGAGGAAAGCAAATGCAATTTAGATCAGAGGAATATAGTGGATTCCTGGGTCGTTAAGTCCCACGGAGGATGAATGGTGTATAAACACGTTCAGATGTCGAATAATCACTAAGGATAGTGATCAATAAAGATTTTGGAATATTTATACCTAAAGAAAAAGTTTTGTAAATTACAGGGGCTTAAATGCAAATTAAAGAAAATTAAAAAGCTAAAATATATTAAATAAACGCTATCACTATTTTTACAATGATGTTTTTGTGATTTATAAAATAAAATAACTTAAATAAACTATTTTAATTAAAACGTAAACTTAAATTACCTAAAAACGTGATCTAAAATGAAAATGTACGTTATGTATAAAATTACGAGAGTCATGTAGTAAAAACGTAAAATTTGTGAAATAAAAGTCCTAAGAGGGTAAAAAAAAATTTCTTACTTAATATATGACAAAAGAAAATTTTAGAAAAAAGATTTATATTTTTTTAACTTTTATATTTTTTATTATGAATTAATTACTATTTTAGACTAAATAAATGATTAAAAATACTAAAACTATTTAGAAAAATATGAAACTTTTTTATAAATTACTTTATACTAATACAAAGTTAAGAAAAATACAAAAGTTGAAAAAGCTAGATTAAATAAGCTGAAAATAAGCTAATAAGCTCGTATAAGCTTAAAATGAAAACAAGGGTTATATATTAAAGTGTGCAAAGTTAAACCGGAAAAGATCCAAGGGCAACTGGTATACAGGTACACACTATCACTCTCAAAGGTGGGAGGTCTCAGGTTCGAGCCCGCCTCCCATCTTTTACAAAATTAATTTTTGGACTTTTTCTTGTACAAACTTATTAAGCACACAGTAAGATAAGCAACTTTTAAAACTACAACTTTTACAAAACTACCAATAAGCTCAGTTTGAGCTTATTTATCTCAACAGTGGGCAAATATTGGAAATAAGCACAAGGTTTAAGCCAAATGGCTTATAAGCTACTCAATAAGCAAAATGAAAAATGGAAATAAGTTAAATACTGATAATAAGCTAGTGTTACAAATGAAAAAGCAAAATGACTTGAAAATAAGCACTAACTAAGCAAAATAAGTTTAAACTTAACTGTTTTGCACAGGACACTTTTTTTGAATCACTAGGCACCTTCTAGCTTAATTTTAAGCACTGAAATAAGCTAGGAAATAGAAAGGATCACTGGAACTAACTAGTTAACCAAATAAGCTATCCAAAAAGCTAAAATTCTCACTGTTTTGTTCACTGGTGAGCTTATAAGGAGCTTATGAATAAGCTTGAAAACACTGAATGCTCAGTGGACTATATGAAATGGACAAGATAAAAAACTAATGGCAGGCTAATTAAATAAGCTAAGAATAGAAAATAAGCACTTTTAACCTTGAGTTAGCTAGGTGGGCTTTTAAGAAAAACAAAATTCACAAGCTGAAACTCATTAATAAGCTCTGTGAGAGCTTAAGAAATAAGCTAGCAACACTGTGCACAGGGCACTTTTTTTGAAGAGGTGTCTGAAATAAGCTAAAAGTTAAGCACTTTAAAAGCTGAACTAGAAAATATAAAAAATATTAGTACAAAGCTGAGCAACTATATTTTTATATCCAAAAAAGCTCAAATGTTGAATACTAATATTAAGCCCTATATAAATTATTCTATTTTATTCAAAAACGACCAAATGGAAAATTTTGACTTTTATAAAAACTAAATAGGTTGACTTTTATGAACTTAGGATTGATTATACTAACTGATTATGTTAAGTTAAGGTATAATAAGACTATAATAAGCTAAATTACCAAGTTTTAAGCTAATATGATGATTTCTATAACTTAAATCCTAACAGTTAACTTATTAATGAAGATTAAAAACTAATTTTGACTTTTTACAAAGTGAGCACTAGTTTCTATGGTTTCTTAGAGTTATATTGACCAAGTGTGACAGATGACAATTAAGATCAAAGACTATAATACCTTCTAATACAGATTACACAGTTAAACCAAACAAACCTTTATGATCTTTTTTGGAGATTTTCAAAGTGTTTCAAATATTCAGACCATGCACTTGATTAAAGGACTTATAATATGATATATTAAGACTAAATAAGCCTTAAACCACAACAATAACAACATAAAAATCAAGAGTGATAATTATGCTCTTTTAACTGTTAAAATAAAATTCTTAACAACTATGAATTCTAGAAAGCAAGCAACCTGTTTTATTGTTTAAATTTACTTTACTACGACTAAGAAACAAGAAGATACAAAGATTTAAACTTAAGAACACTTTAAACAGTGAAATGCCAAAACTGAACAATAGGCTTACAAGTGAGTTCCAAGCATAAAACGGAACCTGAGCTGAGAACAGATCCTATAGCTTCCCAAGAAGCACTAAACCAAGGCCATCCACAATCAACCCTGCTCCATCTTCTTGAAAACCTTCACCATGGATTTTTATTTTAACTAATTTATTTGTATTTTTGGTGATTTTGCTTTTGCTTCTATACTAAGTTTTAAAGTCTCTAAAAGCTTTAATAAGCTTTCTAGGAGCTTATGTGAGCCTATTCGGTCCTTACCAACAACTAACAACATCATTGGAACATATTGAGATTTTGAATAAAAGTAAGATTTTGCATAAACTGAGAACTTGAATTAAAACTGAAATTGATGTTCAAGAAAGCTTTAATATACAATAAACACTTGAAATATAAAGCTTAAAAGCTTAAAGATACACTGAAATTCAAAATTAAGTTAAAACGACATAAGCTAATTAAAATTAAAACTAGATATATTACTCCTCTGCTTCTGCTCTTTCTTTATAGCCTTGAGATACTCCCACATGCCCTCGATCATTTCCATCAACAATCTCAGCCATTGAATGAGTCAAACTCATCTTATCCGTTTAAATGACTTTTGTAAAAGTGTACATGGTTGCTTGAGACAGTTTGAGTAATTAAAGAACTTTGGTGTGTTTTGGGTGGAGGGGACAGTTTAGATAGTAGGTATGGGTTAGGGAGATTTGGAAAGCAAAAGCAGGGAAGTGAGGGTAATTATGATGGCTGCTAATGGTGGGATGGATGCATGGTTGTGAGGTGTGGTGAGAGGGATGGTGATGAGTGTTTTTAGATAGCTGGGGTGAGGTGGAAAGGGTGGTGAAACCACGGTTTTGGTTATCTGAGGGAGGGTGAAGGAGATGAACAGCAGTGGTGGTGGGGGTTTGACCGGTTTGACCCTGGATATAATAAGTGGGGGTTCATAATGGGGGGTCAGTGTTGGTCAGGGTTCTTTTGGGTTTTGGCAGGGGTAATAATACATAAAGGGTCCATTTGGTAGTTTAATAATACAAGGACTAACTTTGCAATTCGATCAAAGTTAAGGGACCAAACAAATAGTAAATATTCCAAAGTTAACACAAAGGACCATTATTTTCCATTCTCAATTTCATTCAAGAGGTGTGTTTGAATAATTTTCATTTTAAACACCCGGGGATTTTGACACTTTTGTAAAGTTGAGGGACCAAAGTTGTAAATTGTGATTTTTAAACTTCAAAGGAAAATTTCTTACAACTTGAATCCCAAGGACCTTTTATGACTTTTTATAAGTTTTGGAATGACCAGGGACTAGTTTTGATAACTTTTGAAACTTGGGACTAAACGCCAATTATGCAAACTTGATACGTTTTTCAACTGATTTTGGTATTTTTGCATTTGAAACACATAAAACACTTATTTGTGATATTTTCATCATTTTGATGTATTTCAGTGTTTTCGATGTTTTTGCAGCCTAGATGGTACAAAAATGATGAGTATTTAGACACTCATCAATCCCCACTTCTAAGATATTGCTAGTCCCTAGTCTTTTAAAAATTTAATGGATTTTATCTCTTTACCAAAAGCCATTACTCGGAGTAAATTGTTTTAGTTCAAGTAAGAACTTTGGTACAATGATAACCAAATGATTTTGAGCAAATCACCAGTTTTTAACGGTTTTGATTTGTTCTTACCGAGCCGTTTGTTCGGACTAGCCAACTCTTAGATAAATTATCAATATTATCTTTGGTGAGTCGATTGCCAATTATAGCTTTCCAACTGCCTTTACCACAAGCCATAAACTTGCGGGCTAGCCAACTTTTCACTAATTAAATATATGGTGAGATGAACACCATACAATTTTAGACAAATTGCAAAGCCATCAACGGATTTGAGAAATCTTTACCAAGCCGTTTGCTCTGGATTAGCCAATCCTTATGTGGGTTAGACATGGCGGATGATTACCATTTGCAGTAAGTGAAAAACACTTACTCCAAAAAAAAAAAGCGGGGGAATTGGGTGGAATAATTACATGATAAAATTAGAATTCCCCCACTTAGAAATGAATATTGCCCTCAATATTCAAAGTACCGGCGGTTATGCCGAAACATAGAACATAAAAAGGGAAATACTATTATTTTGTTTTTGATATATACATTTTTTTTTTTTTTTTTCAAGGCAAATGGGCAAATCCCCCACACTAGGGTGGTAGAAAGTAGAAAGAAGTCAGAAATATGGGTGAAAACCCATATGGTGTGTGCTACTGTTTTTGATTATCGAGTCGCTAGCTTGACTCGATCCCCGCATTCATTGGTTCATGGGGAAAGTTTGTAGATCCGGGACAATCACGGGTGGAATGTCCTCTCCAAAATAATGCTTCAATCGATGTCCATTCACTTTAAAATTTGGACCATCAGGTTGAGATAACTCAATGGTGCCATAAGGATAAACCTTAGTGATAGTAAATGGACAAGACCAACGGGACTTAGCTTCCCAGAGAAATCTTCAATCTTGAATTGAAAGAAGGACTACGATCGCGCTAAAAAGCTGCGGTTCTTGATTTTGGAGTCATGAATCTTCTTTGTCTTTTGTTTGTAGATCAAAGAGTTCTCATATGCTTGATCACAGAGTTCATTTAGTTCATTCATTTGAACTTTTACGTGATCACCATTTCCGAATATCGAAATTTGCATGTTTTAAGGCCCAAGATGCCTTGTGCTCAAGCTCAATCGGAGATGACATGCCTTTCCATACACTAGCTTGTAAGAGTACACCCCATTGGTGTTTTGTAAGCGTATCGGAAGGCCGAGGCGTCATCCGGTTTATCCGACCGGATGCACGGTTTTCGCCCCCTTTCAAGAATTCTTTTTCCCCCTGGAAACTTCCACTTGTCCAATTTGTTTGAGGGTGGTATGCAAGGAAAGACGGTGGGTTACACCATACTTTTGCATGACACGCATCAAATTGGTCATTACGTAAATGCGTTACCACGATCACTGATTATAGCACGTGGAGTTCCAAACCTAGCAAAAAGAGATTTTAAAAATTTCACAACAACTCGGGCATCATTTGTAGGTAAAGCTTTCGCTTCAACCCATTTTGACAAATAGTTTGGATGTAGCTTATTAGGGTTTAATTGGGGAAAACTGACAAGAACAGAAAACGGTTAGAAATCGGTTAGGATCGAGCGGCCTGGTGCTCTGATACCATATCAAAATGTAAGCGAAAAATAGATTGGGAGAAAAGTGATTTGTTATTGATGAAAGTTATGTTTACAAAATGAAGTAGAAAAGCTTTTATACAGGAGGAAGGAGAAACAAACTAACGCGTATTGTAAACTATTTACATTATTAGTCCTTATACTTTGGACTAATGTACAAACTACTCTAGTAACTCTATAGGGTGTTTCTGCAACCTGCCGAATAAAGAAAAGTTGTCTCTGTTTGGCGAAAAATGCTGTGTCGGTAGATCAGTGGGCGCAAGTTCAAGTTGTGGTCAAACATTCAGATGAACGTATTTGTCGGTTTACATCCGATAGCAAAAGATTTAATGTGGGAATGCCGGGTTGTTGTCACCTTATAACATGCTTGCTTATGATGGTGGCCGTACTTATCTCAAGAGTCTGAAAAGATCATCGAGGAGATAAGAAATAGAGAATGGGGATTGCTACTCATGGATGAGGCGCATGTGGTGCCTGCATCCACGTTTCGCAGAGTCATTATTACTATTAGCGTTGCTAAATTCCACTGCAAGCTTGGGCTTACTGCTACACTTGTTAGAGAGGATGAAAAGATCACGAATTAAATTTTTTTTATTGGTCCTAAACTGTAAGAGGCAAATTGGATGGATTTGGTCAGAGGAGGGTATATTGCCAACGTACAATGTGTTGAAGTGCGGTGTCCAATGACAAAGGAGTTTTATGCTGAATATAAAAAAAAAGAAAGTTCCAAGAACAAGAAAAGGGCATTGTGTGTGATGAACCCCAACAAGTTTAGAGCTTGCGAGTTTCTTATTTGATTTCATGAACACGAGCGTGGGGATAAGATAATCGTTTTTTCACAATATCTTTTCACTCGAGAAATATGCAAAGAAACTTCACAAACCAATGATGCGATCATGGTGGAACAAGAGATGAGGAAATGACAAAGATATTAAAGGCTTTCAAAACCAGAAAGGATTTTTAATATTTTCATCGGGTATAAACCCTTTACCAAAAAAAAAAACCAGAAAGGATTTTAATACCGTGTTTCTTTCAAAGGTTGGAGATAATTCTATCGATATTCCTGAGGCAAATGTAATTATTCAGATTGCCTCATGCCGGTTCAAGACGTCACAAGCCCAATGGCTCGAGCGATTATTCTTAGAGCAAAGGGTACTCTGAGATAGAATGGCGGGGGAGGAATACAATGCCTACTACTACTAATGTCTCTATATTCTACGAGGAAATGTACTACTCAACTAGGAGGCAGCAATTTCTGATTGATCAAGGTTATAGTTTCAAGGTGATAACAAGCCTACCTCCACCAGACAGAGGGGCCGAGTTGAACTATCTGTAGTATATATTACGTGTATACTAGCAGGGTACCCGCGCAATGCAGCGGCGGGTACTCTGTGACTAAATTTTGTGGCGAGTAAATGTTTTTCATTTATATGTTTTTTCTAACAATAAATTTACACAAAACCTCAAAAACCATGGTGGTTGGCTCGTGGTAGTGGTAGTGGTAGTGGTCGGATGGTGTGCATGGTGGTATGCTCATGGTGGCAGTGGTTGGCTCTTCATGGTGCTCGGCTCATGGTTGCGGTCGGTTGGTGGCTAGATGGTGGTTGGATGGTGTGTTGCGGAGATTATGTGAGATGAAATGGGATAGAAATTTTGGTGTTTGAGTATTTCATTTGATATTTGCTTGGTTTATTAATGACTCTTTAAATGGGTTGCTACAAGTTTATAGATGGTTTAAATGGGCTCTATTAATTTATAGGGTGGTTACAAGTTGACGAATTTAATACATTTAATTTTTTAAATGTAACGTTTATTTATGTGTATGCAACAAGCTATTAAAATTTCCTTAATTAGCAAGTGTTTAGGCTGAATTTTTAAGCTTTTCTATTTAGAGAATGGCCTATATGATCTATATAGTAGTATAGATTGCTATTAGAGACAAATAAATCATAACATGAAAACATAAAAGTGTAGAGAATGATACCGTAAACTTTTGATTGCCGAGACTCAAAAACATAAAAATAAAAATGTTGAGGCCTGTGATGCTCACAGTTTCCTTAAGACAGATTCGTGCTCTCCACGGTGCTTGAGAATCGTGAAAGTCTATCTCCCAGAATACAACAACAACTGATAACTCTGTTAGCACATACAAGTTATCAAGGTGAACCAAAATCGTGTCTTCCCTCTATTACGAACCGGATACACAAGAAATATGAATGGTAACAAAAAGGAGAGGAGTGATGAATTGTATTTATTTCGGTGTGTATAGGCAAATGAGAAAAGCTCTCATTTATAGGGAAGAAGATCAAGAAAAACGGTCACATTATTAATCACACCAATGGCTCATGAATTCAAATAAAACCATAAAATAATTTTATCCTTAATTCACATTAGTATATTTGATGACACCATCAATTGTCATTCAACACTTTGACCATATTTTCCAACAATCCCTCACATGAATGAAATTTATAAAAAGAAACAAATTTCAACGACTCGATGTTGTAATAGTGTTTTGCAGTTGATATTTGCATAGGATAGGTAGGTGTTACCATTTGAACCTTCCCTCGTGAAATATACTTAGACTCCTAGCAGCCAGTAGAACTCGATGTCTTTGAACTGTTTGCTGTTTTGTGGAGACGACAACATATATTCACACAAATATCTCCTTGACACTTTTTGGTTCTCATAGTTATGTTCGTTATGGTCATGAACATTAGCCTGGTTCTGCGAGAGTTGTTAAGAATTGCCCCAATTCCCTTAGAAGCGACCCCACTTCTCTATCACATAGATGATTTTTGATTAATCATTAAAAGTCATATGCTTAACCTCATATTGTTACCGTTATAGGAATGGACTAGGAAGTTCCTTTAGAAGCGACCCCACTTCTCTCTCAATAGGAATGTCACTGTTATAGGTATATTATGACTAAATACAAACACTACTGGGATAAAATCTAAACCTGTTTAACTGGCAGTTATAGATCATAGACATCATCTCGCCCTTATCTTTTGCACTAAAGTACATTCTATGCGGAAGTCTAAACAATCCTGAGTAGTTTTGACAACCCAAACCCACAGTTGGTGGGTATGTTTGTTGATACAAAAGTTGGGCGTTCCTTGTTTGGAGCTCCGGCTCTCGTACCAATTGAGAATCGTTGCTTGAGACCTGCGCACTAAGAGACAGAAGAAAACACCGTTAGGCTTACCGTGGGATTGTCTCCCACGATTATCCTCCTGCGTGAGAGTAAGTAATCGGTTTAGGGTTTAAGGAGAGTTAGGGTTTTGTAGATCGTACCTTAGGGGATGGGATTCCTTTATACACACGGAATCCTTGTTGGTTCCGTGTTCCTCAACCTTCGCGTATGCCGCTTAATCGGTTGGGAATGATTATCTCCCTATTTAGGAGATATCCGATATCTATTCCGTAAATAGATTTGGGTTTGGGCTTTCGTGAGCCGAAACATCTAATCAGCAGTAATAATCATATCGGGCTAAGTTAGTGTTGGACTTTAGTCGGGTTCGTGACCGGATATAGACTATCGTCATCATGTCCCCAGTCTAGTATGCGTAGTGAATAACTACGGATGCTAGACTAATAACCGTAGTCATCAAAAACTTGACGTAGCCAAGAAGCCATAAAAATATACCAACGGTACATTGTATCGAAACATTGGATTAAAAATGGGCCTAATAAGTCGGGGTAAAATTCTGCACCCGTGTCCCATCAAGCAATCTCAACCACATAGTTAAGGTTGGTGGGGTCCACGTGTCACTCATCGCGTGGATGAGGGAGGTTATATAACCCTTCGCTTCATTTTCACCATTCCTTCCCATAGTAAAAAAAACGTTATCCGCTATTACCACGGCTTTAAACATTTCCGCCACCATACCTTAATATTCACAAGTAGCGGTAGCGTGCTTTTGTTTTATGTTAGAAAAACAAGATCATGGTAAAGGTATTATCGGATTTCACGTCGGACATATACGGGAGGAACTTCTACGGTTTGCGTCGATTACTATATTCAGCGCTGTACATCCGGAAGTTCCGCTGCGAATGCGTCAATAGCGGACTTCCCGATGGGAAGATTGGGGTATATACGCGTTTCTTTGAATTCGCGAATCGGTATACCCATATCGTTATTCTTGAGTGATGTATTGAACTATTACGCATACATATCGGTACCTTTGCATAGGTGCGTGAAACTAACAATTTTGAGGGTGAATTGCGGCGTATTGGCCATTAACCCCACCATCCACCATACGCGCCTTTACCACACCCGCGTGGTCACGGTGGGTATCCTTCGGCGCCACAGGGACTCCAATGTTATACGGAAAAATTAGATGCACTTAGAAATTGGAGAAACCTTTTCGGGTCGACGACGCGTGCTTTCCTTCTCGTTTTGATTTTACTCCCGGGGGACCTGCTAAAGGATGAGCGCCCCCTCCCCGGATCATATAATGTGGAGGATGCGGACACAATAAATGCCAACCGCATCCCCATTAACTCCTACCCTGAGGAGTTCCTAGTGCATATTGGCATTAGCCGCAACTATTTTGGCGGTTTAGAAGAAGTTCCAATCTTTTTAGGCGCGGATGGTCAGGTGGGTGCTCATTCTTTTATTACCGCTGAGTTATATTCCGTAAGTTATGTGATGTTGTTTCTTCGTGCTTGTGCGTAAACTATTTGTATTTCATTGTTGTTGCGCGAGAGATGGATTTGTTGGCGTTGTTCAAGGCGAAGCGATACAAGTGGAAGTGGGAACCCGTCCGCTGAAGGAGGGAGAAGATCCTGTACTTGTTGCGGCAGGCGTACCCTTGATTTGGACCTAGGAGGCGGGGAGAGCTCGTCCGTTGCGCTGGAAGCGACACCCCTACAAAGTGTGCCAAATCCTATAGTCCCCTCCCCACCAGTGCAACCTGCGCAAGTGGCGAGAGCACGTGGAGGAAAGGAAGGAAGAAGAAAGCCGAGTTGAAGCGCAAAAGGATGCCAGATGGCGATGTATTTGCTACTACTCGAAAGAAGCGTCTGTTGTGTTAAATGTGGAGTCATCCTCTAGTGATGTTGCATCGCGCCCACCATCACCTGATACATCCATTCCTGCGTAAGTGTCATGACGAAATTATTTACCGCAATGCCTTATGATATTACTAAACAACTGTCATGTTTGTAGGTTTGAACAATCCGCAGAGTCGCCCTGAGAATAGTCTGTGCAATCTTCGCACTCCTTCGGTCTGAACCGCCAGACCAAAAGGATGCGGATATGTGCTGGAGGTGCATCGATGGGGCAAGCTGGTGGAAGAGTTGGCGCAAGTATCTGCGCATCAAGCTTCGTTGGTGGACGACTAAGGGCTCAAATTCACGGTGAGCGCCAAAGCGCTCGAAGGATCGGCTATTGCGTTCTTTGGAGTCACAGTTGGCGGTGCCAAGGATGCAGCAGAGAGCATGGGGTCATCAAAGCTCGCGAAGAGAAGATGGCGCGATGTGCCAAATAAGTCAGAGCGTCGCGAGAGGCGCGGTATAAGTCTTCTTGTCCTTTGGCAATGAAATATTTGGAGAATAACAAAGATCTGACTTCCCAACTTGAAGAGTTTGGCGCTCTTGTGAAAAGTGCCCTTGAAGCCAGGAGATGAAGTTGCGCAAGCTAAGTCAGGTATGATGAGGAATTATACCCTCATCTTATGTGCAAAATTGCCGAAGCCAGGTGGCTCATCGACCATGGCTGCGCTTCTGCGTAGTACTCTTGAGTCCAAGGAAGTGGTTGATTCTTTTGGAAAGGTGGTTCATCTTGTGGCGGGATGGTAAGCAGAGGCTGTGGAAAGCTGCGAGGAGGCTAAGCTTTTAAAGGTGCCTATTGAAGAAGTACCTGACTATGATACAAAGGCCTATGATAACACGGTCGCCGCTATGAATAGGATGAAGGACCGGAGCTCCCATGATTCTTTGAACTGGAGCGTTGAGGATTATTACCCCATGGACGTCATTATGGCGGGTTGACTCTAGCGCGTCATCATGGTGGGGAGGCGTTGCGGCAGGACCATTACCTAAAGCCTGATGAATCCCAACTTCACGTGCATGTATTTGTGCATCCTAAGGATATCTTGAATCTGTTTGCTTTGGAGAAGGAAGTACCTTTGAAGCAAGTCTTGGAAGCGCATGCTACTAGGCTTGCCAGAAGAGGGCATTGGGCAAGGCTGTTTGTGCGGTGTTGGCGGCTCACCGCCCTGATCCGACGGGGTGCCGGTGAGTGTTGCCACGTGGCTCGTCAAGATGCGGATTGTTGAAGAAGCTAGATGAGATTGGGGATCTGCAAGCGTCGCGGGTAACTCTTATTTGGGCGTAGTCATAGCTTCTAGATTGTAACTTGTGTTGTAAACATCTTTGTGTAATAACTCGTAGTTATGAATAAATCTCCTTTTGTTAAGTGTGAGTGAGTGTTATTGCAATTTGTGATGTGCATACTTATCATGCGGCTGCGTAAAAGGCGTATTCGTTGTGGAATGGTCAAATGTATATGCAAGCGCGAATAATATAGGAAATTCATAGTCATGTATGAAGATCATAGAATACTTAAAAAAAATAATTCCCAAGTATACCAGTAGTGTATGTTATGATATGCGGCATCTGTAAATACCATATTAAGAAATCAAGAGTCTTGGTTTCTAAGTTGTTAAACGTGCACCATATGCGATGTTGCGCACCCATCGTGAGATGCGCACAAACTTATTCCAACGTCTTGAGAACAAGGTGTTTAACAAGGATACGTGATCCGGTGTTGATGGGTTTGCAACCCTCTTACTCAACAAGTTGTTTAGTAGGTTAACTTATCCTTTTACCATCGTGGGTTGATTTAGTGCATGCACGCCATGTAGGCAAGAAATAGAAGATTGTTAAGACATACAGTATATGGAAATAACAAATTAAAAAGTGACACGGAGTTAGCTAGAAATCGTGACGTTTTATTAATACTTGCAAGTGTTTATGAGAAACAAATAAGACATTACATTAAGGAAATAAAAATTAAATACATAGGTGTTTATTGGTTACTTTAGTAAAGTGCACGGCTTGTGCGCTTGGCCTTAGCCATTCTATAGGTAGCACCTTGAGGTTGCAGATATTCCATGTGCTTTGGCGGTTCGCGACATCCAAGCCTCGCGCCTTATGCCTTTGTTCCTAGTGCTTCAGTAACCTCATAGGGTCCTTCCTACTTTGGTCCGAGCTTGCCCGTGTCTTCTGCGTGGCTCGCGTCATTGGCTGTGATAGGCAGTCCCTAGTCTCGAATGAAACATTGCGCACTTTGGCGTCATAGTATCCTTTCATCACGGACTTTGATTTTGCCTCTCGTATAGGCTGCTGCGTTAGCGCCTTTCTTCTAGCAGTCTAAGTTGACCCGTCTCTCGTCGTCATTGGTTGCCGCGTGATTTCGCGGTCGCGGATAGTTGGCATGCCGATCTCGGCAGTATGGCGGCTTCGTTCGTAGACTAGAGAAGGGAGTGTCTCCCGTGCTTATTTTGATTGAGGTTCGATGCGCCCATAAGACATGTGATAGCTCTTCCACCCACCTTCCTTTGTGCTTTTCTAGGCGTGCCTTAATTCCTTCACCTAAGCTTCGATTCGCACGTTCGACTAAGCCTTTGGTTTGTGGGTGTTTAAGCGTACGCAGTGATGTGTGATGTTCAACTTCGCGCAGTCTTTGAAAGGTTGTCACGAATTGTTTCGTTGTCCGAGATGATTTCTCCGGCGGTCCGGCGGCATACTATACTTTCCCAGACAAAGCGCTTGACCGTTGCCCATGATTGTTTACTCGCGCTTTGCTTCGATCCACTTAGTGAAGTAGTCGATAGCTACTATGAGGAACTTTAACCCTCCTGCTGCGACTGGAAAAGGTCCTGCAATGTCGATACCCTACTTGTAGAATGGCCATGGTGATGTAATTGGCGTTAGCTCATCTTTGCGTGGTTGGCGGGGACGGGTCTATGAACTTGGCAATCGTTGCACTTCCTTATTAAATCCCGCGCATCGCGGTGCATGGTTGGCCGTAGTATCTGATCTTATGGCGTGCACAACGGACCGTGGTCACGAGTGCATCTGCATGAACCTTCATGGATTTCTCGCAGACGTAATTTGCTTGTAGGGGCCCAACCGGAGACCATGGTTGGAGGAAGGAGCGTCGGTGCAGTATGTTGTCTCAAGTTCAAATCTCGTGCGTGCGCCGTATCCTGCGAGCTTCTGCTGCTCTTGGGGTAGCTTCCTTTGCTTAGGAATTCCGTTATCGGTGTCATCCAGGTAGGACCTTCCTCCTTTATTATTGTGGAGAATTCCATCTCCGATATGGACCTTTTCGGTGTTTCCACCCACTTGCTTTGATAGGTGTCGAAACTTGTCGAGGCGATCTTGCTTAGTGCTGCATCGCTGCGATTTTCTCCTTTAGGAACTTGCTTGATGGTGAATCTGTCAAAGCCTTTGATCAGTGTCTTGGTCTTGTCGAGATCTTGAATCATATTTCTTCTTTAGCCACGCCATTAAGCACGTGGTTGGCCACTAGTCGGGAGTCCACATTAGCTTCTAGGTTACGTACACCCATCAAGCGCAATGCGTAGCCCAGCAATTAGAGCTTCATATTACGCCTCATTGTTTGTCGCCAAATTCAAAACGCAGTGCGTAAGTGAATTCCATTCCCTCTGGTTTGTGAGAATGAGGCTCTCTCGAGCCATCCACGCATGAGGATCCATCGTAAACAAGATCCATGGGTCATGCGGTTCGTCCTTCTTGGTGCGGTACCTCATCGGTGTCGGCTTCCGACGAGGAAGTCCGCGAATCTGTCCTTTGATTGCGGTACGTGGCCCGTAATATGTTGTGCTCACCTAGCAATACACTCTACTTCTGCGTCGGCTGATCGCGTCCGGTTTGGAGATAATCTGCTTGATTGGTTGGTGTGATTACGCTATGGATGCGCTTGGAAGTACTGCGTAGCGTTTAGCAGCAAACACCAACGCCGGAACTAATTTCTCCATGGCTATAGTTCATCTCCGTCTTCTTGGCGCCTTGCTTACAAAGTAGACGGGGGTTTGTCTGAATCCTATCTTTAGTAGGCTACTATTATTGCTCCATCGGTTGTGAATAGATACATAATTAACTCTTCCCCTGGTCGAGGTGCAACAAGTGTGGGGAGCATTGCCAGGTGTTGTTTTAGTTGTCTGAAGGCGCTTCGCCTCTGTAGTCCAGAAAATCTCCTTTTTGATACACTTCTTGAGTGTTTTGAAGAGAGGTAGAGACTTATCTGGCGACTTAGACAGAACACTGTTAAGACCGGCCAACTTTCCATTGAGAGATTGGACCTCCTTCAACGTCTGGCGTTGAAGGAAGTTCAATAACAGCTTTTGTCTTTTCCGGGCATGGTTTTATACCGTCGGGTTCTATTAGGTATTCGAGGAACATGCCTTGGCGCCCGAAGGTACATTTTGGGATTTAGCTTCATATTGATCTCTCGTAGAGTTCGAGCGTTCCTCAATATCGCGCTAACTCATCTTCAGTGATGGCTTTTATGACCAGGTCATCAACATAGACCTCAGGTTGCGGCCCACTGTTTTCGAAAGCATTGTCTACTAACCGCTGGTAGGTGGCGCTTGCATTCTTCAAGCCAAAAGGCATTTTTGTTAACGATGAAGGCTTTGGCTTGTGTGAAGGCCGTTTTCCTCATCTTCCTTTGCCATCTGGATTTGATGGTATCCTTTATGCGCATCGAGGAAACACTTCAATGGGTACCCACAGAGACTCTATTTTCGGTCTATCTCTCGGTAATGGGTAGCAGATCTTGTGGACACGCTTTGTTAATATCGGTGAAGTCCATGCACATTCGCCAGCTACCGTCGCTCTTTTG
Source organism: Chrysanthemum makinoi (assembly GCA_910596185.1). Taxonomy (NCBI): domain Eukaryota; kingdom Viridiplantae; phylum Streptophyta; class Magnoliopsida; order Asterales; family Asteraceae; genus Chrysanthemum; species Chrysanthemum makinoi. The sequence continues at coordinate 51,814,912 of OU343222.1, read as the reverse complement.
ACCATTCTTGGGTTAGAAAGCCGTCGTTGTAGTAGACTTCACGCCCCTCATCCACGGTTTGTACCTTGCCAATTGCTTGCTGGCGCTTGGCGCTTCTTCAGTATTGGTAGTACCCTTGCGGATTCTCGGTCTATGCTCTGTGATTGAGCGTGGTACCCGATCATGTGTTTGGCTCCCATGCAAAAATGTCCAAGTTCTTTTGCAAGAGCGCGCACATGGCTGCTTTGCCGTTGTCCGACAATGACCCTCCAATGGATATTTCTGTTCGGGTAGAATGCGTGAATCGCAACCTTCGATTTGGAACTTTGGTTGCGTATTTGCCGGGATTGGTGCGTTTCGCATGTAATCGTGTTACATTCTCTATGCGGTACAGTGGCATTTTAAAGTGTAACAATGCCCCTTCCACTTGGAATTTAAGCATCCCGTCGCTGTTTGATGGCACTGCGCATAGCGATATCCCGGCCTCCGATAATGCCATTGTATGGCGAGGAGATTTGATCACCATAAATTCCATCCGCCGCCGCAGTGAGTGTCGTTTCGATCTTTGACTAGTAATCGTATTTGCCCCATAGGCCATATCTTTTCACCCCGTAAAACCGGATCAACGCCGTTCGACGGGTTTAGCGGCCTGCGTATTTCAGGGCCACGATGCTGAAGCGGTGCTCATACATGATGTCCGCCGATGCTCCACCATCAACATACATGCGATGGATGTCGTGACCCCCTGCACTAATCTCAATGGTGAGTGGGCAACCCTTCGTTGTCCGCTGATTAAGGCGGGGAAAAATTTCGTTTCCTTGGGAAAACTCCGGTGACCTTGTCTAGTGACCCATGCCATGATTGTATCATGTAGATGGTGTCGGCCTTTTCCTTGGGTGTCTCATTCTTGTTTCCGCTTTTATTTATCCTTCCCTCCTTAATATTTTTGACCAAATGGTCCAATCCGCCTTCTTTAACGGTTTGTCAATGAGTCGCTGCTTGGACACATTCATTAGTGGTGTGGCCCTTCTGTGGCGTGGTAATCACAGATAGCCACTCCCCTCGCCGATCCTCCAGATGCGCATTTGTGGCGGTCTTGGAAAGTTTCTTCTGTTGCGAGTATTTCCTTATTTTTTGTCAACGGGGTGTACTTGTCATTGTCGCGCCCTCCCTTGGTTGCGATAGTTCCATTCTACGGTTACTATTCGGTCCGTGGATTGTCTCCCGTTTGTTCTGTGCCCGGTAGTTTGAATAACTTTTCTTGCTATCCGCACGGCAGCTTCTCCTTGGACGAAGGACCGTGTGCGTTTCATGACTTCATCAAAAGATTGGGGAATCTTGTAATTCAATCTTTTGATAAGTTCTGGGTTGCTTTAACTTGCATAAACCCTGAAATTTTGTCGTTCATAAACCCTGAAATTTTGTCGTTCATAATTCCTCGGACAATCTTGTCGTTCATAAACCCTGAAATTTTGAGTATTTCAGGACATGCTTTAACTTGCATTCATTCGTCCTTGAAGCGCTCCATAAAAACGCTCGTGGATTCCCGCTTGCATTTGTTTGACCCTAGCAAGTTCAATGGGGTTTTTCGCACACTTTTTCGTTGAGTGAAATTTAGGCGGAACGCCTTTCTCAATTCTTCAAAACCATTGATGCTTCTAAGTGGAAGCTTGTTGAACGATTCTGGCGCTTCCCACTAGTGTGGAATTAAACATGTGGCCCCAGCTGCTTGTGCCGATTTTAGAATGTTGCTGATTCGAAAATTTTTAGGTGATCGTCGGGGTCACTGTTCGTCATAGGTTTTGACATTAGCGGGCATCGCCTCTTCTTGTTTTTAGAAATCAGCGATGCGTCTAGTGAACACATCCACCTTCGGCGGCGCCATGGGAGAGACATGTCTTCCTCCTCTTGGTCACGGTATTTTTCTGGACTTCCGATGTCGATCTCCATCCTCGTTGTCCGAGGAATTATCGAGCGAATCTTCCCTCCTTTGCGAAACGCGGCAGTTTGTCCTCGAGAATTTGTACTTGAGGGACTCTCACTGGGGAGTATCGTCGCCCAAGTCCGTCACCGGATTCTGCGGCTACCAAGTCCGGCGTGGGCGTTGTTGCGCCGTTCATCTTCCTCACTTTCTTCGAATGATGTGAGTTAGGTGTTTCTTCACCTCAACTCTCCTCCCATTTCATTGAATCTGGGGGTGGCGACTATCCTCCGCTTTTCTTTTCTGTCGCGCGGTGGAGACGCCTCAAACTCTAGTCCAAAGTTGAGTCGAGCATGCGGACTCCGTCTGACCTTTTCTTTGCTTCCTCTTCCATGAGAGTGGCTAAGGCTTGTAGTTTTGAGACAAAACTACTTGGCTCTATTCGGCACGACTCCCTCTAGAATAGGGGTGTCCGTTTCCACCAGTATGCCCTTGTTCTTATCGGGCGCGTCGGGTGCTTTTGTGAAGTTAGTTTCTAGCGGCGATTGGAGAGGAGGAAAGGAGTGCGCAGTGGATCTCGGCGTGGTGGTTTAGGTGGCCTGGTTGTCCCGAGGCGGTTCCACGAGGAAGACCATGTCTGGCGATCCACGATTTTTAGCGTGATTGTCCCAATGCAGCAGGAGTTGATCCCTTTGTGCGTCTTTTTTGAATGCAGTTGCGATCGATTTCCATGCTTCGTCATTCTAGTTCTTGGTTCTTAGTGAATGGTCCCACGGATGGCGCCACTTATTGATACAAAAGTTGGGCGTTCCTTGTTTGGAGCTCCGGCTCTCGTACCAATGAGAATCTTTGCAGGACACAACTAAGAGCGAAAACACCGTTAGGCTTACAGTGTGGATATTCTCCCACGATTATCCTCCGCGTGAGTAAGTGTCGGTTTAGGGTTTAAGGAGAGTTAGGGTTTGTAGATCGTACCTTAAGCGAGGGATGGGATTCCCTTTATATACACACGGAATCCTTGTTGGTTCCGTGTTCCTCAACCTTCATCCCGCCTAAATCGGTTGGGAATGATTATCTCCCTATTTAGGAGATATCCGATATCTATTCCGTAAATAGATTTGGGTTTGGGCTTTCGTGAGCCCAAACATCTAATCAGCGTAGCCCAATTCATACCGGGCTAAGTTAGTGTTGGACTTTAGTCGGGTTCGTGACCCGGATATAGACTATACGTCATCAATGTTATAGGCGCAAAATCTTTAATGTTATCAATAAATACCTGAAAGAAACAGGTTTAGAATAAAAATTATGATGGTGTTTTATGGGTTCACAAGTAAGGTATCTAGCAGAATACTTAATTACTCGGTAATATAAAGTCTCCTTCCTTAATCTATTTAAAATCCTTCATTTTGCCAATGATACAACAGCCTGAGGTTGACCTTCTGTATCGTGTTCCAGGGACAGGGAGTTGAATGATTTCACTGATAACACATATGAAGTAGATTGAGTGTATATCTCCGTAAAATTCTCGTAACTGATAACAGTTACTCCGTAAAAGATTTGACACCATGGTCATAAAAACAGGTGTAGAAAGACAACGAAGTAACTAATTCTCTAAATACTCCTTTTTGGCCAATATCTCTCTCTAATTCCGTGAGTCTTTTTAACCTTCAATTAGTACCCCCAATATTTTCATAAATCCGGAAATTGAGTAAAAGATGATTTTTTATGGATTGATTATATAAATCGTATCCAAACGTTATTGACCCATTTAAGAGTCAATGGGTCGCATTGGTCACCTCCAACTGTCACTACACTAAAATTTGACTAAAAAGCATACCTATGAGAGCATGAATGTACAATTTATAAAACAAAACTGGCATGAGGAAAAAGATTGATATTAGTTTATGTGGGTGAACCAATTAAGAGTATAAATCAATTTACAAAAAGGTCTTTAACAGTTCAAGCACATGAAATTATCATGTTTATTTATTTATAACACCAAATAACCATAGCACACGCCACAATCCATTGCATAGTAGATAAAAAATTATTGTCGATCACAAAAACAAGCTAGTCGTATTATGAGGTCAAATCTCAACAAAATAAATCTCACAATCCTTCGAAGCCTTTGCATGTGTAGCCAAGTTTTTGCGGAGCCTTGTCTTATCTGTGAAGGATAACATAGGAGCATACTGGAGTGTTAGCGTCTTTAAAACATTTGAATTTCCCAACATGAACTTCAAAAACCGCATATCATCCCAGTAGCACATGGCATTTGCATATTTCATTGTTTTAAGGCTCTGAAGCATACAAGTGGGAGCATACTCTGGTTCATCCCAGCAACCTTCATTTGGCTTTTGATTTAATTAACACACGAAAGATAAACAAAACCCACCGTTAGTTTAGGATAATCCAAGTTTGGAACTGTAAAAGAAAGTTTTTAGTTTTAGTACCTTTTCAATGCTTAAATGTTCCAACTCTGAACAATTTTCAAGAATTTGAGTGATTAACTGCCATCTCAGACCAACATAACCCTTTAACTCCAATCGCTTCAAATTTGGATACTTCAAATTTGCTTGCTTCCCGTTAGGGTACTTAGTTGAATGAATGAAAATAAGTGAGATATAACAAAAAGAAACTCTAACTAATAATACAAAAACACTAATTAAATATATATATATATATATTTTTTAAAAGAAAAGAAAAAGAAACTTACAGTAGTCGAGGAAATGTACTTAGCTCCACTTAGTCTTTTCAAAAGATCAGCCAATAGACGATAATACTTTACTTCACATGATACTCTTGCCTCAACCTTAGACGGCAAATCTTCAATGAAAAAGTTAGAACACAAGTCCCCGTCAAGAAAGAGGTGTTCAAGATTAGGGACATTTAAAATAACTTTGTTAACTGCTGGTCTTGATTGCCTAATTGTTAGTTTCAATTTCTTCAAAGTAGGAATTTTGAATTTGTAATCTTCGTTGTTGTACCAACTATTTAGAGATAAATTTTCAAGTACCGGGCAGGCATGGATGACTTTGAGTGCATTGTCGACACGATTTTGGAGCCTAAAAAAGATGTCGCGGGTTTTTAGTAATGGAAGAATGATGTTAAGGGTTTTTAGGAATGGAAGATTGATGGAAGATGGGCAGTCCCAATACGGGTAAATAACATGTAGTGTAAATTTAGTGAGTGTCTTGCAAGTGAAGATACTAGAAGGAAACTCAAAATAATCAACTCGTACGTCTAGCTCGCAAACATTTAACATGATTGCTTTATTTATCCACTCTGACACAGCTGACTCTGAAACATGAATCCTATCAAGGTGCAATCGGAGTTTTTCTACCTGGGATTTTTTTGATAGCTCAAATACCCGATCCACAAACGTTGAAAAGCATTCTGATCGATAGATACGCCGTTGAATTTCTAAAGATAATGAATCAAGACTTGATCCATAAAGACTGTGATGAACCTCTCTCCGGCGGAATTGGGTATTGTTGTGGAGACTGTGATAAATATCGTCAAAGTCAAGGCTGTGGACCAAGGTCCAACTGTATCTCCACCTTTTGGATAAAATACAAGTTTGCACAGCAAGTTTCGTAGGCATGAGCGAGAGTATCCGCGAAACAACCTCTTCAGGTAAATTGCTTAACCTATCTGCATCCGTGAGAATATTCTCACTTGTGGAAGTCATCAGTAATTGAGAATTATCACCTGAAATCATATTTAATAAAAAACAATATGTCAGCATTTATATGTGAGACAAATTAACGCATGTCATCTGGTAGAACTTAATTATAAGGAATTCAATACTGTTTATGATGAACCCGAAGGAAGCAAATGCCAAACATAGTTAAGAGAACAAACAAAAAGGCAAAATGCAGTGCTGGAGTTAATGTTCAGTTTAAAAATATAAGGAACGGCGAACTGTGAGCATATGTCAGTGTTAACAATATAATGCAACAGATAGTAACCTGTTCACATTCACACGTTTCACACCAAGGTTTATATGTGAGTCGGTATTCTCAACCACTAGGTTAACCTATTTATGCACAATATATATGATTATATGAACTCACTGAATTAGAAAAATAAGATACGTTGTTTTTAGTACCAAACAACTTATAGTTCAATTAACATGTTATTGGGCACACACATGTGAGGTTATCAGAGTACGCAACTCAGAAACACAAACAAGAACACGACACAGGAAAGAAACAACAAGAATAATCTGCCAGGAAACACGCAATGTTTATTGACGAAATCTTAACTCTAAAACTTCAATTACTATTTTATTGATCCCTACCCTATAATTATCTATAACTAGGATTGTATTTAACTTAACCTATAATTATCTAATAAGCTGGAAGATAACTATTACACGTTAAGTATACTAGACGACTTAATTGGACTCCTACTCCAACTCGTATTGCTTGAATCTGATCTCACGCCTAAGCCACATCAGACTCAAAACATTCGCCAATAACATGTTGCTGTTTTTTAGTTGGTTTTCTATATTTTTTTCTTTTCTAAAAGAGCTTATAAAACTCGAATACTCGATCATAAATTGGTATAACAATAAGCAAAAAGTGTATTAAATAATCTACTTATAGATTGATTTATCTTACATGATCTTATTCAAGATAGGAGGTGTTTTTTTCTATATACAAACGATTAAAAGTGATCATAAACTGTACAATAAACAATTGAACGTAAACCAATGTTCATGTCGCGCATACCTTATTAGTTGAGAATTATTTACCTGCAAACATTAACCACAAAAGCTAAAAGTTATAGAGTCGTGGTCGTATGATGAACCAAAAACCCTATTTATAAACATGTTGGAAGGCTTTTTAAGAATGGGCTTTATGAATATCAAAAACTTATTTCCTTATTTAGAAAAGGGTGAATAATGGGCTCAATATCTAAACTACATATAATAAAAAAAACAGTCAGAGGTGAATTTTTAAATTGTTGAAAAGTTGAAATTAATTAATGAAGAAAGAAATACATAATGTAATTACTAATACTTTTATTAAAACACCCATTACTTAAAAGTACAATAATTTATTCACATTGTACAACCAATTAAAAACACATCTACCAAATTTAAAACAAACAATTAAAACATCCCTTACTAAAAAGTACAATAAAATTTTCGTAACGTACAATTTAAATAAACTATAACATAATCCAAAATATAAAATAATTAAACACACTAATTAATTTTATTTTTAAAACACCCTAAAATGAAAAGTACATGTTATTATACATATTATACAAATTAATAAAACACACAAAACTTCATACAAGCTAACAAGTTGATGGTACTTATAGTTTTGAAAACCGGACCGGACCGGACCAACGTGTTCAACCGGGAACCGGTGTCGCCACCGGTTCGGCTAACTAATTAAATCCATGTGAAAACGAACCAGAGAGGACCCGTTGAAACCGATACAAATTGGTGAATCAGATCTCATCGAGATCTATTTCTCCGATTAATGGATTACAGTACCGGCCGCCGCTTGCGGGTACCCTGCTATATACTTTACATAAAGGAAAAACCAAAAAGTAAAAAGTAAAAAGTTGAAACTAAAAGTGGAAATGTTGAAGACATATATTTCAAAAGGAAACAATTAATACACATCGAAAACCGGGTTGACCCGGGACGCTTCAAATCCGGCGGGTTGACCCGGTTTAATTTGACATGTTTTTGAACCAACCTGTTGGGTTTACTCGGTTTAAATCGACCTGTTTTTTGACCGGAACGGTTCAACCGGTTAAAATACCCGGGTGGAACTGGGTTTCATATTTGACAAAATTATATGAGAAATGATGAAGTAGTTTTGAAACCCGTGACAATTTGGAAAAATGAGAGACAAAGTAATTGTAGTTTTTTGTTGTTTATTTTGCTTTGACACATGTACTTTGTCATTTGTATAATGTTATTTTAAAAAATGTTGGTCTTGCACCACTTAAGGGACTAGCATATATGAATCGTCTTTTAAAAGTTAATATATATTGTATGGGAATGGATCTAGTGAGAAGAGTTATTGAAATGAGAAGAGTGAGAAGAAATACTAGCCACATATTTAAAATAAGGATGGAGAAATAATAGGGAGATGCATCTATTTTTGTAGATGCATCTCAAATTTGTAATTGTTGTTTCTTCTCATCATTCTCATCTTAATTATATTTCTCATTTGATCTATACTCTATATTGTATAGCCCTTTGTCCAGTATATAAATAATGTTATGTAAGTTTATTAGAATCACAAAAATTAAATAGTATTGTTATCTTTAGCGATAATTATTTGTACCACAAACAAATAGCTTTGAACAATGCTTAACTATCTATGCAAATTGATAGTACAAGATAATTTTATTATGGTGATATCAAATTTGGTAAGGTTACAAGTTTAAAAGCCACACACCAAATGATAAACGTTACACATAAAAAAAAAGAAAAAAGAAAAAAAAAAAGATTAGACTAAAATACACGATTGGTCCCTAAACTTGGCAAAACGCTTCGCGTTGGGACATAACTTGGCATTATCATCGCCACGGGTCCAAAACATGGCCTTTTAATGCCAAACTAGTCCTTTGACAAAGTCAATGTCTGATTTTTGTTTTGTAGTCGATGGTATTTTAGTCCATACACATTTATACTTTTATAACACATTTATATTTTAGCCTTTCATCTTTCATCCTCGTCATCATCTCCCAAAATCATTGATCTCCCCAAATCATCATCTCTCCAACATTCATCATTCATCTTTTCATCCTGGTCATCATTTCCCCAAATCATCATCTCCCCAAATTATTCCTGTTGTGGTTTATTATTATGAACTATGCATCTGAGGTAGTACTCTTTATGTTTCTATATGTAAATTCTGCCACTTTATGTTTTAATATCCAGCCACCAAACCAAAATAAATGCAAAGGTGGAAGCTTTTTCAGCTAATTTATATTGATGTGTTGTGTTTTCAGTTCCAGGTTTTTATTTTATAGGTGAAGTACGTTTTGTTTAAGTGACAAAAAAGCAAAAAATGGGTGATCGTAATAGTAATAATAGTCAAGCTGAAGAGGCTATAGTTGCTAGTGAAATGAAGGATGTTAATGAGCAAGAACAAGGTGAAGGGGAGATAAGGGCAGATCAGTCAATGTATGGTTTCAAGAACTTTTTATGGCATGGTGGTTCAGCTTATGATGCTTGGTTTAGTTGTGCTTCAAATCAGGTAATTTACTAAACTACCCATTAGTCCTTTTGTGTTATTTGTTCATAAAAATTGGATCTTGATTGGTTTTTGATATGGGGTTTCAGGTGGCTCAAGTGCTCTTAACTTTGCCATACTCTTTCTCTCAATTGGGTATGCTTTCAGGAATCATATTGCAAGTGTTTTATGGTCTTCTTGGAAGTTGGACTGCTTATCTCATCAGTGTGCTCTATGTGGAGTATGCTTTCATGAATCATGGTTGCTTTTCTTTGACATGGTCTTTTGTTTTAGTCTAGCGATAATATATGATTCTAGTGTGTAAAATGGTCGGTGATGAATTTATTTAGTAGAGTGGATATTGCTGATAAATGCTTAGCAGATGAAGGTATCGACAAACCTACAATGGGCGATGTACTTCAGAATCTCGAGCGTGCGCTTGAACTTGAAATAAAAACGCCACAATCGGAGAACGCAACTTCAACCAATCAAGTGGAGAATGGTGTTAGTAACATGCTATTTAGTGAAGCTAGTGTTGGTGATCTTGATGGCTTTTCAATGAGTAGAGTTTTTTCCGAGATGGTTAAAGGTGAAAATTCTGAAATGAGGTAAGGGAAGTTAAATCTTTTATTGACTAGGAAAGATTTCATTTTATTTTTTGAAATGTAATTAGGAAAGGTTTATTATGGAGTATATGAGTTATAAAAGATTTGTGTTTATAACATGAAAGCTTTCCAATTTGTTTGTTGATTCATTTTTATCACTGATTTGAAGTGTTAATGATAATGAAGGTGGTATATATGACATATATCAGTTGGAGTGTGCAAATCTTTGTTAATGCAAGATCTTCTACATGTGATATTCACAAGTAGACTTGTTTGCTTGTAAATCTAATTATGATTTATCTCAATTGACTAAAACTAGCAAAATATAAAAGATTATCGAAACAGAAAGGGTCGCAATTCCTCTCTGGTGTATTCTGAATTGCATACAAAGTTGGGGTATACATGAAACCTTGTAAACGGCCATCAAGATCTTATGATATCATAGTTATGCTGTAAATAAATGTATTGCTGTTAATGATGGGCTTATTACTGATGGTTATATGGATGTTAGAAATCGCTATATACATTTTCTTATGAAAGATGAAAGTGGTAGTGGTGTACTAGGATGAAAGATGAATGCATCCATTATTTTAGACCAGGATGAAAGATGAATGATGAATGTTGGGGAGATGATGATTTGGGGAGATGAATGATTTGGGGAGATGATGACGAGGATGAAAGATGAAGGGCTAAAATATAAATGTGTTATCAAATTATAAATGTGTATGGACTAAAATACCCTCGACTACAAAACAAAAATCAGACATTGACTTTGTCAAAGGACTAGTTTGGCATTAAAAGGCCATGTTTTGGACCCGTGGCGATGATAATGCCAAGTTCTGTCCCAACGCGAAGCGTTTTGCCAAGTTTAAGGACCAACCGTGTATTTTAGTCAAAAAGTTATCACTGCCTAAATTACCGACAAAACAAGAAAAAAAGGTAATACATGTTGGCTATACCTCTAAACTACAATATAATATTACCAACTACATAATACCGTTGCTTTTTGTAATCCTTGAATCTATTGTTACTGTGGAAAACTAGAATGGGGGGTTGAATAGTTTTACCAATTTAAAACTTCATTTTAAATATTTAGATCGACTTATGTCAATCTATTTGATTGTTTATGTTGGACGTTGATAGATGGATATATAAACGTGAAATGAAATATAAAGAGTAAGAAGCACATCACCACAACACAAGTTATTTATAGTGGTTCGGCTACAAGGACACCTTCCTTGCCCTACTCCACTCCTCGAGTCACCTACTCGAGAGTTCGTAAGCACTACACCAACTCCTTGTGGCGGAGAAGCCTTCACAACGTCGCTTAACCTTTTTCCGGTACAAAGCTAAATACCGAGTTCTTTCACACCAAGGCGAACCACACCTAACACAACGTCGCCTACCCTTTATACGGTGCTAGGCTAACCACCGAGTTCTTTCACACCTTAGGAGAACTAATCCTTCACAACGTCGCCTACCTTTATTAGGTACTAGGCTAAGCACCTAGTTCTTTTACACCTTAGGTGAACTACACCTTCACGACACAACACCTAATCTCAAGGAGATCTACTCCTTGTTACAACACCATCAAGGATATCACCATCCTTGTATATAAACAAATACATATATGTATAACGATGCACCTCATCGATTATACGACCTAGGCATTCTTCCCAAATGCTACTTGATTTGATTCTTTGGCATCCTTCACTAATGCCTTTGACACAACGCTTGGCACCCTTCACTAATGCCTTCGTCTTGACTCCTTTAGCATCCTTCACTAATGCTTTGACACGGATGATGAGCACCTTTCACTAATGCTTTCATCTTGACACTTTCGGCATTCTTCACTAATGCCTTCAACCCAACATCTATGGAGAAAGGAAGAACTATCAACAAGAGAACCTTAGTAGTCTTGATGATGACGAAGCATGGCAACTCATGGACTTTGAGCTTGCACGTCTTCAAGAGGTGGTGATCTCTCCTTTAAGAGGAACCTAATAGATCACACAAAAACAAAAGACAAACTACATAGATCACTTAGATCTGAGGTTAGAGGGTTAGAATACTTTGAGGAAGTATGTGTGTAAAAGCCCCTCTAGAGAGGAAGAAATGGCTCTCTATTTATAGAGGAATTCCCGGATCCCACGGATCCCTACCACAAGGGATCCGGCTAGCACAACGCTAGGGATCCGTGGTCCGCTCCTCTTTGCCCATGGGTATTTTTGGTTATGGGTCATGGGTTATGGGTTGATCCATGGGTTTCTTTCTAGATACAATGAACTTGGTTAAGTGGTATATATAAAACCATGGGTTATGGGTCAAAACCATTTGCAAGTATTTACCCATTTAGTATATACTTGTATTTACCCATTTTAGCATACACTTAGTTTTTACCCATTTTAGTATACTTAGTTTAAGTATATGTTTAACCCAATATGTAAATACTAGTTGTTGTACATATGTATCTAAATCATAAAATCACTTATACTTGTTTTAGTATTTTATGTGACAACTTAAGTGTGTTAGAAAACTATTAACTCAAACTATTTACGTACTTTATTAGTTTCGTTAAAATGATTTTACATTTGTTATCGACAAAACATTTAGAAGATCGTAAAATATAAATAAACGTTTTTACGGCTTATTTGTATTAACAATCTCCCCCTTTTTGTTGATGACAAAACATAAAATTATTTTAAGGAAAAAGCTAAAATTCGTAAAATTTGAATTTGTAGTTTTTACTTTCTTCTCCCCTTTTTGTCGAAACAAAAAGTGTTAAAAGAAACTAACACAATTTTTATAAGAAAAAATGTAAAAATGTAAAGAGAGCAAGTGACGGGAATGGTACTCGTCTTAACTCCCCATTGACGAGTCCATCCCTATGTAAGGGCGTCAAGGACATAGCGTAAAATAAACTAATTGTGTTTGCAATTAAGTTTGCAAATGGTTCGTCTAAGTGCGAGCGTGCCCCCCTTGAATATTGCAATGTTGCAATGGGGTGTCATGAAGTGTAACCCAAAATTGGATTAAGTTGCAAATGATTTTGCAATGTCGTTTGACACAAAGCTCCCCCTAGCTTTATGGTGTCAATATCTTCATGTGTATTTTGAATAACTACAAAACAAAGGTTAGAAAAACAAGAGTATAGTGCATAATTTCCTGCAAAAGAGACTCAAGTTAGTATAAATTTGTGCTCACGTACCACGGATCCACGGTTCCCTTTAAGGAGGGATCCGTCTAGTTATCTGGAAGGGATCCGGCTATCTGTTGACAGTATCTTCAGCAGTGAAGAAATGTCAAGGAATGCTATTTTGAGAAAATGAGATATATGTACCATATATCAAGCACAACAAAGATAATCATAGCATATAAGTGTTCATTCAATAAAACAAGAGATACACGACCAAATCTCTAAAACTAAGAGAGTGAACTAGCCAAACAAGTGCTACTAATGCTAAATGAGTTACCCCAATTCTAAACTAAATGATGATCAAGGATGAGAAAGGTTTCCTAAACGTTCTAAGTTTGAGCTTTTGAATGTGATTTTCATTGTAGTTTAGGCTTGTTAACCTCTTCGAAACGTTCGAGGAGGTGATAAAACATGAAACGTTGCTCTTCACGTAGTTCATGCATCAACCTTTCAACATGTTTACAATGATAGCAATCCTTGTCATGGTTTTGAGTTTCTTGAGGTGAAAGTTCAAGTGAAGTGGGTTGAGGATCTTCAAATGAAGGAGTATTTGATTGAGGTTTATTAAGTGGTGGTTCTACAATATTTGAAGGTAGAGGTAAAGAAGCATCAACTTCCATTTGGTCGGGTGGTTGCCTTTGATGTCTTCTCATAATCCAAAATGGACTATTGGGAGGAATGATAGAGTTTTCTTTTGGAGCAAGTGTTGATTCAACACTTTGATTTTGTTGCTCAATCTTTTCAAGTGGATTGGTTGGTAATGGTGAAAGATGAGATGGCCAAGAGGGTAACTCTTCTACATTGTGAGAGTGTGGAGATGATTGTGGTGGCTCTAGGCATTAATGATGTTGGTTGAGTTGTGGAGGATATGTTTGGTATAGTAGGACTTGGTGATGAAATCTTAGTGGGAACACACTTCTTGGGGATTAGTTTGATTGGTTTCCTTAGTGTAGGGGAAATCCTAGCATTGGTGGACTTAACCGGAGATGATTCGGTTGAGGAAACTTCGTGTATGATTCTAGCAAGTTTCTTTGGTGGTTCTTGAGTGGATGAGTAAGCACTAGGAGCTTTTCTCATGATGAGATGACTAAGAAGGATGGTTGCAATTGCTGATAATTATGTTTGGGTTTGATGACTAAAGTATTCTTGGCAATGTGAGTTATAAATGGAAGAACTTTGCAATTGTATTTAAGACTTAATCCACTAATGTTCTTGGAAATGTGATGATTAATATGCACAGGGTTGAGATTCAGAGTTTCACTGATCTAGGAACTCATTTAAGATGAGATGGAGTGTTTGAGTTAGGAAGATGAGTTGAAATGATTGTTTTAGCTATGTTTGACATAAACTGTCACCCGGATCCCACGGTTCCCTCCTTGAAGGGATTCGGCTAGGCTAATCCTAGGGATCCGGCTCTCAGCAGTTATGACAGGTTTGAAATGAGGTTTCTAGGAGCTAAAGCCTATCTCATTTTGAATGTTTCTGTTCTCCTAAGGGTTTAGGATGAAAGGGTACTTGAATGATTAGAGTTAATAAGTGTTATAGCAAATGATTGCTTTTTATGAAAGAGGGATGGGACAAGATGACTACCAATGGATGTCCAAGGATAACACTAAGAGTTATGAAGGTGTCAAGTCATAATAAATGATCCTAGTGATCAGATTTTAGCTTGAGGTGATATTAAGAAAAATTCTTAAAAATTTCAAGAATTGAAAAACTAATTTTTGTCTTACCTTGACTAGAAGCAATTTCCTAAAATTGCTTAGTTTGTCTTCTTAAAGTGTTTTGAGAGGTGAGAAATAGTTTGTGAGTAGTTGAAGCGGAAATGTGGTGAGTTTAGATGTGTTGATAAAATCAGACTAAGATCTTAAGTAAGCCTTTAGTGAGTCTAAGTGATTCGCTAAAAACCAATAATAAGAAGTTTGTAGTATTTGGGTAACTCAAACGTGTTAGGTTTGAGCACCGAGATCGTTCCGAACGAGGGTTGAATGGAATTTCCAACTCACGTCGCGATTATCGGGATTTGAATAAGAGAAGGGGATAATATGATGTTTTCTAAACTACGGGGCAAGGGAAGCATAAAATTGAAATTACACTACGGGAAATCCTAAATACGCAAATAAAACTAAAATGTAATAAATGAAATGCAAATAAAATGCAACTAAGTCTAATCTATATCCTAAAAATACCTAAAATTACTTTTATTCTAGAAATGCAAGTTGAAAACTATTTATGAATTAAAACTATTTTTTAGGATTTTTCTTGATTTTATTAGAATTAAAAACTAAATTTTAACTTTTAAAACTAAGTTAAAATTCTAAAAATTATGAAAATTAAGAGGAAAATTATGAAACTATTTTTATAAAATCTAAAATAACGTAAGAGAATTTTCAAAACTATTTTTTTATTTTTCTGATTATTTTTCTATTTTCTACGAATTTAAAACTATTTAAATCTAATTAAATGGCTAAAAATTACAAAATAAGCTAGGAAAAATCTAGAAAAATTATTTTTTTGCTTTTTGTATTTATTTTAATCTATGAAAATTGAAAAATTATTTTTTGGAACTTTTTTTGAATTAATTGCAATAAAAGCTATTTAAAAAGTCCTAAAAACTGTTTTAAATTGTGAAAAATACTAAACAGTGATGAAAAATTATGAAAATTTCAGTAAAAATCTAAAATATTATTCTAGTTCTATGAAAAATATAAAATCTATGGCTTATGTATGAGAAATGAGAGCTGTAGTACAAACTGTTTTCAAAATAAGCTACTAGAATAAGGTAAAGGACACTATAAGCTACCAAATGAGTACAGAAGCTAACTTAAGCTGAAACAAGCCAATTCTAACTGATTCCACCTAATCCTAACAAGCTACAAGCTCTGTCTTATGATTTATGCTAACTGACTATTTTATCCAATTAGCTCTTGACCCCTACTTTTAAGCTGTTGCACAGGCTTATTCAATAAGCTAATGTGCAAACCAGGTCTGTGGTTCTCAAGACCACCAACCAAAGAGTGATTATGCCAAATTTCAGATTAAGACAAGTTCAAATGAAGCTAATACTAAGCCTAGACAGTTTGATGAAAACTGGTTTTGACAGTTTTGACTTTTGAAAACAGTTATGAAATGTTGACCAAAATGAGATTAGAATCAAAGTGGTGAACTGGTTATGATATAATATGATGAAATGAAAACAATGCAAGCTCACTTATCAAATTCTACACCTATATGCAAGTTTTCACTCACTGATTCAAACAGATTTGAGATTAAGAGCAATTAACAAGTGATTTTGACTAAATGAGTGTTTGGATGCAATAATAGGACTGATATGAATGAACTAAACTTTAACAAGCTTAAAGCAACAAAACTTATCCAATGAATAAACCTCTATCACAGGAAACTGATTTGATCCAAACACTCTTTAATGACAGAAAATGCAATCTGCTCTAGCTAAATTACAATGACAAGATTATTCTAACTTCAAAACAGATTCAGTGCACCTAAACAAAGCTAAATGACAGCAATGATCAATACTATAACAGATCTAATAAAAACAATAACTGCTACTCTTATTAAGCTAATAATGAGATTAAGTCTAAACTTACAAGATGTCCAGCCACTATGGCTTGCAAAACAGCAAAAGTACCACTAATCCTAAACCAATTAACACCAAATCAACCCAGATCCATCACTAATTCAGCAATTCAGATCCACTTCTGCAGCCTTGACTTTTATTGACCAATGAGAAATTTGAGTTAGAAACAGAAGTAAGCTCACTATAAGCTATAATAAGCTTAAATGAACCTTGTGAAACAGTAGCTGAGTGTGGATCAATCCACAAAACAGATTTGATATGTTTTTTTATTTTTCAATTATTTTATCTGATTTTTTTGTATTTTTGAGTTAATGTAGAAATAAGCTAAAAACAGATTTAGATTAATGAAATAAGCATTAAACAAGGAGAATAAGCAGATTTAAAAACATAAACAATTGAACAATTACTTGAGAATAGAAAACTGAATTTTATTAATCTATGAAATTTGAGTACAAAGAGTGAATTACAAAAGCTTAACAATATTAAAATGACATTATATCTAAAACTAAGCTACTGAAAATTGAAAGAAAGAGATATTCCAATGTGAACGAATGAAGGGCCTTAAATAGGCGAGCTTGAGGTCTTGAGGCTCTTGGAAGGATCTAGAAATCCCACTTTGTGCTTCTTTGAGTGAATATCAACCCTCTGATCAAATCCCAGCTATCAATCTATCATCACAACCCTTGGATCACATAAACCACGTAGCTTCGACCAATGAGAGAGCAGAGATTGGAATAGAGCACACGGATTGATGACCTGGACACCCCCATGTGTCAGGTGTGTCAGACGAAAGTACGGATATACCCTTAATTGCAGTAATGTTGACCAATTGACCAATAGTAATTCTAGGGTTCATGTTATTTCCAGGATTGGGGGTAAAATAGCGCGGGTGGTTTTTTTTATATTTGTTTGAGTTCTTTGACCGGGTTTTTGGGCGTTGACTCGGGTAAAAAGGTGGGAACGGGTTAAGTATACCGGGTTTATATATTGGAAGTGGGTTTGTGAGATGAGATATTGGACCGGTTTGTTGGGCTTTTGTTGGATTTGGATTTTGGACTATTAAAGTGATCCAAGGTGTATTTTAAGGACCAAATGTGTATATTCTGATTTCCAAGGGACCAAAAGTGTAAATCTGAAAATGTTCTTCAAGGACCATTCTTGTCATTCTCAAATAATCTAAGGGCTGAACTTGTAAATTCTGAAACTTGAAGGATCACTTTTGCCAAATACTCAAAGATGAGGGACTGATCTTGACAATTCTTCAAACTTGATTATAACTTCTAAAAATCATCCTCAGAGAATAAAATCTTCACAAATGCATAATCTCGACCTTCCGGCTCAGCTCAAACTCTCTTAATCTCTCGTGCTCGGATTTACGTCTGATTTGGCTTCTTTTTGTGTGTTTTTACATATCCGTACCTGCACAAGCACAAACTCAAGAAAACCACAAATATTAGCAATAAACGGCTCTTTCTTGGTTATTTTTGGTTTTATTTGATAAAAAAATGATATGTGTTTTTGCACATATCACTAAGCCTTTCTCATCCTTGAAGTGGACTTAGTTGGGTTCTAAAATCATATGCTAAGCTAATGTGATATTATCTAGAAAGCAGTTTTGATGTACTGAATGTTGTATTGCTGATCTGATGTCACGGATCCCACGGTTCCCTCAAGGGAAGGATCCGGCTAGGCTAATCCTAGGGATCCGGCATCTGCAGATCAGAACCAACACAGAAATGATGAGCAGTTTATGCACACTAGTAAATCCACAGATAGACAGTAGAAACAAGCATGTTTATCACAAAACACTAGTTAAAGACAATATCCAAATAATCATAAACCGGAAATGCTAAAATGTAATCATCCAAACATATGATAAAGAAAACAAGCACAATCCTATTGTCTCTTTCGTCAATCATTTCTTTTCCTTTTTGACGGCTTAGTGAGGTTGTATGCGAGGTTTTGAATCATGCCCCTCAATTGCTTAAATTTCGCGGTTTCGTTTGGAATGGTCGGAAGTTGTTTGTGGTATTCAAGGATTTCCAATTTGATGTTGGCTACGGGGTCGACTTCTTCTTCATCTTCTTCTTCTTCACCGGCCGAGGAGTCCGAGAGAGCTTCCGGTTGCTCTCCATTGACCATGAACCGTTTAGAGGGTCGTTTGGTAAGAGGTACCATGACGTGATCGGAAAGATAATGATCATCGTTGATAGGAGATGGTTGCAATGTACTAACATACTTACAAAGTCGTGTTAGAAGCATACCATACGGAAGTACCATGTTGGAAGCTTTGAATACCCCAACCATTCTCCTTACCATGTAATAGGCAAGATTAAATGGCCTTTGATGGATAAGACAATAGATCATTTGCACAAGACATGCGTTTGGATGATCTTTGTTTCCAACTAGGCTAATGACGTTTTCCCTAAGGATTTCTTCCCATTTTCTAAACATGGGGTGCATTTCGAAAAGTTCCATTTGAAAGGGATTACGATGAATGAGCTTCTTGTTTCGGTCGAAACGGGATTGGTCGATTCTTATTTTGAAAATAGTGTCTCGGATGGTTTCGGGTTCATCAATAGGAGTGTTATAGAGAGGCTTAGGATCAAGTGCAAGGTTTTGAGCGTTAATTGCCCAATCTTGAGAGTACATACAAATTCCTTCACAAGGAATGCGAAGAATTTGAGCAAAGGTGTTGAGAGGGAGAGTGAAGTTTTGTTTATTGATGATGAAAGCGATTGAAATGCTATCATTAACGTTTCGAATGATCCTAAAGCTTTTGTAAAATTCAAAAATGAAAACCGGACAAATTTGTTCATCTATGTCAAGGAGACAATCAAAGTTGATTGTCGAGAAAACTTGACGAATGTCGGTATCTTCAAGGAAACATTCCTTGACTACACGACCTTCGTGGATAAGTCGTTTTACAAGGCTTTTGAAAATTTTACGGTCGGTTTTGGTCAACCCCTTTTTACGATAGTAATGAGTAAGGTAGTGGACGGTGTCATGATGATCTTGTTGAGTAGCTTTGGGCATGGTTGGTCCTAAAAATACAAATTTTCCAATTAGGTAAAATTAGTTGGGATGGGTTTATGGTTTTTATTTGTATTAACAATGTTGTGAACACAATGTGATTTTGTTTAAAAAGCCCCTTTTCATGGTTAATTAAAAAAGCCCTAATTAAATTAACTGATTAGAAATTAAGAGACCATAAACCCTAGGATGAGGATGATGAAGATTAGAACAAGTTAATGTAATTACTTACAATGATGTTCTAGGAAGGAATACTTGAGAGTATGGAGGCCAATGAGGATGGATTCAGTAGCTTGGTCGTTTTAGTGTTATTTGAGTAGAGGAAAAAGGATCAGTGGTGAATTTTTGAAAGCGTATAGCTGAGTTCTGTTCCACGGTTCCTCCGGATCCTTTGCATTTGGGATCCGGCTAGTACAACTAGAGGGATCCGGCTACTGTGGACAGAAAGGGAGTTGTTTGGTATTATTTTTGTAGTAGGCTTATAAATTAGCTTACCCAACAAAAAAAAATGGAGGTATTAGATAAGGATTATTTTTGAATGATGATTTTTGATGAATCACATATCGAGGGTTCATATGTGATGACGGCGTTAGTTTGACAAAAAAAAATATCATTCTTTATGTTGAAAAAGACGAGAAGGTGACGAAAGAGACTTCTAATGATGTTAGTGATTAGTTAAGCAAAAATAACTTATGACAATAAATGGAACTCATGTAACCTATCTAATGAAGAGTAGAACATACCTTTATGCATCTTGATTTGGTATAATACCAAAAATACTTCATGGGCTTTAGAAGTAATCCTTTGTACTAGGTGCACGTAAGTTGTGATCACCTTTTAGATCCTTCCTTGAATATTGACTTCATTATTCTTTGAATGATGATTTTTGAGAGATTCTAGCATTAAAATTTCTTAAAAGCAAAAGTGGTTAGAATCATCTATCAATGTTCAACAAAATGATTTTAAAAGAAAATATGCCCAAAAAAAAAATCCTTCTTTGTAGTTTTCAAACATACACGGATCGTATCAAGTCTTTAAAGTACAACATACTTTAAGAAACTTGGTAACGAAGCTCTGATACCAATTGTGGAAAACTAGAAGGGGGGGTTGAATAGTTTTACCAATTTAAAACTTCCTTTTAAATATTTAAATCAACTTATGTCAATCTATTTGATTGTTTATGTTGGACGTTGATAGATGGATATATAAACGTGAAATGAAATATAAAGAGTAAGAAGCACATCACCACAACACAAGTTATTTATAGTGGTTCGGCTACAAGTACACCTTCCTTGCCCTACTCCACTCCCCGAGTCACCTACTCGAGAGTTCGTAAGCACTACACCAACTCCTTGTGGCGGAGAAGCCTTCACAACGTCGCTTAACCTTTTTCCGGTACAAAGCTAAATACCGAGTTCTTTCACACCAAGGCTAACCACACCTAAAACAACGTCGCCTACCCTTTATACGGTGCTAGGCTAACCACCGAGTTCTTTCACACCTTAGGAAAACTAATCCTTCACAACGTCGCCTACCCTTTATTAGGTACTAGGCTAAGCACCTAGTTCTTTCACACCTTAGGTGAACTACACCTTCACGACACAACACCTAATCTCAAGGAGATCTACTCCTTGTTACAACACCATCAAGGATATCACCATCCTTGTATATAAACAAATACATATATGTATAACGATGCACCTCATCGATTATACGACCTAGGCATTCTTCCCAAATGCTACTTGATTTGATTCTTTGGCATCCTTCACTAATGCCTTTGACACAACGCTTGGCACCCTTCACTAATGCCTTCGTCTTGACACCTTTAGCATCCTTCACTAATGCTTTGACACGGATGATGAGCACCTTTCACTAATGCTTTCATCTTGACACTTTCGGCATTCTTCACTAATGCCTTCAACCCAACATCTATGGAGAAAGGAAGAACTATCAACAAGAGAACCTTAGTAGTCTTGATGATGACGAAGCATGGCAACTCATGGACTTTGAGCTTGCACGTCTTCAAGAGGTGGTGATCTCTCCTTTAAGAGGAACCTAGTAGATCACACAAAAACAAAAGACAAACTACATAGATCACTTAGATCTGAGGTTAGAGGGTTAGAATACTTTGGGGAAGTATGTGTGTAAAAGCCCCCCTAGAGAGGAAGAAATGGCTCTCTATTTATAGAGGAAATTCTCTTCTGTTTCCCGGATCCCACGGATCCCTACCACAAGGGATCCGGCTAGCACAACGCTAGGGATCCGTGGTCCGCTCCTCTTTGCCCATGGGTATTTTTGGTTATGGGTCATGGGTCATGTGTTATGGGTTGATCCATGGTTTTCTCTCTAGATACAATGAACTTGGTTAAGTGGTATATATAAAACCATGGGTTATGGGTCAAAACCATTTGCAAGTATTTACCCATTTAGTATATACTTGTATTTACCCATTTTAGTATATACTTAGTTTTTACCCATTTTAGTATACTTAGTTTAAGTATATGTTTAACCCAATATGTAAACACTAGTTGTTGTACATATGTATCTAAATCATAAAATCACTTATACTTGTTTTAGTGTTTTATGTGACAACTTAAGTGTGTTAGAAAACTATTAACTCAAACTATTTACGTACTCTATTAGTTTCGTTAAAATGATTTTACATTTGTTATCGACAAAACATTTAGAAGATCGTAAAATATAAATAAACGTTTTTACGGCTTATTTGTATTAACAGTTACTAAAATCTTAATAACTTAAAACAATCATATTAGAAAATATACTCCCGCACTAAGATCGACTCCACATAATTTTTTTGAAAACTGTATATTTCTGCTGTTATGCAACCATGCATCAGAATTATAGTTATTCGAAAATGATTCTCTAAGCTACAAATACAGTTTGTTGAAAGAAACTTATGGGTCGTCGAAATTTTACAGAAAACTAGACACCGCTGCCGCTAGGCGCGGGTACTCGTCTAGTAATTAACAAATGGCTTGTATCCCAAAAGTATTCTTTGTTGTGTGAGAAGCTCCCTAACCAAATGGTTGTGAGTTCAAATCATGCTTAAGACAAGTAAAATGGATTTGTGGTGTAAATATTATGAGATAATTAAAACTTTTCGTTCTAAAAAAAAGCTCAATAATTAACTTTCACTAAATATTTTTCTTTAACTTTTGTTTATTACTAATATACAACCATTCTCACATGCTAGGCGGACCCGCATGTCACGGCAGCGGATACCCGTGTAATTTTGTTTTGAGATGAAAATCTTTTTTGAATTATTGTTTTTTCAATGACAAATTGCATAAAAAAGTACCCATTTTACGTACAATTTTAATTAAATGTACTATTTTTTTCCTCAATTTAAGGTACCCGTCTTTTTTTTTGTTGCCGATTTAGGTTTTTTTTTAACTTTCGTTAACCATTTCGTTAGTAAATTACATGTTTGGTCCTTGAGTTTGTATAAGCATTTCATGTTTGGTCATTTTTCGTCCGTTTTCATACGTTTTCGTCCGTTTTTGCACGTTTCCGTACGTTTTTGCACGTTTTGGTCCGTTTTTGCACGTTTTTATCCGTTTTTACACGTTTCCGTCCATTTTTACACGATTTTGACCGTTTTTGCACGTTTTCGTCTGTTTTTGATGTTTCGTCCGTTATTGCACGTTTCCATCTTTTTTTCCAGGTTTTCGTCTATTTTTACACGTTTTCGTCTGTTTTCGATGTTTCTTTCGTTTTTACACGTTTTCGTCTGTTTTCGACGTTTAGTCTGTTTTTGCACGTTTCGGCCCATTCTTGCACACTTTTCGTCCGTTTTTGCACGTTTCCATCATTTTTTCCATGTTCCGTCCGTTTATGCACGTTCTCATTCATTTTTACACGTTTTGGTCTGTTTTTGCACTTTTTATACTCGTGTATAAAAACGTGTATAAATGTGTGTATAAAAACATGTAAAAACGGACGAAATGTCGAAAACAGACAAAAATTGATGAAAACGTGTAAAAACGGACCGAAACGTGTAAAAACGGACGAAAACGTGTAAAAACGGGCTGAAACGTGCAACAACGGACAAAAACGTGTAAAACAGACGAAAACGTGTAAAAATAAACGAACACGTGCAAAAACACACGGAAACGTGTAAAAACGGACGAAAACGTGCAAAACGGACAAAAACGTGTAAAACAGACGGAAACTTGCAAAAACGGACAGAAATGTGCAAAAGCGGACGAAAACGTGCAAAAACAGACGAAAACGTGCAAAAACTGACGAAAATGGACCAAACAAGAGATGCCTATACAAACTCAAGGACCAAACATGTAATTTACTAACAAAATGGTTAATGGAAGTTAGAAAAAAAACCTAAATCGGCAACAAAAAAAATAATAATAATAATAATAAAAAAAAAAAAAAAAAAAATCGGGTTCCTTAAATTGAGAAAAAAACTAATACCTTTAATTGAAATTGGAACTAAGATTGGTATTTTTTTATACAATTTACCTTTTTTCAATGGCATAGTTTTCTCTTGCATAATCACTTGAGGTGAATTAATGATAGATTCAACTATCTAGGAAGAGATAAACTGCATATTTTATTATTATTATTTTTATTTTATTTTTTAACGTTAAGAGTTTTCTTGGTGATTATTTCATTATTTGGGTTGGAGTAACTGAACACGACATGTTTAAGTATAGGAGTAAGTTATGTTAATTTTACACGGTTTATCGTAATAAGTTAAATGTGTTTGTGGGTTTTTTTTTTTTTTTTTTAATCTTAAGAGTTTTGTTCGTCGACTCACTTCACCAACCCGCTACACATAAATATGACGTGTAATAACGTGGCTAAGTGTGTCGAGGTGAACATGAGCTTAAACATGTTTAAACTCGACCCTGACTCATATTTTTCGTTTCGCTTGTGTAGGTTATGTGTAAGATCGAGTTATAAATTTGAAAATGATTGGTATGCCTAAGTAACGTGGCTAAGTGTAGGTTATGTGATTGGTGTATTTCAAAAATGATTGGTGAATATGATGATAGAGAAATAGTGTATTTTAATAATTGAATATGTAAACGGGGTAAGTTTATTTGTAGGTATAATTAATAGGCTTATTTATAGTGACTCATAAATTTTAAACTAGAATCATTGTAAGCAAATGTATAGTAAAGTGACTGTATCCAAGGTCGTTCCACGTAGCCTTGGTAGTAAATCTAGTTATTTAGCAAATGTTTGATTCAATTGAACGAGTACTAGAAACGGGGTTTTAAAAACATTGGTATATCCAATGTTTTTAAAAAGTGGCATATTTGATATCGTTTGTTTTTCTGGGAAGTGAACTAATTTTTTTGTTTTTGAATACATTTTTCTTCTTTTTTGAATCTTTTATGAGTAGTGAAAACTTGTGATGACTATTTTTTCATGTGAATTTGCAAAAATTGCATCTACCGCCCCTAGAATAAATTATATAAATAGTACATGTTGTTTAGCGAAAATTGCATCCGCCGTCCCTAAACATGTTTTTTTTTTTTTTTTTTTTTAACGTTTTCGTAGATTTTCATACGTTTCGTATGTTTTACTACGTTTTTGTCTATTTTTATACGTTTTCATCCGTTTTAAACGTTTTCGTCCATTTCTCTTACGTTTTCGTTCATTTTCTAAGGTTTTCATCCGTTTTTATACGTTTTCGTCCGTTTTCAATCCATTTTTATCAGTTTTCATACTTTTTTTTGTTATTTTTCATCCGTTTATATAATTTTTCGTCCGTTTGTATCTGTTTTCGTCTTTTTTATTTATGTTTTTGTCCGTTTTCCTTATGTTTCCGTCCGCTTTTTATACATTTTATATGTTTTCGTCCATTTTTATTCGGTTTCTTCCGTTTTTATACAATTTCATCCGTTTTTATTAGTTTTTGTCTGTTCTTATACGTTATCGTCTGTTTTTATATGGTTTCGTCTGGTTATATACGTTTTTTTTACGTTTTCATAAGTTTTATAGCATCCCACCATTCATGCCATGCCTTGTCAGCTAGGCTAGTTAGCTAATTCCTTCCAAGAAAATAGATTCTGCGATGATGCGCGTAGTCGATCTATCCGTTTTTATACGTTTTCGTCCGCTTTTATCAATTTTAGTGTGTTTTATACGTTTCGTCCATTTTATACGTTTTTGTCCACTTTTGTACGTTTTCTTACGATTTTATACGTTTTTGTACATATGAAAAGGATAATAATGGTTAGTAACGGTTAAAAACATAAGAAAACGTACAAAACGTATAGAAACGCATAAATACGTACAAAAACCTATGAAAATATATAAAAAAGGAAGAAAACATATAAAAACAAATGAAAACATATAAAAGCGTATAAAAGCGGATGACGTTTAAAAATGGATAAAACCTAATAAAAACGTAGAAAAACGGACAAAAACATATAAAAACGAATAAAAAGGACGAAAACGTATAAAAACATACAAAATCATAAAAAAAACATAGAATAACGTATGAAAATGGATAAAAACGTAAGAAAAATGAAGGAAAATGTATAAAAACGGATGAAAACGTATAAAAATTGACGAAGACGTTTTAAATGTATAGATACGGATAAAAATGGATGAAATCAGATAAAACGGACGAAAACGTAAGAAAAGCGGATGGAATTAGAAAAAAAATGGATGAAAACAGATAAAAACATACGAAAATGTATAAAAACTGACGAAAATTGATAAAAACAGATAAAAACATACGAAAATGTATAAAAACTGACGAAAATTGATAAAACAGATAAAAACGTATAAAAACGAACGAAAACTAACGGATGAAAACGTTTAAAAACGGATGAAAACATATATAAGTGGATAAAAACGGACTAAAACATATAAAAACGTATGAAAACGTATAATAGGAACGAAAACGTTTAAAGAATGAAAAAAAAAAGTTTAGCAAATTTCTCCAAATAAAGAGGACCATTTATGTATTTTACCGTACGGACGGTGGATGCAAATTTCGCTAACACACAGGAACTGTTTATGTAATTTGGAAGGGTAAAATGGTTATCACTAATCATCAGGACCCATAAAAAATTAAAAAAACAAGAAAAATGTACTCAAAAGTAAAAAAAAAAAAATAATAAAAAAAAAATAAAAAATAAAAAAAAATTGTTCGCTGTCTAAAAAACAAACAGTGTCAAATATGGTACTTTTTAAAACCATTTACCCTTGGTTGTGTAACGTTGCAACTAGTAAAGTAAACTGCCACTGGGCCTTTGGCTCAGTTGGCATTTGCAATGAAGATTTGAACACAAACCCAGCCACTGGGGTTCGAATCCGAGCAAGGCCGGGGGTTTTAATCCGGCTGTTACTCCAGCAAGGTATCTTGTGTGGAGGCAGTACGGTTTCCCCCAGAATCCTGTGACCCTCATCGGCTCCGGCGTGGGCCCGGTTAAGACAACATAGTCTGGACTGGTGAGGTAGGGACTACGATGCCTATGGCTCGTAGTAGGTTGAGTCTAAGTAGAAATTCGCCTTTCAAAAAAAAAAAAAGTAAAGTAAACTGAAAAAACTGTTACCAAAGTAATTGATTGATTGGTTTGTTTTGGCTCTTTGAAATATCTACAATTTACGTCTCACTTAACGCCAATTTGTCTATTTGCTACTTAAGATATATCTTAGCAAGCCTAATCCAATTCCTCATAACTCAAGTTTACCAACAATCTCATTTCTAAGGGGGGTGCCAGTGGGCTCGGCATGGGGCATGCCGCAAATGAACACCGCCGCCACCACTTAGGCATGGGCTCGGCATGAGTGTTATCGGCATTGTATGCTGTTGAAGCATGGGGAAAGGGTGAGGAGAAAGAGCCGTTGAACGGCTATATTTATTGGCGAGGCATTGAATCATGGTTGCCACTAAAAAAGGTGGTGAGGCATGAGGGAGGCATGGAATCATGTCTGCCACCCCCTAAGACTTCATCCAAGCGTCGAACTTCTGCTAACCGTTCGATTTCAAATGACGAAGTTGCTAAATACATTGTTTCGTTGTTTTCAGCATCGTTATACAATATCAGAAAAACAAAAGTGCAGGTTGTTTTGGAAGAAATCAAGCGCCGGCTAAAGAGATCGATGAGAGAAAGAAACGTGATGAAATGTTTAACAAATGAAAATATATTAGTAGTACTGAACTGTTGTTGATTAACTATTTTTCATTAAGCTCATTGTGATAAACTATAATCTGAACAGGTTGTATGAGAGTGAATATGACTATAATGTCACATATGAAGGCATGAAGCTCCTTTGGACCAATTGGTCCAGTAGCAAGTAACAAAGACCAGTACTTGTGTATGTGGCTACTTAACCATGATTCATTTTATCCGAGTTACAATAGTACTTGCCCGATGTTGCAGCCATCCAAAGATACAAAGCCGCCACTTCTTAACTGCAGCTATCCAAATAATTATTCTTCCCAGTATTTAATAACAAATCATTTAAGAGAGAATGATATATGCTGTTAAAAGTACATAAGATATGTGCAGCAACGATACTTTGCTATGATTATATGGATCTAGATGTAAACGTCAAATAATAGAAGAACAACAGAAGCCTCTAAAAACCAAATCTACCGACACAAAAAGAAACAAGAACAGATTATGATATATGCATCAACTGAATCGGTAGCAAGACTTCCTGTGCTTTGATAGTGAGAATAAAAGCAAATCAGTCACATGGCTTCAATCAGAAACCTTTTTTTTATCAAACGAAGCTATAAGTTACAATCTCGATCCCTTTCAACATCTTAAGTTACACAAATAGTCTTTCGCTGCACCCAAGTTACATGCTGTTTGCAGCATATATCATTTCCCCATATTTTTAACTCAGAAACCAACTTTGGAAACTAAATAGACAAATGAAACTTGCAATAAAACAACAAACTGAATCAGGCAAATAATT
Source organism: Chrysanthemum makinoi (assembly GCA_910596185.1). NCBI lineage: Eukaryota > Viridiplantae > Streptophyta > Magnoliopsida > Asterales > Asteraceae > Chrysanthemum > Chrysanthemum makinoi. The sequence continues at coordinate 51,786,441 of OU343222.1, read as the reverse complement.
TATGAAAGTTGCATCAATTACAATTCGACAGTGCCTTAATTCCTTGGCCTATACAAAAAGCAAGCACGGGGAATGAAACGATCATAGACCACTCGTTGAAGCAAATGACACAACAATGGAAGCAAATGGAGAGTTTATGAAAGGCACCGTAAAAAAATGGAGGAAATCTCAAGGGGTTTAAAGGCTTTCTGGAGTTACCAGGCCTCGTGAAGCACAACAGTAGGATGAAACTGAAATCAAGGTTTTCTTCATCTATGTAGGGTTTTTGTCGGGGGCATTCTACACCTGTACAATTAGTAACCAAAAGTATTGAAGTCCTTGGGTAGAGGTGAGGCTTTTCAAAATGTGGGTTTGAATGATGGAATTCAAGAAGTCATTCCGAGTTGAAATCCTCGAATTTTACTGCTGAACACCTCACGGAATTCCCTTTCAGTTCCAATGTCTCATATACCAAACGCACGATTAGAAGTTTATAATAAGGGGATACAAAATTCACAAGTAGAGAATGGGCATATAACAATCCAACCAAAAAAAGGATGAAGAATATTCTACGGAAATTAGATCCAAAATGAGAGTTAACTGCTATTACAAGTCGAATGTAAATGAACCAAAATGAGAATATAACTAGTTAAAAGCACAACTTCTCATTAACATTTAGTATAGCATAACCACCATTAGTTACTGATGAAATATGACAAAATTCCATAGATGCCAATATGCCATGCTCTTTCCTCCACTGCATGTACCTCTATGTTTACGACCTGAAATGCAGGTTAATCCCCAAGCTTAGTACTAAGTGAACTCATAACTTTTATACGCTTGTGTAAAAAATTTGTGCAGCTAAATATCCACCATAACAAAACATTTAGATAGGTGCTTCTACATTGATGAATCAAGGATCAACAACTATCAGCTATATAAGCCATGTATAATTAATAGGCAATATGCTACTAATAAGCTTTGACCATCGTTTTATATTGATTTGGAAGGTTTTATCATATACACTTGTTTAGGGCATAAGCCTTTAGGGGTTACAGATGGCAAAGCAAACTTAATTTGGAGTTGTTATTCCACATTATTTCTGAATCACATGTAAATTCAAATTAATAAGCTGAAAATTGTACCTGAAACAGATTGTAGAATCAAACCCCAGCAAAAGACGCAATGAGCTGAAAGGCGTCAAAATTAGTACGCAGAATAGCAGGGCCCATTGATTCCAAATCACAGAGCGTGCGGACAGTCTTTAGTACGGGGTTATATTGCACAACCTTACTTAATAAGTCAATAATCATAAAAGAATCCTCCTCTCTTTCTCCCGAAACAATCGCCCAAACACGTTGATCAATCCTCCACGTATTGGGAAATGGCATCATAATGTCATCAAGATTAACAATGTACTTTACTGACCATTCAGAACAACCATTCTTCATCTCAAAAACATTAAACAGTCGGGAATCAGTATCATCCTTACATAAAAGAAGCAAACTACCACCAAACTCCAACAACTTTCCTTCAAAGGTTACTGGGAGTCGTCTTCTTGTTAAAACCGGATGCACATTCTCAATCTCTAACTTGCAATGCAAAGACTTACCATAAGCAATATTTAGCCAATGAATGGCATCATTCCAATATATTCCATCCTTAAAATCGATAAAAAGATGGCTGGGAAACTTATCATTGCAAACACTCCAATTACCTGTTTTTGAAGAGTAAGTCTCTATTTGAGTGTAATGACCAAAACCATATTCATCATCACGCATGACTCCAGCATGAATTACTTTGTAATGAGGTGATTTAGTCGGATCAAAAGCCATTTTCGAAAAACTAGCAAGTGATTTTGTCAAAATCTTCTTAAACAGTTTAATGGTTGGATTGTAGACATAAAGCTTATCAGGGTTGATATTACATAAAAGCAAACCATTGCAGGACTGCAAAATATTAACATAACCAGGTGGCGCCTCAGAGCCCAAGGTAAAGACAGTTGATCTTTTGGATGGAATTCGGATATCAAACGACTCGAAATCATATTCAAGCCTTTTCCTTTCAATATTAAGTCGCAAGATAAGGAGACCAGCTGGAGGATCGATATTAGGGATTTTTTTACGGCTAAGAGTAAAATTAGGTGATGTGATGAGAGATAACCAGTGTTTGGATACTGATTTAAAGAGATGAAGTGAGAGTACAGGTAATCGGAGTAATATTTCAATCAACAGATCGTCGTTTCCTAGGACTGCAATTGTGGATGAATGGAGTTCGTTATCTGTTATGAGTAGCTTTTTGGGACCTGTGTCATCATTACAGGTAAGTACCTCCGAACGCGGTGTAACTTCGTACGAAGTTCCGGGAATGGTATTTATGGAAAAGGTAAGACCTGTAAAAATGCAAAACCCAAATTAAGTATTGATACTAAACCAAGCTCTATTTTGTTAGAAACAAAGCTTCTAATTAATAACACGAGCAGTAAACACTCGTTTAACTAATCCTAAGTAAGTCTCAATACCAAATTATTTGTTTAAAATACTTTTAGTTGATCAGAATTAAAACAAATAGGAGTAAATAATAACAATGAATAATAATCAGTCACACACTCATTATTGCGAAAAAATAGTAGCTAGTATTATCCGATAACAATACTAAATTAAGGGTCTAATTAAATACCTCGCTGATGTAACTCGTCGATATTTTAGTAGGAAACATATGCCCCCCTTAAAAACCATACGTATCATAAAATTTATTAAAACACATATCTGCCGAATTTTCATACTCAGTCAATATATGCATACGATTGGCCAACACCCTTGAAAAAGAAAATCTAACGCATGAGTAAAAAGATAACCCTCTGTCAATCTTCTTACTTTAATCCTGGATATCGTGTTATATGAACGATTCTTTTTGTTTAAATGATCTTTCACATAAATATTTTATAAACAGTATGTAGTATTTCATAACCGACATGTATGCGCGGGTCAAAAACTAGTAGAGTAAAAACAAGGAACATTCAGAAATCACTGAATCAAATGTACATAATACATGCCTTGTCCCACATCGTTCATGAATAGAGGAGATGTTGGGTATTTAAGGTACACGAACTAGTCCTTGAATTGGTGGACGCGTTTTAGTATAATGTATGGGCATTATATGAAGAACAAAACCGTGAAGCAGAGGTGCCAAAGCGGACAATATCTGCCATTCATGGACCGGTTCGTACCAAGTTTGTAGCAATCCTTTTAACGAATCCTTTTAACAACCCTTTAACGAGACTTAAGTGACTCCTATAGGTGCATATCAGTACAGCAGGCATCGTCAGAGTAACTCACTAATTGTTCTCTACACTACATCGGTAAACAACGCCCTATTCTGTTTGAAATACTTTTAATCACTCACAATCTACAGAAAGTCAAACAGCTGCAAAATACTTTTAGAGAAACCATTGTCATACTCAGGGGGTGTTTTTTTAAGCTTATCTTGGGCTTATGAGGTTTCGGCTAATGTTTCATAAGCTCATTGTTTTCGGTGAAACTTATGGACCTATATAAGCTTATTATGTCAAAACATTTTACAGTACAAAAGTAGCCTTCTGAAACATTTACCTGTTTGAGGTTTAGACCGAGCCAATCTGAGTCGAAGAGCCCTCTTTAAAACCGAACCAGCACCAGCAGAAGCAGAACCAATATGTTGTCTTCTCCATGGTTTAAGTTTCATTGGTTTTCACTGTGTCTGTGGGATTTTAGTGTGTGAAATGATGAACCATGGTGGCTGTTGGTGGTGTGGTCTGTGGTGTTCACTGGTTAGATTAGTTTGTGTTGGAGTTGGAATAACCCCCTTGTAAATTGACAAGTTTTTATGAAACCCCCTATACATGTGTGTCTGCTTATGGTTTTAACTAAGTCGAGTCAAACGTAGGGGTGGAAACGAGCTCGAGCCTAATTTCTGGCTCATTTAATAATCGAGCTCGAGCTCTGTATAAAAGGCTTGAGTAGGCTCGCGAGCCTAAACGAGCCCTAGAAACATATACGTTTATATATTGTCTATACGTATAAACGAGCTAAAAAGTAGTAAACGAGCTTGAGCCTTATGTAATTAACGAGCCGAGCTCCATTTGAACTATGTTTTCTTTAACACATCATAAAAATAATCGAGCCCGAGCCGAGCTCGAGCTTGTGAAAATTTTCACGAGCCAAGCTCGAGCTCAAAATATAAGGCTCGAAACGAGCTCGAGCTCGAGCTTTATATATATAAACGAGCCGAGCTAGAGCTATGGCGACCTCGAGCTCGGCTCGGCTCGTTTACACCCCTAGTCAAACGGTGTAACGGGCGTTATTTTAGCAAGGTGTGATTGAGTCGAGTCGAATTTTTTGAGACGTGATACACAAGCTCGAGGTGAAGTAATTTAGTTCTCGAGCTCGTATCGACTATTCGAAAATAAATTTTTTATTGGTAACAAAGGTTTGCGACGTTTGGCCATCTAGTCATGGTGTTCAAGCTCGTTGTTAGGCTGGGTGTAATACTTACTATATACCATCATCGTCACTTCAGCGTTCACTCATTTAATCAAACTAAGCACCAAATAGTCGTAGTGGTGACCACAAAACCAAAAAAATAAAGATAATTCACTAAAAAACATACATGCCTGAAAAAAGAAAATATAATTTTTCACATTTAGTGGTCTGCACCACCAAACGGATGCCAAAACTTGAATACCACACGTGATGGGGTTGGTAATGGCCATAACCCGTGGTGGAGGGGAGACCACTCGCAGTGGAGGTCATCATTAAAAAATTAAACGGTTGACAATTCTTTCTTTTGTGAGGTTTTGGCGATACTGGTTTAAGATTGTTTGCACAAATTGTTATTCAATGAGCATTGCTATATGTTCCTACAGAATCTTCCTACTCGTCTTTCTATCCACACAATCTATACTGCCTTATAATGTATTTAGGACTTTCTATAAAAGAAAGTCTTAAAAAAATAAGCCTACACACTTATTATAAAAGGAAGTCTCACATTTCTAAATAAGTAAGACTATAAAAACTGTATTAATTTTGCTATTAATTCAATACATAGCTTTAAATTTCAGTTATCTTCATGGAAATTAAATACACAACATTGTAACAACACCAATTCAAAACATTGTAACAGCACACACCAATTCATTCATTCGTACAATTATTTTTAGAAAAAAGTGTAACAGAATAACATTTGTTCGCCGCAAAATCTAGTCACAGGGTACCCGCCGCATTGCGCGGGTACCCTGCTAGTCATACAACATGTGTCATTCATTAATTCTCTCTTTGATTTAGGTTATTGATCTTTTCACTTATCACAATCATGCAAGCAAAGAGATTTGTAGATACAAATAGTTTCGTTATTCAAATTTGAGACCTTTTGGAGTCGATCTACAATATCTAAACAGTAAACACGTTTGGTCTATCTTTACTTATTTTTCTTGTCACAAAATAACCAAAGACACATGAGTTTTAAGGTAATTTTTGACGTGTCTAATGCACTTATTACATACTTGTTTCGATTGTATAGTGATTTCTAACTTTAGAAAGAGATTTTTTTATGGGCAAATGGCATAAAAAAGCATAAAAGTTACTTTTTTTCTTGCATAAAAAGGTACCCAACAAATTTTTTTGGCGGATTTGGGTTTTATACTAACGTCTGTTAACCCACTTCGTTAGTATATTACATATTTGGTCCTTGATTTTGTAGATTCATTTTATGCACCATCCCCCCTCCTCCACCGTCCACCACCACCCTCCTCCTCCACCAACACCGTCCGCCACCATCACCTGCTAACACCACCCGCCACCACTACCACCGTCCACCACCAACTTGTAAAAACCAGAATCAATATGAAAGTTATTAAAGAGGTGGTTAGAAGGTCGCAGTTGGTTACTAGAGATGATAGCTATGTTAAGAGTTTTGCTAATAATGAAAAAGTTTTTATTTCCTTACTATTTTTCCTTACTCCTTATTTTGCTAATAAGCACTTAAGTGCTTATTAGCTTATTGCTCATTATTTCTCAGTCCTAAGTTTAATTTTAAGCTGTTAAGTAAGTTTAGTAAGTAAAAATCCAAGGCTGTTTTTTTTTAAATCAATTTTCACAGTTTAACACCCCATTAAGGGGTGTTTGGCACAAACATTTTTCTTTAGTTAAAACTTGTTTTTGACCAAAAACCTAGATTAGATTAGCCTTAAATCCTAGTTAAGTAGTTTTCAAGTAAATTTAATCATTTTTCAGTTAGTTTCAAAAGCTTTTGAATAGTTTCTAAAACATTTTCTCTTAAACTGTTTTATTAAGTAAACTAGGATAAAAATTAGATTAAGCTCCTTTAGGTGTTGGAACTGCTTCTAAGTAGCTCACTATAGGTTAGAACACATGTTGTGAATATGGTATTGGACTTTTATAGGTTAAAAACCAAATTTACCTATTTTAAAAAAAATTTGCATTTGCCAAAAATTTTGTCTAACAGCCCTTTAATTTTGATTTTTCATTCCTTCATTATAGTATTAACTTTCCTACTTTCTCTTCTAATAACATCATTGCACATGACAAAATAAAAGTGAAATGGTGGATTTTAAATGGAAATTGTTTGTGGATACAAATAAAATTGTTTGTGGAAATCATTGCACATGACAATATCATTTATTACGATTCCATTTACATGTTATGGAGTACCTTTTTATCTCTGTTCCATGTAAAACAAAAATAATTATGTTGAAAAATTAAAAAATGAATAATACTTAAATATTAAAAATACCTTTTAAAACATAGAATTTTAATTTTGTTTATTTTATCGCATAAAAATTCAAACAATATTACCTTAATGAAATAGTTGTCTTAACAATATTTCTATCAAAAAATTTAAAAATATGCTTGACAAATTTTGACAACTTTCTATGAATGTAGTATCTAAAGATAATAGAAAATATTTTATGAATTTAATCTCAACAATAATAATTTCTAGAAAATTCATCCACAAACATATAAGACACTATGGGTGCGTTTAGTTGGGGGAAACATCCTTATTTTCTACAAAATGTTTTGCGAAAAATAATGAAAATAGAGATCACGTTCAAATCAATATTTTTCAAAAAAAAATTTTGCAAAACAAAAGATCTCCTATTTCATAACTTAACATAGGAAAGAACAAAACAAATTTAAATGTTTTCATTGTATTCCTTTGTAACCCACAACACTCCTTCCCTCTTTTCAAAATAGAAAATACAAACAACAACTAAACGTGTTTTCTATATTTTCAAGTGTTTTGTTGAATAAATTTTCTTTCCAAATTTTTACAAAATTAGAGATAGAAAATAAGAGAATTTTTTCTCCAACTAAACGCACTCTATATGTCTATATTTCAAAATTGATGTAATGTTCATTTTCAGTTTTTATACGTTTTTTAATATATTTTAAAGATTGTTTGTTGAGTTGAATTATCGCATGTTTAAATTATACACGAAACACTTTACCACAATGACAATTATAACTGTTTACTGCTATAAAATCTCGTTATTGTGTATAAGTACTCGCCTTGTTTGTTTAATGTGTATATGATAAAGATTTGTCGTTGAAAATCGGTTGCTATTGACTAGTTAGATGTTTCTTTGCTCAAAACAATTCTAAGTGTTGTTGAGCAAACGAATCAACTACAATATTAAATATGCATGATTCTTATTTGATGGAAATCTTGATAAAAGTAGAAACAATCCTGAAAAATATGAATACACAATAAACAATTGATGTTGGTTGGGCGAATTATTATCTTACAACTAATTGTAGTTAAATATACTCTATTAACTACGAGATATGCTAGAACCACAATGATATTTACAAAACAAAATCCACAAAATAATGTGTTATAATTACTATTGACCTCAAATATAAGATGATTTCAAAAATAGGGAAAAAAAATACCACACATTAACATCACACTTCATTTTGTAAAATTTGTTTTGTGAAATTTATATGATTCGAACATTTGCAATCACATTTAACTTGTCTTAAGTGGTCCGTAGCAATTTTTTATCTTCGGTACCAAATACTTATAATATAATTTAAAAAACGAGATTGAAATTAGGGGATCTGTTTGGTTGAGTGGCTAGTGTCCTATGTCATCATCTCAAGAATGCAGGTTCGAACCTCAGCAACCAATATGGTTCCTTTTTAACATTTTACAGTTATGTGGTTTTTACATAAGACCCAGTTCGAGTGTTGATAAATTGTCAATCCAGTAAAAAAGAAAAACTACCTTATGTAAAAATCATTGAAAAAAACAAGTGGTGTTGCTCTTAGCACACATTTACTTGAGCATATTTGAGGAAAGGTCATGTTAAAAAGAAATTAAAAACTAGAAAACTAAAGGAGTGACTCGATTACAATTCTGAAAAACAAGTATATATAAGGGAAGAACTCAAAAGGGTTTAAATGTTTAATGGTGTCATTTTTCCAATAGAACACAAGAGTTGCTAATGAAAATTTGAAAACAACTATAACAAGATATATATCTTAACTTACAAATGATTTTCTTAACTAAAAAATGCAACCCACTGACAAAAAACATCATATGGTAAAACTGATCAAAATGCGTATAGCTAGCGTAAACTCTAAAATGCGTGTATACAAGAAGTCGAGAACATAAGGAAAGGAGATCGGGAATTAGCGAAATCTGGGGATGTTTTGGTCGTAGCGGTGGCTGCCGGATTTGGAAAAGAAACTACTGACTTATTTGTATGAATATACCTCAAAATTTTCTCCTAAAAAACTTCAAGCTAACTTTGAACAACAAAATATTAGTATTGAAATAAACTATGTAGTGAAAATGTTACCCTACTTTTAGATTGGCCTATATAATTAGTTCATGGTGACCATGATAAAATAGTTACTATGCTGAAGCCATGTTAAAAGTGTATGCCCTATTGCATATTTCTAGTGCCAAAATATGCTGAAGCCATGTTAAAAGTGTTTTTCTGTTCAAACTAAGGTATACTCTCTTTCTAAGTTTTTTTTTTTCTTCTTCTTCTTCTTCTTTTTTCCGAGGCAAACAATTCACTGTTGCACATCAAGATATAGGATATGTTTATTAAATTCTCATACACCAAGTTATGGTTACTGTAAAAATGATCAAGAGCACACAACAATCCACACGTACACCCAACCAACCACCCCTTGGTGTAATTTTATTATAACAATGTCAAGTAAATAAGTCCCCAATCGGGTGCTTACCAAACGAATACACAAGAAAGGATTGATCTCTTCTAGGAAGACATCAATCAACCTCACTACAAGAACTCTCAACATACAAACTACAAGATCAAATGAAGAGATTGATCTTGATACAAATACCTAACTGATATCAAGAATGATATCAAGAATACTGAAAACAATAACAAAACGTTTAGAGAGAGAGAGACTAATAAGACTGATTGAGAGTGATAACATCTAAACCCTAAATCAGAATAAGACATTATATAGCCTTCATAGTTTCACTTCAGTCCCTCAACTTCATAACTTGATAAAACCAGCTAGAGTTAGAAATAGACCAAACCAAGAATGAAGAATGACAACTTCAGTCCTTCAATATAAGAAAACATGCTTGAACATATTCTTCAACACCCCTCCTCAAGCTGATTTCCAGAACTCCCTTTAGCTTGACCATCACTCATACCAGAACCAGAGTTATTAATACCTGCAAACATATCAAACAAACCAAAATTTTTGCAAAGCACCTTATGTTGAGCTTGACCAAGACATTTTGTAAAAATATCTGCAGTCTGCTCATCAGTATGAACCTTTCTAGTGACTATAACACCAGCAACCACTTTTTCTCTAACAAAGTGCACATCAATTTCAAAATGCTTTGTTTTCTCATGAAAAACAGGGTTAGCAAAGAATTTGAATGGCAGCACTACTATCACAATACACATTCACATGATACAACTCACTTAGACCCAAACTATGCAAAAGATTACCCAACCATATGACTTCACAAGCCACAGATGCAAGACTTCTATATTCTGCTTCAGCAGAACTCTTAGAAAATGTTGCACGCTTTTACTTCTCCAAGAGATTAAAGAATCACCTAAGAAAGCACAAAAACCGAAGATTTTCTTGTTTTAGGACATTTAGCCCAGTCTGCATCTGAGTATGCACTCAGCTTAAGACTAGACTCTTTATTAAACTGTAAACCAGACCCAGGTGACCCTTTTAAGTATTTTAAAACCCTTAAAGCAGCTTTAAGATGTGATTGCAAAGGATAATGCATATGTTGGCTCAAACAATGTACAACATAGCTAATGTCAGGCCTAGTGTTAGTAAGATAAATCAATTTTCCAACTAATTTCTGATAAGCATTAACATTTTTAAGACCCTTGTCTTTACTTGCTTCAATATGATTCAACACAGTATTCTCAGGAAGAGGAGTATCAACTGGTTTAGCAGCTAACAGACCATATTCATATAACAATTCTAAACAATACTTCCTTTGAGACATACAAACACCTTTATCATTTCTTAATACTTCAATTCCAAGAAAGTATTTGAGTTCACCAAGATCTTTAATTAAAAACTTTGAGTTTAAAAACCTTTTAAAACTACTGATCTCAGCCTCATTATTCCCACTTATCACAATATCATCTACATAAACAAGAAGAGCAACAAAAATAGACTCCTTTTGTTTAATGTATAATGAATAATCAAACTTGCTTTGAACAAATCCATGTTCAACCAAGGCAACTGTAAGTTTAGCATTCCACTGCCTTGGTGCCTGTTTAAGACCATACAAAGATTTATTAAGTTTGAATACTCTAGTTTTATCATTATCAAGTATACCCTTCGGCAAAGTCATATAAACATCTTCAACCAGATCACCATACAAGAAAGCATTATTCACATCTAATTGATACAAAGGCCAAGACATTTTAACAGCAATACTAATAAGACTTCTCACAGTAACCATTTTAACCACAGGACTAAAGGTTTCATCATAATCAAAACCTTCTCTTTGATTATAACCTTTAGCAACAAGTCTAACTTTATACCTATCCACTTCCCCTGTAGATTTATATTTAATTTTCCAAATCCATTTTGAACCAATAGGTTTTCTACCTAAAGGCAAATCACACTCAGTCCAAGTATTATTCCTATTTAAAGCTTCAACTTCATTATTCATAGCATCAACCCAATTAGGATCTTTAACAGCATCATTAAAACAAGTAGGCTCAACAGATTTATTCAAAGAAGAGGCAAAACATCTATTATGCATGTTCAGTCTTTTGTAATCCACATATTTTTCAATACCATATCTCAACTTAGAACTCAGCACATAATCATTAAACCTGATAGGTTGCTTAGACTCTCTACTAGACCTTCTTAACATAGGAGATTGAGTATCAGACTGCACATCAACATTTTCATAACTAGATTGAGATGACTCATTTAGATTTTGACTACCATTGCCCTCAGACCAGTTTTGGTCACCATAGTTGGTTGCAGGTTGCCACCCTTCATGTTGCATTTGTGCAGTATATGTGTTAATACCTTGTGTATTATCTGCTGCAATAGAGAAAGGTGTCTCACTGCCATCCTCAACTGGTGTATCTCTCCCATCATCATAGGGACTTTGAGACTCAAGATTATCAAAAAAATTCAAATGATTTGCTTCCTTTACACATTGTGTATCTGCAGAATCATAGGTTTTCATTTTCAGAGGAAATACATTTTCATAAAACCTTACATCTCTGTGAAAAAAACACATTTCTAGAATCCAGGCTTAAAAGTTTATAAGCCTTTTTAGAGAAAACCAATAAGAATACATTTTTCAGATCTAAAACTCATTTTATCATGATTATTTAAAACAGTTGCAAAACAAAGACAACCAAAGGACCTCAAGTGGGAAAAATTAGGTTTTCTTTTGTGAATCATCTCAAAAGGACATTTACCTTTTAAAACAGAAGATGGCAGCTTGTTAATCAAATAGACAGCAGTTAAAATACAATCGCACCGAACTTCAAGTCCTTGAGTAGAGGTGAGGCTTTTCAAAATGTGGGTTTGAATGATGGAATTCAAGAAGTCATTCGGAGTTGAAATCCTCTAGTTTTACTGCTGAACACCTCACGGAATTCCCTTTCAGTTCCAATGTCTCATATACCAAACGCACGATTAGAAGTTTATAATAAGGGGATACAAAATTCACAAGTAGAGAATGGGCATATAACAATCCAACCAAAAAAAGGATGAAGAATATTCTACTGAAATTCGATCCAAAATATATGAGAGTTAATTCCTATTACAAGTCGAATGTAAATGAACCAAAATGAGAATAACTAAGCACAACTTCTCATTAACATTTAGTCTAGCATCACCACCGTTAGTTACTGATGAAATATGACAAAATTCCATAGATGCCACACTCTTTCCTCCACTGCATGTAACTTTATGTTCAGGAACTGAAATGCAGGTTAATCACCATAACAGAACATTTAGATAGGTGCTTCTACATTGATGGATTGAAGATCAACTATCAGTTATATAAGCCAAGCATAATTAACAGGCAATATGCTACTAATAAGCTTTGACCATCGTTTTATATTGATTTGGGAGGTGTTATCATATACACTTGTTTAGGGCATAAGCCTTTAGGGGTTACAGATGGCAAAGCAAACTTAATTTGGAGTTGTTATTCCACATTGATTCTGAACCACAAAACATGAAACATCACGACATAATGCTCGTAAAATCAAATTAATAAGCTTGAAAATCGTACCTGAAACAGATTGTAGAATCAAACCCCAGCAAAAGACGCAATGAGCTGAAAGGCGTCAAAATTAGTACGCAGAATAGCAGGGCCCATTGATTCCAAATCAAAGAGCGTGCGGACAGTCTTTAGTACGGGGTTATATTGCACAACCTTACATAATAAGTCAATAATCATAAAAGAATCCTCTTCTCTTTCTCCCGAAACAATCCCCCAAACACGTTGATCAATCCTCCACGTATTGGGAAATGGCATCATAATGTCATCAAGATTAACAATGTACTTTACTGACCATTCAGAACAACCATTCTTCATCTCAAAAACATTAAACAGTCGGGAATCAGTATCATCCTTACATAAAAGAAGCAAACTACCACCACACTCCAACAACTTTCCTTCAAAGGTTACTGGGAGTCGTCTTCTTGTTAAAACCGGATGCACATTCTCAATCTCTAACTTGCAATGCAAAGACTTACCATAAGCAATATTTAGCCAATGAATGGCATCATTCCAATATATTCCATCCTTAAAATCGATAAAAAGATGGCTGGGAAACTTATCATTGCAAACACTCCAATTACCTGTTTTTGAATAGTAAGTCTCTATTTGAGTGTAATGACCAAAACCATATTCATCATCACGCATGACTCCAGCATGAATTACTTTGTAATGAGGTGATTTAGTCGGATCAAAAGCCATTTTCGAAAAACTAGCAAGTGATTTTGTCAAAATCTTCTTAAACAGTTTAATGGTTGGATTGTACACATAAAGCTTATCAGGGTTGATATTACATAAAAGCAAACCATTGCAGGACTGCAAAATATTAACATAACCAGGTGGCTCCTCAGAGCCCAAGGTAAAGACAGTTGATCTTTTGGATGGAATTCGGATATCAAACGACTCGAAATCATATTCAAGCCTTTTCCTTTCAATATTAAGTCGCAAGATAAGGAGACCAGCTGGAGGATCGATGTTAGGGATTTTTTTACGGCTAAGAGTGAAACTAGGTGATGTGATGAGAGATAACCAGTGTTTGGATACTGATTTAAAGAGATGAAGTGAGAGTACAGGTAAATGGAGTAATATTTCAATCAACAGATCGTCGTTTCCAAGGACTGCAATTGTGGATGAATGGAGTTCGTTATCTGTTATGAGTAGCTTTTTGGAACCTGTGTCATCATTACAGGTAAGTACCTCCGAACGCGGTGTAACTTCAGACGAAGTTCCGGGAATGGTATTTATGGAAAAGGTAATGCCTGTAAAAATGCAAAACCCAAATTAAGTATACTATTGATACTAAAGCAAGCTTCATTTTGTTAGAAACATACGCCCCTCTTAAAAACCATACATATCATTAAAATGCATATCTGCCCAGCTGATATTTCATACTCAGTCAATTTATGCATACGGCATACCATTAGCCAACACCATTGAAAAAGAATTCTAACACACAAGTAAAAAGAATAACCCTCTGTCAATCCTTTTACTTTAATCCTCGATATCGTGTTCCATGAATAGATGTTCAGCAGGTGTCATCAGTGTATTAAGTCACTTACTGTTTTTACACTAAAGTAAGCCCTAGTTTGTTTAAAACAAGCAGCAGAAGCAGCAAAAGAAGCTGAATTGGCGTCAATAACACAAGTTGTAAATAGTCATTTTGACTAACTTCAAGTCATAATACCAAATTTAGGAAGCCCCATTTTGTTTAAAGTACTTTTGATTAGTCACAATCTATAAAAGGCCAAACAGCAGCAAATGTTAAGTAATTAATACCAAAGCACCATTTTGTTAGGTAACAAACAGCATCAGCAATGAAAGCAAAACACTCATCGGCAAACAACGCCCTATTTTATTTGAAATACTTTTAATCACTCACAATCTACAGAAATCCAAACAGCGGCAAATACTAGGGTGAAAAGCAATAGACAGTTGAATCTTAAATTTAACTGGCACTATCAAACTTAGGGCTTTGGGGGGTGTTTGTTTAAGCATATTTTGAGCTTATGAGCTTAGTAATTTTGGCTTATGTTTTATAAGCTCATTTTTTTTTACTTATTTTGGAACTTATTGGCTCATATAGGCTTTCTAGGGACATAATAAGCTGATGTGTCATTACAAAAGTTTCAAAATAAAACGAAAAAATGGGCTTACAAAACATAAGCCGAAACCACATTTACCTTTATTAGAACCAATTTTACAAGGTCTTTGAGGTTTAGACCGAGCCACTTTGAGTCGAAGAGCCCTCTTTAAAACCGAACCAGCACCAGCAGAAGCACAACCAACATGAATGGTTGTTCTTGGTATGATTCTCCATGGTTTATGTTTCATTGTTTTCCAATGTGTGTTTTTAGTGAGTGAAATGAAGGAAGAACAGTGGTGTATGTTTGGTGGTGTGGTGTTCACTGGTTAGATTACTTTGTGGTGGAGTTGGTTTAATCGAGTCGAGTCAAACTAGCTCGTGTATCACGTCTCAAAGTAATTCGAGTCAAAAAATTCGTGTAAAGGGCATTATTTTAGCAAGGTGTGATTGTGTCGAGTCGAATTTTTTGAGACGTGATACACGAGCTCGAGGCGAAGTAATTTAGTTCTCGAACTCGTATTTTAGCAAGGTGTGATTGTGTTGAGTCGAATTTTTTGGGACGAACCTCATGTTAGAGTGGGTTAGCCCAAAAAATTGATATTTTAGTGTAATTTTTATTTAATTTTAACCTATTTTTGAAAGTGACCCTCACCAAAAACTCAAATTGACCCCACCTACTAAAATCCAACATTTAATTCTTTAAAGTCTTATAAATCTTTCATGTCTAAGTAAAAATACTCGATTTGTCATTACGTTTTTAGTTTTTTCTTTCGCATTTTGTTGTTATCGTAAAAAAAATAAATAAAATAAATAAATAAAATAAAATTGCCCCTCACATCCTATTTTTCTGGGTCCGTCACTGCTAGTAGACATTGAGTTTTTATTGGTAACAAAGGTTTACAACGTTTGACTAGCTAGTCATGGTGTTCAATCTCGTTGTTAGGTTGGGTGTAATACTTAATATATACCAACACCGTCACTTCAGTATTCACTCTTTTAATCAAAATAAGCACCAAACAATCGTAGTGGTGGCCACAAAACCCAAGAAATAAAGATATACATGCCTCACAAATATAAAAAATAAAAAATAATTAAATAAAATAAACAAATAACATTTTTCACATTTAGTGGTCTGCACCACCAAACGGATCCCAAAAGTTGAAGACCACACGTGATGGGGGTGGGTTTGGGTGGGGAGGAGGGGATTGGTAATGGCCATAACCCATGGTAGAGGGGAGACCACTCACACCGGAGGTCATCATTTAAAAATTAAACGTTGAAAGTGCTCTCTTTTGTGAGGTTTTGGCGTTATTACTTTAAGATTGTTTGCACAAATTGTTGTTCAATGAGCATTGCTATGTGTTCCTACAAAATTTTCCTACTCGTCCTCCTACCCACATAATCATACGACATATGTCATTTATTAATTATTTCTCTTGATTTAGGTCATTGATCTTTTCACTTGTCACAATCATGCAAGCAAAGATATTTGTAGGTACAAATAGTTTCCTTATTCAAATTTGAGTCCTCTTATGTACGACACCTCGCGTAGGTTAATTATCAACATTAAATTGAGAGATACATGTTGACTAGGTCGCTCTTTTCGAGCTCGATTGGTTTTGACTCATTAACATGGTAGCTTTGTATTGTATGGAATTCATGTAAATGTAGATGAACGCAAAGAGTAAAAAATAAAAAATAATAAAAAAAAAAAAAAAAAAAAAAAATGCTCTATTAACTATACAATACGAGCATTTGATATTAGAGCTCGACTAGAAACTAAACTCGAGTAGCTTGAGTTTGACCTTAATTCAATTGGATTTCGAGACCTTTTGGAGTCGACCTACAATATCTAAACATGTTTTATCCATCTTTACTCATCTTTCTTGCCACAATTAACCAAAGACATATGAATTCAAGGTAATTTTTTACGTGTCTAATGCACTTATTGTTGGTGGGTATCTCCCAGAACAGGGTTAAGACAATCAATGACAGTAGCAATACCACTAGGTGGTTACCGGATATCACTTGGAATCGTGTGATCACTTTCCAAAGTAAACTATTCGACCCTAATGCCTGGGTATCACGAATATCTACTTGGGATAAGACCAAATGCAGTTAGAGAATTAGGCACAATTCTATAACCCTTTCGCTAATAAGTGTTTACGTTTTCTGTGTGTCCTTCATGCATTATCAGATCTCCTATTTATAGGAGGTTACTCTTGAGCTATTCCAATGGAATTATGAGTATTAATCGCCCATTAATAGCCTCATAATTATCCCCATTATAGCCGTTAGTGGTTACATGACCAATTAAACATGGTCATAATGCAGTTGTAATCGCCATTTAGCAAGATTTTTCCATAAGCGTACTTTCCACTAGCTAATACTTTCACTTGCGGTGGAAATACAACCTATCATGGAAGCACTGCTTATAAGTACTTTCATAGCACTAGCAGTGGATACACCACTTCAGTGGAAACACCGCCTATCGTGGAAACACTGCTATCGCTGAAAATCACAAGCAGCACTTTCCACAAGCATTTTTCCTCAAGCAGTACTTTCACCAAGCAGTACTTTCTACTAGCACTACCAATACAAACCACTATTAGAGTCAGGGTGTTCATGGACCTTATGGGTGTACACTCCGTACCTCCTAACCCATTTCAAGGTGTGAACTAATCTCACAAGTGTACTAAATTTTCCAACAATCCTCCCCAAATTTAGTTCACTTCCTTTGCATGAAAATAAACATCAAGCAAAACATGTGCATAAATGAAAATGTCCTGAGGATTGAATTTTCATCTTAGTAAATTACACGTTTCAAATATTCGAGAATCCGGGTGTTCTAAGAATTGAACCCTTCAACCCATTTGAATACCTGAAGATAAAATACACACAAGTTTTCAAACACTTAACAGCTCCCGACACTATACAAGCCATGTGTCCATATCCAAATTCATAAATGTTGTAAAAGCTAAAAGTCCAAAGCTTCCTGGCAAAACTTCAACATTTACATAGGTGGTTCCTCTTTAGTCATGCTCCGCCAAGCACTTTTTCAAAGAAAATTAACCATTAAGAAGTAAAGACTTCATCCTCCTTTCAGCAGGTTCTGAGCACAACCTTGGGATGTAATATAAAACATGTGCTCCAAATCCACTAATGTTCAACTTTCCACATTGAACTCAGCCCCCAAGTTTCCTCAGGAGGGAGTTGGGTGTCCTAGCATTCAGTGACTAAGTTGGACTTAAACCCATCCCTTTAGCAGACTTTATAACCAAGTCTCTAGCCAGACCCTTCGTCAAATGATCAGCTAAGTTCATTTGAGATCTAACAAACTCTATAGATACCACCCCATTCATGATAAGCTCACGAATCATGCTATGTCTGACACCTAAGTGTCTAGACTTACCATTGTACATTTGGCTATAAGCCTTAGCCAATGTACCTGCACTATCACACCGGATAGAAATAGGTGCTATAGGTTTAGGCCACAATGGAATCTCAAGAAGCAAGTTTTTCAACCATTCAGCTTCTTTACCAGCAGATGCTAAAGCCACAAATTCAGATTCCATTGTTGAACTGGTGATGCAAGTTTGTTTCTTGGATGCCCAAGAAATTGCACCTCCACCAAGTAGGAATACCCAGCCACGGGTAGACGAATTGTCTTCAGTGTTACTGATCCAACTTGCATCAGTGTAACCTTCCAACACTGATGGGTAACCAGGATATGAGAGACTATAATCCATAGTTCTCTTCAAATACTTCAGTACCCTTTGAACCGCTTGCCAGTGATGAGCACTAGGATTACTAGTATACCTGCTCAATTTTCCCACCGCAAAACCAATATCAGGTCTTGTACAAGTCATGGCATACATCATGCAGCCAATTACCCTAGAATACTCAAGTTGAGATACAGCTTTGCCATGGTTAGGCATCAGCTTCTCACAAGTATCCATAGGTGTACTCACTGGAGTACAATCAAAGTAATTGAATTTCCTCCGTACCTTCTCAATATAATGAGACTGAGAGATAGAAATTCTTTTACTTTCATGTTTAATCCTTATACCAAGGATAACATCAGCCTCCCCCATGTCCTTCATGGAGAACCTTGATGACAAAAATTCCTTTGTCAGGTCAACCTGATTTTGGTCAGTGCCAAAGATCAACATGTCATCAACATATAGACAAATGATGACTCCTTTACCCGATTCATCAAATTTGCTATATACACATTTGTCAGCCTGGTTAAGAACATAACCACTAGACAAAACCACTTCATCAAATTTTTGATGCCATTGTTTAGGTGCCTGCTTAAGTCCATAAAGAGACTTAATCAGTTTACACACCTTGTTTTCATTACCAGGCATGATGAAGCCCCGAGGTTGGTTCATATAAACCTCCTCTTCCAATTCACCATTCAAGAAAGCTGTCTTCACATCCATCCGATGAATAACCGATTGTGAATAGATGCCATAGCAATCAGCATCTTATGGTAACTAGCGATACGAGCCACATGGGCATAAGTATCAAAATAGTCTATTCCTGACTTTTGTTTAAAGCCCCGAATGACTAGTCTAGCCTTGAACTTTTCAATAGTTCCATCTACCTTCATTTTTCTTTAGAAAATCCATTTGCAACCCAAAGGTTTGCAACCAGGAGGTAGATCAACCAACACCCAAGTGTTGTTGCCCATGATGGAATCCATCTCATCATTGATTGCTTCTTTCCAGAAAGCAATATCCTGGACTTCATTGCTTCTTCAAATGTTTTGGGGTCATCCTCAACAATGAAGCAATAGGAGTATTGGTCTGAGACCTCATCCCTGGTACCTTCAACTAAGTATAGTTGAAACTCAGGTCCAAATGACTTTGGAGTCCTGACCCTTTTGCTTTTCCTGACACGGTTCAGGTTGTTGAACCACAACCTCATCAGGACCACCTTGATGGTTCATCATCAGGTACCTCTGATACACCAGTGTCATGAGTTCCATTAGGAATCCTCTGACTTGGTCTAGGAACTGATGAGAATCTATTCTCATCAAAGTCTGCATCCCTTGATTCAATAATGGAGTTAATTGAAACATATTCATTAGGTTCAATAACATAGAACCTAAAAGCCTTGGAATGCTCAGAACATCCAACAAAGATGCGATCAATGCCTCTTTTCACCCAAAGTCTTTTGCTTTGGATCGGGAGTCTTACAACGACCTACAACCCCAAACCTTGAGATAGTTCAAGTTAGGTTTCCTTTTAGTCCAGAGTTCATAAGGGGTAACCTTGTTCCTTTGTTGGGAATCCTATTTAATAAATAGCAAGTCGTTAACATAGCTTCACCCCGAACCCTTGACTCAGTCCTGAATAGGACAACATGGAATTAACCATCTCCTTCAAGACCTGTTTTTCCTTCGAAATACCATTTTGCTGAGGAGCATAGGGAGCAGTAGTTTCATGGATAATACCAACAGACTGAAAGTACTTAGTATCCATGTACTCACCTCCCCTATCAGTCCTAATCTTTTGATCAAAGACCCAAGTTGTAATTCAACTTCAGTTTTAAACACTTTGAATTTATCTAATGCTTCATCCTTGGTATGTAACAGATAGACATAACAAAATCTATAAGCATCATTAATAAATGTCACAAAGTACTTCTTGTTCCCCAAAGAAGGAGTGGCATGCAAATCACACATGTGTCACTGTGAACAAGCTCCAAGATCTTAGTCTCACGACTAACACCCCGAAAGGGTTTCTTGGTTATCTTGGTCAACATGCAAGTTTTACACTTTTCAGTGTCCATGTCAAAAGCAGGGATTAAACCATCCCTAGACATATCTTGCATTCTTTTATAGTGAACATGACCAAGTCTAGCATGCCAAAGGTTAGAATCAGGTCGATCATATGTGGTCACAAAAGTGAAATAACACTGTCACAAGGGTAATATTAAGCCTAAACATTTGATTACATAAATAACCAAAACCAATAAAAACACCACATTTAGAAAGAACAAATTTATCAGATTCAATAGCTTGTTTATATCCATGATTATTCAAAACACTACTTGAAACCAAGTTCTTTCCTGATATCGTGAACATGAATAACATTAAACAAAGTTACAATCTTTCCAGAACTAAACCTAAGATCTACACAACCACGACCATGCACCAAGGCTGTTGACTCATTTCCCATGTGAAGAATAGAACCATCATTCCGTGACTCATAAGTCTTGAACCAGCTTCTATCTTTACACACATGAACTGTTGCACCAGAGTCAACCCACCACGCAACATCATCATCCTGCACATAAAAGATTCAGATACATATGTAACATAATAAATCTGAAAAGACTTATTAAACATATTCTGACCTTTCAGTGAGTTGGCTGAACCACCA
This sequence comes from Chrysanthemum makinoi, assembly GCA_910596185.1. NCBI lineage: Eukaryota > Viridiplantae > Streptophyta > Magnoliopsida > Asterales > Asteraceae > Chrysanthemum > Chrysanthemum makinoi. The sequence continues at coordinate 51,765,204 of OU343222.1, read as the reverse complement.
CTCCCTGAACCATTAGTGCTTGATCCATTGGCTTTACCACCAATTTTAACACCCTTGCAGTCCCTTTTAATGTGACCCGTTTTGCCACATTTCCAACAAGTAGGTGTTGCCTTCTTGTTAGGATCTGCCCTTATGTTATCATGATATTTTGCTTTGCCTTTGTTGTCATTGTACCTCGTGGAGTTGTTATGCTCCACCATATTGACAACAGATGCACCAGTAGCATTGCTACTCTTTGGCTTGTCATTATCCTGCACCTTGAGAGATTCCTCAATGTGCAGATGACTGCCCAACTCAACAAGAGTTAACTCCTCCTTCATATGTTTCAAGGTATGCTTGAAATCTTTCCATGAAGGAGGGAGTTTGTCAATGACACACGAGACTTTGATAGCCTCATCCATGTTCATTTGGTGTTGTGTAAACCTTCCAAGTATTCCAAGAAGTTCATTGTATTGTTCCATAACTGGTCTTGAATAAGTCATTTTGTAATTTGTGAAATTACTAACAAGGAACTTCTTACTTGATGCATCTCACCATATATTTGGCATCCAAGGAATCCCAGTCTTGGAAGATTCAAAGTTCTCGATAAATATCAAACAAAGAATCAAACATACCATTCGAATAAGACCTCTGCATATGTAGTCATCATTCTCCCATTTGCTCCTCCTCCTGATCTGCTCCACAGTAGCATCATCACCATCATCATGAATAGGTGTGGTTAGCACATACACCACACTCATGCTTGACAAAGAAGAAGTGCATCTTCTTCTACCACCTCCTAAAGTCCACCCCTTCAAACTTATCAAGCTTGGCAAAGTTTGAAGCCATGTGTTTCATTGCAGCAGCAGCAGCCATTGATTATCACAAATAGTTTACTTTGATTGTTGGTGGGTATCTCCTAGAACAGGGTTAAGACAATCAATGATAAGTAGCAATACCACTAGGTGGTTACCTGATATCACTTGGAATCGTGTGATCACTTTCCAAAGTAAACTATTCGACCCTAATGCCCGGGTATCACGAATATCTACTTGGGATAAGACCAAATGCAGTTAGAGAATTAGGCACAATTCTATAACCCTTTCGCTAATAAGTGTTTACGTTTTCTGTGTTTCCTTCATGCATTATCGATCTCCTATTTATAGGAGGTTACTCTTGAGCTATTCCAATGGAATTATGAGTATTAATCGGCCCATTAATAGCCTCATAATTATCTCCATTATAGCCGTTAGTGGTTACATGACCAATTAAACGTGGTCATAATGCGGTTGTAATCGCCATTTAGCAAGATTACTTTCCATAAGCAAGACTTTCCACTAGCGGTACTTTCACTTGCAGTGGAAATACAGCCTATCGCTGGAAGCACCGCTTATCAAGACTTTCATAGCACTAGCAAAGGATACACCACCGCTGGAAACACGCCTATCGTGGAAACACCGCTATCGCTGAAAATCACAAGCAGTACTTTCCACAAGCGGACTTTCCTCAAGCAAGATTCTTTCACCAAGCAGTACTTTCTACTAGCACTACCAATACAAACCACTATTAGAGTCAGGGTGTTCATGGACCTTATGGGTGTACACTCCGTACCTCCTAACCCATTTCAAGGTGTGAACTAATCCCACAAGTGTACTAAATTTTCCAACACTTATTACGTACTTGTTTCGATTGTATAGTGATTTCTAACTTTAGAAAGAGATTTTTCGTAGTATATTTATTGATCTAGTATTATAGTATTAATTTTCCTACTTTCTCTTCTAATAACATCATTGCACATGACAAAATAAAAGTGAAATGGTGGATTTTAAATGGAAATTGTTCGTGGATACGAATACGAGATAGGAGAGATATATCATATCGAGTGCTATTTAAACTTAAAACACATGTCTAAATAATGTTTAATGCATAAATCATCTGCATAATTGTATCATGTATTTTCTCTCTCCGGATCTTTACAAATTATTTTTTCAAATCAAACAATCAAATTATTAGGTACATAAGTAGACAAGGTTATTAGGCATAAAAATCATTTTTCATATCATTTATCTTAGCATTACGGTTCCATTTACATGTTATGGAGTACCTTTTTATCTCTGTTTCATGTAAAACAAAAATAATTATGCTGAAAACTTAAAAAATTTAAAAATGAGTAATGCTTAAATACTAAAAATACCTTTTAAAACATAAATTCTAATTTTTTGATTACTTTCTCGCATAAAAATTCAAACAATATTGCCTTAATGAGATAGTTGTCTTAACAATGTTTCTACCAAAAAATTTAAAAATATGCTTGATAACTTTTGACAACTTTCTATGAATGTAGTATCTAAAGACAATAGAAAATCTTTTACGAATTTAATCTCAACAATAATAATTTTTAGAAATTCATCCACAAACACTACGTAATACCATATAAGACGCTATATTTCAAATTGATGTAATGTTCATTTTAGGTTTTTATAACGTATTTTGATACAATTTAAAGATTGGTTGTTGAGTTGAATTATCGCGGTACAACATTTTTTCATTTATATTTTGATTATTTTACGTTGTATGTTTAAACTATACATAAAATACTTAACCACAATATGGCAAATTGGCAATTACAACGGTTTCATCGCTATAAAATCTCATTGTTATGTATGAAAGTCTCTTAGTTTGTTTTAATGTGTATATGATAAAGATTTGTTGTTGAGTTGACTAGTTTGATGTTTTTTAATGAGTTTTGCTTATAACAACTCTAAGGGCATGTTTGGTAGAGAGAAATTCATGGAAGTGAAATGAAGTAGAGATTAGAAATGTAGGGAAATGAATTTGGTGGAGAATTTTTGATAAATTCCATTGTTTGGTTACCTCAAAAAATTTTGATCAAAGATATTAAAAAGAACATTAAACAAAAACTAATTTGTGATCTAACCAACTAAAACTACTTTAAACTCCATGTAAACCCAGGACCAAAATAAAAGAGGATTATGAACATGATAAAGCCAAACTAGTAGCTTGAATATGAATTCTAAAAGACAACCTGCAAATTTTATTTTATTTTAAAACTTGCAAATTTTTTAAAACAAAAAAATGTTCCAAAAGACAACCTGTTCTTCTTGAAAATATGAATTCTAGTTCTAAGATCCGTGAACAATAACTAAAAACAAAAGATTAATGGTTGGTTTGCATATTAAGTAAATTGAATACCCTCAAACAACATGAAATCCGGAAACTAACTATAGAAATGAAACAAGATACCAAACTCTGTCTAGAAGTCTAGAACAAATCAATTTGTATTGGTCTTTAATTTGAAACAAAAAGTAAGAACATCAATCTCTTCTTCATCCACAAAAGTACCTAAAAAATGAAAATATTTGTTTGAAAAATAAGATGTAGTTCCTTGTCTTGAATCGAGCAACAAGATGGGAAGCAAACTACGGCAACAAGATGAAAAGTAAAGAGGGACAACAAGCAGATAAGGACCACCAGCTGCCGCCAACAGAAACCACCGGGAAAAATGGGTCGAGAATGATGTTGAGGGTTAGGGTTTCGTTAGTTGATAAGGTTTGGTTAATGTGTGTATAATAGTGGATGGATATATTGTGGAATGTGCCCTACACGTGAGTTCTTCCTTTCATACTTCATTATTATAAAACTTTACTTCTTTAAAGTGGCATGGACCAATTCTTCAAAGAACACAGATATATGGACCTAACTCATGGACCTAAAAGAGGCCTAAACAGAGGTGTTATCCCTTCATTGGTGACATCAGAGGACCCACTTTTTACATTTTTTTTTTCCTCATCTCCGTCCTTTTATTTTTTCACTTGTCTTCATCATGTTATTAGACCTGTTTTTAGCCCTACCAATTAGGTCATTGAATCATTTTCCTTCTCCAAATTCTTCATCAAATGGAGTGGAAATCAAATAACAAATGAGTGATTTTTTGAGAGTTCAAATTTCACCGCTTTACAAATTCCCTATGCTACCAAACATTGGAAAGTAACTCATTTCCATTTCTTTGACTCCATTTCTTTGTACCAACACGCCGCTGTGTTTCCGAGTTTTATTTTTGAAAAAAAGAAAAGAAGTGGGCAGAAAACAAAATAAATTCGTGTTTTTGAGTTTTTTTAGGACATAAGAGAAACGAAAAGGAGGGTAATTTTGGCTAAACTTCTCTCTAAAACTTTCTTCCTAAAAGTGAGATGATTTGGAGAGAAGTTACATTACAAAGCTATAAATAAACAAAATTACTTAAATAACCTAATAAAAAACACAACTTTTATATATTACTAAGGGTATAATTATAAAATCATTTGTTATCTCATCTTTTCTCTCATAACTCGGATGATATAAAAAAAATTAATTTCATTCATCTCATCTTCTTTTATGCCCATTTTTAACTCTTTTCTTTTTTTCTTTCATTTCAAAATTTTGAGAACAAAGTGTAAGTGTTGTTGAGCAAATGAATAAATTACAATATCACATTTGCATTATTCTTATTTGATGAAAATCTCGATAAAAGTAGAAAAAGCCTGAAAAATATGAATACACAATAAATACTTGATTTTGATTGGGCGAATTATCATCTTACAACTAATTGTAATAAAATATACTCTATTAACTATGACATATGCTGGAACCATAATAATATTTACAAAACAAAATCCATAAAATGATGTGTTATAATTTCTATTCGCTTCAAATATAAGATGATTTCAAAAATAAAGAAAAAATATCACACATTAACATAACATTTCAATTTGTAAATTATGTTTTGTGAAATTTATATGATTATAATATTTCCCAATCACATGTAACTTGTCGGTCCGTAGCAGTTTTTTATCCTATAACGAGTTATTGCACCCGCGCGTTGCGGCGGGTTTTTTGCAATCTTACTTGGTTACGCTTGTTCATCGTCAATGTTAAGGCCAATGAAAAACACCCTGGTAACGTGCGTTGCCTATTTCTATAGTAAATAAGTTAGGTGGGGTGTATCAAGGCAATGTCTGCAAATACAAAAAAAAAAAAAAAAAAAAAAGATAATCAAGAGAATGGTTTTACATATTATCTTGAAACCTTAATGAAAGAGAAAGGCAAAACCATTCTTAAACCAACATTATTTGTGATAGTAAAATTGCATACCTCCTCTGTAAAAACTTATGCCGTGGACGAAAATGTCATATTTAGTCACCGACATAACTGTCTAACTATAATTTTTTCCGACAATCTGATGGTAATTGAGAACTGTATTGGATTTTTAGTATAGAGCAAGTTCTTTGTTTGAAAGTGTCCACATATTCACCATAATCAGATGTTGGACACGACTTGCATGCCAATAGCTTATCTGCAAAAATAATGGCCATATATCATGATTTCATTTGTTGGCTTTGAAAGAAATCACATATGAATTTGTTACTAAAGAAATACACTTTTAAGGGTCTCTTTGGACAGAAATAGTCTTTAAAGGGATGTTTGAACATCAACACCTTTATGGGGTTGTTTGGACAAAATCAGTTCAAGGGTTGTTTGAAAAGTCGGTCTTAAGGCTGTAAAATAAGCTAATACAAAGACCCTCTTAGCACATCAAAATCAACAACAGCTCACATTTACTATTGGTGAAATGTAGATAGAAAAACTGGCGTCACCTAATACATGCAAAAAAGCATTCCAGCCGCTTTAACCTGATCCAGATGTTGGCGATTCCTCGCAAACTGATCTTGGCTAATCTCAATAACAGTCATAGCAATGGCATTCCTACTTTTCTTCCCTGAAATCCTCGTCACATTTCGCACAACTTATGCCACCGCCACCTCCGGCACTCCCTCATTATTCTCACCTGGCCTGTCAACGAATAACTTCACAAAACTATAACTGGCAAAATAAAGTCAGCTAAACGAAATAAAACAATTAATTAACATATAACCTGAACTTATAATTCCTCTATTTGACCCATATTGATTTGAACCCATTATCCAGCCCACCTATGTGTCCACCTCTACTGAATCGTAACAACTACACTTGAGATAAATTAGGCATTAAGAACAAAAATTACCTCGGCATAAAAGCCCGAAAGATATATTATTGCATTTGGTGGAAGCGCCATATAACTTATATGGTCCACCCTTAGCAAGTTGTGTCTAGCTCGTTTCTTTCCTTCACACGCGTGCCGGTCAGCCATCTCGAATGCAAAAGTTTGTCGTACCTTTTTGCCGACCTTTTCTTGAGCACCATCAACGACATATCATCAAGGTAATAATACAAAGGCAACCGACGGTGTTTGGGATGCCTAATCTAGTTCAACAAACTACAATAAGCTACCGAACACTTCGCTTAGTCCAAAAACTTAGAAGCACTATAACCTGATAAGCAGTTTTGAAGTGGGCCATGAAAGGCAACTTATGATCCATAACCATTTTCAGCATTCTGTATACAAATGATTGGCGATTCAGTTCGCATGTGGCCTGATCGTTGGGTATATGAGTAAAAGCCATTGTACCAATAAAAAGCATTCCATGCTGCTCAAAAGAAGACAACTGCAAATTACGGAAAAAAAAAGTATTAGAAAGCAGGAGGTTTTAATATCTGGGTTTTTTCAAAATTTCACAGTAAAAACCAATATAGTCTGCTGCTCCTGTGTGTGGACATCAGATGTTGTTATCAAATCGTCAAAATCTTTGATTAACCTTGCATTGGCTATACAATTTTGTCACGCTTAGAATTGTTGGTGTAAATCATCCTACATAGTTTTGGTTAGGCCCTAGGTGTCCCTCAAGGGCCAAAATAAAACAATTTGAACGCCGCTTTTGGTGAACTTTTGAGCTGGTAATTTCAAATGTCCCACATTTATAAAAGTTGAAGATACTAATGATCTCAAATGTTAATAAAACATAAGGAAATGCTAATTCGATAACCACCTTTCTTCCTTAAATTTAACCAAATTCTCAACTAAGGGTGTGCAATTAAAAAGGTGTTGACTGATATTTTTTTCTAACCTGTGCATCCATGGCTTTTGTTGCCTCGTTAGCTGGTTTGTCACTGTTTACCCAGCAGCTGGAGAAGTGTCACCTCCCAACGAAGCCGACAAATAAGCCGCAACAATCTACATTCAATGAAAACAAACAACAACATTAACCCAATCAATATCACATATCCAACAAAGAACTCCAAAAAAAAACCCCAAATCAGAGAGGGAGAAAAAAAAAGGATTAAATTTGTTTACCTCGAGCATTAAACTTAATACCATTGTTCAATCTAACGACAGTTGAAGCATCAACTTCTAAGGATTTAGACCAATCACGGGTAGCCGAAAGTGGTAGGCTGCAAAATATATGTCATAAGAATCAGTTTCATCCTATTTCACTTTGCAATACTTCATTTATTACCAGCTGTGGTATTATGTAATATGCCAATTTCATACCATTGCACTTATCAATAAATCAGTTTTGAGCTATAAACGGTGAACTAAATAAACTGAATATGCAACTTAGTAGCTATTTTGGTTATGTGAATTCATCGTCTAAACTGACCTGAATGAAGCCGTTAGTTCCTTCACACCGCTACGCAAATAAGAAATACGCCTTCAATAGACTCTGTACATATTACATACCTGCTGATTACCTGTGCAGGTCACATACACTACATAAAGGGGCTTCCCTTTTAAGATCATTATACATATGTTGCATCATAATTTCAAAAGCCAGTGGAGCTGTGATTGCGGCCCTAGTTTTGATTTGCCTTTTTAGCATTACGGGCATATTTGAATTAGTAGAAGCTCATAAACAAACCATTTTGGGTTATAAAAGAGCTTATCAAATTTAGCAAGTGTATTTATTCAACTACAAAAGGTTAACTTGATAGCATCATAAACCAAAAGAAATTACTTCCTAAGCTTTTCCAAATACAGTTGACCCCGTAAGCCGGTAAAATAACCTAATCCGAACACACCCTTAATATGTTTCCCTATTGGATCCATTTTACAATAAACCTCTATAAAAGCAATATAAGTTAGGGGGATAACCTGATGTGGCATGTTCAGTTCAAACGAATGGTAAACTTAATAACAAAAATCCTTTAGGAGGTGTTATGCAATTGGTTGCTTTGATAACCTGTAAGCGTAAATAAAAGCAACCGATGAGATTAAAAAGCGTTCAACTGGATACTTTCAGAATAAGGTATAATTTTCATAAAAAAGCATACCCAAAACTTAGAACACCATCTTCATCAGTAATCTCAATTCCCAAACGATTTTATAACAACATATTAGCTTAAGATGCGACACGTATAGATTTTTTTACTTTAAGAACCACCTGATCCAAACTTGTTACCGAAGCTGATCTGCTGCAGCTTGTGATAACCTGAAAAGAACACATGAGTTGTTTTATATCCATTGTTTCAGGTAACTAATCGTAAGTGTGGCATATTCGATTTATCATTTCCTATAATATTATTCTATATATTTCTAACAGTAATTGTTAATCTCATAATCTCATTAAAAGAACTTGCAGAAAAACAACTTTCATAAAGGATATGTGATTACCTGGTATCCTGAGGTGTAACGAAAACCCGGTAGCAGCTTCTTGTCTTATCAAGTATGTGTATACTTATGTTATTGAGTTTATGTATCATCTGGAAAGGTGTCACAGATTAGTTGTACCATACCATTTAACAATGACGCGGAAAAATTGTTTTTGGTTTAGATTTACTTCAGTGACTATTGTGGGTTGGGAGTACAGTAAATGCGCTGTAGTATAGAGTAATGAGAATCACTCAGAATGAAAAGAAACTATGATGTTACCTACGATAGCGCGAGTGAATAAAAACTCAACCAAGTTCATCAAAGATACTTCTAAAGGATAACACATTAGAAAGGATCAAAGTTCACTAATAGCTGATTCTTCGAACTCACCAAGTCAACATCAAGGCCTTCCATTTTGTTGGTTTCTCCTCGTTTCTAACCTGCAATTAGAAGCGCGCACATTATAAGAAATTTGCCTTGTTTTCTTGACACATTCAGGGAGTGTTTGGATAATCTTATTTTCACATCTTATACGGTTATTTAAACTTGGAAAGCCTATATGCTTACTTTTGACAGCTTATCAGTTCCATAATATCATAAAAACAGTCCCAACTATCCCCTTAGATCAGCTATAGTTGTAAACACCCCATTAAAAAAAAGAAAGACAATTTATCAAACACTTTATATGCATAACATAAAAATAAAGTAATTAATAAAAAAAAAACGATACGTCAGTATTGGTTTGATGCTTCCATTCTTATACCACTACTACTTTGATATCCTTGTGTGTTGCTACCAAAACCCGACCTGAAACCATTTAAAACAATAATCACATTCAGAGTGTGTTTAGCAGTGCATATCTTTTCTACTTATTTACTTATTTTTAGTTAGCAACCAAAGCAGAAATTACCATAAAAGACATACCTCCAAACCCGCAACCTTCATACTGAAATCATAATCGTTGAATAATGATTTGGTCGGATAATGAATTAAGGATGAAGTTAAAGAGTGTGGGTTGCCCTTTTCTTTTTTGATGTAATAAGAATGATGATCATAGTTTCCGGATCTGGATAAGGAAGGATACACGGTGATTGTGATTTTGAAGTTGGTTCGTGAAGTCTCTGGATTTGTGATATTAAGGTTTAGTATAAGAGTGAGGCGGTGGTGATGCACTCCGGGTTTTTCTTACCCGAAACGACAAATAAGCAGTTTTTGTAACACTTGAAACGACAAAAAAAAGGAATAAACACTGTGCCTCCACTCACATGCAATCGGGTCATGCTCGGGTTTGCACTGTAGCAAACGGCGTCGTTTGGTACAAAGATTAAAAAAATTTATAATTATAATAATAACTACTCTACACTTGTCATATCTGGTACCAAATACTTATAATATAATTTAAAAAACGAAAATCAAACTAGGTGTGCTTTGTCATTATCTCAAGGACGCAGGTTCGAGCCTCCTGACCAAAATTTGATCCTTTTTTACATTTTACATAAGACCCAGTTAAAAAAAAAAGTACCTTTTGGAAAAAACAAGCGTGTTGCTCTTAGCACACATTTACTTGTGCATATTTGAGGGATGTTAAAAAAAAATTAAAAACTAGAAAACTAAGAAAACAAATATAAAAAACAAGAAAAACAAACATATTTAAGGGAAGAACTCAAAGGTTTAAATATTTGCACAATTCCATAAATGATTTGGACATACTTGAACATTTATGCCCGGATAAACATAACTAAAAATAATGTGAGAGTATAAATGTCCAAATACTCAAAATTTAAGTATCTCAATCATTTATATAACTGTGCAAATCACCTTTCATATAATGGTGTCGTTTTTCCAATAGAACACAAGAGTTGCTCAAGCTCAAATGAACAACCTTATATGCAAAAACCACTTTGGGCTACATAAATTACTCAAGCCCAAAAAAACCTCATACGCATGAGCCCAATATTTGGGTCTGGAGTTGCATTTAACACGTTTAATTTGCATAATTTTTCGATCGTGAAATGATTTTAAAGAGCAAAATTTTAACCCTTGTAAGGTACTCCCGAACGAAAGAGAAAACATGATGCTAACAGAAAATGATGTTAACCCTTGTCACGCCTAATCAGTCCACAAAGCATAGCACGCGAAAACCACAACCATTAAAGATGAAAATCAATGCGCCTATCAACATAGCAATTCCACAACTCAACACTACCCAAATTACATGTGGAAAAAACCACAGTATACTAAACAACAACGATAGCAGCAAACTGACATAGTGAGACGCCTCAAGTGCTCTAACACAAATAGACCTTAACGGGTTCATAGTAGCCTTGCTATACATGGAAACTAAGCAAGAGCCTACAAGTATGGCATACCCACAGAACAAGCATGCTAGGGTAAAATAACCTAAACTGGACAAACCTATTTCGGATATTATCGAAATCCATGACATGAGGATACGGAGACAAGCAAAACCAATAGGAGAACTAATTTTACGTTAGAGAATCGGTACTGCGGCTCAGGCACCTTTTCTTCTGCTTGTGCCATCTCGATATCAAGTGGCTCATTGTTATTCATATGTGCCATGCCTGAAAAAAAAAGAACGAAAATTTGAAAACAACTATAACAAGATATTGTTGGTTTAATGGACAAAATAT
>OU343222.1:51679872-51753950 GCA_910596185.1 Chrysanthemum makinoi | reverse complement strand
AATTGATATCACCTTAGTTGTTATATATTTTGTTGATCGATTTGATTGTATGTGCAAATCAAATATCGAAATTTAATCTTTTCAAAAGACTTCATTCAAGGATGTAATCCTACCTTCTAAATAACTTGTTTCTAGCTCGACGAAAGTGACAGCTTCTTAGTTTTGATGAGAGTCAAGCAAAGTCTCCAGCCAAGACGTAAGCTTTCACTCAAGCTCCGCTTTCTAGTTTAATCCAATGCATTTTGTTTGATGAGTTGTGAGATTAGATTATAACTCCACAACCCAAAGGTCTTTTGAGAGCACACCGGATATCGTGGGTAGCCATCCTAATAAAAATGTAATTTACTTGTACGTATTTCGAAGTGGAATGAGAATCCTAGATGATGCATACGGGCACGGCTAATGATCATTTAGGACCGCTGCATTTGCAATGAACCTTTGTGAACCTTGGTCGAGGTCTCGACCATAGTATCGCTAATCAAATCAATGACGCGATCCTACCGGACATTACGGAAGAAAAGTCAGCATTTCTCAAATCTCTGTCATTTCTTAAATTCAAAATTATGCATCATACACCATTCTGGCATTTCATTTCTACATTTAATCGCTGTGAATTTTATATTTAAAATGCTATCGGTGGAGTTTATTATTTTTGAATATTTAACTAAGTATTTTCTAAAATGTGATCCCGATATATTTTATACTCAGATTTAGGAGAACGAGTATGATTCTAATTTAGTTAGTGGAATTATCTTTGGCATGTAAATCAAGCAAAAGCTATATTATTACGCCTCTCTTCTTTAAAACTACACTACAAATCTCATTACATCACCAAATTTCACAAGGAATGTATTTTTAAAATTTTACTTTAACCTCAATATATTTTATCTGACCTTGAAAATTTATTATTTCTTTTAATTAACAGCACTAAATAAGCAAAATATGTAGCAAGCATTTCCACTATCTTTATTAAAAGATAAAAAAGATTACTTACACACTACCAATACTAAAAAAAATAAAATAAAATAAAAAATAAAAAAAAAATTAATAAATTAGTCAAACCATCAACTCCATTTTTCAAAATGTGGATCTGTTTTCTACAAAGCTATGGATATACTCAAACAATAATCTTATAATACTACATACACATTAAAATTCAAAGAGTGAAAAGATTTTCTCTCTTCTTCCCCTTCTCTTTGTGACTGCCACCATAAGAAGCATCTCAAGAGGAATCCATAAAAATTTTTATAGTCAAGTTCATCACATCTAGTATATTCTTAATCAAGGTTTTCAAATAAAACCTAGGGTATTTAGGATAATCCTTGGCTCTTTTGCACCTCATCATATTATCTTTGTAAGCATTTCCATTTCTACTTTACATCTTTTACCTCTCTATTTCATACTGTTTCATCAATTTTTGGGCAGTGCAAAGACTTGTGTATATTTATACCCATTTTTTACCTTGATTTTTGTGGTTTTATATATATAAAGTCATCCTATAATTATCCCCTTGGAATGTTGGTCTTGATGATGATAGGAACTGTTTGACACCCTGAATACTGTGTAGGGATTGGAGATTAGCTTTGAGTTGATTTGAATGGGATTGAACAGCTAAGACGAAAACTATTTCACAAGTATATATAAGGGTCTGGTCCTTAAAATCATTTCTGGAAAATCCGACTATATCACGACTCTTTGGCCTTGATATTTAGAAAATATACTTTTAAAATCTAACTGGGTCATTGAACGGATTAAAACCCGAAAGTAATGGCTAAGTTATGGATTTTACAAGTTTGACTCCACTAAAAACATATTTTTCTAAAACCTTTAAAACCTATTTTTAAAATCTGGGCCATAAATTAGTTCCTTAAGCTTAACAAATGTTTCTTTTGGATTTCGTCAAAAATATATAGTATACTTTAATATGGATGATGAGAAATGATTTTAACGATATTATACGCAACGCCATATAACCGTCGCGAACTATTATTCTCCAAAACCATATTATTTCTTTAATGAAATAAAGGTTACTTTAACCAAAATCACCATATTTAACCCTAATATATCTTTATGTTCGAGACCCTCTACATGACTTAAAACTCATGTACCAAAACTCTGTAGATTTTGATACAAGTTTTCAAACTACGAAGTTCGCTTTCCTAACGCTCGACGTGAATTCATTTTATTTATTTAGTTTTTCCAAAGCCATTTTTGGTTTCCATTTCATGAAAATTTCCCGGATTACATTGTTTTACTTCCACTAAAAATGATAATTTCAAATTATAAATCATTACCGCAAAACCATTGTATGACATTTTTGACGGAATACTTGTAAAGCGATTTTGATGTTGTCAAGACAAAAAAGAGTATTTTTCGATTTTATGTAAGCATTATTTTCAAAACTCACAAAACCAAAAGTATAAATATCATCAATTCATGCGTATAACATTACATCGCGGATTTATTGTATATCATATCATTCATAATAGGTCGGCCAGATCCCTCGCTACATTTCTAAGTAACCACTTTGTCGTCAGATCTATCTTTACTGCTGAGTATTCATGTACTCCCTTTTAAATGCTTTAAATTGTTTTGGGGTGGAATGCATGATTTATACTTGAACTAAACTATCTATGTTTTATGAACTTATTGAACATTTTATGCTAGTGAGTAATCACATCCCCTTTTACCGTTACTTATATTTTGGGAACAGTGCATGAACCATACTTGCATTAAATTGATCCTTACAATTGTGAACTCTTTTGACTAGAACTTGTGAACTCGAATCAATCCTTGAACTTAATTACGAACTTATGACTTGTTTAAACTTATTGAACCAGACGGTTATGATCTTGACCTAAAGTCTCCATGTTCGAGCATCACTATAAAGTCTCATTTTATTGGTGGAGCTGTCTCAATAAATCTCGCTTAGGTGTGGTCGAGTGACAAAGGAGTCTCCCCTTGCGGAAAGGCAAAGTCTCCCATGTTCGAGCATCACTATAAAGTCTCAGCTTTATTGGTGGAGCGGTCTCAATAAATCTCGCCTAGTTGGTCGAGTGACAAAGGAGTCTCCCTTGTTGAGCAAAGGTAAAGTCTCCCATGTTAGGAGCATCTCTAAATTATTATATACTTGTTACGCTATCTTTTGAGCAATGGGTTGTGTACACATGCGTTGCAAGTTTTGAACTGGAACTGAAAGTGGATATACAATGCCTTTGCTTTGGGAACTAGTATGACCACTTATACTTGACCACTTGTTACGCTATCTTTTGGCAATGGTTGTGAAACAATGCTGCTGCAAGTTTTGTATGGGCGAACTTGAACCGAGCGTGGATTTACAATGCCTTTGCTTTGTGACCTCATTTGGCAACGTGTGCATGAGCATAAACTTGACGCACTATATTTTTGTGCAATGGGTTGTGTACACACAAGCTGTAAAAGTTTTGTATGGGCGAATTTGAACCGAGTGGATACAAATGCCTTTGCTTTGAGAACTATTTTTGTTGACCAAAAGCTTTGAATATTTCTACGAAGTTTTCTTATTTCACTAAACGTGTTTACTCTCACCAACCAAACCGAGTTCCGCTTTTCTTCACATTTGATCGCCTAGTTTCTTCTGTCTTGCATAATGAAGTTTTCACTTGGCCATATAAATCCTTATGTTTAAAACATAATATTTTGGAATCTAAACTTTGTAATATACTCTACGGCAAAACTAGTATTGTAATGGTGTATTAATTCTTTTTAATATTAATGTTGGTATGTTCTATTATCTTGTGCTTATGTTCCCTTCCGTTACACCTCGTGTTTCCGCCTCCGGCGAGGGTGTGACATTTTCTCTCTAGATACAATGAACTTGGTTAAGTGGTATATATAAAACCATGGGTTATGGGTCAAAACCATTTGCAAGTATTTACCCATTTAGTATATACTTGTATTTACCCATTTTAGTATATACTTAGTTTTTACCCATTTTAGTATACTTAGTTTAAGTATATGTTTAACCCAATATGTAAAAAACATTTAGGCATGTTATATGTATCTAAATCAAAAAATCACTTATACTTGTTTTAGTGTTTTATGTGACAACTTAAGTGTGTTAGAAAACTATTAACTCAAACTATTTACGCACTCTATTAGTTTCAAGTAAAATGATTTTACATTTGTTATCGACAAAAGATTTAGAAGATCGTGAAATATAAATAAACGCTTTTACGGCTTATTTGTATTAATCAGCATTACTAAAATCTTAATAACTTAAAACAATCATATTAGAAAATATACTCCAAGACTTCAAGATCACATAATTTTTTGAAATCAGAGCTTTTATTGCGTATGCAACCATGCGAATTATAGTTATTCAAAATGATTTCTAAGCTACAAATATAGCTGTTGAAAGAAACTTATGGGTCGCGAAATTTTACAGAAAACGGGATAACCACACACGCAGGCCGGTACCTTCGCCTAGTAATTAACAAATGGCTTGTATCCCAAAAGTATTCTTTGTTGTGTGAGAAGCTCCCTAACCAAATGGTTGTGAGTTCAAATCATGCTTAAGACAAGTAAAATGGATTTGTGGTGTAAATATTATGAGATAATTAAAACTTTTCGCTCTAAAAAGCTCAATAATTAACTTTCACTAAATATTTTTCTTTAACTTTTGTTTATTACTAATATACAACCATTCTCACATGCTAGGCGGACCAAGATGTCACGGCAAATGATACCAAAGGTAATTTTGTTTTGAGATGAAAATCTTTTTGAATTATTGTTTTTCAATGACAAATTGCATAAAAGTACCCATTTTACGCATACCCTTTTAATTAAATGTACTATTTTTTCCTCAATTTAAGGTAAATTGGGCTTTTTTGTCAGTTGCCGATTTAGGTTTTTTAACTTTCAAGCAACCATTTCGTTAGTAAATTACATGTTTGGTCCTTGAGTTTGTATAAGCATTTCATGTTTGGTCATTTTTTTGTCCGCTTTCATATCGCTACGTCCGCTTTTGCACGCTTCCGCACGCTTTTGCACGTTTTGGTCCGTTTTTGCACGCTTTATCCGCTTTTACACGTTCTCGCCCATTTTACACGATTTTGACCGCGCATTGCCTCTGCTTTTGATGTTTCGTCGCTATTGCACGCTTCATCTTTTTTCGTGCTTTTCGTTTTTTACACGCTGATCGTCTGCTGATGTTTTCGCTACACGCTGCCTCGCTGACGCTTAGTTCTGCTTTTTGCACGCCGCCCATTCTTGCACATTTCTGCTTTTGCACGCTTCCATCATTTTTCCATGTTCCGTCCGTTTATGCACGCTCATTCATTTTACACGCTTTGGTCTGTTTTGCACTTTTATACTCGTGTATAAAAACGCGGTATAAATGTGTGTATAAAAACATGTAAAACGGACGAAATGTCGAAAATGCATAAAATTGATGAAAACGCAAAACGGACCAACGCGGTAAAACGGATCGAAAACGTAAAAACGGGCAAAACGCAACAACGGACAAACGCGGTAAAATGCATCTAAAACGGGTAAAAATAAAACGAACACGCAAAAACACACGGAAACGTAAAACGGACGAAAACGCAAAACGGACAAAAACGTGTAAAACGACGGAAACTTGCAAAAACGGATGAAATGTGCAAAGCGAATAAAAACGTGGAAAAACATCAAAACGAAAAACTAACAAAATGGACCAAACATAAAATGCCTATACAAACTCAAGGACCAAACATGTAATTTACTAACAAAATGGTTAATGGAAGTTAAAAAAACCTAAATCCAAAAACAAAAAAAAAATAATAATAAATAATAAAAAAAAAAATCGGGTTCCTTAAATTGAGAAAAAACTAATACCTTTAATTGAAATTGAACTAAGATTGGTATTTTTTTATACAATTTACCTTTTTTCAATGGCATAGTTTTCTCTTGCATAATCACTTGAGGTGAATTAATGATAGATTCAACTATCTAGGAAGAGATAAACTGCATATTTTATTATTATTATTTTTATTTTATTTTTAACGCTAAGAGTTTTCTTGGTGATTATTTCATTATTTGGGTTGGAGTAACTGAACACCCACATGTTTAAGTATAGGAGTAAGTTATGTTAATTTTACACGGTTTATCGTAATAAGTTAAATGTGTTTGTGGTTTTTTTTTTTAATCTTAAGAGTTTTGTTCGTCGACTCACTTCACCAACCCGCTACACATAAATATGACGTGTAATAACGTGGCTAAGTGTGTCGAGGTGAACATGAGCTTAAACATGTTTAAACTCGACCCTGACTCATATTTTTCGTTTCGCTTGTGTAGGTTATGTGTAAGATCGAGTTATAAATTTGAAAATGATTGGTATGCCTAAGTAACGTGGCTAAGTGTAGGTTATGTGATTGGTGTATTTCAAAAAACGATTGTGAATATGATGATAGAGAAATAGTGTATTTTAATAATTGAATATGTAAACGGGGTAAGTTTATTTGTAGGTATAATTAATAGGCTTATTTATAGTGACTCATAAATTTTAAACTAGAATCATTGTAAGCAAATGTATAGTAAAGTGACTGTATCCAAGGTCGTTCCACGTAGCCTTGGTAGTAAATCTAGTTATTTAGCAAATGTTTGATTCAATTGAACGAGTACTAGAATGGGGTTTTAAAAACATTGGTATATCCAATGTTTTTAAAAAGTGGCATATTTGATATCGTTTGTTTTTCTGGGAAGTGAACTAATTTTTTTGTTTTTGAATACATTTTTCTTCTTTTTTGAATCTTTTATGAGTAGTGAAAACTTGTGATGACTATTTTTTCATGTGAATTTGCAAAAATTGCATCTACTTCCCTAGAATAAATTATATAAATAGTACATGTTGTTTAGCGAAAATTGCATCCGCCGTCCCTAAACATGTTTTTTTAACGTTTTGAGATTTTCATACGCTGTATGTTTTACTACGTTTTGTCTATTTTATACGTTTTCATCCGTTTTAAACGCTTTCGTTTTCTCTTACGCTGTTCATTTTCTTAGGTTTTCATCCGCTTTATACGCTTTCGTCCGCTTTCAATCCATTTTATCAGCTTTTACATACTTTTTTGTCATTTTTCATCCGCTTATATAATTTTTCGTCCGTTTGTATCGTTGCCTTTTTATTTATGTTTTTGTCCGTTTTTCTTATGTTTCGTCCGCTTTTTATACATTTTATATGTTTTCGCCCATTTTATTCGTTTCTTCCGCTTTTTATACAATTTCATCCGCTTTTATTAGTTTTTGTCTGTTTATACGTTATCGTCTGTTTTTATATGGTTTCGCTCGTTATATACGTTTTTTTTACGTTTTCATAAGTTTTATAGCATCCCACCATTCATGCCATGCCTTGTCAGCTAGGCTAGTTAGCTAATTCCTTCCAAGAAAATAGATTCTGCGATGATGCGCGTAGTCGATCTATCCGCTTTATATCGTTGGTCCGCTTATCAATTTTAGTGTGTTTTATACGTTTCGTCCATTTTATACGTTTTTGTCCACTTTTGTACGTTTTCTTACGATTTTATACGTTTTTGTACATATGAAAAGGATAATAATGGTTAGTAACGGTTAAAAACATAAGAAAACGTACAAAACGTATAGAAACGCATAAATACGTACAAAAACCTATGAAAATATATAAAAAAGGAAGAAAACATATAAAAACAAATGAAAACATATAAAAGCGTATGAAAGCGGATGACGTTTAAAAATGGATAAAACCTAATAAAAACGTAGAAAAACGGACAAAAACATATAAAACGAATAAAATGACGAAAACGTATAAAAACATACAAAATCATAAAAAAAACATAGAATAACGTATGAAAATGGATAAAAACGTAAGAAAAATGAAGGAAAATGTATAAAACGATGAAAACGTATAAAAATTGACGAAGACGCTTTAAATGTATAGATACGGATAAAATGGATGAAATCGATAAAACGGACTAAAACGTAAGAAAAGCGGATGGAATTAGAAAAAAATGGATGAAAACAGTATAAAAACATACGAAAATAAAATGTATAAAACTGATTTAAAATTGATAAAAACAGATAAAAACATACGAAAATGTATAAAACTCAATTTAAAATTGATAAAATGTATAAAACGTGTAAAAACGAACGAAAACTAACGGATGAAAACGCGTTAAAAACGGATGAAAACATATATAAGTGGATAAAAACGGACTAAAACATATAAAAACGTATGAAAACGTATAATAGGAACGAAAACGTTTAAAGAATGAAAAAAAAAAAGTTTAGCAAATTTCTCCAAATAAAGAGGACCATTTATGTATTTTACCGCACTCGACGGTGGATGCAAATTTCGCTAACACACGTGAACTGCTTATGTAATTTGGAAGGGTAAAATGGTTATCACTAATCATCAGGACCCATAAAAAATTAAAAAAACAAGAAAAATGTACTCAAAAGTAAAAAAAAATAAAAAAAAAAAAAAAAAATAAAAAATAAAAAAAAATTGTTCGCTGTCTAAAAAACAAACAGTGTCAAATATGGTACTTTTTAAAACCATTTACCCTTGGTTGTGTAACGTTGCAACTAGTAGTAAATCACACCGCCTTTGGCTCGTTGGCATTTGCAATGAAGATTTGAACACAAACCCACCACTTGGGTTCGAATCGAGCAAAGGCCGGGTTTTAATCCGCCAGCACTCCAAAGCAAGGTATCTTGTGTGGAGGTGGCAAGACGGTTTCCCCGTAATCCTCGTGACCTCATCGGCTCCGGCTGATTAAGACAACATAGTCCCTGACCGGTGAGGTAGGGACTACGATGCCTATGGCTCGTAGTAGGTTGAGTCTAAGTAGAAATTCGCCTTTCAAAAAAAAAAAGTAAATGAAAAAACTGTTACCAAAGTAATTGATTGATTGGTTTGTTTTGGCTCTTTGAAATATCTACAATTTACGTCTCACTTAACGCCAATTTGTCTATTTGCTACTTAAGATATATCTTAGCAAGCCTAATCCAATTCCTCATAACTCAAGTTTACCAACAATCTCATTTCTAAGGGGGTGCGAGGGCTCGGCATGGGGCATGCCGCAAATGAACACCGCCGCCACCACTTAGGCATGGGCTCGGCATGAGTGTTATCGGCATTGTATGCTGTTGAAGCATGGGGAAAGGGTGAGGAGAAAGAGCCGTTGAACGGCTATATTTATTGGCGAGGCATTGAATCATGGTTGCCACTAAAAAAGGTGGTGAGGCATGAGGGAGGCATGGAATCATGTCGCCACCCCTAAGACTTCATCCAAGCGTCGAACTTCTGCTAACCGTTCGATTTCAAATGACGAAGTTGCTAAATACATTGTTTCGTTGTTTTCAGCATCGTTATACAATATCAGAAAAACAAAAGTGCAGGTTGTTTTGGAAGAAATCAAGCGCCGGCTAAAGAGATCGATGAGAGAAAGAAACGTGATGAAATGTTTAACAAATGAAAATATATTAGTAGTACTGAACTGTTGTTGATTAACTATTTTTCATTAAGCTCATTGTGATAAACTATAATCTGAACAGGTTGTATGAGAGTGAATATGACTATAATGTCACATATGAAGGCATGAAGCTCCTTTGGACCAATTGGTCCAGTAGCAAGTAACAAAGACCAGTACTTGTGTATGTGGCTACTTAACCATGATTCATTTTATCCGAGTTACAATAGTACTTGCCCGATGTTGCAGCCATCCAAAGATACAAAGCCGCCACTTCTTAACTGCAGCTATCCAAATAATTATTCTTCCCAGTATTTAATAACAAATCATTTAAGAGAGAATGATATATGCTGTTAAAAGTACATAAGATATGTGCAGCAACGATACTTTGCTATGATTATATGGATCTAGATGTAAACGTCAAATAATAGAAGAACAACAGAAGCCTCTAAAAACCAAATCTACCGACACAAAAAGAAACAAGAACAGATTATGATATATGCATCAACTGAATCGGTAGCAAGACTTCCTGTGCTTTGATAGTGAGAATAAAAGCAAATCAGTCACATGGCTTCAATCAGAAACCTTTTTTTTATCAAACGAAGCTATAAGTTACAATCTCGATCCCTTTCAACATCTTAAGTTACACAAATAGTCTTTCGCTGCACCCAAGTTACATGCTGTTTGCAGCATATATCATTTCCCCATATTTTTAACTCAGAAACCAACTTTGGAAACTAAATAGACAAATGAAATTTGCAATAAAACAACAAACTGAATCAGGCAAATAATTTATGAAAGTTGCATCAATTACAATTCGACAGTGCCTTAATTCCTTGGCCTATACAAAAAGCAAGCACGGGGAATGAAACGATCATAGACCACTCGTTGAAGCAAATGACACAACAATGGAAGCAAATGGAGAGTTTATGAAAGGCACCGTAAAAAAATGGAGGAAATCTCAAGGGGTTTAAAGGCTTTCTGGAGTTACCAGGCCTCGTGAAGCACAACAGTAGGATGAAACTGAAATCAAGGTTTTCTTCATCTATGTAGGGTTTTGTCGGGGCATTCTACACCTGTACAATTAGTAACCAAAAGTATTGAAGTCCTTGGGTAGAGGTGAGGCTTTTCAAAATGTGGGTTTGAATGATGGAATTCAAGAAGTCATTCCGAGTTGAAATCCTCGAATTTTACTGCTGAACACCTCACGGAATTCCCTTTCAGTTCCAATGTCTCATATACCAAACGCACGATTAGAAGTTTATAATAAGGGGATACAAAATTCACAAGTAGAGAATGGGCATATAACAATCCAACCAAAAAAAGGATGAAGAATATTCTACGGAAATTAGATCCAAAATGAGAGTTAACTGCTATTACAAGTCGAATGTAAATGAACCAAAATGAGAATATAACTAGTTAAAAGCACAACTTCTCATTAACATTTAGTATAGCATAACCACCATTAGTTACTGATGAAATATGACAAAATTCCATAGATGCCAATATGCCATGCTCTTTCCTCCACTGCATGTACCTCTATGTTTACGACCTGAAATGCAGGTTAATCCCCAAGCTTAGTACTAAGTGAACTCATAACTTTTATACGCTTGTGTAAAAAATTTGTGCAGCTAAATATCCACCATAACAAAACATTTAGATAGGTGCTTCTACATTGATGAATCAAGGATCAACAACTATCAGCTATATAAGCCATGTATAATTAATAGGCAATATGCTACTAATAAGCTTTGACCATCGTTTTATATTGATTTGGAAGGTTTTATCATATACACTTGTTTAGGGCATAAGCCTTTAGGGGTTACAGATGGCAAAGCAAACTTAATTTGGAGTTGTTATTCCACATTATTTCTGAATCACATGTAAATTCAAATTAATAAGCTGAAAATTGTACCTGAAACAGATTGTAGAATCAAACCCCAGCAAAAGACGCAATGAGCTGAAAGGCGTCAAAATTAGTACGCAGAATAGCAGGGCCCATTGATTCCAAATCACAGAGCGTGCGGACAGTTTTTAGTACGGGGTTATATTGCACAACCTTACTTAATAAGTCAATAATCATAAAAGAATCCTCCTCTCTTTCTCCCGAAACAATCGCCCAAACACGTTGATCAATCCTCCACGTATTGGGAAATGGCATCATAATGTCATCAAGATTAACAATGTACTTTACTGACCATTCAGAACAACCATTCTTCATCTCAAAAACATTAAACAGTCGGGAATCAGTATCATCCTTACATAAAAGAAGCAAACTACCACCAAACTCCAACAACTTTCCTTCAAAGGTTACTGGGAGTCGTCTTCTTGTTAAAACCGGATGCACATTCTCAATCTCTAACTTGCAATGCAAAGACTTACCATAAGCAATATTTAGCCAATGAATGGCATCATTCCAATATATTCCATCCTTAAAATCGATAAAAAGATGGCTGGGAAACTTATCATTGCAAACACTCCAATTACCTGTTTTTGAATAGTAAGTCTCTATTTGAGTGTAATGACCAAAACCATATTCATCATCACGCATGACTCCAGCATGAATTACTTTGTAATGAGGTGATTTAGTCGGATCAAAAGCCATTTTCGAAAAACTAGCAAGTGATTTTGTCAAAATCTTCTTAAACAGTTTAATGGTTGGATTGTAGACATAAAGCTTATCAGGGTTGATATTACATAAAAGCAAACCATTGCAGGACTGCAAAATATTAACATAACCAGGTGGCTCCTCAGAGCCCAAGGTAAAGACAGTTGATCTTTTGGATGGAATTCGGATATCAAACGACTCGAAATCATATTCAAGCCTTTTCCTTTCAATATTAAGTCGCAAGATAAGGAGACCAGCTGGAGGATCGATATTAGGGATTTTTTTACGGCTAAGAGTAAAATTAGGTGATGTGATGAGAGATAACCAGTGTTTGGATACTGATTTAAAGAGATGAAGTGAGAGTACAGGTAATCGGAGTAATATTTCAATCAACAGATCGTCGTTTCCTAGGACTGCAATTGTGGATGAATGGAGTTCGTTATCTGTTATGAGTAGCTTTTTGGGACCTGTGTCATCATTACAGGTAAGTACCTCGAACGCTGTGTAACCTCGCACGAAGTTCCGGGAATGGTATTTATGGAAAAGGTAAGACCTGTAAAAATGCAAAACCCAAATTAAGTATTGATACTAAACCAAGCTCTATTTTGTTAGAAACAAAGCTTCTAATTAATAACACGAGCAGTAAACACTCGTTTAACTAATCCTAAGTAAGTCTCAATACCAAATTATTTGTTTAAAATACTTTTAGTTGATCAGAATTAAAACAAATAGGAGTAAATAATAACAATGAATAATAATCAGTCACACACTCATTATTGCGAAAAAATAGTAGCTAGTATTATCCGATAACAATACTAAATTAAGGGTCTAATTAAATACCTCGCTGATGTAACTCGTCGATATTTTAGTAGGAAACATATGCCCCCCTTAAAAACCATACGTATCATAAAATTTATTAAAACACATATCTGCCGAATTTTCATACTCAGTCAATATATGCATACGATTGGCCAACACCCTTGAAAAAGAAAATCTAACGCATGAGTAAAAAGATAACCCTCTGTCAATCTTCTTACTTTAATCCTGGATATCGTGTTATATGAACGATTCTTTTTGTTTAAATGATCTTTCACATAAATATTTTATAAACAGTATGTAGTATTTCATAACCGACATGTATGCGCGGGTCAAAAACTAGTAGAGTAAAAACAAGGAACATTCAGAAATCACTGAATCAAATGTACATAATACATGCCTTGTCCCACATCGTTCATGAATAGAGGAGATGTTGGGTATTTAAGGTACACGAACTAGTCCTTGAATTGGTGGACGCGTTTTAGTATAATGTATGGGCATTATATGAAGAACAAAACCGTGAAGCAGAGGTGCCAAAGCGGACAATATCTGCCATTCATGGACCGGTTCGTACCAAGTTTGTAGCAATCCTTTTAACGAATCCTTTTAACAACCCTTTAACGAGACTTAAGTGACTCCTATAGGTGCATATCAGTACAGCAGGCATCGTCAGAGTAACTCACTAATTGTTCTCTACACTACATCGGTAAACAACGCCCTATTCTGTTTGAAATACTTTTAATCACTCACAATCTACAGAAAGTCAAACAGCTGCAAAATACTTTTAGAGAAACCATTGTCATACTCAGGGGTGTTTTTTAAGCTTATCTTGGGCTTATGAGGTTTCGGCTAATGTTTCATAAGCTCATTGTTTTCGGTGAAACTTATGGACCTATATAAGCTTATTATGTCAAAACATTTTACAGTACAAAAGTAGCCTTCTGAAACATTTACCTGTTTGAGGTTTAGACCGAGCCAATCTGAGTCGAAGAGCCCTCTTTAAAACCGAACCAGCACCAGCAGAAGCAGAACCAATATGTTGTCTTCTCCATGGTTTAAGTTTCATTGGTTTTCACTGTGTCTGTGGGATTTTAGTGTGTGAAATGATGAACCATGGTGGCTGTTGGTGGTGTGGTCTGTGGTGTTCACTGGTTAGATTAGTTTGTGTTGGAGTTGGAATAACCCCCTTGTAAATTGACAAGTTTTTATGAAACCCCCTATACATGTGTGTCTGCTTATGGTTTTAACTAAGTCGAGTCAAACGTAGGGGTGGAAACGAGCTCGAGCCTAATTTCTACTCATTTAATAATCGAGCTCGAGCTCTGTATAAAAGGCTTGAGTAGGCTCATGAGCCTAAACGAGCCCTATAAATATATACGTATATATATTGTCTATACGTATAAACGAGCTTAAAAGTAGTAAACAAGCTCGAGCCTTATGTAATTAACGAGCCGAGCTCCATTTGAACTATGTTTTCTTTAACACATCATAAAATAATCGAGCCCGAGCCGAGCTCGAGCTTGTGAAAATTTTCACGAGCCAAGCTCGAGCTCAAAATATAAGGCTCGAAACGAGCTCGAGCTCGAGCTTTATATATATAAACGAGCCGAGCTAGAGCTATGGCGACCTCGAGCTCGGCTCGGCTCGTTTACACCCCTAGTCAAACGGTGTAACGGGCGTTATTTTAGCAAGGTGTGATTGAGTCGAGTCGAATTTTTTGAGACGTGATACACAAGCTCGAGGTGAAGTAATTTAGTTCTCGAGCTCGTATTGACTATTCGAAAATAAATTTTTTATTGGTAACAAAGGTTTGCGACGTTTGGCCATCTAGTCATGGTGTTCAAGCTCGTTGTTAGGCTGGGTGTAATACTTACTATATACCATCATCGTCACTTCAGCGTTCACTCATTTAATCAAACTAAGCACCAAATAGTCGTAGTGGTGACCACAAAACCAAAAAAATAAAGATAATTCACTAAAAAACATACATGCCTGAAAAAAGAAAATATAATTTTTCACATTTAGTGGTCTGCACCACCAAACGGATGCCAAAACTTGAATACCACACGTGATGGGGTTGGTAATGGCCATAACCCGTGGTGGAGGGGAGACCACTCGCAGTGGAGGTCATCATTAAAAAATTAAACGGTTGACAATTCTTTCTTTTGTGAGGTTTTGGCGATACTGGTTTAAGATTGTTTGCACAAATTGTTATTCAATGAGCATTGCTATATGTTCCTACAGAATCTTCCTACTCGTCTTTCTATCCACACAATCTATACTGCCTTATAATGTATTTAGGACTTTCTATAAAAGAAAGTCTTAAAAAAATAAGCCTACACACTTATTATAAAAGGAAGTCTCACATTTCTAAATAAGTAAGACTATAAAACTGTATTAACTTTGCTATTAATTCAATACATAACTTTAATATTCATCTATCTTCTTGGAAATTAAATACACGACATTGTAAAAACGTCAATTCAAAACATTGTAACAGCACACACGAATTCATTCATTCGTACAATTATTTTTAGAAAAAGTGTAAAAAGAATAACATTTGTTCGCCGCAAAATCTAGTCACAGGGTACCGATTGCGGGGTACCTCGCTAGTCATACAACATGTGTCATTCATTAATTCTCTCTTTGATTTAGGTTATTGATCTTTTCACTTATCACAATCATGCAAGCAAAGAGATTTGTAGATACAAATAGTTTCGTTATTCAAATTTGAGACCTTTTGGAGTCGATCTACAATATCTAAACAGTAAACACGTTTGGTCTATCTTTACTTATTTTTCTTGTCACAAAATAACCAAAGACACATGAGTTTTAAGGTAATTTTTGACGTGTCTAATGCACTTATTACATACTTGTTTCGATTGTATAGTGATTTCTAACTTTAGAAAGAGATTTTTTTATGGGCAAATGGCATAAAAAAGCATAAAAGTTACTTTTTTTCTTGCATAAAAAGGTACCCAACAAATTTTTTTGGCGGATTTGGGTTTTATACTAACGTCTGTTAACCCACTTCGTTAGTATATTACATATTTGGTCCTTGATTTTGTAGATTCATTTTATGCACCATCCCCCCTCCTCCACCGTCCACCACCACCCTCCTCCTCCACCAACACCGTCCGCCACCATCACCTGCTAACACAACCCGCCACCACTACCACCGTCCACCACCAACTTGTAAAAACCAGAATCAATATGAAAGTTATTACCTAAACACACACACACACAAAATATTTAAAGGTCAGTTTCTTAATTCAAATTAAATCTTTTAATATTTTCTTACTTCTAATTATCATAGTTCCAAAGTAAGGAACAAAAAAGGGAAGTTGTTAGGTTGTTGGAACTCGAAAGCTATCACCAGCTGTTTGATGAAATGATTCAGAAGGCTTCCAGATGTTGTAATACGTCTTCTGGTAGTGTGACGCCCAGGTTCATCGCCTCCTACGACTTCGCTTCGGTGGAAATGTTGGTTTGAGTACGCCAAGTAGTGTGAGTGTGTCTACGGGGTCTAGTTCTAGTTCTTCGTTTGATAAAGAGGTGGTTAGAAGGTCGCAGTTGGTTACTAGAGATGATAGCTATGTTAAGAGTTTTGCTAATAATGAAAAAGTTTTTATTTCCTTACTATTTTTCCTTACTCCTTATTTTGCTAATAAGCACTTAAGTGCTTATTAGCTTATTGCTCATTATTTCTCAGTCCTAAGTTTAATTTTAAGCTGTTAAGTAAGTTTAGTAAGTAAAAATCCAAGGCTGTTTTTTTTAAAATCAATTTTCACAGTTTAACACCCCATTAAGGGGTGTTTGGCACAAACATTTTTCTTTAGTTAAAACTTGTTTTTGACCAAAAACCTATATTAGATTAGCCTTAAATCCTAGTTAAGTAGTTTTCAAGTAAATTTAATCATTTTTCAGTTAGTTTCAAAAGCTTTTGAATAGTTTCTAAAACATTTTCTCTTAAACTGTTTTATTAAGTAAATTAGGATAAAAATTAGATTAAGCTCCTTTAGGTGTTGGAACTGCTTCTAAGTAGCTCACTATAGGTTAGAACACATGTTGTGAATATGGTATTGGACTTTTATAGGTTAAAAACCAAATTTACCTATTTTAAAAAAAATTTGCATTTGCCAAAAATTTTGTCTAACAGCCCTTTAATTTTGATTTTTCATTCCTTCATTATAGTATTAACTTTCCTACTTTCTCTTCTAATAACATCATTGCACATGACAAAATAAAAGTGAAATGGTGGATTTTAAATGGAAATTGTTTGTGGATACAAATAAAATTGTTTGTGGAAATCATTGCACATGACAATATCATTTATTACGATTCCATTTACATGTTATGGAGTACCTTTTTATCTCTGTTCCATGTAAAACAAAAATAATTATGTTGAAAAATTAAAAAATGAATAATACTTAAATATTAAAAATACCTTTTAAAACATAGAATTTTAATTTTGTTTATTTTATCGCATAAAAATTCAAACAATATTACCTTAATGAAATAGTTGTCTTAACAATATTTCTATCAAAAAATTTAAAAATATGCTTGACAAATTTTGACAACTTTCTATGAATGTAGTATCTAAAGATAATAGAAAATATTTTATGAATTTAATCTCAACAATAATAATTTCTAGAAAATTCATCCACAAACATATAAGACACTATGGGTGCGTTTAGTTGGGGGAAACATCCTTATTTTCTACAAAATGTTTTGCGGAAAATAATGAAAATAGAGATCACGTTCAAATCAATATTTTTCAAAAAAAAATTTTGCAAAACAAAAGATCTCCTATTTCATAACTTAACATAGGAAAGAACAAAACAAATTTAAATGTTTTCATTGTATTCCTTTGTAACCCACAACACTCCTTCCCTCTTTTCAAAATAGAAAATACAAACAACAACTAAACGTGTTTTCTATATTTTCAAGTGTTTTGTTGAATAAATTTTCTTTCCAAATTTTTACAAAATTAGAGATAGAAAATAAGAGAATTTTTTCTCCAACTAAACGCACTCTATATGTCTATATTTCAAAATTGATGTAATGTTCATTTTCAGTTTTTATACGTTTTTTAATATATTTTAAAGATTGTTTGTTGAGTTGAATTATCGCATGTTTAAATTATACACGAAACACTTAACCACAATGACAATTATAATGTTTACATCGCTATAAAATCTCGTTATTGTGTATAAGTACTCGCCTTGTTTGTTTAATGTGTATATGATAAAGATTTGTCGTTGAAAATCGGTTGCTATTGACTAGTTAGA
This sequence comes from Chrysanthemum makinoi, assembly GCA_910596185.1. NCBI lineage: Eukaryota > Viridiplantae > Streptophyta > Magnoliopsida > Asterales > Asteraceae > Chrysanthemum > Chrysanthemum makinoi. Next base: position 51,735,768 of record OU343222.1, on the reverse strand, counting down.
TGTTTCTTTGCTCAAAACAATTCTAAGTGTTGTTGAGCAAACGAATCAACTACAATATTAAATATGCATGATTCTTATTTGATGGAAATCTTGATAAAAGTAGAAACAATCCTGAAAAATATGAATACACAATAAACAATTGATGTTGGTTGGGCGAATTATTATCTTACAACTAATTGTAGTTAAATATACTCTATTAACTACGAGATATGCTAGAACCACAATGATATTTACAAAACAAAATCCACAAAATAATGTGTTATAATTACTATTGACCTCAAATATAAGATGATTTCAAAAATAGGGAAAAAAAATACCACACATTAACATCACACTTCATTTTGTAAAATTTGTTTTGTGAAATTTATATGATTCGAACATTTGCAATCACATTTAACTTGTCTTAAGTGGTCCGTAGCAATTTTTTATCTTCGGTACCAAATACTTATAATATAATTTAAAAAACGAGATTGAAATTAGGGGATCTGTTTGGTTGAGTGGCTAGTGTCCTATGTCATCATCTCAAGAATGCAGGTTCGAACCTCAGCAACCAATATGGTTCCTTTTTAACATTTTACAGTTATGTGGTTTTTACATAAGACCCAGTTCGAGTGTTGATAAATTGTCAATCCAGTAAAAAAGAAAAACTACCTTATGTAAAAATCATTGAAAAAAACAAGTGGTGTTGCTCTTAGCACACATTTACTTGAGCATATTTGAGGAAAGGTCATGTTAAAAAGAAATTAAAAACTAGAAAACTAAAGGAGTGACTCGATTACAATTCTGAAAAACAAGTATATATAAGGGAAGAACTCAAAAGGGTTTAAATGTTTAATGGTGTCATTTTTCCAATAGAACACAAGAGTTGCTAATGAAAATTTGAAAACAACTATAACAAGATATATATCTTAACTTACAAATGATTTTCTTAACTAAAAAATGCAACCCACTGACAAAAAACATCATATGGTAAAACTGATCAAAATGCGTATAGCTAGCGTAAACTCTAAAATGCGTGTATACAAGAAGTCGAGAACATAAGGAAAGGAGATCGGGAATTAGCGAAATCTGGGATGTTTTGGTCAGAAGCGTGGCTGGGATTTGGAAAAGAAACTACTGACTTATTTGTATGAATATACCTCAAAATTTTCTCCTAAAAAACTTCAAGCTAACTTTGAACAACAAAATATTAGTATTGAAATAAACTATGTAGTGAAAATGTTACCCTACTTTTAGATTGGCCTATATAATTAGTTCATGGTGACCATGATAAAATAGTTACTATGCTGAAGCCATGTTAAAAGTGTATGCCCTATTGCATATTTCTAGTGCCAAAATATGCTGAAGCCATGTTAAAAGTGTTTTTCTGTTCAAACTAAGGTATACTCTCTTTCTAAGTTTTTTTTCTTCTTCTTCTTCTTCTTCTTCTTCTTCTTCTTCTTCTTCTTCTTCTTTTTTCCGAGGCAAACAATTCACTGTTGCACATCAAGATATAGGATATGTTTATTAAATTCTCATACACCAAGTTATGGTTACTGTAAAAATGATCAAGAGCACACAACAATCCACACGTACACCCAACCAACCACCCCTTGGTGTAATTTTATTATAACAATGTCAAGTAAATAAGTCCCCAATCGGGTGCTTACCAAACGAATACACAAGAAATGATTGATCTCTTCTAGGAAGACATCAATCAACCTCACTACAAGAACTCTCAACATACAAACTACAAGATCAAATGAAGAGATTGATCTTGATACAAATACCTAACTGATATCAAGAATGATATCAAGAATATGAAAACAATAACAAAACGCTTTAGAGAGAGAGACTAATAAGACTGATTGAGAGTGATAACATCTAAACCCTAAATCAGAATAAGACATTATATAGCCTTCATAGTTTCACTTCAGTCCCTCAACTTCATAACTTGATAAAACCAAACTAGAGTTAGAAATAGACCAAACCAAGAATGAAGAATGACAACTTGGTCCTTCAATATAAGAAAACATGCTTGAACATATTCTTCAACACCCTCCTCAAGCTGATTTCCGAACTCCCTTTAGCTTGACCATCACTCATACCGAACCGAGTTATTAATACCGCAAACATATCAAACAAACCAAAATTTTTGCAAAGCACCTTATGTTGAGCTTGACCAAGACATTTTGTAAAATATCTGCATCTGCTCATCAAGTATGAACCTTTCTAGTGACTATAACACCAAAGAACCACTTTTTCTCTAACAAAGTGCACATCAATTTCAAAATGCTTTGTTTTCTCGTGGAAAACAGGGTTAGCAGCAATTTGAATGGCAGCACTACTATCACAATACACATTCACATGATACAACTCACTTAGACCCAAACTATGCAAAAGATTACCCAACCATATGACTTCACAAGCCACAGATGCAAGACTTCTATATTCTGCTTCAGCAGAACTCTTAGACAATGTTGCCTTTTTACTTCCAAGAGATTAAAGAATCACCTAAGAAAGCACAAAACCAAGAATGATTTTCTTGTTTTAGGACATTTAGCCCGATCGTGCATCTGAGTATGCACTCACTTAAGACTAGACTCTTTATTAAAGCGTAAACCAGACCCAGGTGATCCTTTTAAGTATTTTAAAACCCTTAAAGCAGCTTTAAGATGTGATTGCAAAGGATAATGCATATGTTGGCTCAAACAATGTACAACATAGCTAATGTCAGGCCTAGTGTTAGTAAGATAAATCAATTTTCCAACTAATTTCTGATAAGCATTAACATTTTTAAGACCCTTGTCTTTACTTGCTTCAATATGATTCAACACAATATTCTCAGGAAGAGGAGTATCAACCGTTTTAGCAACAATGGACCATATTCATATAACAATTCTAAACAATACTTCCTTTGAGACATACAAACACCTTTATCATTTCTTAATACTTCAATTCCAAGAAAGTATTTGAGTTCACCAAGATCTTTAATTAAAAACTTTGAGTTTAAAAACCTTTTAAAACTACTGATCTCAAACCTCATTATTCCCACTTATCACAATATCATCTACATAAACAAGAAGAGCAACAAAAATAGACTCCTTTTGTTTAATGTATAATGAATAATCAAACTTGCTTTGAACAAATCCATGTTCAACCAAGGCAGCTGTAAGTTTAGCATTCCACTGCCTTGGTGCCTGTTTAAGACCATACAAAGATTTATTAAGTTTGCATACTCTAGTTTTATCATTACTCAAGTATACCCTTCGGCAAAGTCATATAAAAATCTTCAACCAGATCACCATACAAGAAAGCATTATTCACATCTAATTGATACAAAGGCCAAGACATTTTAACAGCAATACTAATAAGACTTCTCACAGTAACCATTTTAACCACAGGACTAAAGGTTTCATCATAATCAAAACCTTCTCTTTGATTATAACCTTTAGCAACAAGTCTAACTTTATACCTATCCACTTCCCTCAGATTTATATTTAATTTTCCAAATCCACTTTGAACCAATATGTTTTCTACCTAAAGGCAAATCACACTCACCCAAGTATTATTCCTATTTAAAGCTTCAACTTCATTATTCATAGCATCAACCCAATTAGGATCTTTAACAAAGATCATTAAAACAAGTAGGCTCAACAGATTTATTCAATGAAGAGGCAAAACATCTATTATGCATGTTCAGTCTTTTGTAATCCACATATTTTTCAATACCATATCTCAACTTAGAACTCAAAGACATAATCATTAAACCTGATAGGTTGTTTAGACTCTCTACTAGACCTTCTTAACATAGGAGATTGAGTATCGACGCACATCAACATTTTCATAACTAGATTGAGATGACTCATTTAGATTTTGACTAACATTGCCCTCAGACCAGTTTTGGTCACCATAGTTGGTTGCAGGTTGCCACCCTTCATGTTGCATTTGTGCAGTATCTGTGTTAATACCTTGTGTATTATCTGCTGCAATAGAGAAAGGTGTCTCACTGCCATCCTCAACTGGTGTATCTCTCCCATCATCATAGGGACTTTGAGACTCAAGATTATCAAAAAAATTCAAATGATTTGCTTCCTTTACACATTGTGTATCTGCAGAATCATAGGTTTTCATTTTCAGAGGAAATACATTTTCATAAAACCTTACATCTCTGTGAAAAAAACACATTTCTAGAATCCAGGCTTAAAAGTTTATAAGCCTTTTTAACAGTAGAAAAACCAATAAGAATACATTTTTCAGATCTAAAACTCATTTTATCATGATTATTTAAAACAGTTGCAAAACAAAGACAACCAAAGGACCTCAAGTGGGAAAAATTAGGTTTTCTTTTGTGAATCATCTCAAAAGGACATTTACCTTTTAAAACAGAAGATGGCAGCCTGTTAATCAAATAGACAGCAGTTAAAATACAATCAGACCAGAACTTCGAAGTCCTTGAGTAGAGGTGAGGCTTTTCAAAATGTGGGTTTGAATGATGGAATTCAAGAAGTCATTCGGAGTTGAAATCCTCTAGTTTTACTGCTGAACACCTCACGGAATTCCCTTTCAGTTCCAATGTCTCATATACCAAACGCACGATTAGAAGTTTATAATAAGGGGATACAAAATTCACAAGTAGAGAATGGGCATATAACAATCCAACCAAAAAAAGGATGAAGAATATTCTACTGAAATTCGATCCAAAATATATGAGAGTTAATTCCTATTACAAGTCGAATGTAAATGAACCAAAATGAGAATAACTAAGCACAACTTCTCATTAACATTTAGTCTAGCATCACCACCGTTAGTTACTGATGAAATATGACAAAATTCCATAGATGCCACACTCTTTCCTCCACTGCATGTAACTTTATGTTCAGGAACTGAAATGCAGGTTAATCACCATAACAGAACATTTAGATAGGTGCTTCTACATTGATGGATTGAAGATCAACTATCAGTTATATAAGCCAAGCATAATTAACAGGCAATATGCTACTAATAAGCTTTGACCATCGTTTTATATTGATTTGGGAGGTGTTATCATATACACTTGTTTAGGGCATAAGCCTTTAGGGGTTACAGATGGCAAAGCAAACTTAATTTGGAGTTGTTATTCCACATTGATTCTGAACCACAAAACATGAAACATCACGACATAATGCTCGTAAAATCAAATTAATAAGCTTGAAAATCGTACCTGAAACAGATTGTAGAATCAAACCCCAGCAAAAGACGCAATGAGCTGAAAGGCGTCAAAATTAGTACGCAGAATAGCAGGGCCCATTGATTCCAAATCACAGAGCGTGCGGACAGTCTTTAGTACGGGGTTATATTGCACAACCTTACATAATAAGTCAATAATCATAAAAGAATCCTCTTCTCTTTCTCCCGAAACAATCGCCCAAACACGTTGATCAATCCTCCACGTATTGGGAAATGGCATCATAATGTCATCAAGATTAACAATGTACTTTACTGACCATTCAGAACAACCATTCTTCATCTCAAAAACATTAAACAGTCGGGAATCAGTATCATCCTTACATAAAAGAAGCAAACTACCACCAAACTCCAACAACTTTCCTTCAAAGGTTACTGGGAGTCGTCTTCTTGTTAAAACCAGATGCACATTCTCAATCTCTAACTTGCAATGCAAAGACTTACCATAAGCACTATTTAGCCAATGAATGGCATCATTCCAATATATTCCATCCTTAAAATCAATAAAAAGATGGCTGGGAAACTTATCACTGCAAACACTCCAATTACCTGTTTTTGAAGAGTAAGTCTCTATTTGAGTGTAATGACCAAAACCATATTCATCATCATGCAAGACTCCAGCATGAATTACTTTGTAATGAGGTGATTTAGTCGGATCAAAAGCCATTTTCGAAAAACTAGCAAGTGATTTTGTCAAAATCTTCTTAAACAGTTTAATGGTTGGATTGTACACATAAAGCTTATCAGGCTTGATATTACATAAAAGCAAACCATTGCAGGACTGCAAAATATTAACATAACCAGGTGGCTCCTCAGAGCCCAAGGTAAAGACAGTTGATCTTTTGGATGGAATTCGGATATCAAACGACTCGAAATCATATTCAAGCCTTTGCCTTTCAATATTAAGTCGCAAGATAAGGAGACCAGCAGGAGGATCGATGTTAGGGATTTTTTTACGGCTAAGAGTGAAACTAGGTGATGTGATGAGAGATAACCAGTGTTTGGATACTGATTTAAAGAGATGAAGTGAGAGCACAGGTAATCGGAGTAATATTTCAATCAACAGATCGTCGTTTCCAAGGACTGCAATTGTGGATGAATGGAGTTCGTTATCTGTTATGAGTAGCTTTTTGGAACCTGTGTCATCATTACAGGTAAGTACCTCCAAACGCTGTGTAACTTCAGACGAAGTTCCGGGAATGGTATTTATGGAAAAGGTAAGACCTGTAAAAATGCAAAACCCAAATTAAGTATGCTATTGATACTAAAGCAAGCTTCATTTTGTTAGAAACATACGGCCCCCTTAAAAACCATACATATCATTAAATTGCATATCTGCCCAGCTGATATTTCATACTCAGTCAATTTATGCATATGGCATACCATTAGCCAACACCATTGAAAAAGAATTCTAACACACAAGTAAAAAGAATAACCCTCTGTCAATCCTTTTACTTTAATCCTCAATATCGTGTTCCGTGAATAAATGTTCAGCAGGTGTCATCAGTGTATTAAGTCACTTATTGTTTTTACACTAAAGCAAGCCCTAGTTTGTTTAAAACAAGCAGCAGAAGCAGCTGAATTGGCGTCAATAACACAAGTAGTAGACAGTCATTTTTAAGTAACTTTAAGTCATAATACCAAATTTAGGAAGCCCCATTTTGTTTAAAAGTACCTTTAATTAGTCACAATCTATAAAAAGCCAAACAGCAGCGAAACTTAAGTAATCAGTACCAAAGGAAGTCCCATTTTGTTTAAAGTACTTTTAATTAGTCACAATCTAATACCAAAGCACCATTTTGTTAGGTAACAAACAGCATCAGCAATGAAAGGGGTCAATAACACTCATCGGCAAACAACGCCCTATTTTGTTTGAAATACTTTTAATCACTCACAATCTAAAGAAAGCCAAACAGCGGCATATACTAGGGTGAAAAGCAATAGACAGTTGAATCTTAAATTTAACTGGCACTATCAAACTTAGGGCTTTGGGGGGTGTTTGTTTAAGCATATTTTTGAGCTTGTGAGCTTAGTAATTTCGGCTTATGTTTTATAAGCTCAATTTTTTCGACTTATTTTGGAACTTATTGGCTCATATAAGTTTTTTAGGGACATAATAAGCTGATTATGTCATTACAAAACCTAAGGTTGCGTTTAGTTGAGGGAAAACACCCTTGTTTTAAACAAGGAAAACAGAGATCGCGTTCAAATCAACGTTTTCCAGCAAAATGTTTTGCAAAACACAAATCCCCTATTTCTTAAGTTAACAAGGAAAATTACAAAACAAATTTTAGTTGTTTTCTTTGTAACCCTCAACCCTCCCTCCCTTTCTTCAAAAGGGAAAATAGAAACATCAACTAAACGCGTTTTCTATATTTTCAAGTGTTTTGTGGAGATTAATTCTTCTTCCAAATTTTTACAAAACTAAAGATAGAAAATAAGAGAATTTATTCTCCAACTAAACGCACCCTAAAAGTTTCGAAATAAAACGAAAAAATGGGCTTACAAAACATAATCCAAAAGCAAGGTTAAACAAACACCCCTTATCAAAACGTTTACCATTGTCATAAAGTAGCATCACTCAAAGAACCAATATACGAAATTTTTAAGAAAAAGTATCCTTATCGAACATTTACCTTTATTAGAACCAATTTTACAAGCTCTTTGAGGTTTAGACCGAGCCACTTTGAGTCGAAGAGCCCTCTTTAAAACCGAACCAGCACCAGCAGAAGCACAACCAATATGTTGTCTTCTCCATGGTTTATGTTTCATTGTTTTCCAATGTGTGTTTTTAGTGTGTGAAATGAAGGAAAAATAGTGGTGACTGTTTGGTGGTGTGGTTAGATTGCCTTGTGTTGGAGTTGGTTTAATCGAGTCGACTCAAACTAGCTCGTGTATCACGTCTCAAAGTAATTCCAGTCAAAAAATTCGTGTAAAGGGCATTATTTTAGCAAGGTGTGATTGTGTCGAGTCGAATTTTTTGAGACGTGATACACGAGCTCGAGGTGAAGTAATTTAGTTCTCGAGCTCGTATCGACTAGTAGACATTGAGTTTTTATTGGTAACAAAGGTTTACGATGTTTGGCCAGCCAGTCATCATGTTCAACGTCGTTGTTAGGTTGGGTGTAATACTTAATATATACCGCCACCGTCACTTCAGTATTCATTTTTTTAATCAAAATAAGCACCAAACAATCGTAGTGGTGGCCACAAAACCAAAAAAATAAAGATATACATGCCTCACAATATAAAAATAAAAAATAAATAAATAACAATTTTCACATTTAGTGGTCTGCACCACCAAACGGATCCCAAAAGTTGAAGACCACACGTGATGGGGGTGGGTTTGGGGTGGGGAGGAGGGGATTGGTAATGGCCATAACCCATGGTGGAGGGACCACTCACAGTGGAGGTCATCATTAAAAAATTAAATGTTGAAAGTGCTCTCTTTTGTGAGGTTTTGGCGTTACTACTTTAAGATTGTTTGCACAAATTGTTGTTCAATGAGCATGGCTATGTGTTCTTACAAAATCTTCCTACTCGTCCTCCTACCCACATAATCATACGACATGTGTCATTTATTAATTCTCTCTCTTGATTTAGGTCATTGATTTTTTCACTTGTCACAATCATGCAAGTAAAGAGATTTGTAGGTACAAATAGTTTCGTTATTCAAATTTGAGTCCTCTTATGTACGACACCTCGCGTGGATTAATTATCAACATTAAATTGAGATACATGTTGACTAGGTCGCTCTTTTCGAGCTCAATTGGTTTTGACTCATTAACGTGGTAGCTTTGTATTGTATGGAATTCATGTAAATGTAGATGAACGCAAAGAGTTAAAAAAAAAAAAAAAAAAACGGTAATGCTCTATTAAGTATACAATACGAGCATTTGATATTAGAGCTCGAGTAGCTTGAGTTTGACCTTAATTCAATTGGATTTCGAGACCTTTTGGAGTCGATCTACAATATCTAAACATGTTTTATCCATCTTTACTCATCTTTCTTGCCACAATTAACCAAAGACATATGAATTCAAGGTAATTTTTTACGTGTCTAATGCACTTATTACGTACTTGTTTCGATTGTATAGTGATTTCTAACTTTAGAAAGAGATTTTTCGTAGTATATTTATTGATCTAGTATTATAGTATTAATTTTCCTACTTTCTCTTCTAATAACATCATTGCACATGACAAAATAAAAGTGAAATGGTGGATTTTAAATGGAAATTGTTCGTGGATACGAATACGAGATAGGAGAGATATATCATATCGAGTGCTATTTAAACTTAAAACACATGTCTAAATAATGTTTAATGCATAAATCACCTGCATAATTGTATCATGTATTTTCTCTCTCCAGATCTTTACAAATTATTTTTTCAAATCAAACAATCAAATTATTAGGTACATAAGTAGACAAGGTTATTAGGCATAAAAATCATTTTTCATATCATTTATCTTAGCATTACGGTTCCATTTACATGTTATGGAGTACCTTTTTATCTCTGTTTCATGTAAAACAAAAATAATTATGCTGAAAACTTAAAAAATTTAAAAATGAGTAATGCTTAAATACTAAAAATACCTTTTAAAACATAAATTCTAATTTTTTGATTACTTTCTCGCATAAAAATTCAAACAATATTGCCTTAATGAGATAGTTGTCTTAACAATGTTTCTACCAAAAAATTTAAAAATATGCTTGATAACTTTTGACAACTTTCTATGAATGTAGTATCTAAAGACAATAGAAAATCTTTTACGAATTTAATCTCAACAATAATAATTTTTAGAAATTCATCCACAAACACTACGTAATACCATATAAGACGCTATATTTCAAATTGATGTAATGTTCATTTTCAGTTTTTATACGTATTTTGATACAATTTAAAGATTGGTTGTTGAGTTGAATTATCGCATGGTACAACATTTTTCATTTATATTTTGATTATTTTACGTTGTATGTTTAAACTATACATAAAATACTTAACCACAATATGGCAAATTGGCAATTACAACGGTTTACTGCTATAAAATCTCATTGTTATGTACGAGTACTCGCCTAGTTTGTTTTAATGTGTATATGATAAAGATTTGTTGTTGAGTTGACTAGTTTGATGTTTTTTAATGAGTTTTGCTTATAACAACTCTAAGGGCATGTTTGGTAGAGAGAAATTCATGGAAGTGAAATGAAGTAGAGATTAGAAATGTAGGGAAATGAATTTGGTGGAGAATTTTTGATAAATTCCATTGTTTGGTTACCTCAAAAAATTTTGATCAAAGATATTAAAAAGAACATTAAACAAAAACTAATTTGTGATCTAACCAACTAAAACTACTTTAAACTGATGTAAACCCAGACCAAAATAAAAGAGGATTATGAACATGATAAAGCCAAACTAGTAGCTTGAATATGAATTCTAAAAGACAACCTGCAAATTTTATTTTATTTTAAAACTTGCAAATTTTTTAAAACAAAAAAATGTTCCAAAAGACAACCTGTTCTTCTTGAAAATATGAATTCTAGTTCTAAGATCTGTGAACAATAACTAAAAACAACAGATTAATGGTTGGTTTGCATATTAAGTAAATTGAATACCCTCAAACAACATGAAATCGGGAAACTAACTATAGAAATGAAATAAGATACCAAACTCTGTCTAGAAGTCTAGAACAAATCAATTTGTATTGGTCTTTAATTTGAAACAAAAAGTAAGAACATCAATCTCTTCTTCATCCACAGTACCTAAAAATGAAAATATTTGTTTGAAAAATAAGATGTAGTTCCTTGTCTTGAATCGAGCAACAAGATGGGAAGCAAACTACGGCAACAAGATGAAAAGTAAAGAGGGACAACAAGCAGATAAGGACCACCAGCTGCCGCCAACGTAAAACCACCGGGAAAAATGGGTCGAGAATGATGTTGAGGGTTAGGGTTTCGTTAGTTGATAAGGTTTGGTTAATGTGTGTATAATAGTGGATGGATATATTGTGGAATGTGCCCTACACGTGAGTTCTTCCTTTCATACTTCATTATTATAAAACTTTACTTCTTTAAAGTGGCATGGACCAATTCTTCAAAGAACACTGATATATGGACCTAATTCAGGGACCTAAAAGAGGCCTAAACCGAGGTGTTATCCCTTCATTGGTGACATCAGAGGACCCACTTTTTTACATTTTATTTTTCCTCATCTCCTCCCTTTTATTTTTTCACTTGTCTTCATCCTGTTATTAGACATGTTTTTAGCCCTACCAATTAGGTCACTGAATCATTTTCCTTCTCCAAATTCTTCATCAAATGGAGTGGAAATCAAATAACAAAAGAGTGGTTTCTTGAGAGTTCAAATTTCACCGCTTTACAAATTCCCTTTGCTACCAAACATTGGAAATTAACTCATTTCAATTTATTTGACTCCATTTCTTTGTACCAACACGCCGCTGTGTTTCCGAGTTTTATTTTTGAAAGAAAAGAAAAGAAGATGGCAGAAAACAAAATAAATTTGTGTTTTTGAGTTTTTTTTAGGACATAAGAGAAAAGAAAAGGAGAGTAATTTTGGATAAACTTCTCTCCAAAACTTTCTTCCTAAAAGTGGGATGATTTTGAAAGAATTTATATTAGAAAGCTATAAATAATCAAAATTACTTAAATGACCTAATAAAAAACACAGCTTTTAAATATTACTAAGGATATAATTGTAAAATCATTTGTTATCTTGTTAGGATTTAGTAAATCCAGTTATTAAAGTGTCGGTCACCTCAAGTGTATGTAATCGTTAGAAAGCTCGTAGTCGTACTTATTTAATGTTAAGTAGTATTTAGTTAAGTAACACCGTGGAGGACGAACGGGTCTTTACCCACTGTATGCCTGATCCACAGCCCGTAGGTGGCGTTTATGTAAGATACTATAAATACCCTCTACCTCCTAAGGTAGAGGGTTGAAGCTCATAATAATACTTTTAATTTCTCTCACTAAGTTCCCAAAACCTCTCAACTTTCTCTCTCTAAAATCTATATTATACGCCTCCTTAGAATCATGGTTTGATGTGTTTGTGAAATCATATTTCTAACAATTGGTATCAAGAGCCATGGTTTGATCATCTCTCTTACATACTCTTGGATTTCTAGTGGTTTTGCATGGTTTTTAGGTTTGAAAAAGTTGAGTGGTTTTTGCATCATTTGGACCATTTCTTGTTTTGAATAATATTGTTTTGAAAATGACGTTTGAACACAACAGTTCAAGCCTCGTACTCTAAAGAAAAGAAAAGTGTACGTTTCAGTGCGCTTTATCTTCAAAATAAGAGAAATCTTCTTATTACGTTTGAACACAACAGTTCAAGCCTCGTACTCTAAAGAAAAGAAAAGTGTACGCTTCAGTGCGCTTTATATTCTGAAGAAGAGAAATCTTCTCATTTATGACCATTCTCATCAAAATGCTTCATGCTTTATCCAAGCGCTTCAGTCATCAAGTGAACCGAACTACTGTTGATTGTCTTCTTATTCCACTTGCTCAGTTATAATGACAATGGCGACATCATTTGCTACCTTTGAGGGGGAGAAGTGTGAAGAGACTACATTTTAAAGATATTCACTTGTTCAATCAAGAATGGCAACTCCGTATGCAATTCTTGAGGGGGAGAAAAGGTGTGAATTTAATGCATGGTTGAGTTTTATCTGAGAATATATGGTCATACGGCTCCTAACTCATGTAAGAACCGAGACTTCTTCTTATCGGGTCATCTTTACATGGAGTTTCTTCTAAGAGCCGTTGTTTGACATCTTCTTATGGACTGATGAGTTTAACGACTAAGTGCTTCTAGTTGCTGGGCTGATTTCTTTGATGAACATCTTTCTGTTCTTGTTTGATTGGGAGGGATCTTAGTTAAGGAGATTTTCTATTTATAAGTTAACGGGAATGCATTTGGTGAGTTGAAGATGTTGACATTCTATTCCCCAATTGGACAATCTTGAAGAAGGTAGAGTCTACAGCCGGTTCTACATTTTCTGCTACATGTTAGAAGACTAAAGACGAGTTGCATTTAACGATCTAAAGACTTCTTCTTAATTCAAACATTCATCATATAGATTGTAGGTTTAGGGGAGAGCACTAATTGGGGGAGAGTGAAAATCCAAAGTTAATCCCCAATTAGACTTGCTAACTTTCTTCAGCAAGTTGATTCTCACAAAAGTTCAAGTGTTCTTCTCAACAGATTTTTAGTATACGGGCTTACAATGAGTTGCTGATTCTGAAGTATCAAAACCAGCAAGGGGGAAGGAGACACGCATCTAAACGCGAGTAAACTTGATGAGCTTAATACTTCTAAGTGATTGAAGAAATCCCGGGAAGACATATGTCATTACCGCAGAGAAACTCAAGGTTTGACTCATGGCGTTTAGTGTTCGTATTCCAACTATGTGGGGGAAGAGATGGTAGAGCTAGTTTCTGGTGATAAAAGAGGTACACAAGTGTGTGATGATTTCGATGTTATCGCAATCATCGGGGGAGAGAGATTGTGTACATCGGGGACGCCACTGCTTTCACTTGAGTGCTTAATCGCTGATTCAGATATAATCACTTATTCCGGAGTTGACATCCGCAGAGATTGTCATCCGCATAGATAATCAGAATTCGCCCGCTTCTTCAATGTTTTCGGTTATTCTCTCTTTGGGCATCTGTACTTCGGTTCTTGAGCTTCATACACTATCATCGTGGGAGAGAAAAGTATACATCAGGGTTATTCTTTGGCTATCGGACTTAATCTGCTACTTCGATGGTATAAGTTTCTCTGCCTTCTGTATATGTGTATTCGGGTTCGTGAGCTCTAGTCTAAGAGACTAACTGCATCAATTCATCTACTTGGGGGAAAGTGGTTTCTTGACAACTTTTTGGTATGGATCGCCTCAGACTTCAGTGGAATGAAATTTGAGAAGATTATTCAAGTGTGGGATGATTCTTTGCTGCTCTACTTGATGATATAACCCCGAACGGAGACTTACGATGATCCTTCTTATATGGAGCAGCAAGATTGATGATATGGTGTGCGTCTTTGTGCACCTGGCTAAGGCAAGCTTGAAAGAAAGCTTAGAATCTGCTCAATAATAAGATTTACGGTTTGGGGGGAAGCTACTAAAGTCTCACTTTCAAATGGCTCAATTTCTCTCTTCGATTTAAGAGCCTTGGAAGCTTTGGTGGTGAATGTTTAAGAGATGATGACTTCAATCTTCTACAACGAGGCTGCTCGATATCCTTATCTCGGTACTCGTATCATCTTCTTCTTAAACTATATCATCTACTCTATCTATGTATATATTTATCAAAAACCAATTACAAAAATATAAAAAAAACAAAAGAAAATAGAAAAATATAAAACCAACAAAAACCCATAAAAATCAGAAAATTTGAAAAAGACCAAAAATATTGTTTTTCTAAGACATGTCTTCTGGTATCGATAACATCTACAGTCTTAGAAATGTCATTCAATAATGGCACGTGACCATAGATGAAGTTCGAGCAGAAGGTGTAAATATTCTTTTCTAAACATGTCTAAAACTATGGCTTACAGTTACTTCAGACTGTGACCCGCGCTTAAGCCATGACTTGCTATTATTTCCGATAGCAACCAGCTCTTCAAGGAAGGAAAGTGCTGCACTAAACCAATTTTCAAATATTTCGAGCACTTATCCTAAAAACAAAATGAGGAAAGTATGTCGAAGGACTGCTGTTCCTACTCAAATATTTTTCCGTCTAAAATTTTCCGGAAAAATATTTGTTTTAACTTAATGGTGGTAAATGAGTTACTTGAAAATCAATCAGTATCGAAGTTTTCATAAATTTGCAAACTCAATCAATGACTTTCGCGCTTTTAATCTTTTCATAAAATGAGTCATTGATTGAGAGGGAGAATGTTTTTCAAATTTATATCATCTATCAGACTTATCTAATTATCCTAAATGCTTAACTGAAAAATGATGTTAACCTACGTTGAAGGACTAGGTGCCTAGGATATGATTGTTAAGATTAGATGATTAGAGTTTGATGAACACATTATTCCCATGCCTTTATATGAACTGATTGATATGTTGAATTGACTTTTATTAGTCGATTGCTGTTTGGGTGTTGTCGACCACCATATATCTGTTTGTATGTCTACTAACGTATGCAGATATCACGATTCACGAATTATAAGAATGTTCCCGATCCGGATCCCACAATTGATGATTGGATGCCGAAAGAAAAAGGCAACTATATCTTGGGTCGACAAATGAAGAAAATGAACTTAATTTGACTTCTATGGAGAGTTGGCATGAAATGCAACGTAAGAGGTCTCACTGCATCAGCAGATGGTTTTCTTCATCATCAAATGAAGAAACGGAGCTTAATTGGACCTCTATGAAGAGTTGGCATGACAAATGCAACGTCAGAGGTCTCACTGCATATGCAGACGGTTTTCTTCCAGCCCTACAGCAATAACAGAAGCTTCTGAACCACCTAACGTATCTGTGTGCAGGATTATTGTGATGATACCATTTTTAAACAATTTTTGAATAATATTGTTTTGAAAAATGGAAAAATATCGGTTTTGAAAATAAATTGGAATTAATTTTAAAAATCACCGGACTTCACTTTATCAAAACTTAAGTCACTCAATCATCGACTACGGTCATCGATTGAGGGGGAGAGTGATTTATTATAAAATATTTTCAAACGATATCTCTTCATAAAAGTCCGGTTGTATGTAATAAAGTGGTGATCTAAAGATTTAATGTTATGTCATGGTATGATTTTCTTTAAAACTCAAAGATTTTTCAAAATGAAATTTTTTCTGTTCTTGTTTGATTGTGAAATTGTTTTATTTTACTTAAAGATCTCTTAAAAACTATCATACCTGACACTAACAATCTTTAATGTCGAAAAACTGTTCTTTATCCATCATTTTTCTAAATTAAATCTTGCCACGTCTTTCCCCTAAAATTTTTTAAATGATTTAAATCAATCGGGATCCAAAATCTCAATTGGTTTGAAATTTTTGATCGGAGGAGAGATCGTGATTTAAATCTCAAATCGGTTTTAAAAGGGTGATTGTTTCTAAAGCACTCCTTCCTTCATGTGCCAAACGATTTTGAAATACATTATGCACATGATTGTGGAGGAGCATTTAACCATAAACCAGAAGAGCTTTTAAATCAGGCACATATTCTCCTATGTTTTCTAAACCTTATTAAATCACTTGGGATCCAAAATCTCAAAGGGTTCGATATTTTTGATCGGGGGAGAATTTGTGATTTAATAATGAGATTTGATAAATGATGATCGATTTGATTCAAAAGTGCAGGCTGCTCTCCTATATGTGCTAAACGTTTTCGAATCTCGAAGCACATATTGAGGGGGAGCATTTCAAAAAGAAAATTAACTTTCAAGGTACAATGATTTATATGTTTCAACATAAAGTACCTTGATTGATTTTCTAAAGGTTTCTTAATGGCTTTTGTGATTGTGGATGTGCTTCAAAAGAACTCTTTCCTCTATGTGATAAAATGATTTCAAATATCATATGCACATATTGAGGGGGAGAATTTACCAAAGAAAATCAAATGGCTTTTTCCATGGAAATTGTGATCAAGAATTTATTTCAAAAGAACTCTTGCCTCCATGTGTTAAACAATTTATAAAATCATATGCACATGTTGAGGGGGAGAATTTCTAAAAGATCAAAACAATTAAGGTACAAAATGCTTTGATATTATATCACAAGTACCTTGATTGATTTTCCAAATGATTTTTCAATTGGTTTCGAGAAGGAAAGAACAATACCAAAAGACCGACCAATTTACTTTATGCATGGTGTTATAAGTAGGGGTGGTAATTTCTGACCCGACACAAAACCCGACCTGAAACCGACACGAAAATTAACAGGTTCGGGTTGAGTATAAATAGACTTCGGGCCGGGTTTGGGTCGACCCATATAACCCGTTTATTAAACAGGTCAGGTTTGGGTTGAGAATAAATTAATCGGGTCGACCCACCAACCCTTATAAGATTTTTTTCTTAAATTAAAAAATATTTATATTATATTATACGGGTTAAATGGGTTGACCCGCAAACCCATTTAACCTGTTTAACTCATAAAATGTGCCAATTTTTGTATATAAAACGAGTTAAATGGGTAACCTGAAACCCGAAAACCTATTCAACCCGTGTAACCTATTTAACCCAGAAACCCAAGTATATATACGGGTTAAATGGGTCAGGTTCGAGTTATGTGTAAACAGGTTAGGATTGAAATAGTTGACCCGATTATTTAAATGGGTCAGGTTCGGGTTAAGGTTTTATGACCCGCCAACCTGTCAATCCGAACCCGCCAACCCGAACCCGACCTGAATTGCCACCCCTAGTTATAAGGATGGTTAGGTTAGGTATTCGTTCCCACGATCCCGGCAGAGCCGGAGGGATCTCCCCATGGACAATCCACTAGATAGTGTAAAGTCCTTAGGTATGATGAAAAAAGGAGAAAAATGAGATATGGGAAGAGTGCGAACTGAGATAGAGCTAGAACTGGAATAAACCCAACAAGGTTCTAGTTATGAAGTCTTAGAAATCACTGAAGGGGTTGAAGAATGAAAAAGAAATGAATGTGAAAAGGGTGAAAAGAAATAGCCCTCCAATAATTCAACCTTAGGGCAAGAATCGGGTTCAATACATATGTTACTCGTGGTTACTAAGGTAACACCGGTATTGAAGACAAGACGTCATGGACCCAGTGACGCACTGCACTAAAAACTTCCCAAGCTACTCAAGTTCCTCTTAAAAGGGCTTGTTTCATTCTCATTGGGAACCTACATAATCTATCGACTTTCTCTTAGAGATTGTTGATATTGAAGAAGGAGACCCTCTCCCTAGTCTCCGGCATATGAACCAAATGTGCACAATTGAGTCTAGATCCAAGAGATCATCCACAATATCTCATTAGGACACAAAATTAATGAAGACTTGCTGTTTCACACAATGTGAAAAGTAAGAATATATTAAGAGTCCTACGCATTATCCTTGTGGTATTGCCAGGACATCCGAGTGATATGTTAAATATTCACAATGAAGATGGAAATCCTTCTAGAGCCAACATCAAACAAGCTCTTGGTGGGTAACATGTGAGATCTTCTCGTAAGATCAAGCTTGTGACAACTGGACAGAAACAATGGGGTGATTCAAAATTGTGAATCAATCCTAGTTCAGGTTATGGATTGACGGATACCTTTGAAAAACCGGTCATTGTGCTCATAAATTGTTTTCACTTGCACATCGACTGTGTACTAATGTTTCAAAATAAAAGGTTTTATGATTGATAATTGATTTTCATTAAAATCTTCGTTGTATTGCAAAAACTATTTATATTGAGCAGTACTCGATTGTTTTTCAAATCTCTTTTCATCAATCAGTGAATCTCAATTCGCTGGTTCACTCATTCCGTGTTGTCTTCTTTGAGATGTTCCGGTTTGAGAACGGCTAGAGCAGCTGCGAAATCCTATCAAGGAAATTCTTCGGAATTATACCTGATCACAGGCAGTACTTGTATTGATCAACGGGGAACCGTTGGTCGTGTACCTCAATTCAACGAAAGTAATCAAAGACACTTTCGTGCGCTTTATTGCTAACTGTTGTATGCGAGTACACCCGACGCTTCATGCGGTGATCGTAATGAAGAGGTCAATCCATAGCCGCATGCTCACACAACACATTTATCTCTAAAGAAATCATGATAAAAGCATCAACGACTCTGATATTCTCACTCCATGCTTCGCTATGCTGCGCAAATATCATGAATCAACGAATGCTTCCGCTACTCTGATGAGAAGATATAATGATCCAGAATGTGAGCATGTCGGTCCATTGTCACAACTTCACATAATGTTAATACTACAAAGGAAGAGTCAGAGATTTATGGTAGCTGATGATCTCAAAGCTGGCTCAAAACTCATTATCACGTGGATCAGTTAAAGACCTCCACTTGGATTAACCAAACATGCAAAACATGAAGAATCAAAGACTACGAGCTTTAGAGCTAAGAACTTTAACAAGAATCCAAGAACAATCTTAATGTAATATCTGTTTGTATTCATTGTAATTTGAGGTGACCTCCCTTAGGGGGAGATTGTTAGGATTTAGTAAATCCAGTTATTAAAGTGTCGGTCACCTCAAGTGTATGTAATCATTAGAAAGCTCGTAGTCGTACTTATTTAATGTTAAGTAGTATTTAGTTAAGTAACACCGTGGGGGACGGACGGGTCTTTACCCACTGTATGCCTGATCCACGTACCCGTAGGTGGCGTTTATGTAAGATACTATAAATACCCTCTACCTCCCCAGGTAGAGGGTTGGATCTCATAATAATACTTTTACTTTCTCTCACTAAGTTCCCAAAACCTCTCAACTTTCTCTCTCTAAAATCTATATTATATGCCTCCTTAGAATCATGGTTTGATCTGTTTGTGAAATCCTATTTCTAACATATATCTTCTTTTTCTCTCATAACTCGGGGACATGATATAAAAAAATTTAATTTCATTCATCTCCTCTTTTTTTCTGCCTATTTTTAACTCTTCTCTTCTTTTCTTTCATTTCAAAATCTTGAAAACAGAGTGTAAGTGTTGTTGAGCAAATGAATCAATTACAATATCACATATGCATTATTCTTATTTGATGAAAATCTCGATAAAAGTAGAAACAATCATGAAAAATATGAATACACAATAAATACTTGATTTTGATTGGGCGAATTATCATCTTACAACTAATTGTAGTAAAATATACTCTATTAAATATGACATATGCTAGAACCATAATAATATTTACAAAACAAAATCCATAAAATTCCGCAAAAAGGTGTAGATTGACGCAGAGGCGGAGCCAATAGGGTGGCTAGCCACCCCCAACCGCCCTAACTTGTCTAACTTATAGCTTGAATTTCAGCTAGAGGCGGAGCTAATAGGGAGGCAGCGGGTGCTCAGCCACCCCCAACCGGACCAGCTTCTCCAGCTTCTTGGGGACGAGTTGTAGTTTTTTGTGATTTTTTTGAATTTTTTTATGAGTGTTACACCCATTTTTGAGAAAAAGAAAAAAAAAGAAAAAAAAAAGAAAAAAAAAGCTTTGAGTAGCATTGTTGAAGAAGGAGAAAAAAGATGAGATGTGGAAGATGCATAGGGGCCTGTGCATAGTGTTTCATAGATGGCTTGTACTATTTAACTTTTATTTGAATTATTTTACATTAATTTATATGCAGATTTGGCATAGGTGCTTCTATGTATGATTTTTTCATTATATTTTTTGAAAATTATTTAAATATAGAAACGTACTAAACTTTTAATTTTATGGATCATAATTTAAAACATTTATATTATTTTTATACTATGTTTTTATTAACCGGATCAGATAACAAAACTCAAAAAAAAAGTTGAGAAGTTAAGTTTTTTTGTTGTATTTTTATTGGCAGACTAATGTAGTTTTGTTTTTAAATATATGTTTCAAATGTTACGTATCTTATTCTTTTTCTTTCTTAAAAAAAACATTTAGTTTGTATAGATGTTTTAATAAAACAAATGAATATACAAAAGTTGTGACTCTGTTAATTAACTAATAACTTTCAACTATTATATAAAAATGAAACAATCTAAAATTAACCTGACCTGAATCAATATATTAGTAAGTTAACTATTTACTATTTTGGCTCGACGAAATAGATGAACCACCTTAGATGTATGGCAGTGTCTGTCATTGACAATTGTTTCAAGTTTTATAAACTTTAATAAAGATAAATACATACTTCTAATTATGCAAGTCCATCATTGAGGTCAAACATGTTTACCGGTTTGATCACTGGTTCGCAAAGAAAAACATTAAACGTTATTCCTATCTCAAAATATCCGAGCCGGGCGGAGCCAGAAATTTTTTCTCGAGGGCCACAATTTGATAATTTTAAAAACTACACTACAAATTGGTTCTTGGGGGTACAATTTTCTTCGCATGGGGCACTTGATCCTTATGAACCCCCTCATCTCCTCAAGCCCGGCAAGCCCCCTAATAAAAATTCCTGGCTCCGCCCCTGGATTGACGTGAACATCCTGACTCCGGGTGCCTTTTGGCATCAGCCATTGTCCACCCAACAAGGAATAGCTCCGACAACTCTCCTGGCCCAGTGGGGCACCAACTGGAGTGAGCACGAGTCAAGACTCGGACCCCTGAGCTCTTATTTCACAAAGTCTCTCCAGTGTGCCCATAAGTTTTGCGAAGATGAGTACCTATATGAAACTGCAAATCAATAAAATGATGTGTTGTAATTTTTATTGGCTTCAAATATAAGATGATTTCAAAAATAAAGAAAAAATACCACACATCAACATAACATTTCATTTTTGTAAATTTTGTTTCGTGAAATTTATATGATTCTAATATTTCCAATCACATGTAACTTGTCGATCCTCAGCAGTTTTTTATCCCATAAATGATAACTACTCCACGCTTGTCATATTTGGAACCAAATACTTATAATATAATTTAAAAAACGAGAATGAAACTAGGTGATAGGTTTGGTTGAGTGGCTAATGTGCATTGTCATTATCTCATGGACGCAGGTTCGAGCCACCTTACCATATCTGCACCTTTTTTACATTTTA
The DNA here is from genome assembly GCA_910596185.1 of Chrysanthemum makinoi. Classification (NCBI taxonomy): domain Eukaryota; kingdom Viridiplantae; phylum Streptophyta; class Magnoliopsida; order Asterales; family Asteraceae; genus Chrysanthemum; species Chrysanthemum makinoi. The sequence goes on along the minus strand of OU343222.1, from coordinate 51,713,886 downwards.
CATAAGACCCGGTTCGAGTGTTAATAAATTGCCAATCCAGTTTTTTTTTTTTTTTTTTTTTTAAAAGGTACCTTTTGTAAAAGGGTCAATTGCATATATACCCACTAAAACTTGCATATTTGCATATATACCCAAAACATGCTTAAAAGACATTTTACATCATGCAATAAAAACTTTTATTATGAGGAAATATGCAAGCTTTTAAGTTTTAGTGGGTATATATGCAATTCTCCCTTTGTAAAAAATCATTGAAAAAAACAAGTGGTGTTGCTCTTAGCACACATTTACTTGGGCATATATGAGGAAAGTTCATGTTAAGAAAACAATTAAAAACTAAAAAACTAATATAAACAAAAATATTTAAGGGAAGAACTCAAAAGGGTTTAAATGTTTAAGGGGCAATTGCATATATACCCATTAAAACTTGCATATTTGCTTCCATATATACCAAAACATGCTTAAATTGCATTGTACATCATGCATTAAAAATTTATATTATAAGAAAATATGTAAATGTTTAAGTTTTAATGGGTATATATGCAATGGTGTTATTTTTCCAATAGAACACAAGAGTTGCTAATGAACCACCTTATAACCAAAAACCACTTTGGGTTTGGGCTACATAAGATGCTCAAGCCCAACAAAGCTCATAAGCATGAGCCCAATAGTTGGGCCTAATGGGTCTGGAGTTGCATTTAACACATTTAATTTGCATAATGTTACGTGGTGTTGATGAATATACGTTATAGTAGTTTTTCGATCGTGGATTGATTTTAAAGAGAAAATGTTTAACCCTTGTAAGGTACTCCCGAACGAAACAGAAAACATGATGCTAACAAAATATGATGTTAACCCTTGTCACGCCATCAGTCCATAAAGCATAGCACGCGAAAACCACAACCATTAAAGATGAAAATCAACGCGCCTATCAACATAGCAATCCCATGCCTCTCATAAACTAGAACTAAAAGAGTGACAATATTGCAGTTCTGGAAAACAAATACGTAGTATATTTAAGAGAAGAACCCAAAATGGTTTAAATCTATACTCATTTATAAATGTTTAGGATATTTTAAATAAATAAATTTTAAAATTTTTAAGACCAAAAATATTTTTATAAAAAGGAAGTTACACATAAAGAGATTTCAACCTAAAGTTTAAATGTATTAATTTTGCTATTAAAAATTAGAATTGTAACATACTGGAACTTTAAATGTATTAACAACCCAAAGTTGTAACATTCCATTTGAAAAATAAAAGTTATAACCACTAATTTAATGTTAAAATTTGAAAAATAAAGTGCTAACTATTTACACTATTAATAATTTGGTCGCTCTACTTTTGAAAAACATATATCTACTACGTTATAAAGTATTTAAGACATGCAAAATAAAGAAGGTTTAAAATAAAAAAATATTTTCTCGTCCCAAAAATAATCACCGGGTAACGCTGCCACATTACACGGGTACCATTCTAGTGTTTAATAATGGTGTCATTTTTGTAACATAACACGAGTTGCTCAAGCCAAATGAACCTCATAAGCAAAGCTCAATTTGGGCCACATAAGATGCTCAAGCCTAAAAAAACCTCACAAGCATAAGCCCAATAGTTGGACCTAAAGCTCAAGAGTTGCATCTAACACGTTTAACTTTCATATTGGAACCTGGTGTTAATGAATATGTTATAGTAGTTTTTTGATCGTGAAATAATTTTAAGTAGCAAATTTTTAACCCTTGTAAGGTACTCCCGAACACACATGTGGCTATCGGTCATGATGTCAAGGGTTCCCTCGTTTGGAAACCGAAAACACGATGCTAAAACCTAAAATAGAGAACGTTAACAGAAACACAAATTCGAAAATTTAAATAACCATTTTATCTTCTTGCGTCACATTATAAATAGTGACATAAGCAATCTCAAAAGTTAATGTAACTGCTAATATCTGGTGTTACTTCATGCCATCGTAAAAAGAAGGTATACTAACTAGGTTAGATATAATCAAGGTGTTCTCAGTTAACACGGTGAATGTTCGAGTCGGAACCTTTGCAGACATATATTCTGTAAGTTTATACTTTTTGTCTTAGATTTTTATACTCTTATAATTTTATTCTTAATTTTATTATTAATTAATAATAACTGCAAAACTTTTATTATACTATTATGCAAAGGTGCAGAGTCGTATACGAGGATGTACGAGTGTGCTACCGCACAGGGCCTCAAATTATGTGCCCCATTATATATTTAAGGCCTCAAAATGCACTTTCAACAAAAAAATTGTTAATGTTGTACAGTTTTATGATATAAACATTTGTTAAAACTCAAGACGTATCATCAAAATATTATGTTTTCGTTTGCTAATAGTTGGTATATCTTAAATTTGGCTTCTCTCTTTTTTTTTAAAGACTTGTAACGAGCTTGGTTCTGTGTTTTAAACATGTCATATAAAAGTTACTACTAGAATTTAAGACATGCACGCTCGGCTCATACACATTTATATTTTTTACCAATAAACTTTTGAAATATGACCTGGCGGTACTATTTACTGTCTACAACCAAAAAGTTTCGAGTTCGAAATTTTTCGCGGACAATGTGGTTTTATGTTATGTGTATTTGTGTTAGTTTATTTTTTCTACAAAGAAACTATAGAATATTCGTATTTATATCAGTAAAAAGAGTGAGTTAATCCTGTATTCTTTTATCAATGCAATCTCTTGTTGTAATCGTACACGTTCTTTATTTTCTTGTCAAAAACCAAAAGCTTGTAGGTTTAAGTCGCCTCATTTGTCTTAAATAGAATGTCATCTTTTTGGAAGACAATGGTATGGTACTCCATTCGTCTTAAATTTTATATCCATTTTTACTTTTTCAATTAAACTTTGATCTTAAATATATCTTTTTATATTATATAATACTTGTTGTAAAATATATAAATGAAATTAGGTTTTAAATATATTTCATTGGTATAACTTTCATCAAATATTATATAATACAAAAAAATATATTTAATGTCAAAGTTTGATTGAAAAAGTTAAAATAAAATATAGACAACAAAGAAAAGTGCTACTAATTTTGTTTGTTGAAAAGGTAAAAAAAATTGTGCTCATGCTATCTATAATCATCATTGTGAAAAAGTGACACTATTAACTTAAGTCATTAGCAATTTAGCATGTATATATGACATTTATATTTCATCCAGCTATATAAAGTTAAACTTATATGTAAAACAGATTAGTTGCATCGTGGATATATACCACTAGCTCAAACACTCATCGTCTATGGGTAATGAAGATCGATCAATTTGTGACACTAGCCGGGTATTCGTGTGTTGCAGCGGCGGGTAGCCATGTAACCAAACAACCTACACTAGTATATAATTAAAACATCAAAATCATCTTTATACATTATAGTAGTACATGCACAATGCATCGAAACCAAAAAAAGAGAAAGCAACAATGGTGGTGTTTTGGCACACTGTAATAGTGATGATACGTCGTAGTTGGTAATAATGTGAAATAAAAAACAATGTCAATTATTAGTATTGCAAAAATGTCGTAGTTAACTTCACCATCTCAAGCTAATATATCTTTTTTCACCATATTAACAAATTGTACACGATCACTTTCTAAAATGAATCTATCATCTCTTCATGATTCTTTTTATACTAAAACAAATAACGTATAATTTAATGTGTATTTAAAATTGTAAAACTGGAAGTTCATAATGTTATTTACTTAATTGTATTTTAAATGTTTTTGGTTACAACAATTTATATTATTAATTACATAAATTAATTTCATTTTAAAGAACATGTTGGTTAATAATATTAGTATTTGACTAAATCTTTTCATTATAAGCATGTGTGTAATATAAATTTATTAACTATTCATTATAAGTCCTAAATGTATTACTACCTCCGTCCCATATTGATTGTCCTGTTTGATTTTTTTAAGTCTTTCTTTGTCAACTTTGACCTTAAATATTTTTGTTTGTGTTATATAATACTTGATGAAAGTTATATCAATGAAAATACATTTAAACCCCCATTCTATTCATATATTTTGCATCAAGTATTATATAACACAAATAAAAATATTCAAGGTCAAAGTTGAAAAAAAGACTTTGAAAAGTCAAACTGGACAGTTAATATGGGACGGAGGGAGTATAAAATAGTATGGATAACTACATATGTGGCGTTTAGGCAACCATATGAGTAACATAGGTTCGGGATAAAGGTGTAAACGAGAGGAGACAACATGCTAGTTACTCGATTGACTCATAAGATAATTAGAAGTGACCCGACTAAAACCTAGGCGAGCTTGAGCTACTCGAGTAGAGTTTCAAGCTCAACTCAGAGGCGGACTTACAGTGTAACAAGGTGGTTCTCGGGAACCACCTTAGAGAGCAAGACCATTTAGAAGCTATGTATAGAGAAAAATTAGGACCTACTTTGGAACTAGGCCGGGAATCACCTTAGGCTCAAAATAAGAAGGAAGAAAAGCAGAAAAGAAATTGGGAAACAAAACCTAGCTCAGGTTCTCGTTGGAGGCTTGGAGGTCTTTGTTTTTTTAAAAGAGACGACGACCCACCAATCAAGATGGTATTACTCCCTCCGTCTCAAATTATAAGTCCATTTTTGATTTTTTTCAAAGTTTTTTTTCTTCCGACTTTGACCTTAATTTTTTTTTCGTGTTATATAATACTTGATAAAAAGTATAAAAATGAAATTAAATCACATATCCATTTATATATTTTACAACAAGTATTATATAACGCTAAAAGAAATAATTAAAGTCAAAGTTGTTATAAAATGACTTTGAAAAAGTCAAAATGGACTTATAATTTGGGACGGAAGAAGTAATATAGTACTAGTAATATTATTCTTAGTTTTATTGAAAGTTACATTTAGCCTCTCCACCTCATCTATAGTTTTATATTAATGCCACTTCACGAAAAGCCATAATTGCATAAGTATTTACATATATGAAATTATTTAGAGCATTGAATATCACACTCTCTTTGTTTGGTAAATAAACGTTCTGTTAAATATAAGCTTTATCTTATAAGTTCAAGGGGCTAAAGTATTCTTTCTCCAAAGATGAAGGGCCAGAGATGTTCCCGTATTTATTCTTCAAGGGAGTAAAGCACAACTTTGATAATCAAGAGTATTTAAGCTAAAGTCAAGTCTTCTCTCCTCATAATATCAAAAGATATTTGTGTGTTTCTGAGCGTGTATCTCTCATTGTTCTGTTGTGATTGTGAGTTTGAGGGAAACCCTTCAGTTGTTTTGTATCATCAGTTTTTCTGTATTGTAAACATAACTTGCTATCTTAGCAATTGAGTCTAATAATAAAAGAGTGAGCCAAGGGGAGGTTGGCTGGGCTCATTCTAATATCAGGTTTTGTGATTGAAATTGGCTTTGGTTTATACGTTTTTACATGGTATCAGAGCCAGGTTGCTTTATACCAAAGCTTTAAAAGGTTTTTAAAAATTAGGGTTTCCTTCAGATTTTGGGGGTTCTTGATCTATTGTTTAGATCTAGTTGTTTTGGGGTTAATTCATGTGGTTTTGTGTTTAGATCGATCATATCTGAAGAGTAATTTGATTTTCCAAAAATTAGGGTTTTCTAATTTTTGGGGGTTTTATGATTCTGGTGGTTCTTGATTCAATTGATCATTGATCTGGTGATCTTGTCGTTCAATTAAGTTCCGGAGTGTTGGTTTCTTGTTTTTTTTGTTCAATTAGGGTTTTCTGTATCAAACCCTAATTCAGGTTGTATTGTTTTTTGTAATTGGGTGTTTAAGAATAGGGGTTCTTGATATTCTTTGTTTAACTGTATATGATTCATATCAGTATCACTTATTCTTACTCATTCTTGATTCTTTACATTGTGTTTCAGGTTTGTGTTTCCGCTGCATATTTGATTATGTTAGATCTTCTTGATCTGGTTGGAATCTTGCGTGGTTGTAACACCTCTCACGCTTTTCCTTTAGTTTTTTTATTAGGTTTTTTGATTAGGACTGCTTGGAGGTTGAGTTGTTTAAGGGATTTGTTGATTGAAGTTGATTGTGGTTATTGGTGGTTATTTGTGCTTGAGGAGGTACAAGGTGTTTGTGCTGATTGCTTTCTTTTTGTCTTATTTCTGTTGATTTCTGTTTGTTGTGTTTTCTTGTCTTTACATCATGGTTGATGGTCAAGATGATAGGGGTAAGGGTCCTCAATGAGGAAGTAGTAAGTTAAAATTGGATATATATGACCCTTTATATTTTCACCCTCAAGACATTGGTGCTCAGTTGATTACCTTCAAACTTGAAGGTACTGAGAACTATAAGGTCTGGTCTGCTGCTGTGCAGTTGGCCTTACATACTAGAAATAAGCTTGGTTTTATTAATGGGAAGTGTGTTAGAGATACCAGTGATGTTCTATATCAGACACAATAGGATAGGTGTAATTTTGTTGTGTTATCTTGGATTCTTGGTTGTATTTCACAAGATCTTTATAAAGGACAAGTGTTTTCTGTTAATGCTAAGTCTGTTTGGGATGAATTAAGTAAGACATACAATAAGGAAGATGGTTCTGTGATTTATAACCTGCAACATAAAATTCACACTCTAACTCAATCTGGTACGAGTCTTTCTGAATACTATCATGAGTTTAATGCATTGTGGAGACAGTTTGACTCCCTTGTTGATCTGCCCACATGTGTTTGTGAAACTGCTCCTACTTTGAAAAAGCATTCAGATCTTTTGAGGCTGATGCTATTTCTTATGGGTCTTGATGATGGTTTCAGTTCTGTGAGAAGTCTTATTCTCACTACAGATCCTTTACTGATGTTAAATCGCCTTTGCTACTCTGTCTAGAGATGAATCATACGAGAATAGTAATGTAACTAATAAAACTGTTAAAAATGGGGCTGCAGCCTTTGCTGCTAAGCCTAATACTGTCACTTCTCAAAACAATAACTGGACCTCTAATAGAAAAAATAATAATATAAGGTTTGGCAGGGTATCTAACCTTATCTGTAAGCATTGTAATATGAATTGCCACACTATTGATAGATGTTTTGAATTGGTTGGATATCCTCCTGGTTTTGTGAAAAAATGAAATATGTCTCAAAATGGTGCTAATAATGTGACTGATGCTAGTAAGAGTACCTCTCATACGCTTACTAGTGATCAATATCAGAGATTAATGTCCTTACTTAGTAGTACAGGTGATGCTAGCAAGGCTCATGCTAGTGTTGCAGATACTGTCATGACCTCTAATTGTGTTATTAGTTTCTTCTTGTGGAAAACTAGAAGGGGGGATGAATAGTTTACCGATTAAAAACTTTGTTTTGAAACTTATTGAAAGATCAATTGATATTGATCTTAGATATGTTAGTGAATAGTAATCAACAATATGTAAAGAGTAGATAAGGAAAGAAACAATCAAACCACAACAAGTTGTTTATAGTGGTTCGGTCTACAAGGACTCTTTTTCCTTGCCCTACTCCACTCCCCGAGTCTCACACTCAAGAGTTTAACTTCACTAGTCAACAAGCTCCTTTCACCAGCGGAAAAACCTTTACATTTCGCTTACACACTATTTTCGACACTAAGCTAGATGTCGAGTTCTTTTCACGGGTACAACCACTCCCACACACAATGTATTTTAAGGACTAAAATACTAACCACTCACACTCACAAGATTATGATGGTTTGGTACAACAATGATGTATGAATCAACACAAGATCATACAACAACAAAAAAAACAAGACTTCCAACTTCTTGTTGAAGCTTGAATGTATCTTGATCTTCTTTGCTACAAAAGAGATCACTAATATGATATGAAACTGAGTTAGAAATATTAGAGAGAAGTAATGTATGAGAATGTGATAGAAAGGGATAAAAAACATCTTGGTTTGGCTTTGCTATTTATAGCCAAAAACATCATCAAGCACTACGGACCACAGAACCCTTTAAAGGGTTCCGCCCGTGTTAATTTTTGGTGCCGCGAGGTCCCGACAAGATCTCAAAATCTTGTCAAAGTCAACCATATCTATCCAAGATTGTGTAAGATATGTAGAGTCTAAATCTACACAAAGTATCTAGTGAAATCTTTTAAGGATTTCAATGATGCACCACATGATGTCATGTGTTTATTTTTCTATTTTTAGAAATATGTTAAAATGTAAATACATATGTAATGTTTTGCTTTAAGAAAACAAAACATTCTTGAACTAAAAACTACTATCATACATTATGGTTTAGAGTCATATCAAGATATGATTAATCACAATGTAAATGCTTAAGTGATGAAGATATTATTTGAAAAAGCTTGTTTTAATATCTATTAGACTTGACAAGCTTTAAGCTTTTATAAAAATTAAACTTACTTTCGTCGTTAACAAAATTTAGGTAAAGATCAAAAATATAAATAACGTTTAATTATGATATTTGTATTAACAATCTCCCCATTTTTGTTGAGGTCAAAACATAAATTTTATTTTTATAAAAGATGTAAAGATTGTACAAGAGTTATAAAAATATTAGTTTTAGAACTTGAAAGATAAAAATGATAATGCAAGTATGTCCAATTTAGACATGATGTTGACTTTTCAGAAAGTCAAAGTCTTCACTAGTTGAAGCATGATGTTGACTTTTTGAGAAAGTCAAAGTGTGCAGTTGACTTTTTCAGAAAGTCAAATAAAACCAATGAAGAAGTGATGTTGACTTTTTCAGAAAGTCAATGTATGTAGTTGACTTTTTCAGAAAGTCAAATATAACCAAGTTCTATATATTTCTCTCTCTTTTTGTCTCAACAAAAAGAAGATGCGAGGTGGAATGTGTAATGAGCCCGAGCCATTATCTCCTCTAGACCAATGCTCCCCCTAAATTGGGTGCCAAGAGAAAGATACATGGATTGTGATAAAGCTACAAAAAAAATTGTTAGTTATAAGCATCACACAAGCATTTCCAAACACCATGTAACAAGCAACAACAATATAAGAAACACCATTCATTTGGTAAATTTTCTCATGATTTAAGAATCATGAAAAAGGGAATACAATGAAGTGTTTAGTACAATGATAAAATCCTAAAAAAGAAATTATCCTAGAAAATAAAATAAAAAAAATACAAGAAGAATCCTAGAAAATAAAAATGCTTAAAGAAAATAAGTTAGGACCCTCCTATTGAGGTGGTGGATGAGCAAGAGCATTGAGGCGCTCTAGGATGTGATTGAGGATGAACCTCATTTCCTCTTGGAGCTCATGGACCATCACCCGGGTCCTTTCGGTTATTTGGGCGGTTTGCTCACAACTGGAGCAACCATGCCTAGGAGGGTAGTATGGTTCATGGTTTTGTGGTGGTGGAATGGTGGAGGTGTTGGTGTTGGTGTTTGGAGTGGTGATTATGGAGGCTAGCAAAGCACTTTGCATTTGCATATCATCACTAAGATGAGAATCCACCATATTTGAAAATTGGTGGAGATGATGGAGTTTGGCTTGAATCTCTTCTTTGGTGGGGTGATCTTCCCACATGGATTCCTCAATTTCCTCTATGTGAGGAGACATTTATGTAGGAAGTGGTTGATCCCCATACAAAGAACCATGGATTTTCTTGTGGATGGGATGGAAAAGAAGAGGTCTTGGGCCTAACGGGGTGTTTGGATCAAATGATGGTCGTGGAGACTCATGAACTATTCGCTCAATTGTACCAAAGGATGGTAGTGGTGGTGGATGATTGGGCCTAGGAGGCAAGTCCTCCAAGTCTTCCAAAATTGGATTTGGGGAAGTAGGTGGTGTAGAGAATAACTCCAATGGGATGAGTGTTGGAGATTTTGGAGGTGATGGTGATTTTGATGTTTGGATGGGAGCCGGTGGTGGTGAGCTAGGAGTCTTTGTTGGTGGTGAAGTAGTGATAGTGATAGGTGATTGTGGAGGTAGTGTAGGAGTAGCCAAAGTGAGGGTTGTGTCGTCCCTTATGGGAGATGAGATGGTTAGTGGAGATGACTCGGAAGAAGAGCTTATGTTGACAAAGCAACAAGGTCTTACGCTTATTCTAGCAGTTTTCTTGCAAGGTTTGGTTGATGGTGAAGATTTAGTCATTTTGACTTAAGCTTTTGCAAGTAGATGGTGAGAATTGAGAAGGTGTGAAGATGATCATGGTAAAAACTCTTAATTTATAGGAATGGAGAATTATGGAGAAATGTGTTTGATTTGATGTTAAACCATATAAGAGATGAGGTTTCTAATGATTTTGAAGTAGGTTTAATGCTAGTCATATCACCCAAGTCAATCCATACAAGAAGGATGGAGTGAAGAGACAAAGATTTGCAATAAATGTGTTCGAATGATTATGAGATCCTAACAATCAGATTACCCACGGATTTCAAGGAACGAAATTTTTGGTTCCTTCCTTTATGCAAAAGGGCTCCTTGGGTGGATTTTTGAAAATTTTGAATTTTAGTGGGAAATGGATATCCTATGTGCCTAAGTGTGTTATACTAGTTCTAATATGGGTAATAACTAGTTAAGATTAACTTAGAAGCAATGTATGGTAATTTGGAATGTCGAAATAAGTGAAATTCAGAAAATTACCTGTAGGATCCACGGCACCAAAAAAATACACAAGCAGAACCCTTAAAAGGGTGCCGCCTGTACAGGTACGGCGGTACCAAAATCTATAACAGAAGGTACCATAAATTTGGTGTCGTCTGATCCGTGGACACCAGAAATCAAGACATAGCAGTTTTTTAGGTGTCGTGGACTTTTCCGAAACCTGAAATTTTGCTCAAAACATGTGACATTAATCATTTATAGTTAGGAAAAGTAAATAACACGTATACAAACATAGTGGAGCATAGACTTTGACCAAGGGCTAATGATTTTCACATAAAAGTGAAAATGGGTAAAATTTGATAACACACTTGTGCTATCCCGCTGCATGAAATTGTTAGCATACATCATTTTTTTTAAGTTATATTATCATCCTACAAATTAAAAACAACCAAATTGTATCATACATCAAAGTTATTGTCTTGTTCCAAACACTCCTTAAAAAGAACCTTGGTTTGCTTGAACTCCGCCGATTCATTCTCAATCTCGGGGAGAGATGCATAGTACTCATGAGGTGGAAGGCGAGAATTTGGAAGACCATCCTCGGAGCTATTTGGTGATGATGATGATGATGGAGTTGGAGGTTTTGCTTTTTTGCCTTTAGTCTTAGCCACTCGCTCGTCACTCAAGGGCACAAAAATGTGAGGGATGAGCTCATAGTCAAGCGTCAACCCTTTTGGGCTTGGTGAAATGGGTGCAAAGGCTCTATAGAGACGGGTAAGAAGCATCCCGTAAGGAAGAGCATCCGATCCTTGAGTTGGAATGTCAATCATTCTCCTAGCAATGTAGTAGGCTAAATTGAATGGTTGACGGGTGGACAAGTTGTAGAGCATGTGACAAAGGCAAGCATTGATATGATCCCTATTTCCTATGGTGCTAATGACGTTGGCTCTAAGTAGTTCCTCCCATTTCTTAAATTCGGGCTTAAGTTCATTAAGCTCCATTCCATATGGATCTCGGTTCACCTCCTTTCTCTTTCGGGTAACACGGGTTGGAGCGACTCTTGGGTTAAAGAGGTGCTCACGGATGACATCCTTATCCGCTAAAGGAGTTTGGTAGGGAAGAGAGCGATCATTGATTGCATCAAGGATAGTGAGTGACCACTTATCCGAGTAGACACATGTCCCTCGGTTGGGAATTCCTAGCACTTGAGCAAATTGGGTTAAGGAGATGGTGTAGTCGTTTTGATTGTGTTGGGATATGAAAGTGCTGAAGACATAAAAGTACTGAAGATATGAAAGTACTGTAAGCTGCAAAGTACTGGAAACTGATAAAGAGTCAAAGTACTGCTAAATATAAAGTAAAAGTACTGCACAACGAAGTCAAAGTACTGCAAGAACAAAAGAACTGTATTCGTTATGGAAAGTATTGTATTCTATGTTTAGATTACTTGTCGTACAAGGTTATCAATTGTAAAACGACTAGGATATCCTTGAGCCTATAAAAGGACTTCTAGATTGGCATTAGATGTATGAGTCTATGAGTTTTAGAGTTTACGAATTCACAAGTTGTTTAGAGTTTTAGAGAAAAGTTCGATTATCTTAGAGTTGTATTAGAGTATCTACATAATAAGCAGATTTAGAGTTTATAATAAAAGTTATTCTTCTTAGCTTTGTTAAGTAAATTCCGCGTACTTGATAAAGATTGCTCAGTGTTTCTTTGTTAATAACTTAGGATTTATCCGAGGTTATTAAACCTTAACAAGCTAGTTAAGTTAGTTTGATTAAAGTATATCGATCCAACAAGTGGTATCAGAGCTTGTGTGGAAACTCGGACTAGGAAGAAACCCTACTTCAACAATATTCAAGATGTCGAAAGTCTGTTCCACCACCCTCAATCACCTCACTCAGAATTCCAATAATCAAGAAGGAGAATATGATCTCTGGTGCATGAAGATGAGGCAGTACATTGCCATTACATACCATGCTCTATGGAATGTAATTGTGAATGGGAATGAAGTTGTTCCAGAACCCATTGATATTCCTGAACAACCCAAGGCACCTAAGGCAGTATTACAAGCAGCAACCTTAAGGAATCAAGAGAAGGCACTCAACATTCTCTTATCTGCCATTCAAGATGGTCATCTTCTCAAATTTCATGATGCTAAAGATGCTAAGCAGCTCTGGGCGCTCTCAAGACCAATTTGGAGGAATGAAGCCTCTAAAAGATGCACGAAATTTGCTGAAACAGCTTTGAAACTTTCACAATTGGTGAAAGAGAGAGTCTTGATGCTGCATATGATAGGTTTCAGAATCTTCTCAACATGTTGGAGTTATACAAGGCAGAAGTATCATTTGAGGATGCTAATTTGAAGTTTCTAAGGAGTTTGCCATCTACATGGCATGTTATTGCTACAATGATCAGAGGACAACAAGGTTTGGATGTAATGGACTTTGATGATCTTTATCATCAACTAAAGGTGTATGAGCATGAGATGAGTGGTCAAACAAATTCTAAGTCTCACAATATTGCTTTTCTATCATCTGAAAGAAGGCGATACTTCCATCAAAAGTACTGCTTCTCCTTAAAGTACTTGTTACTCAAAGTATCTTGCTGTTTACACCTCCCCTTCATCTATGTTGTGAGGCCCACCAACTACCACTATGCACTCAGATGAAGTTATGTGCTCATTCTTTGCACAACAAGCTAGTTTACCTGTCACTTATGAAGAAGATCTAGCACAGATTGAAGAAGATGCACTTGAAGAAATTGATATCGGGTGGCAAGTTGCTATGATCACTGCAAGGATCAAAAGTACATGAAGAAGACAGGCAAAAGCATTGATTTCAAACCAAAACAGGTCATAACTTTTGACAAATCTAAAATTGAATGCTTCAATTGTCAAAAGACTGGTCACTTTGCAAGGGAGTGCGGGTTTGCTAAGTATCAAGCAAACAGAACATCGAGAAGCCAAAACTTGAGCTCAAAGAAATTCCATTCTGAAACAAAGGCTTTGGTTGCTCAAGAAAAGCTATCAGAAGTTGACTGGAGTGAAGAATTTGATGATGAACCAGTAACTTATCTGTATGGTAGCAATGGAAGAGGTTGTTGAAGAATCGGTGGAAGCATTTGACCGAGCACTTTTTTTGATGAGGAACCTGAACATGCTGTTTTGGAATCTGATGATGGCTTTGGAGGATTTGATTGGAGCAAGGAAAGTGAAGATGATCCTGTTCAACTAGCATTGGTGGCTACTTCACCAAATCAATCTCCTATCTCGAGGTATGCTCAAACTGTCATGATTTTTATCACAAATTACTTAGCAGTTATGTGATTGAAAGAGATAATTGTGTTATGGCTAGGTCTGAGGTAGCAGGTTATCAAATAACCTTAGAATCTATGAAAGCCAAAATCTTAGCACATGAAACTAATGAAGTAGCTTGGGCTGAAAAATATGAACAACAGGATTACCAGTTAAAACTTAGTGAATGGAAATTAAACTGTAAAATTGCTGAAATTGAGAAATTAACTAAGGAAAGAGATGATTTATTAGCCAAGTTTGCTGCATGGGGAAAGTCTGGTCTGTCACATGTTTCTTATGTTCAAAAATAGCAAAGAGCCTACCTTAAAACTGGATTAGGTTTTGGAATGGATTTTAGTAAATTGGAAGAAAACCAATCTAGTGATCAGGATGAAGGTGATTTTGAGGATATAATTACTAGTGATGAAGAACTCATTATTTATGTAGATACATCTAGTAATGAGGGTTCAATAAGTGACTCACCTCCTGAATATAAGAAAGCTAATGATTATCATGCTGTTCCTCATCCCACTGCATTCATCAACCCCCTAGACCTGATGTTTCTCGTTTTGGAGTAGACAGTCTTGAGTTTAGGAAGAAGCTAGTTGCTCAATCTAGGTCTGAAAAACCCAAAGAACCCGTTGAAAACGATGTTCAAAATCAAGCAGTACCTTCAAATCAAAGTACGCTCCACAAGCATACCTTCTCAGAAAACCTTTTAAAAATAGTCTGCTAAACCTTTTTGGGATAACTTTGGTCAAAACAATCATTCACCAAGAAGGCAAAATAATTTTGGGCATAGACATAGAAGATGTCACTTTGGAAGTATGGGTCAAAAACTGTGTTTTGTGTGTTTTAGTCCTACTCATCTAATTAAGGATTGTGAACATCACTCGAATATCTTAGAAAATTTTCAAAGAACAGTCTGCGCCAATCAGAAACCTAAAGAGCACAAACCAGTCTGGAATAATTCAAATAGGGTCAATCACAGAAATTTCTCACCGGATCATAGATACCCACACCAGAGAAGACCTTTTTCAAAACCTTCAGTATCTCACAACTTTCCAAAGTCTTCAATTCTGACCCGTACTTTCAAAGTATGCCGCAGACAAAACAAGGTACTGATCACACTACTTGGAATAGGAATTCTAGGAGATCTCACTATCAACCTAGAAGGTATTACAATTCCCATAGGAGATTTAGATCACAGGAACCAAGTGTTAAAACAGAATGGGTTAAGAGGGAAAGTACTGCAGAGGGACAGACAGTACTTTCAACCAAAAGTGAATCGATGTTTTGTGATACAAGAAAAAGCAAATGAACCTATAAAAGAGCGTTGTGTTGAAAAACCAGAAAGTTTTGAAAATCCACATGCTAAAAATCAAAAGATAATTCTGGATCACCATTTGAAAGATAGTGGACATTACATACTCAAAGAATTTGAGTTTGTAACTCCACAAGGGGAACACAAGTCAGTAATGGCTTGGGTTCCTAAAGATCACTAACTGTTTTCTTTGTGTGCAGGGCAACCCAGAAGAGGAGCTTAAAGATCATCTTATTGTGGATAGTGGTTGCTCTGGAAGTATATGACAGAGACAAAGAGATCCTGTCTGATTTTAGGAAGATTAGTGGAGGAAGAGTTGCATTTGAGAATGATCCCAATGGAGGAAAGATTACTGGAAAAGGAACTATCAAAGCAGGGGTTATAGATTTTGAGAATGTTAGATATGTGAAGGAGTTAAAGTTCAACCTATTGTCAGTATCACAAATCTGTGATAAAAAGCATCATGTGTTATTCACTGACACAGAATGTCTCATCCTTTCCTCTGACTTTAAGCCTCTTGATGATGAATTAGTAGTTCTTAGAGTACCAAGGACAAATGATGTGTATAGTTTAGACATGAAAAGTCTACATTCTTATGGAAGAGCCACATGTTTGGTGGCTAAAGCAACATCTGAAGAGGCACATCAATGGCATAGACGATTGGGCCATGTTAATTTCAAGAATATCAACAAACTGGTTAAAGGCAATTTAGTTAGAGGTTTACCTTCAAAGACTTACAGGAATGATCAATCATGCTTGGCATGCAAGAAGGGTAAACAACACAAAGCTTCTCACGCAGAAGCTTGAAGAGAGAACTATTAGAGAACCTTTGGAGCTGCTACATATGGATTTGTTTGGACCATTTTCGTGGCAAGTTTAAACAAGAAAAAGTACTGCTTAGTTGTAAAGATGATTGCAGGTAGATTCAATTGGGTATTTTTCTTGGGTTTTAAAGATGATACTTTGATGCTATTGCATTAATCTGATTATAGCCCTTGAAAACCAGTTGAGACTCAAGGTTCGCGGTATTAGATGTGACAATGGGATTGAATTCAAGAACAAGCTCATGGATGAATTTTGTGCTAACAAAGGCATAAAAAGGGAGTTTAGTATTGCAAGAACACCACAACGAATGGGTTTGCAGAGAGGAAGAATAGGACTTTGATTGAAGCGGCGAAGAACAATGTTAGCAGATTCTCACCTACCTATTCAGTTAAAGGGGCGGCGTAAGTACCGCTTGCTATGTACTTAACAGAGTCTCAGTCACTAAACCACAGATGAAGACACCTTATGAATGGCTGATGGACAATAAACCTAATATTTGTTTTATGAAGCCTTTTGGATGCCCTCTCACTATTTTAAATACCATTGATAATCTGGGAAAGTTTGATGGCAAGTCAGAAGAAGGATACTTATTGGGTTATTGCACTAACAGTAAAGGCTTTAGAGTATACAACAGAGTTACTAAGAAGGTTCAAGATTGTTTTCATGTCGAGTTTTTAGAAGATCAGGACAATGAGAAAGGTAAAGGTCCTGATTGGATGTTTGATCTTGAGGTTTTAACCCCTTCCATGAACTATGTACCTGTTAGAGAAGAAAATCAACCAGTACACAATGGCGAAGATTTACACTATGTTGTTCATGGAGTTCATATTAGACCTGATGTTGTCCCTACTGAAGATCCTGTTAGTCCAAAACAAAATCGATGTTCCAAAGCAAAGTATCTTGTTCCCAAACAAAGTATCTTGTTGCTCAGAATCCTCTTTATCTGATGAGGATCAATCTATTCAAGAGGAACTTAATCAAATGCTTCTTCAAGATGTTTTAGCACATTCTTACATTGATGAACAAAGGAGAGCTTATGAAGAGGCAAAGAAGAAGAACAAGACTGCAGAGTACTCTCACGATTCTTTGGACAGATTTTCGACCAAAGTACTGCTGTACCAGTTGACAAGATACTTTAGATGATTTGATGATCCTATCATGCCCGGATTAGAAGATACCGATGATGAACTTGAAGATGAAGGTATTTTACAAATTCCAATGCAGTCTGATGTTACTAATTTGGAGGATACTTATGGAGTTCCACAGTCTCCAAACTTAAGAATTCATAAGAATCATCCTTCTGATCAAATCATTGGTCCTCTACTTCGGAGTAATGACTAGACACAAAAGCTAAGACTTTCTCTACACCTCACAATGCTTTACTTAGCTTTGTGTATAAACAAAACAGGTTGAATCATAAGGACCATCAAACCTGCCTATTTACTTGTTTTATCTCTCAAGAGGAACCCAAGAATATTGCTCAAGCTTTGACTAAAGAAAGTTGGGTTAAAGCTATGCAGGAAGAACTTCTTCAATTTAAACTTCAAGAAGTTTAGGTTTTATGTGATCTTCCAGATGGGAAGAGAGTTATTGGAACCAGATGGGTTTTAGGGTCAAAAGAGATGAAAGAGGTAATGTTATTAAAAATAAGGCAAGGTTAGTAGCACAAGGCTACAGACAAGAAGAGGGAGTAGATTATGATGAAGTATTTGCTCCTGTAGCAAGGATTGAAGCTATTAGAATATTTCTTGCTTTTGCTTCTTATATGGGATTTCAAGTTTACCAGATGGATGTCAAGAGTGCCTTTTATATGGCAAGATTACAGAAGAAGTTTATGTTAAACAATCTCCTGGTTTTGAAGATCCTAAACACCTAAACAAAGTCTACAAGGTGATTAAGGCTCTTTATGGCCTTCATCAGCACCTAGAGCCGGTATGAGACTCTCCACATTCTTATTACAACATGGATACGAAGGGAGCTATTGACAAGACTTTGTTTATCAAGAAAGACAAGAAAGATATCATGTTAGTTCAAGTTTATGTTGATGATATCATCTTTGGGGCTACCAAACAGTCCATGGTTAAGGAGTTTGAGCAGTTGATGCAGAAAGAATTTCAAATGAGTTCAATGGGAGAGTTGACTTTCTTTTTAGGACTTCAGGTTAAGCAGTCAAAGAAGGTATTTTTATAAGTCAAGACAAGTATGTCCGCAGACATACTTAAGAAATTCAATTTTGATGATATGAAGGCCGTTACTACACCTATTAAATCTATCAATTCATTGGGCAAAGATGAAGATGGACAACCTGTTGAAGTCAAGCTTTATAGATCAATGATTGGCTCTCTTATGTATCTCAGCATCAAGGCCTATATTATGTTTGCGTTTGTTTATGTGCAAGATATCAAGTCTCACCAAAGATCTCTCACATGAATCCAGTGAAGAGAATTTTCTGTTATTTGAAACAACAACCTAAGTTGGGGTTGTGGTATCCAAAAGAGTCACCTTTTCACTTGGAAGCTTTCTCAGATAGTGATTATGAAGGTGATAACTATGATAGAAGATCAACCACTGGAGGATGCCAATATCTTGGAAGAAGATTAGTCTCCGGGCAATGCAAGAAACAAACAATTGCAGCAACATCCTCTACTGAAGCTGAATATGTAGCTGCTGCAAGTTGTTGTGGACAAGTTTTGTGGATGCAAAATCAGCTCTTGGACTATGGATTCAATTTCAAGAATACTCCTATCAACATTGATAATGAGAGTACCATATGTATTGTGAAGAATCCAGTTTATCATTCCAAGACCAAACACATACGATTAGACATCACTTTATCGAGATTGCTATGAGCAGAGCTTATTAATGTGGTTAAGGTTCACACGTGATGATAATGTAGTGACTTACTCACCAAAAGCTTTGATGTTTCAAGATTCACTCACTTGGTGGTGAGCATTGGCATGATTAACTACTGAGCTACATTTAAGGGGAGGACTATTTAGTCTTAGTATAGTCCTGTGTATTGCTTGAGGGGAGGATAGTTATGTATACTTAGTTGATACTGAAGAAATTGGAAAAGTACTTTTTTCGTGAAAGTACTGCTTGGAAATACTCGCTTGGGAAAATCGCTTCGCGTGGAAATCTGTTTGTCTTATTAACGTACTGTTCCAACGGTTATATTGAGGGGTAATTAATGCTAACGGTAACAATGTTATTTTGGGTTGTGATTTTTCAAATCTCACCTATAAATACCTACTTTCCGATTTTCCCTCTCATATTGATACATTAGAATCTTTTCCATCTTTCTCTCATCATATCCATATTATTCAATTACAACTCTTTTGTGCTTACATAATCAAAATGGCAAATCGCCCTACTGTTTCAAAGCATAATATGGTCGCTAATTTGGATAAGACTTAAGCAAATATACTCTTTCATGATATAATTGATTATCTTACTGGTTCGCCTATCGGTTATGCTCTTTTAGTGGAGCCGGATATAATTGAGCCCTGGATTCAAGAATTTTGGGCTAATGCTAGGGATAACATGGAGAATGATGAATATTATGTTCGATCAACAGTTTCTGGAAGAACTGTTAAGATTCTTAAGCCTCCATCGAGAAGATTTATTGTTCAATGATGCAGATGGGGCTATACGGTTTGATAGCAATTGATCCGGGATACTTTTCGACATATTAGTTATGAAGGATCTTTGAATGAACAAACGTTTAGAAAACAACTATTTTGTCCTCATTGGAAATTTTTGGTTCATGTGTTGCTCCATTGCATAAGTGCTAAGAGTACCTCTTGGGAGCGGTTCGGTCCAATATAGCATCTGCTATGGTTGGGTTAGCTACAGATTGAGTCTTTAACTTCTCAAGGCTAATACTGGATGGAATGCTCTCACATATCTCACATGGATCTACTTGGATAATGTACACAAGGTTTATACAGGTTTTCTTAAACAAGCAACTTTCTGATGTGCCAAAACCTCTGAGTTTATTGCACGTGATTGTTCAACAATCAAAGATTTTTACCTTTATGGCAAAAGGAGTGCTTTATTAGGGTCGATACTCCTTTAACTACTTCCATGATGGAAGTTGTTCAGGCTGTTAGAGCGATCTGAAGCGATGAAGCTTCTTGAAGGTACTTGCATCTGCAAAATGCATCTACAAGTACGCTTCTCCACAAGTTGCATCAAAAGAAGGTATTGCATCTCCACAAGGTGTTGCTTCCCCAAGTCTTGAACTTCAAGAAGATGTTGCGCTTTCACCTTCTCCATCTCCACAAGGGTCTGTTCTCGCTTCTCAATCGAGGAACATTCGCCTATTCAAGGAGAAGATTCACATACCATACCTCCCCGAAATCACATTGGATAATTATGTTTTGACAAGGGAGTTGGTTAAGTTGAAAAAAAACTACTGAGGCTCAAGCCAAACAGATAAAGAAATTAAACTGAAGTTTAGAAGGCTAAAGACTTTTGTGTGGCCATTAGTTCAAGAATTTCGTATCTGGGTTAAATCAAAGAAAAAAGGCGCAAAGGCAGTCCTAGAAAAAGCAACGCCAAAAGGTTCATCAACAATCTTCTCAATTTGGGAGGAATTTAGAAGAAGAAAATTTGAAAGAAGATGTTGAGAAGGAGAAAGAACCTGAAGGTACCGATGATCAAGGTACTGAACAACAAAGTCCGCTTCTTCAACAACAAGGTACTTTTAGACAAGAGGTGATAACTCCAAGAGTATTGAATTTTGATGAGGAAGCTGGTCCTTCTACAACTGTTATACAAGAAGAAGAGGAAGCTACACTCAAACCTATTCATTCTGCAAGTGATGATGAGTTCATTGCTACAATTTTAGAAGATTTATCACAACCTAGAGGTGGTGTTACTATTCGAGAAGTACAAGAAGATGAACAACAAAGAACTTCTCAACTTGCAATCGATCCTAAGGATAAAGGGAAAGGTGTTCTAGTAGAAGTAAAGAAGAAAAAACTTACTTTAAGCAAATTAGAGAAATTGAAGTTGCTAGGAATGAAGCTGCCGCTAGAAAGCTTCAAGAAGAATTAAATGCTAAAGATAGAAAGCTCGAGAAGTTGAAGAAGCTCAAAGTAGAAGCGGCTAAAAGTTGCAAGAGCAATTAAATGTTGAAGTGATAAACCGCATTCTGATCACCTACTCCTGTTAGATACATGCCAAGAAGACCTAATTTAGCTAAAGACAGGAATGCTATGATGGCTTATTTGAAAGGTCGAGGGTATAAAGGATTGCGGAAGCTGAACTATTTTGACATGAAAAGACTCTATGATGCTGAAACAGAGGCTTATAAGAAGAGTGTTGCAGATATCAAAGATTTTAGAGAAGAAGTTAATTGGACTGAAGCTGAAAGGAAGAAGAGCTTAAAAAGAAAAAGGAAAAGCGGAAGTTCAGATAGACAGTTTTTAAAGAAAGAAAGAGTTGAATTAAGATCTGAGACTAAAGATGCATTAAGAAATTATCTCAGAGTGGTAGATTTTGATTATTCAAAAAAGATGCTGACATGAAGATGAACAGATCTCAGATTAGTGCTTTTGAAGTTGTGAAATCAAAAGAAGGAGATTATATGATTTTTCATAAAGAAGATGAAAGCTTCAAAGTTTTCAATAGGCTATGGGATTTATTACACATTATAGATAGAGTGGATCTATTATATCTATATCATGTGGTGAAAGCTTATTTTGGAGATAATTCATCGAGGAATTGGTCTAGTTTTGCTTGGAGATCTCATAACCATGTGGGAAACGAAGAGGAAAGTGATGATATATGGAAAAAGCAAGAAAACTGGGAAATTGTTTGCTGGAGATTCTTTGAAGAATCTGGAGTTTATGTTTTAGAGTGAGAATGGTACAATGATACATATGTTTGTAAATAGAAGATATCCTCTCACAGTTGAGCTCATGAGAAGAATGCTAGAGCATGGATTGGAAGTAGAAGAGGATAATGAAACTGCTTGCATGCTCATCAATTTGTTTATCAACTGGACTATCATTGCTAAAGATAATAAGTAAACTGGTATGAATTTCATTGAATAAATTATTTTTGATAAATCAGTACTTTATTCAAAGTATGCTGATCAAACAGACTTTCATCAAAGTACTGCTTGCCTTTAAAACCAGTTAAGTGATTTTTGAAAGAAATCTTTTTGTTAAAATATCAAATATTTTGAAAACAAAGGTTAAGTGAAATAAATGGGTTTTGAGATGGCAATATCAATAGGTCATCAATCCACCATGGTTACAAAAGGATTGACTAATCCATGAGCAAACGGCTCTGGTAAAGATATATCAAATCCGTTTTTAGTTGACAACTTGCTAATAAGTTGTATGGTAATCAACTCACCATATCGGTTAATGTGAAGAGTTGGCTAGCCCACAAGAAAATGGCTTGTGGTAAAGGCGGTGGAAAAACCATTATTGGTAATTAGTTCACCATTAGATAGAAGAACTAACTAGTCCGGAAGGGTACAACTTTTGGTAAAGACAAATCAAATCATTGATAGTGATGATTTGCTAAAAATTATATGGTTATCAATGTACCATGGTCTTACACACCAAAACATCTGGCTACTCCAAAGATTAATGGCTTTGGTAAAGAGATCTAAATCCATTAAATTTTCAATGATTCACCTCTCACGGGAGTTAACACACCTGGAAGTGATGAGAATAGTATGCAACTTAAATTGAATTAATGTACAAATTGTCATATGTTGCCGTGTTCTTTGAAAAGATGGAGCTTGCTGGATGCTCACTGAAAGAACAATTCTAAGAGATACTTTGACAAGCATAGACACTACAGAGATACAATCCAAAGATTAAGAAACAATCTGTCCTTAAAGATGAAGTCATTAAAGATACATTCAAAAAAAGGAACTTGAAGTCAAGCAAGTAGAATTCAAGTTAGGGGAGGATTGTTGGGATATGAAAGTGTCAAGACATGAAAGTCTTGAAGATATGAAAGTAATCTTGTAGTCAAAGTACTTGAAAGATAAAGAGTCAAAGTCTTGCTAAATACAAAGTCAAAGTACTGCACAACGAAGTCAAAGTATCTGCAAGAACAAAAGCTGTATTCGTTTATGGAAAAAATTGTATTCTATGTTTAGATTACTTGTCGTACAAGGTTATCAATTGTAAACCGACTAGGATATCCTTGAGCCTATAAAGGACTTCTAGATTGGCATTAGATGTATGAGTCTATGAGTTTTAGAGTTTACGAATTCACAAGTTGTTTAGAGTTTTAGAGAAAAGTTCGATTATCTTAGAGTTGTATTAGAGTATCTGCATAATAAGCGGATTTAGAGTTTATAATAAAAGTTATTCTTCTTAGCTTTGTTAAGTAAATTCCGCGTACTTGATAAAGATTGCTCAGTGTTTCTTTGTTAATAACTTAGGATTTATCCGAGGTTATTAAACCTTAACAAGCTAGTTAAGTTTGTTTGATTAAAGTATATCGATCCAACAGATTGATCCTAAACCTTAGGCTAAATTCATCATCCTAATCAATGAAACCGGTGACACTAGCATAGAACTCTAACACAAACCTAGGACATATTGGTTCATCGATGTCAATGAGACAATCGAAGTGAATGGCGCCTAGTTCTTGACGGAGATTGGTTCCATCGACAAAGGATGAGTGAATGGTTCTACCCTCATGGAAGTACCTTTGTTCTAGACTCTTAAAGATTTAGACTTGTTCTTTGGAGAGGCCTTTGGTTTTGTGATGTTTGGGAATGTAGTTAAGAGTATGAGAATCTTGCGGCTACCATGGTTATTCCTATGAGCAAGAATTTACATGTTAAAAATGAGAAAAAACTTAGCGTTTTGGTTCTAGTGTGTGCCTAAATGAAAACGATTTGGAGTTGCGGTTATCTCGACTCATTTTATGCATAAAATGGTTTTTAGTGAGGGTGTTTGGCAAAAGGCATGAGATAACCCAAACGCTCCTAATTCAATGTGGCTTCATTTGAATATACCCGGGAATACATATTAGTTATGTATTACCTTTAGTATTCAAGAGCATGCAAGTGATGAAAATTTTACGTTTCTATTTGTATTAACAATGAAAAATTGTTTTCCTACAAGTGAGAAGCTTTTCAAAATTTTTGACATGGGTGTTTGGTTATTTGAATAAAACCTTATAGTCATTATCTTTTGATTAGTGGGAAACATGATTTGTTTATGCAATGTGACAATGTAGTATCTAATTTCAATGACTAGTTATGCAATTTTCCAATTGAATCCATGTTTTGTACAAGAATATAGATAATCCCCATGTAGTGATTTTATACACAAATTGGAATCCTAGACTCAGAATTAAGAGATGAAATGTAGTTAGGATTCTTACAATGATGTTATCTTCAGTGATTAGTGGGTGAGAAAATGTCAATAATGAGTTAGATCTAATTTTGAAACGTTTTGGTAAAGTAAGTTGTGAGGAAGAAGATGTTTTGTAGACTGTGTTTTAGTCTGCCTTTGTTGTCACCATGACGGACGGCGGCACAAAAATTGGTTCCGCTTTGTTGTCGCATTGCGCCGTAGGTAACGATACAGATTTAAACAAATTTGTTTTGTTTTGTTTGTTCTAAGGTTTAGACTATGTTTTACCTATATGTTTGGTTCCATTAACCCCAAACCAAGTCTAAGAAGATTAAATGGTTCTCGTTTGGGAGGCTTGGTTAGAATGTCGGCAATGTTGTCTTCGGAGGATACTTTCTCAATTGAGATGTTTCCTTTTGAACATTGTCGCGAAGAAAGTGATGACGGATTTCAATATGCTTCGAGACGAGCATGTTGGACGGAATTTTTGCGAATCAATAGCTCCTTTGTTGTCGCAAACCGATATCGCTGATATGAATTCGTAATCCACGAGCTTGCTTCATCCAAAGAGCTTGTTGACATGCTTTTCCTACGAGACGTATGCGGCTTCAGTAGTTGAGATAGCTAAAGCCGTTTGCTTCTTTGCAAACCATGAGGTGAGACAATGTCCGACAAAAGTGCAAATACCACTTGTACTCTTTCTATCGACATAGTCATCGGCATGGTCCGAGTCGGCATACACTATAGTTTCTACACCCGTTCCTTTGGGATACCATAATCCTAAACATGTTGTTCCCTTAATGTATCTAAATATCCTTTTAAGGCTTCTAAGTGTGATACCTTGGGATTTTATTGAAAGCGAGCACATAGACAAACACTAAACATAATGTCGGGTCTACTAGCCGTGAGATAGAGTAGGCTACTAATCATTCCTCTATATTTAGTGTTATCTACCGATTCACCTTCCTCATCCTTGGTGAGTTTAGTGTCCGAAGACATGGGTGTCTTAGTTGGTTTTGAATCTTCAAGGCCAAATTTCTTAAGCATATCTTTTATATATTTAGATTGGTTAAAGAATATGCCATCTTCTAGTTGTTTAATTTGAAGTCCTATAAAGAAGTTTAATTCACCCATCATACTCATCTCAAACTCATCGTGCATGATTTTAGAGAAATCATCCCATAGCTCTTGACAAGTTGATCCGACTATGATGTCATCAATGTATATTTGAACAATGATAATATGTGATTCCTTTTTCTTGGTAAAAAGAGTATTATCTACTAATCCCATGGTGTATTTGTTTTCAACAAGAAAAGTCTTAAGTCTATCGTACCAAGCTTTTGGTGCTTGCTTAAGACCGTATAATGCTTTATTAAGTTTGAAGACATGATGTGGTTTCTCAAAGTCGGTAAAACCGGGAGGTTGAGCAACATATACTTCTTCGTTAATTAAGAAATGCACTCTTAACATCCATTTGAAATAATTTAAAGTCATAAGCACATGCATATGCAAGTAAGATTCTAATAGACTCGAGCCTAGCTACCGGTGCATAAGTTTCATCATAATCAATCACCTCTTGTTGATTATAACCTTGTGCGACAAGCCTAGCTTTGTTTCTAGACACAACACCATTTTCATCCATTTTATTTCGAAAAACCCATTTCGTTCCAATTATAGTTTGATCTTTAGGTCTTGGAACTAACTTCCAAACATCATTTCTAACGAATTGGTTTAACTCTTCTTGCATAGCAATTACCTAAGATTCATCATTTATTGCTTCATTTATGTTTATCTGTTCAATGGTAGATACAAAACAAAAGTGATTACTTTAATTTTGGGCTTGTGATCTTAAGGTTTGTTGTTCCCTATTCACTATCGTATAAAACAGTTAAGTATTTAAAAAAACCTAATAGTGAATCAATGACTGAAATGACATAAAATTTTCAACATAATATTCTTTATTAGAAATGAATCAAAAAGAATACATTACCCAAGTACTTGCGGAATAGTACTTGGGATTGAAATTACAAAGGGTTGGTACTCCTCACTAAGCTCAGACTAAGTCCTAGCACAACTACTATGGAACCACTGAGCTATCTCAGGGACTGAGTTGTATTTGGAGGAGTGAATGATGGCTTGTGTGTGTGTGTGTGTTTTACAATTCACAAGCATAAATCTTTCACTCCATCTCTTATGCTATTTATACAAGTATGAGTATTAACTTTATCCTAAGTGACAAAGCGACATTTTTACGTAAGACAAAATATCGATGTATTTTGTCTCTGTTTAAAAAGACTATATTAAGTAAGAGACAAGGCTGCTTTCCATAAGTCAGTGATGACAGTGAGCCTGATAGTTTGCCATTCAGGGAAGTTAACTTTGGTTGATAAGGACTTCGTCTTATCTAATTCAAACTTGTCCCGTCTTATCCGCTCATTCTTCGGTCTTCATTGCCTTCATCTTCTACTTCATGAAAGTAGTTGGTGAGGAGTTTCGGGATTAAGTGAGTTATTGTCATCACTCACTGAATCCACCATCTTCTTCTTGACTCAGTCTTCACCCCTTAAGTTCCGCCTTACTTAGTGGAGAGACTTCTTCCTCTTACTGGTATCACGAAGATGGCTCACGAGAGACTATGCACTCAGTGACTGCTAGTGTTTAACGGTCTAAACACTTGGGGTATTTTATATTCAAATCCTAGATTTAAGTGGTTTGGGTATTCACTGAACCCAACAGTCTCCCTCTATTTGGATATACAAATAGCCTAAGTGTTTGATCAGTGTAAGTGAGCAACTGGCTTCTTCTTACACTGAATGTACTAATGAACATAATAAGGAACACCGAATATTTTAACAAAACATACATCGTTTATTGATCAATTACATAGTTCCTATCACTAGTACAAAAGATAAATGATAATGATGTCAATCAAGATGGATCCCGCTGCTTCAAGCTTGACTTTCTTTGTGATGAGTGTTTCTTTGTCAAGATGCTCTCTTATCTTGGCGTTTAAGTAAACCTTCGAACGTGGCGTTTCGCAGTCCGAATTTGAGAGGATCTTGGTATGTAGCTCAAAGATTGTAGCCACACGCCTCGATCAATGTCACTCCACCTTTGGAATCTGGGTTTCCATAGACATCAATGAAGAATCCTCTTCGTGCTTTTCAATCACAAGACACTTACAAACTTCACCCCTTCGTAGCTCCCTATTGCATTCATCCGCACTTTTGATCTGGGCTCAAACTCAACCTCTCTCTTTGCCTGTGATGATTGAGGTTGAGATCCTTGAGGTGCAAGGCATTAGCTGAATCCCGATATTGTTGGTGCTTCCTCACTCTTTCATACCTTTTGCTAAGCATTTCATCAGCTCCTTAACCACGCGATTATGCTTTTTTTCAATGATAGGATAAAGCTCATCGAAGTTGATGATCCCAAAGTCGGTGAATTTTAGGGGATCATGAACCTCGGCGTCTTTATCATCCTCTTGTAGACATTCATTGCAGTGGTTTGACTTGGGATGATTCGACATCAGATGATTTTCTCGTAGCTCGCTTGTCATTGACCAGCTTGAGTGGTCAATTCTTTCTCTACTTGATGGTCGCAGCTCTTTTGTTCTTTCATCTAACTTCTTTCTCATTTCAGCCATTTTAGCGCTGACCTTTTCAAGCTTCTTAGGATCTATTCAATGTTCTCGGCTTCTCGGCAACAACTTGTACCAGTGCTTCTTTGCTCTTCCTTTCTTCCTCAGCTAGTTTCCTCCTCCTTTCTTCCTTAGCAAGATAGGCACTTAGTTGTGGAGTGAGCATGTACTCCGTGCGATCATATAGGGATCATTTCGTGCTCGTGTGTTTGCATTATTATTGCCTTTCCTTTGTCTTGGCCTGAAGAAGATGATGCTACGATGGTGGTGTTGTCGCCATGATTGTTGTTGTTGGTGGGCCGATGATAAGGGTGTAGCCGGTGGGAGTGATGAAATAGGTGTTGCAGATGTTGGCTCCCCTTAGTGTGAGAGGAAGTCTCTTCGCTGGTCTTCTCCCCCTCAGCCTGCTGCACTTAACATTAGTAAGGGCAAGAGTTGCCTCGTACACGCTAGGGAGTCGATGTTGCTTGACTTTTGAAGGCTTGGTAGATCTCCCGTGACCATAGCCTTAATGTCGGTGTATCCTTCAAGATCGGTGACTTTATCCGCTAGATTAGCCTCGAGAGAGTTCCAGCGGTCATTCTAGGCCCAAGATTCCAAGCCATTGAAGATGATGCCTTAGCTAAAGTAGTCACCTGAGCATCCAAAGAACCCAATGTAGCTTGAAGAGACCGAAGATTGAAGACCGAACATTGGCGGTTTGAGCATGGTGATAAGTTCAGTGAGACACGAGGAATTTTTCAAATGTGCCTCGGTGGCCTCAAGTATTCCAAAGACTTTGGAGTCAGTGTTGGGTCTTCTTTGATCGAAGTCCCTGATTTCATCAATCTTTGTCCCACAACCACGGCTGTGTGACAACCCGCACTTTCGTCATTTCGAAACAATTCATGCTTTACAATTTCAACATTTATCGTGAACTAGGTTTACGTGTTCCCAATTAACCTTTATGGTTTTGCGGCGAATTCATGATCATATCATCACGAACATTTCATATGGACTAAGTTTAGTCTACATTTCATTATCATCATTTGCATCCGTTGATTCATTCATGACATTGCATTTCATATTAAACGCTGAATTTTATATTAAATAAACGTTATCGTTGAGTTATTATTTTGAACATTTAATCCGTTACTTCTAAAAATGATCTCGATATATTTTATACTTACATTTAGTTTCTAAAAACTATATTTTGAGTTTAACTAGTGTTTTGAATTTATTTTGTATATAAATCGTTAAATTTATATTATTACGACACTTTTCTTAAAAAACTACACGATAATTATTATATCACTCGAATTTTACAAGGAATGTATTTTTTACAATTTTTATAACTACTATATACTTTACTTTGATCCCCTAAAACTTATTTTAATCCATACTACTCTAATATCACAACTATGTACAAGTTACTACAATTTTTACTTAACTACACATTTACTTACATTTTTCTAGCAATTATACAATATATAAAGAGAAAAAAAAATATATATTTTGTGATATCCATCCCCCAAAACCGCTTTAGAGGGTAGTGAAATCAGAGTATTATGCAATTAATGTTTGGTAAAAATTTTCCACATATATACATCTACACTTCACCTCAAATATCATACTTCACATTTTTCAATCACAATCATTCAAGAAGATAAGTAAAGTTCCTTTCTCTTTTTCTTTGTCTCCATAACCGGTTCTACATAGATTGAGGAAGAAATCATCAAAATTTTTCAAGCTCAAAGTTTAAACAATCTAGATTACACTCTTATTAAGGTTTTGAAATAAAAACCTAGGGTGTTTAGGTTAATCCTTGTTCTAATCACCTCATCATAGAAGCTTGTAAGCATATTACCTTCATTTTACATATTTCACTTTCATTTCATATTTATCTCTTCATTTTTGGAGCAAGCATGCAAGACTTGTGTTAGTTATACCATTTTTACATGATTTTTTAGAGTTATATATATATAAAGTCATCCTATAATTATTCCCTTGTTATATATTGGTCTTGATGATGTCTAGGAACCCATGACCCCCTAAGAAGGTGTATGGTAGGATTAGATTAGTTTTGGAGTTGATTTGAAGAGATTGAATAGGTTTAGTGCGAGAAAACTATTTTAGATAAGTATTAAAAGTGGTCTGTCCTTATTTTGTTTTTCTGGAAAATCAGACAGTAGGCACAGAATTTTGACCTTGATATTTAGAAAATATACTTTAAAGCGAATCCGTGGCCGCTTGAACGGATTAAAACGGAGTTATAACGAAGAAGTTATGAATTTTTTAAGTTTGTCACGAAATATATAATTTCTGAAAATTTCAGCAAAGTATTATTGTTTTGTCGCAGTCAAAAACGAGTCTTTAGCTTTACAAATTATTTCGACTTATCAAAAATATATTAGTATACTTTGATACGAAGCTAGGGACGTATAATACGTAGAAAACGGATTTGAAAGCGACTAAGATATATACACATTTTCATAAAATTGCGTAACTATTATTTTAGAAAAACTATATTATTTTACGAGATAAGTGTTAAGTAGCTAAAATCACCATATTTAACCTCTATTATCTTTATGTTCGAGACCTTTATGACGAAAACTCATGTACTAAAACTTCTAGATTTTGATACAAACTTTTCCAAAACGTCGAGTTCGTTTCCTAACGCTCGACGCGTACACCATTTACGACTAGTTTTTCGAAGCCATTTTTGTCACTTTCATGAAATTTCCGACGACATTATTTTACGACGAAAAGTTAAAATTTCACTATAAATCATTACAAAACCATTGTAGGATGACATTTTGACGTAAATACTTGTAAAGTGATTTAAGATTGGTCAAGACGTCAAAAGAGTATTTTTCGACGAAAAGTATTATTTTCAAAACTCGCAAATGGTATAAATAACATACGAAATGCATGCATAACATTACATCATAACTCATTACATATCATAACATTCATAATAGGTCAAGGTTAAAGTATCACATTACATCTCGATTGTACTCACTTTTCATCGCCTCATTTTACCAAGTGAGTTTCATAGCCCCTACTTTTATACGTTTTGAATTACTTTTGGGGGAGATACATGCTCAACTATTTTCATTTACTATCATAAGTACTCTAAACTTTTAAGGATTACCGTGAGTTTCCATAGCCCCATTTTCAATTGTTTTAATGTTTTTATTAAACTCTTTGGGGGAGATACATGCTCAACTATTTTTATGACTATCATGATTATTTGAAACTACCTGCTTAACTCAATGAATGTTTAGTCATATCCTATATCATAAATCGGGAGTCAATGTCTTGGGATTACTCTTGAGCTGAATGTCTTGGGATTATCATTGAGCTGAATGTCTTGGGATTATCATTGGGCTGAATGTCTTGGGATTATCATTGAAATGAATGTCTTGGATTATCATTGAGTGAATGTCTTGGGAACATCATTGGTGAATGTCTTGGGATTTTCATTGAACTATTGATACATAAAGTCATGCACTATTATGTGAATTCATTTGACATCATGTGTTTGAACATAAACTATATACATTTTGGCGTGGGTTGTGAACACCACAGGTTGCAAGTTTTGTATGGTGAACTTGAACTGGGCGGATTTACAATGCCTTTCTTATAAACGATTTTGAAAGGCGTTACATTTCAACACAAACTCTATGAACTCACTCAACCATTGTGTTGACACTTTTAGCATGTTTTATCTCGGTATCTAAGGCATTCACTTCATGGCATGCATGTGGACTTATCATAGAGTCGCTGTGGCATGCTGCGTCTCACATGGGATTTATACATTTTAAAAACATCGTTTGACTTGTACTAAACTTACTTTCCGCACATAGTAACTTTCATTTTGGACCTATACTTTGTAACTTTCGTTATTTTATTAAATCAAACGATGTATTTTCCAAACGACACTTTAGGTCGCTCAATATATAACATGATTGTGATCTTATAATGATCAATCCCGAGAATTCCATTCAACGCAAAACAATGTAATTTGGGGTGTAGCAGGAAAGGTGCTTTAGAAATTTAACCAGATTTTCATCCAGCCTGTGAAGATGTTGGTACATGAGATCCCTGTGTTCATCAGTGTTTGCATCAAAAGCTTATACCTCACCTTGAGATATTCATATAGGCAGCGGCTTGAAATGTTGATCCCATAATGTTTCAAGAACTAGAGTATAGCTTCTTTGAAGCTTTTAGTGATCCACATAACAAGTTGCCTCTACGTGGTGGAAGAGTATTATCAAATTTCGAATTCTTCGGGATAGGAAGATGCTGAGAGTCGAGTCATTATCTTGGTGGAAAGGTGACTCTTTAGGCTCTTGTGGATCGGTGATGCTCTGTTGCTTTGAACATCAAATCCACTTCTTCTCCCCGCCGATAGAATTTCATCTTCACTTTCAGCTTGTTCTTCATCGAGAGAAAAGTATTTCATTAACCTCCTCGCGATGCGGGCAAACCAAGAGTGGTGATGGGTTCCATATGTCGTGGTGGTTTTAATCCATCCGAGTCTATGTCCCCGTTGCTCCTTCAAGCACGATGGGTTTTTCGATGCTATCCCTAGAAGAAGTGGCGATGAGATCCCTATCGGCCGGGTTGTTCGGCCCTCCAGTCTTTGGGATCATTGGTTGGCCTCGCTGTGATTCGCAGGAGGAGAATGTCATCCTTGGGCATTGGGAAAGGCTGCCCCTACCCAGTGTTTGTATGTTTCCTCCGGATCTTGGGGAGTAGTAGTTGGGACAAGAACCGACCGTGATGTATCGTGTCCTTCGTTGTCACCGGGTGATGTTGTTTGGTCACTAGTGGGTGGAAGATCAGGTCCGGGGCTTCTTTTTGCCTTTTAAGTGTGCTTTCCGTAAGCCTCGGGGCCCCTGAGACTTGGGTTTGGTCTTAGTCCCAGCCTAAGACTTCCATTTTCTCTTTGTAGGGCGGGTTTGGAGACACCGAGTCCCTTTTGGTTGCTTCAAACAATCATATGGGCCCAATTCAATATCGCTGACTTGGGATGGGTCCTTTGAAAATTTGATTGACCGTGACACCGATAAAGCAAAGTATTTAAATTCCCGAGGATAATTGCAACCCAAGTAACACTTGTAAAGCACATGAGACAAACCTAGGATAACGCAAACGTATTTAGATCCTAGTTTTGCTCAGAGCATGGTTACTGAGATCACCGTAAATGATCTCCAATGTCGCATGCTGACCCCGCTCATCAAGCAATAAGCCATCATCGAATAAGTTAACTTGTTCGATGAGTGGTTCCCAGAACTGAATCCACAGATGTGAATAGGATTCTCCAAGCCACGGAAACGAGTTCTGGTGACAGGGGGTCCGCCCAAAAATTTGGATCTAAAAACAATTTGTTTTAACCCATCCTTAATCTTGTGGAGGTTGGATCGGGAACATAGTTCCTAGAATTATAGTCTAACCTCGTTGAGGTACAAATGTTTTATAATCGGTGTGACTTTTCCCTTAAAAGACCGAATTTGATGAGATGCTCCTGAGGGTCTGAGGTCGAGCCTCATGGAGCTGAGGGTGACGGTCATAGGCCATCGTTGTAGCCCAAAACTCCCCGAGGAGGTTTTGGTATGGTGATTGATGGGGACCGGTAAGGCCGCTTTTAGTGGGGCGTTGAATAAAACTTCATGATATGCCCTTATAGGGTTAGACATCGGAAATTCAAAATTGCCTATAACATTGTTTATTTTAAATTCAACATTACTTTGAGATCCCCTACTCATCGTGGTGTAAATGAAGAGATTGTGTTCTTGCCATTTCCATTAAAAAGTTTTAGGGTTTTGAAAAAGATATCTTGGAGGAAACAAACAAAGAGTTTTGAATCTCTTAAAGTTTTAGTAGTGAAAACCTTTTGTAAATGTTTACTGAGAAGATTTTTGTGAAAAGCTTGTTTGAGGATTAAGGAACACAAGATTTCTTGTTTTGAGAAAGAGATTTTTAATGAGTTTTGGTTTCGTGAAAGTGCATTGTGTGTTTTAGTGTTTTGAAGAGGGTATTTATGAGGTGGTGAGAGG
>OU343222.1:51646078-51679772 GCA_910596185.1 Chrysanthemum makinoi | reverse complement strand
TAATAGATGTGTGTTAGGATCGAACTCGAGACTATGGGATTGCACACTTTGCGTATGAGAATTTAAAGTTAAATAATTAAATATAAATGTTGTATTTATTTATTTATTAAACGAAGTAACTAACGGACGTTAAGTAATTAATGTAATTGACTAACGGGCGTTAAAGGTATTTGGAAAAGGACTTAACTGCAAAGATTGGGAAGGTTCCGGAATCCCTAAGGGATACCATGAACCGATCGCCAAGAAACAAGTAAACAAAGACCAACTTGTTCACCAAGTTTGCTTGGGTATATATACTACAGGGTCTTGCTTTTCCATCTCATGCTCATTGCTAAACCCTAAAAATTGTTTTGTGTGTATTTCTTCTCCAAACCGATCGTACAACCACAAGGGGTGTCGATCCACTCTTTTTCCACAAACCAAGTTATTTTGTTTGATAAAACTAGCATTACTTCTTTAATTCAACTTTAAAGTACGTGTACAAGAACATAGTAATAACATACTTTTGTTATTATCTTGGATTGAATTACAAAACGGTAAGGGGTAATTCATATAATCCTAATTAAATCAAATTAGGGTTCATCCAATTGCTAGTTTGTGGAATTGATTCTTGTTCGGCTAGAATCAAGAAAAGGTATGCATATTCTTTTATGTTAATTAATTGTTCATTAATAAATCCTATACGCTTCCGCGTGTGTACTTGATGTTTATTGTTTATATTTATGATTAGTCATGTTATATAATTCCAACAGTGCCATCACGAGTCATTGGTTTTTACTGAGTAATTAATTACATAAACGCAGTATAAAAAAAAATAATTGTATGTTGTTTGATATGTTATCTAGGGTTTATGTTTATTATTGTTTGGTCGATTTTTTTTATGAATTGCATTCCCTATTTTTTTTATGTCGACATACGAATAAATTTTTTAGGGTTTTGAAAATTGTTTGCTAACCTTATTAAAAACCTAGAATTAATATATTAGTTCACGGATTAATTCATGAATAATTTGTTATGTGTCATGGAATTTTTATATGCGATCTTGTGACTTATTTGTATAATTGTTATGATATCCATGATTATACATGCATGTTAGTCATGGATAAGTTACTTTGATAAAATTGTTTAATTGTTGAGACATATTTAATTACGATAAATCTTGAATTGAGGAAGACTCCAATTATGTATATTAATGAATCAATTATGTGCAATTTTGTATATTATTAATTATGGGTTTCTTTGAATCGATTCATCGATGTATGTGTAACACTCTCAATTGAGAGAGTGAAAGCCCTAATTAATATATACATTAATTTAACCTAGATATTGATTATTAATAGGGTTTTATCGAATAAGTTGCATGTGGCTACTTGTTTACACGTATAAATTGTTTATTATGTGCGCATTATTTTTTAGTAGTTTATTTTTTATTTGTTACTTGTTTGTCTATTATGTTAGACAGTTTTAAGCAAAGGGTAATTTTGAATAGAAAAATAATACGACTAAACAATGGCGAAATTTGATTTGTTTTGGAAGAGTTAAGTTTTCAATAGTTTAATTGATTGGTGACTTTGGTACAAATGGTCAGAACGGCTCACCTACTAGAATGAACTATAAAGGGGTTAATAAAGAAGTCGCTTATGCAGTCACCTTGAAAGGATGTCTAAGGTTATACTTTAGCGCTACCGGTCCTCACTGTGATGTTCGAATGGAGCTACTTAGTAAGCCATATTATGTGCAAACTCATCTTAAGGGCTTAATTAGTTTTAATTCCATGCCATTCGGTGGTAATTACCCAAAACACTAAGTGTTTACACTTATGCAAAAGTAACGGATAATGGACGATAATTAACACTAAATTCCTTGATTGGTGAACCCAATACCTCAATCAAAACTTTGATAATTTGATCTTTATGAATTGGTAATAAAAAGTTTTTTTATTTAATTTATGCTACAAGATGAATACATGACATCTTTATACATATTTGATTTGACCACATAAATCAAAACTTGTACCCTTTTAAATTAAGTTATATGTCATCTAATTAAAAGGAACACTTGAAGTTGAAATTTATGTCATGAGAGTACTTGGCTAGATTGTGATGGAGAGGTAAATCTCTATGTAAAGTGAGACCTTACATGGACATATTTGCAGTTCTTTAAGTTAGACACTTAAGTTGAGTAAGAAGTGAGACTTGGACTCAATGGCATAAGATGGGATGAAACATGTTTATATTTGCAATAGCGTTGGAAAATATAAATCCCATAATGATCTAGGAATTGGAAAATGTTTGCCAATTATTGTTCGACAGTTTACCCTATTATGTGTTTTCTTACTAGCAGATCAACTGATGTAATGGAACTACGATAATTTGGATCCTAGTTTTCCAGAAAATTCTATGGTTATATGAATATTACCTTGGGTATTTTATTTTCTTGAAAAGTTTAATTATCGAAAATACTAAAATTGAATTTTGCTAATTCTTTAAATGTATAAATGCAACATTAAACCGTAAACGTAGGTTATTTTGTATTGGTAAATTGATCTACACTGTAAGGGTTTTAGTAGAGTCAACCTTACTAAAAGAATAAACCTAGTCCCTTTTCACGGAGAAGAGTGAGATTCAATCCTATTCCTTTTATGAATGAAGAAAGGTATGATATGACAATTAGAATTGTCTAAATTCTAAATACATAACTCGTAAGCAAATTTTAATAGTTAAGAAAATTGCATATGTTCTGAGTTATTAAATTAGTGTTAGGAATTAGAAATTCCAGGTATTAAAGAGTCGGTCACCTCAAGTATATGTAATCGTTAGAAAGCTCGTAGTCGTAGTTATTTTAAGTTAAGTAGTATTTAGTTAAGTATCACCGTGGAGGACGGACGGGTCTTTACCCACTGTATGCCTGATCCACAGCCCGATGTGTGGCATTTTATGTAAGACTATAAATACTCTCTACCTCCCAAGGTAGAGAGTTGGAGCTCATAATAATATCTTTCACTTTCTCTCACTAAGTTCCCTAAACCTCTAACTTTCTCTCTCTAGAATTCCATCTATATGCTACCTTGTGTTAATGTTATGATGTGTATGTGAAAAGTTATATCTTACAATTGGTATCAAGAGCCATGGTTAGATCATATCGTGCACATCTTTGGATCTATAGTGATTTTTAGGTGGTTTTTGAGTTTGAAAAAGTTTAGTGGTTTTTGCATCATTTGGTTGATTTCTTGTGTTAAAGTTTGAATTTTGTTGGTACTTTTATGTTTAGAATCATCAAAAGTGTTTAGGTTTTCATTTGGTAAGCTTGAATCATCTTGGTTGGGTTGTTTTTGGATTGAAAAGTGAGGTTTATATGGTTTTTCAAGCTAGCGACTTAGTTCACTGAATATTTTCTTGGTAGCGACTTGCTTCACATTTTTGTAGCGACTTACAATGTTGGAGCTAGCGAGTTAGATCTAGCGAGTTAAAGTACAAGTAGTGGATTCTCCACTACGGTTAGCGACTTGTGGTAGCGACTTGGTGATAGAGTTGCTCTTTAGCGACTTGTGTCTCTAGCGACTTATGTAGCGAATACCTTTCAGCCAAAAATTTGGTTAGCAACTTGTCTGTAGCGAGTTACTACTTAGCGCTTGCTTTTCTCTTAAGCGACTTGGAACTCTAGCGACTTAGCGTGGTAGCGAATTAAGTGTAGCTGACTTGGGTCCTAGCGACTTGGTCTTAGCGACTTGGTTCAAGAATTCTTAGCGACTTGTTGACTTTTCCGACAAAACTTCAAACGGCTATAACTTTTGATCCGTAACTCCGTTTTCCGCGTTCTACCCATCAAAACGACCGTGAGAACGAGGAGAATGTCACGCCGAATCAACTAAAGGTCAAACTTCGAGGGCTAAATCCGCATCTGAACGAAGTTATTGAGGTTTTATGTTTTTAGACCTAAAATTTCGGAAAATCGTGCAACAACCAACCCAAATCACAACCAAACAACATCTCTGCTTATCCCACAATCAATCATAAGTCCTAACACACAATTGTCTATCATTGTGTCGATCCATCAATCATCTTAACACATTCCATTGGTCATTGCTTAACGGTTTGGTCTTGATTTTAGTAAAATCCCACGAAAGATTCTATTTCTCTGTTTAAATCATAGACTTGTAAAATCCCGTGCATTCCACCACATCATGTCTTACTCTCCTTACTCTACTGACCCGGTGATTTCGTATGCTTAAATTGTATGATGCTGTGGACAATAATGTTAATGATTGCTACAATCGACGATTAAAGATGTTTGAATTAAACAATGAGGATGTGAGATCTTCATGTTCGGAGTACAATGAGAATGAATTGCACCTGCTACAGAATGCCATGCAAATGGAATGCATCATTGAGCCCTATCATCTACTTCATACTCACCTCATACAAATTAAGTATCCATAGCCGGGGATCGAACATGTAGTGCTCTTTTCCGCCAGGACTTACCTACATTGACAAGAAGCTTGCCGTTGAACTTAGAACACTTAAAGCTGCAACTTACCAATAAAGAGGTTCAAAAGGATGGTTCAAGTGCAGCTCTTCAAGTAATCTACAAACAATTTCAAACCATTCATCGCTGGGGAATATTCAGAAGATTACGATCAACACTTGACCTGGAATTTCCTTCAAAAAAAACATCTTGGAATGGAAATTGTGAATTCATTGAGACATTTATCCAACTCATGGATAATGTGAAAAAGTACATTGAAGAATCTGCTCAAAAGAATGAAGACGTGAATGAGTGTCAGGTGCGGTTGAAAGATTGTTGTGATAAGTTGGGTAATGTATATGTTGAAGAATCGGTGTTGCTGAATTGAATGTCAGTGACAACAAAAATGATGAGTCGGATAATGGAAAAATGGAATCTTCGTGCTCAAATTCACAAGAGAGAGAGGTGCACCCGACACAACCTGTGCAAGTTAATGCAAAGGAACGCTCCATGGAAGCTTCGGATGTACCCAAGATAGAGATACACCCGTCCACAATGCATGTCAATGCTCAGGTAAGTTGCATGGATGTTTTTGCTGTACCTAGTTGTGCATCTTCTACTCAAAATGATGATTATGAACCGCATGAGTACGCTTGCATTTGTGCCTTATGATTCCCTTACCACTGAGCTTAACATATATAAGGATCAGGTTGCTATTTATGAACAATAAGTGCTAAGTTTGAGTTGACCACCCGTGAGCATGAAATGGATGTCCAAATACGTACAACTATTAGAAAAAGTAGGTTTAGAGAAGAAGTATTAAAACAAGAGTTAAACTCCTTACAAGAAAAGCTTTCTAAAACCGCTAAGCAAAAACAAGAACTTCAAGAAAATGTTAAAATGCTTAAGCAAGAATTCAAGGCTAAGGAATCAAAACTTTTGAATGATTTTTCCAATCTAAAACTTTGAAAAACAAGCTTGAAAATAAGTTGTACATACAAGGGAATACCATTCAGATTGCTCACATGATCACTAAGCATAGAGTCTTA
Source organism: Chrysanthemum makinoi (assembly GCA_910596185.1). Taxonomy (NCBI): domain Eukaryota; kingdom Viridiplantae; phylum Streptophyta; class Magnoliopsida; order Asterales; family Asteraceae; genus Chrysanthemum; species Chrysanthemum makinoi. The sequence continues at coordinate 51,674,259 of OU343222.1, read as the reverse complement.
AGCGATAAGCATAGCATTCCCCTTGTTGAGGAACCTAATCCAGAGGTAATTAAAAAGGCTAGAAATGCTCATAAGGTATGATGGTAATGAGATCCTTAAGCCTAGACAAACCTAGTTCTACTGAGTGCACTGAGGAAGATAAGAAATCAGATGAAGTCACTAGGGAGAAAATGAATAAGAAGCTAGAAGATCCCGAGTGTAAAAAGAACAAGATAACGATAAAACCCCATGATTACACTAAGGAAAATTGGATATCCTTAAACATGTTTAAGCCTCTGACTCTATTGACCCCTGAACAAGTGTTACGAAAAAGGATATGGACTTGCAAAAGTGAAAATCTTGTTGAAAAGAATCCCCTTGTAGGAAATTCCTAAAGCGATCGTGTATCCTCCAAATACACCAATGCATTTAGTTCCTAGAACTATTGCCACTAAGAGCAAGACCTTAATCAACCAATATGTTATTCTTCAACTATTTACCGATTTTGAGAAAACTTGTAAGATAAGGATCACACCCACTTGGGATAAGCGAAGGGAAAGGGGTTTTGAGCAAATGAAAGAATGTTATTTAACCGAGGTCATGCCTTTCTTTAAACAACTAAAAGATCATTTTGAGAGTCTTAAAAAGGGGATAAAATCAGATATTAAAGAAATGGAAAAGGAATTTGATGCAATGGTAGTTGAAGTTAGTGATTATGAGCGGGCACTAAAATATAATGAGATTGAGAGGAAGAACTTGCATACCTTAAATGAGACTCTTATTCCTGAATGTGTTGCTCAAGATATTTTTTTCATTGCTTCAAATTGCTCTATTAATGCTTCCAAATTTCATGAACTATCTGTGCCCCTGAAAGTCTCCCATGATCGTGTCATTGAGCTTGAAAAAACTAATTCTAAACTAAACGAGAAAATTGAAATGGATGATCACGACAATTTGGTTAAACATTTTTCTAAACTAGAAGTTGAGCATTTTAATTTACAACTCAAATATCAACATCTCAAAGAAAATGTCAAAACTTCAAATATCAAGACATCTTCAGATGCTCCAGAGTTTGATGCGGTTTTTCAAATTAACAAACGTGATGAACGATTCAAGCTCGGGCAACACGATCGAGAAAGTTGAAAGCCCAAATCTCTCAATTAAAGGGTCAAACGAACAATATGACAGCCAAATGCCTCCTCCTTTAGATTCTTCGAATTCTCAAACGTTTCATCTTCAAAACCTAGTAAATGCTTTACAAAAGGAAAACGAAAGTTTTCTAGAAGAAAATGAAAAGGTTAAACGACATTTTAAAGAGTTATATGATTCAATAAAGTCACCCGTGACCAAAACAACGAAAAAATAACGTCTTTACAAAAAGAAATTGAGAATCGAGAAGTCGGGAAATGGGAAACCGCCACTTGTTTTCAATAAGAATGTTGTCTCAAAATCACCCTTAGACTGCAAATACACTGTGACGCTTAAATATATTCCTCCTCATCTTAGGAATAATGAACATGCTTTTCATGACTACTGTGCTCACCTTAAGGATAGTCTAGAATGTCTCGTGAGATTGTCGAAGAGGATTTCATTAACAAACCTCTTGATAGTGAAATGAGGTTTGCTTGCCTCCGTGCCAAACGATCTCAAGAGCTGCTTGAATGTGTAATTGCAACATGTCCAAAACCCCTAGGTGAAAAAGGCAAAGCTGTGAAGCCTTGTTCTATGCCTAGTGCCAAACAAGAAATCCGTTCTATGCCTAAAGCCAAGCATGTGACCCTTGATATGCCTTGTTCCATATCTAAATTCAAGCAAGCAACCTGTGATGTGCCTCCTAGAATTTCAAATCCCAGCACTTCTAGACCGGGAATGCAGAAAGTAGTGAAGCCATGTAATGTTCCCATCGTTACTTCTACAGATGTTAAGATTGACACTAAAGTTAGCGGGTCAAAACCTAGAAGCTATGCAAAGAAGGATAGGATTACGCAAATTAAAGTGATCATGATAAGGAAGTGAAAGAACACCATAGGGACAAGAAGTTTGATTTGAACAAAAGAATCGTGTTAGTTCTAGTATTAGCTCTAAGCTTACTAAAATTAATTGAGGCCTTATCTGTCTGCAAAACATGCAAAAAAAAATGTTTAATTTCTGGTAATCATGATAAATGTGATGTGTTATTTCGAGGTCTAAGATTCATAACCCGCTTAAGAAAGTTTGGAGAGCAAAACAGATTAAGCAATCCGGAAACCTACAGGAAGGTTTTTACCAATGTAGGATTTCGTGGAAGCCAACAGTCGAATATTCACGAATGGCAAACCTTGCCCCTTAACTAGATCCACTATGCCTAGAGTAGTGCCTGCTAAGGTTTGGAAGCCAACTGGTAGAATAATCCCATTAAGCACAAAATGTCCCTCGACTAAGTCCGATGCTTCTACTAGTTTAGCTCCTAGTGACAATGACATTGCACCTAGGGTTTCTACGATTCAAAGATTGTTTGTGCTAACCAAAAGGACCCCATGAGCACGTGGGGATCCAATGTTTTCAATTCTCTGTCTTCGCCTCATGTCCAAAGCAGGTCGTACAAGTCGTCCCTTGGTATTTGGATTCGGTCGGCTCTAAACATATAACTGGTCTCTAAACAATGACGCTGTTCACATCGATTCGGGCCTCGTTCTTCATCATTATGGCTCTGTTCACATCGAGCATTCATCGGGCCTCGTTCTTCATCATAATGGTGTCCGAGATATCACTCCGGCCCCGTTCTTCAAAGAAAAGAAAAGTGTACGCTTCTTCGTGCGCTTTATCTTCAACTAAGAGAAATTCTCTCATGAATGGCCATACTCATCTACATTCTTCATCAACAAGCTTCATGTTTTTCCACGCTCATTCAATCATCAAGTGGATCTATGATCATTGGTGTATACTCTTATTCACTTGTTAAATCAAAAATGGCAACTTCGGATGCAATTTTTGAGGGGAGAAGAGTGAATATACTACATGATGATGGATGTTTGAATAATGGTTATACGACTTTATTTTTGATGATGATGAGTGTATATTCTTTTTGATTATGAGTGAATATACTAAGGATAACTGGGATTCATTGTTTTGAATTTTGATGACTCTCCTCCAACGCCTAATGCTTCACTTACTAAGGATAAATGGGAATCAATGTTTGGGATTCATTGTTTTTCAAAGATATGTTTGATGAGTACCTTCAACCTTGGACGAATGTTGATCATCCGATTTTCAAAGCTCATGCTCCGGTTTCTATTGACTCAACTGGTTCATCATCAAAGAAGTACAACTCAGACTACTCAAAAGCCCTATCTCCAGTTATTCCTCAAGGCGTTGATAATGATTATCATAATATTGCACTTGCACTCATGAATAATGATCCGCTCTTTGGTATTCCTTTGCCAAATCTTCACGGATTGTTGTTCATGGATAATGATCCGCTCTTTGGTATTCCTTTGCCAAATCTTTACGGATTATTGTTCCTCTCATTGTGCACGCTATAAATCAACCACATGAACATTAAGGAAAATGACTACCTTATTCGATCGAAGACATTTGTGGTGAATCTTCCAGATCAGTCTCTACATGTATACCTTTAGGAAGAATGCATTAATGTCGAGCAATCATTTGTTCCGGTTCATTCAGTGGATCGACGTACATCCGGTTGTATGCGTCTATTCACGTGTTGGGCATTTGACACAAGTGATTAGAGTTAATCAATTATCACTTATTTGAGATTGAAGTTAAAATTCACAAAGGCGAGCTTAAGATGCAAATGCATGGAATTCTTCTTCAGTTCCAAGTTTGGTATATCGGTTTTCTTTTTTTGGTCACTTCAAATTGTCTACATATGGGTTGATAAAGATAGTCAGAGAGAGTTTCTATCGCAGGGTCCTATGGCTCTGACCTCCGGATTCGGGACCCGCACTTCAAGACAGTCCCATTAGTTCATCCCTTATACCAAATTCTTCTTCTGAAACTCCATATGTACCTCCATCTGAAGATGATTTAAAGAAATTGTTTGATCCCATGTTTGATGAACATTGTGAGCCAAGTGCTAATGAACTTACAATTCCTACTGTAGGCGCTCATATTCCTTGAATGACATCAATCCTTCAATCTCAATATCATTAAGTCAAGAAGCGCCTCTAGCATCACTCATCTCATCAACAAATCATCAAACTTCGAGGGTACATCATGGAACTATGTCCGGTATCAATAATGAAGTTAATCCTTTGCTACCCCGAAGATGCTCCATTTGAAAATATTTGCTCCACGAATCTTCATCGAACCATCTTCTTCAGGAGACATCGACTCTGCTACTTTAGTCCCTCAACCACTGCCACATGAACACCTCAGAAAATGGACTCACGATCATCCATTGGACAACATCATTGGAAATCCTTCTCATCCTGTATCCACACGGAAACAACTTGCAAGCGATGCCTTATGGTGCTTCTTCAACTCCGTACTCTCTAAGATCGAACCAAAAGATGTTAAAACAGCCATGGATGAAGATTAACCGGTTCAATGCCATGCAAGAAGAAATTCATGAGTTTGATCGACTTGATGTATGGGAATTAGTACTTGCTCCAGATTGTGATATGATTTTGCTCTAAAGTGGATCTTCAAAGTGAAACTTGATGAGCATGGTGATGTGTTAAAGAACAAGGCTCGATTAGTTGCTAAAGGATACCGTCAAGAGGAGGGTATAGACTTTGAAGAATCTTTTGATACTGTTGCTCGAATCGGAATCGTAATCTTTTGGCTAATCGCTAGTAAGAACATGGTAGTCTATGAGATGGATGTGAAGACGGCATTCTGAATCGGAGATCTTAAAGAAGTCGTCTACGTCGGCCAACCCAAGGATTTGTAAATCAAGAGCATCCTACTCACGTTTATCGTTTGAAGAAGGCCCTTTACGGTTTAAAGCAAGCTCCAAGGGCATGGTATGATACACTTGTCAAAGTTTCTTCTATCAACCGGATTTAGCAAAGGAGCAGTTGATCCAACATTGTTCACCGAAAGTCGTGCAAACATTTAATTCATGTTCAAATTTATGTTGATGATATTATCTTTGCCTCGACTGACCCCAATGAATGTGATCGTTTTTCAATGAAATGGGTTCCAAATTTCAAATGTCAATGATGGGACAAATGTCATTTTTCTTGGGATTACAAATTTCACAAAGTCCCTGAGGCATTTTCATAAATCAATCTAAATATGCACATGAGATTTTAAAGAAATTTGGATTTGATTCAAGTGACCCTGTTGACACCCCATGATTGATCGAACCAAACTAGATGAGGACCACTCGGGGATCATGATTGACCAAACGAAATATCGTAGTATGATTGGATCCCTGATTTATCTCATTGCTAGTAGACCGCACATCTTGTTATTTGTTTGCATGTGTGCTAGATAATGTGCTGCTAAGCCTACTAAAAGCACCTTGAAGCGGTTTAACGGGTCTTTCGGTATCTCCAAGGAACCATCAATATGGGACTATGGTACCCGAAGGACATTGGTATGTCACTAACGCCTATGCGATGCCGATCATGCAGGTTGTCAAGATACACGTCAAGTACATCGAGAGGTGCTTTTTGGGTGATAAGCTTGTGAGTCGGTTCAAAGAAGCAAATGAGTACTTCTATTTCCTCTATAAAGGTCGAATACATAGCCATGTCATCTTGTTGTGCTCAAATCCTTTGGATGAGATCTCAATTATCTGACTATGGCTTTGCATTCAACAAAATCCCTCTCATGTCTGATAATAAAAGTGCTATTGCTCTCTCATGCAACAACGTTCAACACTCAAGAGCAAAGCACATTAACATTCGACATCATTTCATCGGGGGAGCAAGTGGAAAAGGTGTGGTGGAACTCTATTTTGTTAAGTCGAATACCTGTTAGCGACATCTTCACCAAAGCTCTTCCAAGAGAACGTTTTGAGTTTATTCTTCCTCACGAAAAGCCTTCAACCGAAACACTCAAACGTCTTCACGAGGAAGACGAGGAGTAAAGGTCTTTCCTTCATCTATATCTTTGTATATATTTATCCAAAAGCAAAATACAAAATTATAAAACCCTATAAAACCAAATAGAAAAATATAAAACTTTCAAAAATCCATAAAAAAAATCAAAAAATCTTCAAAAATATTGTCAATTTGTCATGTTTTTCTCACTTCGATTATATCTATCTTGTCTTTGTTTGTCATTCAAAGAATGACACGGGACTTTAGATGTTGTTCGAATTTAAAAAAAAAAAAAATCAAAAATCAAAAATATTTTGAGAAAGAGAAACAATGGTTTATTGTCATTTTCAGGCAAAGAATAACCCGGTTTTAAAGAAAGAACGAGCCATGTTTTACCATGTTTTCAAATTCCATGCTCTGATTCTATAAACATTTATCTGCCGAAAACTAAATGCTTTGAAAAATAACTCGGTCTCTATTTTTGATAATCATCGGGACTTATTTGTCAAAATCTCTATCTCTCAATCAACAACCTATGTCATTGATTGAGGGGAGAATGATTTCAATTAAATTAAAAAGTTATTTGGCATTAAATTGTTTTCAAAAGATATACATGCATGTTCCATCAATGGAGTTTAAAGTCTTAAAAACCGATCCTTATCAGCTAAAACGCTTTCATAATCAAGTCACAATTCTCCTTAAAAGCTTTCAAAATCAATTTAAATCTATAAGAGATCACAAATCTCAAATGATTTGATAATTGTGATCGGGGAGAATGTGTGATTTAAATTGGATTTAAACTGATAATTAGGTAAATGGTTTTATAATGATGTACATGCTATCCTGCTCACATGTGACAAACGATTTTAAATTTTCCATGCACATGTTGAGGGGGAGCATCTATCTTAACCCTATAATTTGAAACGTGATCATTTATCTCAATGCGAGGTTCCCTCTAGTATGTGTAAAACTTCTTTCAAACCTAGAAGCACATATTGAGGGGGAGCAAAATCATGAAAATCTCATCCTTCCCAAAATGCTTTATCTACTTGATTCGATTTGGGAAGTGATGTTGATATCTTTTAGAAAATGGTAATCAAAGAAGTTAATTCTTTCTCTTGCCTCCGTGTGCAAAACAATTTCAAATACTTGATGCACATGTTGAGGGGAGTTCTCGTTCTAAAAATATCAAAAACAATTCAGGTACAAAATGCTTTGATAATATATCATAAGTATCCGGATTGATTTTCAAATGGTTTTCAATTGGTTCCTATGGCAGATGAACAATACCAAAAAGATAGACCAACTTTCCATTATGTATGGTGATATAAGGACGATAAGGTTAGGTATGTGTTCCCATGATCCGCCAGAACCAGAGGGATCTACCAGGGACTATCCACTAGTTAGTGTAGAGTTCTTAGGTATGATGATAAAAGGAGAAAAATGAGATATGGGAAGAGTGCGGACTAAGTCTGAGCTAGTACTGGAATAAACCCAACAAGGTTCTAGCTATGAAGTCTCCGTAAGCACTGAAGGGGTTGAAGAATGAAAAAGAATTGAATGAGAAAAGGGTGAAAACAAATAGCCCTCCAATTATTCAACCTTAGAGGCGAAGCCGGGTTCAATTCATATGCTACTGATGGTTACATCGGTATTGAAGACAAGACGTCATGGACCCAGGACGCACCACTGCACTTCAACTTTCCAAACCACTCAAGTTCCTCTTAAAAGGACTTGTTTCATTCTCACGGGGAACCGACATTATCTATCGACTTTCTCTTAGAGATTGTTGATATTGAAGAAGGAGACCCTCTCCCTAGTCTCCGCCACAGGATCCAAATATGCACAAATTGAGTCTAGAGCCACGAGATCATCAATAAATCTCATTAGGACACTTTCAATGAAGACTCTCTGTTTCACACAATGTGGAAAGAGAGATTATATTTTGAGTCCTACGCATTATCCTTGTGGTATTGCCAGAACATCCGAGTGATGTGTTTACACATTCACAATGAAGATGGAAAGCCTTCTAGAGCCAACATCAAACAAGCTCTCGGTAGGTGGCATGTGAGATCTATTATATGGATCAACCATGTGACAACTGAATAGAAACAATGGGGCGATTCAATCTCTTGAATCAATCCTGGTTCAGGTTAGGGATTGACGGATACCTTTGAAAACCGGTCTTTGTGCTTAACAAACTTTCTCTTTAGCACATCGACCGTGTACTCATTTTTCAAACCAAAAGGTGTTTTTATGATTGATAATTGATTTTCATTAAAACCTTCGTTGTATTGCAAAACAATTTCTATTGAGCAATACACGATTGTTTTTCAAATCTATTTTCATCAATCAATGGACTTAAAATTCGCTGGTTCACTCACTCCGTGTTGTCTTCTTTGAGATGTTCCAGTTTGAGAACGACTAGAAGCATCTGCGAAACCTGTCAAGGAAATTCTTCGGAATTTTACGATCACGCGTACTTATGTCTGATCAGCGGGGAACCGTGGGCGTGTACCTCAATTCACGAAAGTGATCAAAGACACTTTCGATGCGATTTATTGCTAAGTTGTATCATGTGCGCCCGCGTTTCGCATGTTCAGAATGATGCGGTCAATCCATAGCCGCATGCTCACTTAACACATTCATCTCAAAAGAAATCATGATTAGTGCATCAATGACTCTGATATTTCACTCCATGCTTTCACTCTGGCTGCCAATATCATGATTCAACAAATGCTTCCGCTACTCTGATGAGAAGATTTCATGATCCAGAATGTGAGCATGTCGGTCCTAAAGTCACAACATCATATAATACCAACACCACAAAGGATGTCAGAGATTTTTATGGTGATAATCTCAAATGATGGCTCAAAATTATTATCACATGGATCATAAAAGACCTCCACTTGAAGTAACCAAACATGCAATGTGAAGAATCAATGACTACGAGCTTAGGAACAAAGGACTACATCAATAATGCAAGAACAATTGTTAATGTCATATCTGTTTGTATTCAATGTAATTTTAGTGCATGATTGAGGTGACCTCCCTTAGGGGGAGATTGTTAGGAATTAGAAATTCCAGGTATTAAAGAGTCGGTCACCTCAAGTATATGTAATCGTTAGAAAGCTCGTAGTCGTAGTTATTTTAAGTTAAGTAGTATTTAGTTAAGTATCACCGTGGAGGACGGACGGGTCTTTACCCACTGTATGCCTGATCCACAGCCCGCCGTGTGGCGTTTTATGTAAGACTATAAATACTCTCTACCTCCCAAGGTAGAGAGTTGGAGCTCATAATAATATCTTTCACTTTCTCTCACTAAGTTCCCTAAACCTCTAACTTTCTCTCTCTAGAATTCCATCTATATGCTACCTTGTGTTAATGTTATGATGTGTATGTGAAAAGTTATATCTTACAATTAGAAGCTAGACTAATTATTGTATAATTGGTAAAAGACAAACTAGCATATTTTATCTAGTTGTTTTGATCATTTAAAAGTACTACTTACAATTGTTGGAATAGTAGAACTATTAAGAAAGAAATTGCATGCCCAATTTTTCAAGTTAATAGCATTGATGGATAATACATCACCTACATAGTAGAATACATTTTTTTTAAGTACATAAGTAATTGTTATGTATGGACTTTCACAAAGGTGTAGGGAAGTAAATAGAACGATATTTTCTTTCACTGGTTAATGCAATACTTACAATGTTGTCAAATCCAGTGGGAGTACTTTGTTCTTATTACTGAATAAGGAATTAATGTAATGATCTCTAATTCATTGGGAGTTACAAGCTTTGTCATCTTGGTAGTAACCCAGTTATCTCTAGAATGTCTTAAGATAATTACTTTCCACTTGTAGACACTTATGTTTTCAAGGATAGTCATGTTCGTTTCCTTATTAGACAATGAAGTGGTTCTACATCTACTAGTTATGCTAATATCAATGACACAATCATATTAGTCACATAAACAAACATATGTCGTGTTGTTTATCTGCTACATGATGTTGTTCAATGCACAAGTGGGAGAAATTTATATTGTGTGCAAGGTACAACATATAGGTATATGATTTAATGGATTCTCTTATTTATTGCAAGGTAAGAGACTAATGTTCTAATATAACTTGAACATATCTAATTCAAGAAACACTTGGTGTTGCAATTTACGTCATGTGAGAACTTGGCGAGATTGCAACAACAAAGTAAATCTCTATGTGAAGTCAGACCTTGCATGGACATATTTACAGTTTCTAAATTAGACAAGTATTTAGAACATGTGTCAAAATGATATATAAGACTACTTCAAATTAAATATTTATGTATTATTAGAATAACATAAAATTAAATGGAGTAATCTAATCCAACTTCAATTTGTTTATTTATGTATTTTGGAATGACATAAATGAAAAATAATGTAGTCCTACATTATTGTGAAGTAAAAATAAATTAACTTGAAATTACTATTGAAACCAAGAGTTGTGTTCATAATTACTTTAGTTAAACATGTTTATGATTCATTGTAAAGACATAAACATAAAGTCTTTTAAGACTTATAATAAAGTAAGGCGTTAACTTGTTATGTTTTTTAATTAAGACATATACAAGAAGTCATTAAGGTGATCAATGATTTATAACGTTAAATGGGATTATAACAATTTATGTTTTCTTGATGAGACATGGATATGAAGTGACTTGGTTAAGAGTACTTGTGTTATAAAACATGCAATTGGCTTGGAAAGTCTATTATACCATTAAGTTGACTTAGTTGGTAAATAGGTAAGCCAAAAGGAATATGTTTATCTTATATATTGTTAGATTGTCTTACAATATTAATTATAATAAATCCACAAGTTGATGGTATGTTCAGTTAGGAGAATCAAACTCTAGTTGATTTGTTTGATTCAAGATAACCATAACTTCTTTCTTAAAAAGTAACAAGGTTAGAAAATTGAGTATGGATTAAATATACTCAATATGACTCCAACCTAGAAGATTGTTAAAACACCATTTCATTATGGAATGTGATGAATCACATTAAGTTTTTAAATTGAAGATTCTGAATTTGTTAAACTACTTATGAATATGTTATTAACAAACTAAAGACAGGAATTGTCAATGTGTATTTGTAATGTCCTAAAAAAAGAACAATGTAGTTTTGCTCTAACTGCTAAGTATATATAGATAGTCTATATATTACAAAAGGCAAGTGGGATTTTTTCTATCTTGAAAGATAAAATTACAAGATACATAATCTTCTAAAACACACTAGTAAATATCATGATGAGGTTAGACATGTAAATGATAGACCTCAAGATGATGGAATTTTCATTCATATATCTGCAAGGATATCTCAGATATTTGATTTATATGATGAGAAGAACATGAGTTCTGAGATTATAGTAAACTGATAATCATTATGATGGATTACCAAGTATTGAATTGGGTAAATTACTCATACTATGAATGTTAAAGATGTTGTCCATAAAGATAATCAATTTTGGAAATTTGGTTTATCTTAATAGTTAGACTAGATAATGGAAATGAGTTTCTTCAAAGAGATGAAAAACCCTAGTGGTTTGGATTTCGATGTAGAAATCATATGGACAATATTGTACACATATTTAATGCATATTTTATGACAAGATTATTAATCATACTTAAGCAATTAATTATGATTGAATATTCTTTCCTAGACACATTAAATATATAAAGATGATAATTGCCATACGTGTTTTCATTAATATGAAATATGACAATGGAATTTCAAAACTCTTTCTTGAGAAATTACTTGAGCAAGGGCGGTAAGTAATTGAAAGGTTTTTTGAATTCATATAATATTTGGTAGTGTACGAAGTGCAATAATTCATGAATGGATAAATGCATGCATCTATGAAATTATTCTTATGATTAATTATTAAAATCCTAGTTTTGATTTATAATTGAAATAAGATAAATTTTAAGTATTCCTAAAAGCTAGTGGGAGTATTATGTTAAGTTTCTTAAATATTATATGTTGTATAACATATAGGAAGTAACATTCCTTGTAAGCTAAATGTTAAGTCTTAGAATGGAATGAAACTTCACTTATAAGATTTAAGAATTAAAACATACAACCTTGGAATATATGTTTATTATTAATAAACATGTGCAGTAAAATAAATGATTCTAATAAAACATGATATATCATTTGGGAAATTGATAAATATCTTTTGACAAGATAGAACATGAATGAAATCTAAGTTTGACCTGTAGATTCATCATGTACATCATGTTGTGTATTAAAATTGTTATATCATTCCTGAATAAGAAGTGATTTGACAACATTGATATCTAACTAAAAGTTATTAGATAACTTGTGTAATGAATATTCTAAAAGAATTACATCCTCATCCTGGAATTGCTCCTAGATTCTATGGATGAACAATATGTCAAATGTTGTGCAAATTGTCATCAGCTTTAAACTTAAAAGTTAGGAAAGCATCAAACATTACACAATAAGATATTAAAGTTTACGGAGTTTTAATGAGCATATTGTTGTTTGTATACAACGATGCTGGTTTAATTGAGATGACACTCAATACTAGTCATGGTAGGATTTCATCCTTGTTAATGGCCATGTGAACTAGTTGTGCTACTAAGAGCGCAATTGCATTTTACATTAAAAGAATAAGAATACTTTAAACTTTAAAATGTTTGAAAGTTTAAATTGTCATAAATTGGTGATAGAGGATGTTACACATTTTATGAATTATTATGTGGATTGGTGAATGCACACATACAAGGACTTCACTAATTGAATTCTTGAAATAAGTATTCTCAAAATTACGATAGATCAAGTTGGTTGATTTATGCCTTGTCAACAAGTATGATTGTCATTACTTGAGGCATAATTCATCAACTGGAATTTTCATGCATTGATCTATTTCGTATTTGGATAAGGGATTTTAAACAATTGTTATAATAAATCAAATACTTGATATGTTTGATTTTATAATATATTGTATCCTATATTTGCATGTTTAATCCGTGGATAAATTTATTTATTTTAAATCTTCCGTTCTCAATTAATGATATGGGAGTATCATTAAACTAAGACAAATCTGAGAGATATGGTAGAATATACTTGAAAGTATATTGATGAGAATGCATACCAATTTCAGATGATATTCAATGAATTGAATATAAGACTTATCCCAACTACATGATTTTACTTTATGGATATTGTTATTAAGTAAATCATGAATAGTTATCCTCAGACTTGAGATACGAGATAAGTGTCATGAATGTAGTGCATACTTGGAACAACTTAACGCATATCGTGGCTGGTAGTCATAAGGTTGTTTCCTGAAGTGTTGCAAAGTTTGTGGGTTATTCTCGTAGTCAAGATATAATTTGTTCCTTCAAATTTATTTTGGAGTTTAATACTGCTGGGCCCCTCGTAGGGTTGACAAGATGTTTGTGTGGCCACACCCAAAATATCCCCTAAATATGTTTAGAAGATTTGGTAATCTTGCTCAATCACTTATGAGGAGAAACAGAATGGTTGACACAACAAGAAAGAGTGTGGTTTGTGGTATTTGGGCAATGTTGGACACAACAAGAAAACATGTCTTGGGCAAGGAGGTGTAACAGGAAGTCAAGGCACTACACAACAGTCTCAAAAAACAGGTTCATCCCAGCCAAAAGTTACAGCAAAGAAGAAGGCAAAGGTTACAGGTCACAACTTTGAAGGTAATGATCAACCAAGTGTGGTCCAGTCTCAATCTGAAGTCAAGTTCTTCGCTTATCGGTGGGTCTCCAAAACAATTTTGGACTAAGACCAAGATTATAGCAGCAAAACTTTCTTCACCACAAAAAATCTTTGGTTAAGCATATGAAAGCCAATGTTATCCATCGAATATGTATTCCACTAAACATTATTTGTTGTGTTTAAACAATGTATGTTTTTGAACTTTGTAGACTACAAAATTTTATGCATTTGGAAATATATCCATTTGCGTTATGTATGAAATCATGTCATGTTAGTGTATGGGTTAAATTGTGTTTTTATTGTATTTTTTGCAGTTTGAGACTTCATACGTCTGTGTTTTGAGTTTGGTTACTGTTATTCTATTTTCACAAACAGGAATGAATGATCAAAGATGGATGAACAACACCATATCAGGTTTATGTTGATACTCAGAAATGGTGTCGGTTCACCCATCCTTGAGACTTCATACGTCTATGAATCTTGGATCTGTTGAACTTGGATCTGTGTTTTGAGTTGGATACTGTTATTTTATCATCACAAACAGGAATGAAGGATCAAAGATGGATGAACAACACCATATCAAGTTTATGTTGATACTCAAAAGTGGTGTCTGGTCATCCATCTTTAAGACTTCATATGTCTATGATTCTTGGATCTGTTGAAGTTGGATCTGTGTTTTAAGTTTGGTTACTGTTATTCTATTATCAAAAACAGGAATGAAGGATCAAAGATGGATGAACAACAGCATATCAAGTTTATGTTGATACTCAAAGTGGTGCCGTACATACATCTTTGAGACTTCATATGTCTATGAATCTAGGATCTGTTGAACATGGATCTGGGTTTTGAGTTGGATACGGTTATTCTATCATCACAAACAGGAATGAAGGATCAAAGATGGATGAACAACACCATATCAAGTTTATGTTGATACTCAGAAATGGTGTCTGTTCATCCATCTCAGATCATTCATCCATCTTTGATACTTGGATCTATGTTTTGAGTTGGATGCGGTTATTCTATCATCACAAACAGGAATGAAGGATCAAAGATGGATGAACAACACCATATCAAGTTTATGTTGATACTCAAAAGTGGTGTCTGTTCATCCATCCCTGATCATTCATCCATCTTTGATACTTGTATCTGTGTTACGAGTTTGATCATTTTACTAAGGTGTGGTTTGAATTGGATAATATTTGTGTGGCAACTGATGTGGGTTTGATCATTTATAAGGGGTAGGGGCAAGTATTAAAGACATAACACTCATAAGGACTAAAGCATAAAAGTAAAACTACTTATACTATAGAAGGACCAAAGTACATAAAAACATGACTTTTCACAAGTCAACCATCACCACAAGTCTACTTACAGAGACCATAAATAACACCGACTCAAAAGGCAAAAAACCACCGACATTGGTAACCCACTAGATAAACCATATCTGAGGCGACAATGATGAGTATCGGGAGAAAACACGAAGTTCCTCAATCGGCATAGTTTCTCCTTATCAAGAAGGAGTTCACTAAGGTATCAGCTTGAGTAGCCTCTAGCTCATTTGCCTCGGCGACTGCGTTTACAGCCTCCATGGTCTCGCTGATGAGGGCTTCTTGGCATTCTTGCAATGCCGCATCATTTCGGTGTATGTGCCTTTGCAAGTAGAGGAACACCTCCCTTGCTCTAGTCGTTTGTGGTGGATCCAACCACCCATTGATGGGACACCTAGATCCCTAAAAAATCAGAAATTAAACGTTTGAACACACTTAAAAGCTGACCCCAAGATGAAACTTTAAACATAACATGTTAAATTAAAAAAATACAAGCAATATCATGTAGAAGACTAGCCAACCTGAACATGAAAAACATAGTAACGCCTGCCGACGTTGACATTGTTCCAGCAGGTTTTAATTACCGCCAGCCTACCACATGCACATCGCACCATTATTAAACTTGACCGGAAAAATTAAGGATAACAATTTTTTTTGAAGATGAGAGTTTAGGGATGAGTGGTGAATATGAGTTGCTTTTATTAGGCACTAGTTACTGTAGCACCCACAGAAAAGTGTATCGAGCACGCTTAATTGAAATGTGGAATTGACAATTATGCCCTTGGACTAAAGACAAATCTAACGTCATCTGAAGTCCTTGACTAATGGCAATATGGTCAAAGGGCCGGTAACGAGTAAGAAACTTGAAATAGGGACCCCCGATGATGAAAAGACCCAGGATTGTCCCAACATGAAGCTGATTGACAAGTTTAGGGACTAACCGTGTATTTTAGTCTAAATAAAAAAATGGATTCATATGCTGTGCTAACATATGCTTTAACAAAATTCTGCCACTAATAGTATCGAATCAAAATAACATTGTACTAATTAAACGCGATACAAAATAAAAAAATGTGATCCGGAGTTGAAGACTTCCTATAAACAGTACACCACCTATCATTGCTCCCCTCAATATTTCCATGCTTGATCAATCCACAACCCGTAACACACGAATACCACAACCATTAAAGATGAAAATCAACGCGGCTATCAACATAGCAATCCCACAACGCACGCTCCAAACTACTAAATTCTTTGCGTCTGGAAAAAACCCCAGTACACTAAACAATGGCATTAGCAGTAAAGCCACATGCCCACATAGTACAACGCCTCAAGTGCTCTAACACAAATAGACCTTCGGGTTCATCTTAGCTTTGCTATAGATACAAATTAAGGACCAGCCTGCAAATAAAGCATACACAAAGACTAATAGTATAATATAGCTTACATTTGATGAATCTATTTGGAATATAATCGAAATCAGTATCCGGGGTGGACAATGGCTGGTGCCAAAAGGCGCCCGGGATCAGGGTGTTCCCGCCAATCTACACCTTTTGTGGAATAATCGAAATCAGTATCATAAGGTACACGGAAGCTAGCTGATACAATTGTGAAACTATATTTGATATCAGAGAATTGGTACTGCAGCTCAGCAACCGTTTCTTTTGCTTGTGCCATTTCATTATCAAGTGGCTCAGGTGTCACACGCCATGTATCAAAATTCTTATTCATATTTGCCAATACCTGTAAAAAATAACTCTTAGATAAATATAATTGAGATACAACAATATCAATATTCACATTCACATTTTATCACATATATATTGAACATGTAAAGAAGTATTCCAATAAGTTATTACTAGTAAATATTTAGATATTTGCTGCTAAAAAAACCCAAAAAATGTAAAATCATAGGAGCATGGTCCATGGACCATAAACTGGACTGCATTACGAGGTTTATGTTCGTCTGTCGGATTATAGTTAATGCTTTTCAAAATGAAAAATTGTTCGTATACCAAATACGTTATCTTGGAAAACGGTACATGTATTCTTGTTTAGTACTTCAATAATGATCGACATACATTCATATGTTTATGTATTAGTTTTTTCTGTTCTCGTGAATCGTGATAGCTGTCCGTGCAATGATTGGGGACATGTAGCATATAGTTGAGATCATGTCTGTTGATACAGAAGTTGGGCGTTCCTTATTTGGGCTCCGGCTCTTGTACCAATTGATGATTGTTGCTTGAGACCTGCGCACTAAGAAGACAGAAAACACCGTTAGGCTTAACGTGGGATTGTCTCCCACGATTATCCTCCGGCGTGAGAGTAAGTAATCGATTTAGGGTTAAAGGAGAGTTAGGGTTTTGTAGATCGTACATTTAACGAGGGATGTGATTCCCTTTATATACACACGGAATCCTTGTTGGTTCTGTGTTCCTAAACCTTCGGCGTATCCCGCGTAAGTCGGTTAGGGAATGATTATCTGCATCATTAGGAGATATCCGATATCGTATTATGTAAATAACGTTTGGTTTGGGCCTTCATGGGCCTAAAACACTTATCGGCGTAGCCAGTTCATGCCTTGGGCTTATTAGTATTGGGCTTTGGTGGGTTCGTGACGGAATATAGACTATCGTCATCATGTCCCCAGTCTAGTATCTTGCGCAGGAAGGACTGCGGATGCTAGACTAATAACTGCAGACAATGAAAAACTACGAAGCGTAGCTAAGAAGCCAAAAAATATACCCGCCTATACATTGTATCGAAACATATTATTATAAAATGGATGCCTCATAAATCGGGGGAAAGTAACTGCAACAGCGTCACATCAAGCGATCTGAACCACATGTTGATGATAGTGGGATCCACGTGGCACTCTTCGCGTGGATGAGGACACTTATATAACAAGCCGCCTCATTTTAACTGTGTGTTTCACAGTGAAAAACTCAATCGGCCATTGTTAAGAAATCTTTCATTTGCAAAACAGAAAACTACCTATTCCCAAGGTAACCACGCGCGCGCATTAAAAAGAAACCATACCATGGTCAAACAGTTATCTGATTTTACCTCCGATATAACTGAGGATGAACTTCTAGAGTTCACCTCGGATTATTTTATACCACTGGACGTGCATCCGGTGGTTCGGTCGCATCTATTGCAATTTCCCCGAGGGAAGGCGGTGGTGTAACACTTTTTCGAGTTCGCGAATCAGCGTGTGCCCATATCCTATTTCGTACGGCGTATTGAATTATTACCAGCTACATCTATCCCAGCTCCAATCCTGCATGGGCAGCAAAGATCACCAACTTCGAGGTTAATTGCCGGTTAAGCGGCGATTAACCCAACTATCCACTTATTCCATGCGTTCTACCACACCACGCGGTAGTCGCACGGGTGGGTCTCATTGCTAACGCAGCGCTGGCGCTACCAATGTTATAATGAAAAAACGGGCGCACTCGGGAACCGGAGAGAGTCTTTTTTCGGGTAGGCGGCGTGTGCTTCCCGCCGTTATGGATTTTATACCCGGGGACATTACCAAAGGATGCGCCCCCTGCTGATCATATATCGTAGAGGATGCGGAACTCGATAAAGCGTAACCGCATCCCTATTAGTTCCTATCTAAGGAATTTCGGTGCATATGGGCATTAGCCGTAATTACTTTGGAATGTCGATGAGATGCCAATCTTCTTAGCGCTAATGGCGAGGTGGGTGCTCATCCTTTCGCATCCCCTTTCTTAATTAATGTAAGAACTTTCTTTTCCTTTTTGCACATTATGTAACACTTGTACTTGTTGTCTTCTGTTGCGCAAATATGGATACTGTTTACGGTTGTGCAACTAGCGGCCGTTCGTGATTAATGTAGGGACGCGGCCACTAAAGGAGGGAGAAGATCCCATCTTGGAGGCTACCTTGGTGGGCGTACCCGGAGATGAATATAGGGAGACAGGAACCAGCTCCTCGGTCGCAGTGGAAGCGACGCCGCTGCAAAGCGTGCCAAACCCCCGAGTGCCATCCCCCGTGGAGCAGCCAACGCCCGTAGCGGTGGCGCAGGCAGTGGAAGAAGAAGAGGGAGAGGAGGAAGAATCTGGGCTGAGACGCAAAAGATCGCGCGGAGATGATGGCGCGAGCTCTTCAAGGAAAAAGCGCCCTGTGATCCTCACTGTGGAGTCATCCTCTAGTGATGATGCGTCCTCGCACCCCTCTGCTAATACCTCTGGTCCACAGTAAGTCATGTCTTCTATGTTTTTTTTTTTTTTTTTCCGCGCACCAACTGTGTTATATGGGACACTCATAATTCTATATCCTTGTACGCAGGGTGGAACAGGTTGCGGAGTCGCCATCCAGGGCGAGTCCTTCACATTCCGCGTGGTCCGAACCGCATAGCCACAAGGATGAGGATTTGTCGGCTGAGGATGCATCAGTGGGGCAACTGGTTGAAGAGTTGTGCGGTGTGCGCGCAAGCTTCCGGTTGAGAAGCTAAGGGCTCACATCTCTGGTGAAAACAGCCAAGGCGCTCAAAAGGATCAGACAATTGCGTTGCTGGAGGCGCAGTTGGCAAGTACCAAAGCTGAAATGGAGAGCCTGAGTGCGTATGCCCAGAAGATGGCCGACGAAAAGATGGCCCTGATGGGCCAAATAATACGTCAAGCGGCTACCGAGTCCTTCAAGGTACAAGTTCCGGTCTTCGGGCAATCAAGTATTTGGAGAAGAGTGGGTGATGACGACCCGCTGCTTGGAGACGCTTTTGGTGCCACCGTGAAAGTGCCTTTGAAGTCGGGATGAAGCTTCAGCTCACCGGAATATGACGGGGAGTTATATCAGTCAACTTCTTTCAACAATCGCGAACGCAGTGGTTGATTGGGCATGGTTTGCGACTTGTCGCAAGATGGTACCGGAGTCCCTAAGTTGTGGGCTGGGGTAGTGGTTCAATGCCTTTAGCGGGTAGTCGAAGCGATGAGGAGCTTCATAGGGCAGAGCATTAGGTGCCCATTGATAAAGTACATGGGTATAACGCTAGGTGCATGATGGTCGGGTAGGCGCCATGGAGAAAATGAAGTCGCTGGAGGGCCATGATTCGGAAGTTAGAGCTGATCGGGATTACCCAATAGGGGTCATTATGGAGGGATTGACCTTAGCTCTAAGATCGGGTGAAGAGGCCGCCATGCTACCGTAACCATTTTCTTAAGCCCGATGAATCAACTTCACGTACCGTATTTTGGCGCAAGTGAGATATCTTAAACCGCTATGCTTGAGAAGCGAAGTGTCTGGGCAAAGTTCCGAAAGCGACAGCACGACTTTGCCAAAAGCGGATTAAGCGGTGGCACGGTCCGCGTATAGCGGCGCATCTCCGCATCCGGATGGGATACCGCTAGTGTTGCAACCGTATCGCGCTAAGATTCACTCAAGAGGTCGAGTGAGGTTAAAGATGCGCCAACCGCTGGGTAGCTCATCCTGAAATGGGTGTAATAGTCGGTAGGTTTGGACGCTATAAAGTAACAATCCGCTTGTAATAACTCGAGTTATTAATAAAATCTTCTTTTTGTTAAGTTCAGAATGGGTATTGTTGCAACTTGTAATGTACGGACTTGTCCGCTTTGTTTTGCCTAAAAAGCATACCGTTGTCTAAGAGTCGGGATGTGTACACAAGCAATCGAATAATGTAAGAAGTCCATGTACATGATAAAAATCAGACTATACTTAAGAGATAATTGCTAAGTATTTTGTTTTAGCATAATCACAGTATATAGATATACAACAGAATCAGTAAATATCATATCAAGTGAATCGTGTGTCTTGTTCCCCGTTAAACCAGTAACTATACGCGTT
Organism: Chrysanthemum makinoi; assembly: GCA_910596185.1. Taxonomy (NCBI): domain Eukaryota; kingdom Viridiplantae; phylum Streptophyta; class Magnoliopsida; order Asterales; family Asteraceae; genus Chrysanthemum; species Chrysanthemum makinoi. Next base: position 51,653,372 of record OU343222.1, on the reverse strand, counting down.
GTTGCTCAATCCATCGCTGACGCGCGACAAACTTATTCCAACGCTCAGAACAAGGTGTTTAACAAGGATATCGCGTGATCCAACGCTGATGGGTTTGAACCCTCTTACTCAACAAGTTGGTTTAGTAGGTTAACTTATCCTTTTACCATGGGTTTATTTAGTGCATGCGCCATGTAGGCAAGAAATAAAAATTGTTAAGACATACATTATATGAAAATAACAAATGAAAATGTGTCGCGGAGTTAGCTAGAAACCGCGGCGTTTTATTGATCTTGCAAGTTTTATGATTAATAAATGAGACATTATACTAAGGAAACAAAAGTAAATACATAGATATTTATTGGGCACTTCAATAAAGTCAGGGCGCTGTCTTATTTGGTAGTAGCCATTCTATAGGTAGCACCTCTTAAGGTTCGAGATGTTCCATGCGTGGCATTCCACGACCATCCAAGCCTGTAGCTTGTGCCGCTGTTCCCAATGCTTCATAACCTCATAGGGTCCTTCCCACTTTGGTCCAAGCTTACTGCGTCTTCAAGTGGCTCACATCATTGGCGGTAAAATAAGTCACCGTGCGAATGAAACGGCACTTTAGCATCATAGTATCCCTTCATCCTTGACTTTGATTTGGCCTCCCATATAGCTCTGGCGTTATTTTCTTCTAACAGGTCTAAGTCGACCGTCTCTCGTCATCATTGGTTGCCATATTGATTTCAGCCGATGCGGATAGTTGGCATTCGATCTCGGCTGGTATGGCAATACGTCCCGTAGACTAGAGAGGGGTGTCCCCTTTGGTTTTATTGAAGTGCGGCGCCCGCGGAGCATCGCGATAGTTCTTCTACCCATCTTCCCTTGTGCTTGTCCAAGCGTGCCTTGATTCCTTCACCCGGGCTTGATTATGCGTTCAACTAAGCCGTTGGTTTTGGTGTGTTAAGCGGCGAAGTGTTGTGTTGTGTGATGTTTAACTTCCGCGGTCCTTGAAAGGGTTATCGAGACTTGTTTCCGTTGTCGAGATGATTTCCCCAGGTAGACTTAAATGACATACAATGTTTTCCCATACAAAGCGTTTCACCACGGTTGCGATGATTGTTACCACTGCCTTTGCTTCGATCCACTTGGTGAAGTAGTCGATGGCGACTATGAGGAACTTTAATCCTCCGGGCGACACGGGGAAGGACACCGCAATGTCGATACTTGTAGAATGGCCATGGTGCGTAATGGTGTTAGCTCTTGTTGTGTTGGTGGGGAAAGTGCGTGAACTTGGCGGTCATTTCACTTTTATTAAATCCGCGCGAGTGCACGTAGTGGGCCAATAATATCCCGGCCGTAAAGCGTCGCCACCACCGGCCGGTGGTCTGAATGCATGTTGCATGAACCCTCATGGATTTCTCGCGATTACATAGGTTGCTTGTAGGGGACCCACACGGCGGAGCCATGGTTGCAAGAAGAGCGTCGATCTGATATGTTGTCGAAGTTCAAAACTTTCTTGTCGCCGTATCCTTCGGGCTTCCTTACGCTCTTGGGGTAATACTCCCTTGCTTATGAATTCTACTATCGGTGTCATCCACGTAGGTCCGTCTTCCTCTATTACCGTGGATACTTCCATTTCTGAGATGGATTTGCTCTTCAATGTTTCCACCACACTGTTTAGATAGGTGTGCAAAGCTTGTGGATCGATTTTGCTTAGTGCATCGCTACGGTTCTCCCTCTTGGAACCTGTTTGATGGTAAACCTGTCAAAGCTATGAATTAATGCCTTAGTTTTGTCGAGGTACTGAATCATGTTTTCCTCCTTGGCTATGTACTCACCCAACACGTGGTTGGCTACTAGTCTGGAATCTACATTTGCTTCGGGTTGTGTACATTCGAGAGATGCAATGCGTAGTCCGGCTATTAGGGCTTCATACTACGCCGTTATTAGTTGTTGTGAATTCAAAGCGGTGCGTAAGTGAATTCCATTCCTACGGGTTTGTGAGGATGAGGCTGCTCGACCCATCATAAGAGGATCCATCGTGAACAAGATCCATGGATCTGTAGTTCCTTTTAATACTTGAGTGCGAGCCAGCGTCATCGATTATGCGGTTTTCAACGATGAAGTCTGCGAGTATCTGCCCTTTTACCGCAGTTCGCGGTCTGTAGGTGATGTTGTGCTCACCGAGAAACACACTCCATTTTGCGGTCGTCACGATGCATCGGGCTTGGAGATGATTTGCTTGATTGGGCTGGTGCGTGATTCTTTGCTGGGTGCGCTTGGAAGTACTGCGTAGCCGTTTAGCGGCAAACACCAATGCCATAACTAATTTTTCCATGGTGCTATAGTTCATCTCCGTCTTTTTGAGCGCCTTGCTTACAAAATAAGCGAGGGTTTGTCTTGAATCCCTATCATTAGTAACACTTACTACATTTGCTCCATCGATTCGCGGATAAATACATAATCAACTCTTCCCACGGTCGAGTGCGACAAGTGTGGGGCGTTGCAGTGTTGTTTAAGGCGTGTGAAGGCCTCTTCTGCTTCCGTAGTCCACCGGAAATCACCATTTTTTATACACTTCTTGAGTGTTTTGAAAAGGGGTAATGATTTGTCTGCTGACTTGGATAAGAATCTGTTTAGACCGGCCCGGCTTTCCGTTGAAGATGTACTTCCTTCAGCGTCGTGGTGAAGGAAGTTCGATAACGACCTTAGTCTTTTCTGACCGCGGTTTTATCCGTCGAGGTTCTATCGGTATCCAAGGAACATGCCTTGATAGCGCTAGAAGGTACATTTTTTGGATTGACTTCATGTTAATCTCGTTAGAGTTTTGACGTTTCCTCAATATCGCGCACTAACTCATCTTGATTATGGCTCTTTATGACCGGTCATCAACATAGACCTCTTGGTTGCGGCCACTTTTTGAAAGCATTATCTACTAACCGCGTGATAGGTAGCGCATGCATTCTTCTAGCCAAAGGCATTTTGTGTAGCGATACTAGTGGCTTGTGTGAAAACCGTTTTTTCTCGTCATCCTTAGCCATCTGGATTTGATGATAACCTTTGTATGCATCTAAAAAGCACTTTAGTGGATATCTGCACAAAGACTCTATTTTCGATCCTCTGCTGCGTGGAGTAGCGATCTTGTGGACATGCTTTATTGAGGTGCATGAAGTCACGCATTAAGCGTACTGCTTTTACCATTCTTTGGGTTAGAAAGCGGTCATGGTAGTAGACTTCGCATGATTCCTGCTCTACTAGCTTATGTACTTGCGGAATGTAGCTCAGAACTTTGGCACTTCTGCGTATTGGTGAAGTATCCTTGCCAGTTCTCACTTATTCTGTGATTGAGCGTGGTACCCGATCATGTGCTTTGGCTCCCATGCAAAATGTTCAAGTTCCTTTGCAAGAGTGCACACACAATTGCTTTGCCGTTGTCCGTGATGACCTCAGATGGATATTTCCTATTACGGGTAGTCGGGGTGGATTGCAAATTTTGATTTGGAACTTTGGTTGCTGCGCTCACGGGATAGGTGTCGTTTCGCATGTAATCGTGTTACATTCTCTATGCGGCACAATGGCATTATAAAGAGTAACAATACCACCTTCAATTGAAATTTAAGCATCCCGTCTTGTAGATGGCGCATAGCGGATATCCCTGGTCTTTCGATAATGCCATTGTATGGCGAAGGAGATTTAATTACCATGAAATCCATCCGGTACTTGCGGAGTGTTCTTTATTGTACTCACGGCGTAGTAGTATTTGCCCATAGGCCATATCTCTCGAAAAAACCGGCCCGTCGGCCCGGGTTTAAGCTGCTGCGTATTGGTGCAGATGCGGCTTGAAGCGTGCTTTCATACATGATATCGGATGCTCCACCATCAATGTACATGCGGTGGATGTCGTGACCCCCTGCACTAATCTCAATGGTGAGTGGCTCTACCGCTGCGTTGTCGCGATTAAGGTGGGAAAGAGATTGCACTTCCACGGGAAAACTCACGGCGACGCCTAGTAACCCTTGCCATGATTGTATCATGTAGATGGTGTCGGCCTTGTCCTTGGGTATCTCTTTCTTGTTCCCATTCTTTTGTCTATCCTTCCCATCCTTGATGTTCTTGACCAAATGGTCAATCGCCTTCTTTACCATCTTATCAATGGTGGCGCAGTTGGGCGCATTCATTGGTAGTATGGCCTACGTGCGTGATAGTCACAGTATCCACTCCCACTCGCCGATTCTCACGGGTGCGCATCACGTGGCGGTCTTGGAAAGTTCGCGCCTATGGCGTATCTCCTTTGGAGTCTTTATCGATGGGATATATTTGTCATTGTCGCCCATCCCGGTTGCGGTAATTCTGATACGGTTACTACTCCGGTCGATTGGTGTTTCCCGGAGTTGTTCTGTGACCGTAGTTGAGTAGCTTTTCTTGCTATCCCGGCCGATCTCTCCTTGGGCGAAGGACCGTGTGCGTTCATGACCTCATCAAAGGATTGGGAATCTTGTCGTTAAACCTTTTGATAAGTTACGGGTTCTTGATCCCATTCATGAACCACGAGATTTTGAGCAACTCGGGGCAGCTTTAACTTGCATGCATTCATCTTTGGCGCTCCATAAAAGCTTGTGGATTCCCTTGGCGTTGTTTGACCTGGCGAGTTCGATGGAGTTTTTTGCACACTTTTTCCGTTGAGTAAAGTTTAGGCGGAATGCCTTTCTCAATTCTTCAAAACCATTGATGCTTCTACGTGGAAGCTTGTTGAACCCGATTCAGCGCGCTTCCTACTAGCGTGGAGTTGAACATATGGCACCATCTGTTTGTGGCGATTTTCAATTGTGGTGATTCAAAAATTTTTAGGTGATCATCAGGATCACTGTTCCGTCATAGGTTTTCCGTTGGCGGCATCGCTCCTTTTGTTCTCGAGAAATCAGCGTCGTCGGTGAGCGCATCCACCTTTGATGACGCCATGGGAGAGATATATCTTCCTCCTCTAGGTCATTGTATCTTTCTCTGGACTTCCATGTCTGTATCGCTATCCTCGTTGTCAGGAATTGTCGAGGAAGGATGAATTTTTCTTTCTTGGCGCTTGCGTAAGCTGTCTCGAGAATCTGGACTTGAAGGGCTATCACTTGGGGTATAAATTATTGATGCATCACGAATTCTCCGGCTACCAAGTCTGGCATGGACATGCGCGGTTCATCCTCTCACTTTCTTCGGATCTTTGTGAGTTGGATGTCTCATCATCCTCAATTCTCCTCCAATTCTGTTTAACCTGGGGGTTGGCGGTATCCTCGCGCTTCTCCTTTTGTGGCCGATGGGGATGTTTCAAACTCGGGCGAAATCGAGTCGGGCATGCAGACTCCGAACTGACCTCTTCTTTGCTTCCTTTTCCATAAGAGCAGCCAAGGCTTCGTATTTTTGTGATACGAACTCATTTGGCGCTAGTTCTGACACAACCCCTTCTAGAGCAGGAGTATCAATTTCTACTACTATACCCTTATTTTTATCAGGTGCATCAGGTGCTTTTGTGAAATTTGTTTCCACCACCGTTTGGAATGGAATGGCAAAGGGGTCGCTGATGGATCTCTATTGTGGCGATTCTAAGTGGCACAGGTTGTCCGGCCTTGGTTCCACCGAAGGAAGACCAAATCTGGCCTGATCCCGGTTTTAGCAACAACGGTTGTCCCAGAAGTTTGCTTGGAAGTTGAGCCGGCATCGGCTTCTTCCCGTAAGGTCATTTTACGATGATTTTCATGCTTCGTCATCCTAGTTCTTAGTTCTTAGTTCTTAGTGAATGGTCCCACGGATGGCGCCACTTGTTGATACAAAAGTTGGACGTTCCTTATTTGGGCTCCGGCTCTTGTACCAATTGATGATTGTTGCTTGAGACTGCGCTAAGAAAGGCAGAAAACCGTTAGGCTTCTGTGGGATTGTCTCCACGATTATCCTCCGGCGTGAGAGTAAGTAATCGATTTAGGGTTAAAGGAGAGTTAAGGTTTTGTAGATCGTACCTTTAACGAGGGATGTGATTCCCCTTATATACACACGGAATCCTTGTTGGTTCCGTGTTCCTAAACCTTCGACGTATCCCGCGTAAGTCGGTTAGGGAATGATTATCTGCATCATTAGGAGATATCCGATATCGTATTATGTAAATAACGTTTGGTTTGGGCCTTCGCGGGCCTAAAACACTTATCGGCGTGCCGATTCATCTTTGGGCTTATTAGTATTGGGCTTTGGTCGGGTTCGTGACCCGAATATAGACTATACGTCATCAATGTCCGTGTTCATTTAATCATGGTGTTAGGCAACTCGCCTCTTTCATGTTAGCCGTATTCATCAGGAATCAATTATCTTCTTTTACTAGAATTTTTTTTGGAGAGTTAAATCAGTGTAACGCTTTTCATAAAGAAAAACTGTGCATATATCTTCTTGTAAAACTCTACACATGTACTGTTTTGTTACTCCAAAAAAGAAATATGCATATGAGTTATGAACATCAAAGAATAATAAATTCATAACTCAGAAAGATGGTTAGGATGATGAATGTGATCGAAACTTTTATAATCCTGATTGAAGAATTGACCTTTTTTTTTCAATAGGATCGCATATGAATATATGATAATATTTCACTTTAATGTAATTTGCTCGTATATGTTATTTTCGATCAGGATCATATGCAGGCTGGGCTAGCTAGCTAGTAACTAGTTTGCATGGCTATTGGGCTTAAACATGTGAAGTTTTTGGGTCATATTAGCCAAGAGCCCAATAAGCCTCCAGGTGTATTTTCATTCAGACGCGGCAAAAGGTATCTCATATAGTGATAACCATTTACATTATTAATAAGATCTACTTTTTAAAAAAATATATATATATACTCTATGTTACAAAGTATTTGAGACATGCTAAATAAAGAAGGTTTAAAATGTAAAATATTTGTTCTCCAAAAAAATAATCATCGGGTACCTGCTGACGCATTGCGCGAGTACCCTTATAATAACTATCAATGCAAATATCGTCTGAAAGCTATGCTAAGACGAGTATAATATCGAAGTTCGAACTATAAAAGTTTGATAGACTAAAAGCAAGTTATTTTAATGCAAACTACAACATAAACCGTGTTGTTTTAGAATGAAAATAACATAAACCCTGGGCTACTACTAACCGACGTTGGGAACCTTTGCAGACATATATTCTGTTAGTTTATATTTTTGTCTTACATTAATTATATTCTTAATTTTAATATTAATTAATAGTTAATAATAACTGCAAAATTTTTATTATACTACTATACAAGGTGTTGGGTATATCGTAAATTTGGCAATACTTGTAACTT
>OU343222.1:51534076-51645978 GCA_910596185.1 Chrysanthemum makinoi | reverse complement strand
TCCTCACTTTTCAACTTCCAGTCTTTGTGAGTTGGATGTCTCATCATCCTCGATTCTCCTCTAATTACGTTAAACAGCGGGGGGTTGGCTATCCTCAGCGGCTTACTCGCGGCGGTGATGGGGATATGTCTCAAACTTCTGGCGGGCGAAATCGAGTCGGGGCATGCGGACTCGAGGCCGACTTATATGCTTTGCTTCCTTTTCCATAAGGCTGCCAGGAAGCCCGTATTTTTTGTGATCTGAACTCATTTGAGCGTATTTACTGCGACTTACAACCCCTTCTAGAAGCGAGAGTATCAATTTCTACTACTATACCTTTATTTTTATCGAGTGCATCCGGTGCTTTTGTGAAATTTGTTTCTACCACGCTTTGGAATGGAATGGCAAAGGGGTGCTTGCGATGGATCTCTGCGCTGGCAGGATTACCGTAACTTTGGTTGTCACGAGTTCCACTGAGAGAAGACCAACTCGGCGATCCCACTGGTTTTAGCAACACCGGTTGTCCCCGAGGTTTGCTTGGAAGCTGAGCAGAGCATGCTGCTTCTTCCCGTGGAGGTACGTTTCGCGTCGTACGATTTTTCATGCCGTCATCCTAGTTCTTAGTTCTTAGTTCTTAGTGAATGGTCCCACGGATGGCCCTTGTTGATACAAAGAAGTTGGAGCCTTATTTGGGCTCCGTTCTTTATGCCGATTGATGATTGCTGCTTGAGACACTCGCGCACTAAGAAGACGAAAAACAACCAGTTAGAAGCTGCGGATTGTCTCCCCACGATTATCCTGGGGCGTGGGAAATGTCGATTTAGGGTTAAAGGAGAGTTAAGGTTTTGTAGGTTTAACGAGGGATGTGATTCCTTATATACACGGAATCCTTGTTGGTTCTGTGTTCCTAAACCTTCGGCGTATCCCGCGTAAGTCGGTTAGGGAATGATTATCTGCATCATTAGGAGATATCCGAAGCATCGTGATATGTAAATAACGTTTGGTTTGGGCCTTGGCGAGGCCTAAAACACTTATCGGCGTTACTTCATTCATCTTGGCTTATTAGTATTAAGACTTTTGGTGGTTGCGTGGCCACGGAAGAATATAAGTATCGCCATCAATGTCCGTGTTCATTTAATCATGGTGTTAGGCAACTCGCCTCTTTCATGTTAGCCGTATTCATCAGGAATCAATTATCTTCTTTTACTAGAATTTTTTTTGGAGAGTTAAATCAGTGTAACGCTTTTCATAAAGAAAAACTGTGCATATATCTTCTTGTAAAACTCTACACATGTACTGTTTTGTTACTCCAAAAAAGAAATATGCATATGAGTTATGAACATCAAAGAATAATAAATTCATAACTCAGAAAGATGGTTAGGATGATGAATGTGATCGAAACTTTTATAATCCTGATTGAAGAATTGACCTTTTTTTTTCAATAGGATCGCATATGAATATATGATAATATTTCACTTTAATGTAATTTGCTCGTATATGTTATTTTCGATCAGGATCATATGCAGGCTGGGCTAGCTAGCTAGTAACTAGTTTGCATGGCTATTGGGCTTAAACATGTGAAGTTTTTGGGTCATATTAGCCAAGAGCCCAATAAGCCTCCAGGTGTATTTTCATTCAGACGCGGCAAAAGGTATCTCATATAGTGATAACCATTTACATTATTAATAAGATCTACTTTTTAAAAAAATATATATATATCTCTATGTTAAAAAGTATTTGAGCATGCTTTAAAGAGGACACGAATGTGTAAAATATTTGTTCTCCAAAAATAAACCGAATTATCAAGCGGCGCATTTAACATAATAACTATCAATGCAAATATCGTCTGAAAGCTATGCTAAGACGAGTATAATATCGAAGTTCGAACTATAAAAGTTTGATAGACTAAAAGCAAGTTATTTTAATGCAAACTACAACATAAACCGTGTTGTTTTAGAATGAAAATAACATAAACCCTGGGCTACTACTAACCGACGTTGGGAACCTTTGCAGACATATATTCTGTTAGTTTATATTTTTGTCTTACATTAATTATATTCTTAATTTTAATATTAATTAATAGTTAATAATAACTGCAAAATTTTTATTATACTACTATACAAGGTGTTAAGGTATATCGTAAATTTGGCTTCTCGGGTCTTTTTAAAATACTTGTAACGAGCTTGGTTCTGTCTTTTAAACAATAGTATTCAATATTTCACATAGTTGACGGTCCGGGCTAGAGGTGTAAACGAGAGGAGACAACATGCGAGTTACTCGATTGACTCGCAAGATACTGAGTAGTGCCTCGACTAAAACCTAGGCGAGCTTGAGCTACTCAAGTAGGGTTTCAAGCCGAACTTGATTATCAGAATATATTTTTTTTTAGGTAAAGTGTTTTCCCGATAAAATATATTACTAAAAAAAACAGATAAGTACAATCGTTGAGGGTGAATCCCCCCAACAAGGCTAAACAAACACTATTACTAAGAATAAGATATAACCTAGCATAAGATGACATGTCATACTTATGCATAACAAGAAAGGAACCTATCTAATTTGATCATGAAGATGAATGTCATATCACTACTACTTATAATGCACAAATCACTCTCTCTCCTATTTAATTTTCAGACTTTTCAGACTTGTAAGCAATAAAGCATGATGTACAACACATTAAAGCACAAAAATTCAGACTTACAACCACATATGCATAATATACAACACATTTATACACATTAAATATAGAAACCACATTATTGACCGGTCAACAAATACTATTAATGTAGTTTTTAAAATACCCCTTAAGTGAAAAATACAAATTATTAAGCCTATAGTACAAACTAAGTGTCTTTGTTTCAAAAATCTGTAACAAAGTTGTTATATACTCTTTGTTTCATTCGTACAAAACCAAACATACTTGTGTTCGACACCAAGATCTAAGATCTTGAAGCCAAAAAAAAAAGTTTAGAAAAGATCTAAAGTATTCGCTTTTGCGTTGGTGGGTTTAGTAGAAGAAAGACACCAACAAACATCAACATCCTCTTGTCATACACCCTTAAGCCACGAAATGAAAATAAAGAAATAACCACAATCAACACAACACAATAACTACTCCTTATCAAACAAGCAAGACTCGGAAATTACAAAGAAAGAAAAATCTCAGTCTTCTCTTTAATACTCATAAATTTGGTTGTTAAAACAAAAGTATACGAGTAAACCATCGTAGATCTTGAAAGTATAAAAGGACAACCAATAAACCAAGACCTCTTTAATGAGATCTGGACTAACATAATGTGCTTCAATTACGGTTGAAAATAAATAAAGAAGGTTTATGTTGCGTTTGTGATACGGAGATGGAAGAAATGTTATTGTGATGTTGCGCTTTTGTAGGAAGACGAGGCTATTTAGGTGTGTGGCGCCATGGAGATATAAGGGTGGATTTATTTGATGTGTTGTGTTCATGTGTTAATGAGTTAGGTTGGAAAGATTGAATAGGTGTATTATTTTGGAGAAGGAGATATCAAGTTGAGTTTGGTGAGTGCAAGTTTTTTTTAGATGGAGACAAACTGTTGGATGGGGACGTTGGAATATGTGATGTGTTTTTAGGGTTCTACTAAATTAGGGTAATGAAGAATTTATTATATTCTAAAGGGTGTAGGGTTTGTTGTGGATTTGGATTGATATTGGATAATAATTATGGGCTTGTGGATTTTTTTAAAGTTAGCTAGAATTTTTAATTAGTATGGGCTAAATCCGAAAATTTTGTTAATTAATTGATGTTGGGCTTATCTAACTATCTTCACAATATTTTCGTATCGCTTTTTATATTTTTAAAGTATCGCATGTTCACCCTACTATTTTTGTATGAAATAAAAATCTCGCTATTTGTAAAGTTATTGTTACAAAACGCATATAGCTAAAAAAACATTGCTTGCTAAAATTTTAATTACAGGGTACCCCGCACTGCGCTCGGCAATTGCGACAATATTACCATTGTGCACTAGTCAAACTGCAGTCATGAAGATCTTCATCATCATACGGGCTATGATCATAGGTATCCTCCTTTCGTCTTTCAAATAAGCTCTTCTTACCAAATCCACCACCACTATTGGGACCATCATTCGTCATGTAATTAGAAGTTTCATTGTCAAGTTCAAGCACTTCATCATCATCATTGCTTTCCAAATTAACAAAATCAAACTTCGAATAATCAGTCTTTTTCCCAACATTATCCATACGAATCCTCACGACTCACGTACTTGAGCGTGTTAGTGATCCGTGAAAAAGAGCAGTAGAAGCCACAAGTGGGCTAGCAGACGTCGTATTTGAATCTTGAATAATCATAATAGGCGCATCATTCCTTAAAGAAGGATCTTCAACAGTAGCCGTTACATTCTTACCACTTTGTTCAAAGTTTTCCATAGAAGAATCAACTATATCATCAAGAGCAACAAACACATTGGAGGTACTAACCGCATTAGTAGGTTGCTTTGAAGTAAAAGCCATGGTATGTGCTAAAACACATACCATTTCTTTATCAAAATAGACCCAAAATAACTAAGAAAGAGCCGTTTATGCCTAATATTTGTTGGTTTCTTGAGTTTATGCATGTGCAGGTACAGATATGACAAAACATACAAAAGAAAGCCAAAACAGAAGAAAACCGAGCACGAGAGAAAGAAGAGCGCAAAAGCTTATGCCGGGATGCTATTTCATGGACTTTAATACTCAAAAGTGCAAAATACGGATTTCTGGATCAAGATTGGAAGTTTTCACTACATCACCTTCACTTTCACCCAACTTCACAATATACCCTTTCATTTCACCAAACTTCACAGTTTACCCTCAACTTTCCTTAACTTACCACTTTGCACCCTTGTTCACTCATAAACCAAATTCCCAAAATTACCATTCCACTTCATAATTTACATCATGGGTCCTTGATGTTTTCAAAATTACGTAAATGATCCTTATGTTAAAATTTGGTTATTATGTATCTATACTAAAACACATCGATTCGAGGGAATATTCCATTTTTTTTGGGCCTGTACCATTTTAGCCCGCACGGTTCGTCCCATAGAAACCTTTAACACGACCCGTTTTAGTTTGATTCGTATATCCTTCTCAAACACGTTTCTTTCTAACCTGTTTCCTTAGCTAATGACTCATCAAAATCATATCAAAAAGCAAACAAAAACAGAGATCGACTTTACAAATGCACTTTCAAGATGATGATACGTGAAAAAAAAATCTTTAATTCTTATCAAAAAACCGACCACACTTTCTTTATAAAAAACCCATACGCAAAGTTACTGTGGTTGATGCGAGGTTTTCGTGGAATAACGGATGAGGAAAATATGAGTTTTGGCTCTACCTGCGAACTTTTGCAAATCAAGTTAATGGCAATAGGGGTTTCGCTTATGAGATTTATTACACGGCGTTTAATGGTTCCCGTGATTTCGAGAAATCAAGGTTACGGTCTCAAAGGGAATCCTTTATTTTCTTGTGCGGTTGACCTTTATTTTTCGATCCGAGTAGTGTATTCAAGTGGTTGTATTGGTGAAAGTTGTGGTGCTGGTAGTGTTTCTTTTGTTCATGAGTTTGCTTATTTTAGGTATTATAATCTTATTTTAGTCGACTTATTTTGGCCTTTTAGGTTTTTCGGTTTGTGCTTGTGAGCTTTCCAAGACCTTAATAATGGGGTGGGTACACTCTGCGTGTCATAGCAAAGGGCCGATGATAGTTATTTTCATGTTGCCACTCCGCCGATGCGACCAAAAGTTCTAATATTTGTCGAGGTTATTGTTACTTTCACAATTTCCAGTTATAAATATTGTCAGTATCTTATGGTATATATACTGTTGACGAAGTTGCTCTATCTTATTCGTGAACGCAGTTTTTGTTCCAAATCATCCCGACCCAAAAGGATTGGACTTCTGTACAAGGACAACTTATGATGTCGACCCTCGAGTTTCTAATATTGTTGATGGTCGACGAGTACTTGGTATGACATATAGCAATATTCTTGACTTTATATTTGGGCAATTACTGGATGGTATGACATATAACAATATTCTTGAATTTCTTATATATTGTGATGGTCCACAAGTACTTGGTATGACATATAACAATTTAGGATGTCGGGCCTCGAGTTTCTAATATTGTTGATGGTTCACAAGTACTTGCTGATGCCACTGATAGGTGAACGCGTTATTTTGTTAGGGATTGTTTGCAAAATGATTTTGTAAAGGTAATAGCTTTGTTGCTTTTGTTCGTGTTTTTTCCGTTAAACAATTTGCAGCTCTGCAATTTTTGTTGATAATGTTTGGATATTGTAGGCTTGGATCATTAATGGTGATCGTGCATCGAACCAATAATTTTGTGGATCGCTACAACTTTCAATAATTTTGGGTTACTACTATTACTGAACCAATAATTTTGTGGTTGCTGCAACTTTCAGTGTAGCATAACCACCAGCACCCGCTTTTATCATACTTTTTTTTGCATTCCATATGTGCTATAGTTGGAAAAAAACAAATGGTTAGGTGTTAACGATTTTTTATAAGGCATGCTTAAAGTTATAGGCTCATAAGAAAAGAAATACAAAAGATGATGAAGTTGTTGTGAACAGAGTTTGATTTATGTGTGTGTGTGTGTACAACTCCGTTACTAGATTAATATAGATTTGGGTTGGAATGGGTCGTTTTTAGTACGGTTTTCATTTCTACAGCGATACTCAGAAAAACACTAGAATGTTAATTTCCTGTAGATTTTACTGTAGACTCTCTCACGTGAGACCTGAATTTTGAACGGGTGCCAATTAGTGGAGATGGAAGCTCCGATGGAACTAAACGTTTTCATAATCAGTTGAGAGGGTAAACTGTTGAGAGGGTAACCTTATTCCTAACATCTTTTATTAATTTTTAATTCCCTATATACAGTCATTTAGTTTGTTACTAATCATTTTTCACATCCGGTATTTATGTTTAGGTTAATATCTGATGTTTTTTTGACTTTGTAGGTATAAAAATGCAAGATCGCGACGTACATGCCTATGTACGTATGGGTAACAATTATGCACATCCACGAACTACAGGCAAGCCGTTATAAAGTTTGGCTTTTTTCTGTTGTTGGACATCGGCGTCAGTGTTATATTCCTACACCTTATACCCATTGTTTGCCTGTTACAATATATAAGTACCAATTCATTGACGAATGGTATTATTACAGATATGGCAACACCCGCACACCACTTTTTGAGGAATTGGACGCAAATTGTTGACGAAACACGCTCGTTCCACAAGGTTAGCTGATCACTTATTTTATATATATTTTGCATACTATAATGCAATTGTTTCTATTCATCACCCTTTGATTATGTCTTATATATTAATCTAATCATCTACTGCATTTTTTTGAAAGGGTTTTGGTGCCTAAATTGCTCCTAAAAGATGTGGCTTTCGCCGCTGGAATGTGTGTGTTTGGTAGCTGAAATTAGGCTGCAGCAGGTGGGTTTCGTTTCCGAAATTAGACCTGAGATGGCTACGTGCTTAACTGGGGCTGACATCGGCGTGTTTTCCAGAAACAACAATACCACATTTTAGCGCGGCGAAAACTCTATCACTGTTATCTCTAAATACCAAAACATCAACACTTCCATTTACCCCATAACCCAAGCCCACTTAACTTACCAAATAACCCAAGCCCACCTCACAAAATACTCCTTCCCGTATACCCATTTTCCTCATTTTTACCCGAGCCCATGGTCAAAAGGTAAAATACCCGGTCAAACCCACCTATTATCACATTCCAGTCAACACAATCCACCCCATAGTCAAACAATATAAAAAAAACTCCTCAACCCTATAAGGCTCCAAAACCTACATTTTTACTGTTTAACCACCATCACCAATTTACCCTGAATCCCCAAGCATTTACCCGTACCTTAAGTAAGCTTCTAGAAGCCCTCTGACAACGTGTCAGAGGGTGTGTAAGATTGGATGGCCAGCATGGAAATTTGGAAGCTCCTCATTGGTTCCAACACCTCACAAATCTAATCCTATGGCTGAGATGATAGAGAATGATGCAAGAGGGATTCAATGGCCAAGATTGTACTTCCAGATGCTTCTCAAGATCAAGATCAAGGCTCCTCATCAGGCTATAAATAGCCCCAATTCAGAAAATTTGTCCAATTTCTCAAGTATTAGAGGAATTTTGGCCTTTTTTCATTTCCTGTCATTTAAATTGCTTTTAATAGTGTAATTGGTAATTTTCAGTTGTAATCTCAAATTTAATTTTGTAATTTCATTTTTATGTTGATTAATGCAATTTACTTTTAAAAATTTCAATTCCTTGTTAAATGATTTTAATGAGTTAGATTTAAGTAAATTAGTTTTAGAAACATGTTTTAAGGCTATTCCTATCATAGTTTCAGTTTTTGCAAGTTAAAATTATGATTTGAGCAATTTCTATTTAAGGCTAATTTCTGTCCAAATGTATTAAACAGGTTTTGTTTTCAGTTTTGGTCATCTAGTTTTAGTCATTTTCTGTTGAGACAACAATTTGTAAAAATTAAAAAATGCAATTTCAATAGCTTGAGTTACTTTCCCCAAAAAGAAAAAAAAAATGATTTATTTAGGTTACAAGTTGTCTCAAGTTGGTGGGTTGGGTAGCTCTTGCTCTGCACCATCAGTGTAGTTAGTGTTAGAAATTGTGGTCATAATCTGTGGCAAACATGTCATTCTATTAATTGCTAATGGTTTTCAAGTTATGTTTATTGCAGGCTTATTACAGGGGTTATTCTTTGACAAAGCATAAATGGTTTAAAGGGTTTAGAAGTTCATTTCTGCTAATGCCTGATCATTTCTGCTGATGACTCTCTTATAATAGTTGAGGGGGTCATTGTGTATCTTTTTCTCTTATTTAATCCTTCTCCTAATCTAGGGTTAGCACACAACAAGCAGTCATTGTCTCACATATTCTCCCTTCTACGATCATTGTTCCGATCTTGTTTCTTCTTTGTATTTGTCTGGTTATTGTCTCATTGACAATTAACCTGACCTTGTATAACTTTGGGTATTATTGTTGGCTCAATCTATGCCAACTGTTGAAGCTTTGGTTTGAATAAAGTATTATTGTGTTTCTGTTGTTGGTGATACTTTCGTACATGGTATTAGAGCTTCAGGCTCATAATCACGGTTGATTCACCATCCTAGGGTTTCTTCGTAGAAACTTGGGGATATCTCTCCGGCAACAATCAAAAGCTATTATGGGTTTCAAAAGGTGGTTTGGGGTTATTACTATTGGCGTAATCGCTGGTTATCTCTTATTCACAATTAGCCCTAGACTAAGTGAATCTAGGGTAATTAAGATTTGTTCTTTCCGCGCATATTACTCATAAGTCTACTCTCATCTTCAAACAACAATACTTAAGTCTTTGTGGGTGCAAACGGGTAGACTAACATCTTGATCCGCCACCTCGAGTGGTATGAATACCGCTCTGTTTACCCCCGCGAGGCTTGGTTCTTGTTGTTTCTTAATTTCAAGTTTTAATTTTTCTTCTCTTATCTGTTTATCTGGTTTAGTTATAATTTTTTTCTTGTTATTTGTCTTTCTTATTGTTTGCATTATAGGTCGTTGGTGATGATAATGGTGGGTGGTGGTGGTGGTTCTTCCACCGAAAAAGCTTATCTTTGGTGATGCTTTATATTTACATCCTAATAACACTAATGGTACTCCTATTATTTCCATCAAACTCCTGAACAGTAAAATTATAAAATATGGAATATGACCATGACCTTTGCCTTAAGGAATCATAATAAGTTAGGATTTATTGATGGTACTTGCTTAAGAGATGACTTAAATCCTATTCTTGCTAATCAATGGGATACCGTAACTCGTTGTTGTCACCGGATTCTTAACTCTCTATCTGAATTATTTGTTGGTGCTATCTATGCTAAAACTGCTTATGAAATGTAGAATGATCTTAAAGATACTTATGATAAGGTTGATGGTTCATTATTTTAATTTGCATAAAAATATAAACTCTCTTAGTCAAAGTGGGCTTCTTGCCGATTATTACAACAACCTTAACTCTTTGTAGAAACAATTTGATTGTATGATTAGCTTACCTCCCAGACTTGTGAGGTGCAAAACATTTTGAAAAACAATCGCTAATCAAATTAATGCAATTTTATGGGTCTTGATGACTCCTATGTTCCCATCGAGTAATATTTTAACCGAGACCCTTTGCCTAATGTCAAAAGCGCTTTCTCTGTTGTCTCCGGAAGAATCTCACCGAAATGTCAATCCGAATAGCTCGCTAAACCCAATGCTACGCCTTTCTGCAAAAACTTTTGATGGTGGAAAATTTTTGATAACAAAAGGATTTAACAACAACAATTTCAATAAAGGTTCGGTTTTAATGCCGGTAATTTCAAACATGAAGGACCAAACATGAATCTCAAATGTACTAACCGCAAAAACCCGGTCACACCGTTGATAGATGTTATGATCTTATTGGTTATCCTGCTGGATATGTCAAAAGGAACTTTAATGCTAAACCAAATGCGCAATAATGTTTCCATCGCTGATGTCATGTACCGAACTAGCAACTCTCATTTCTCTTTTCTAATGACCTCCGACTTATGAGTCTTCTTAATGACAACAATGTGTCATCCGCTAATGCCAACATGGCGGGTAAATTTTTTCGTGAACTTTCTTTAATGGCGGTGTCAAGTTTAACATAAACTTCAACAAATTTTTAATAACAATATAAAACTTTATCCGGAAACATCGGTCTTGGTTGGATTGTTGACTCGGTGCAAATCAGCACATGGCGTATCTGCAAAATTTTTAATCAATGTTGTTGACATTTCAAATCTTGGTCTAACTGTTGGACATCCCAATGGTACTCGGGCCTTAATTACTAAAATTGGTGATTTAAAGGTCAATAATGACCTAACTCTTTTGATGTTCGTTGTTCCCGAGTACAATGTCAGTACAGTCTGCTCATAAGATTGCTAGAGACAATAAGATGTTTGTTGGGTTTAATGAATCTAATTGCTATATACGTGATTTATATCAAAAAGTATTGTGGGATTGGTAAACAATGCAATGGGTTATATATGTTTGATATTGATTCTACATGTAATATTACTTCTAATAACCGCATATCCGTTTGTCATGTTTCTAGAAATCTGGCATCAAAGACTTGGTCATCCTCCGACCAAGTCCTACATATACTTAAACCTACTCTTAAACTTGATAGTACATCCGAATCGACCATCTTTGTGATACTTGCAATAAAGCTAAAAACGGGAACCATTCCCTCTAAGTGAACATAAATCAACTAAAATTGGTCAACTTGTTCATCTAGATGTATGGAGAGCATATAAAGTCACTAAGCGAGATGGTTACAAATATTTTTAACCATTGTTGATGACTATTCTAGAGTCATTCGATTTATATGCTTAAAGGAAAGGATGATGTTTATGTTTCCATTGTCAACTTTACTCACATGCCATCAAATCAATTTGAACACAATGTTAAGATATTCAGAAGTGATAATGGGACAAAATTTGTCAATAACAAACTTCAACACTTCTTTCGTGAAAAAGGAATTCTACATCAAACCTCTTGTGTTTATACACTTATTGGAGAAAGGAAACATAGGCATCTCCTTAATGTAGCTAGATCCCTTATGTTTCAGGAGGAATTACCTCTATATCTTTGGCCTGAATGTGTTCTAACTGCTGCATATGTCATAAACAGGTTACCCTCTTTAGTGTTGTCTGGCAAGTCTCCCTTCTCCCTTGTGTATGGGCATGACCCTTCACTCTCTCTCCTTAGAGTCTTTGGTTGCTTATGCTATGCCACCATTCTCAACATCTCTGATAAATTTAGTAGTAGGTCCGAAAAAGTGTTTTATTGGTTATTCAAATGAGAAAAAGGTTATAAACTTTTAAGTTTAGAAACAAAAAATATCTTTTACTCCAGAGATGTCAAATTTTATGAAACTGTTTTTTCCTTCAAAATGAAAAATACTTTGTCAAAACCTTTTGTTGAAACTTATGTGCCTAAAGATTTAAATCACAAAAATTTCTTTGACTCACAAATAAGTCCCAATGATGAAGGGAGAGTTACATCCTATGATGATGTACGCAGTGTTGGGTCATCCTACTAAGGATGATGAACCCACATTGCAACTTCCATAGATAAAAATACACACCCTGAGGGCACAATATCACATGAATCTTCTGATTCTGGCGATACATCTTCGATTTAAATCGAATTACGAACAAGAAGAAGGCTTGCCGACCACTACTACTAGAAGGTCAACCGAGTTTCTAAACCGCCCAATAATCTTAATGACTTTATTGTTGAAGGGAAAGTTAAATATGGTGTTTAAAAGGTTGTTAATTACTCTAATATTAACAAATATAATTCTTGTTTTGCCTCTAGTCTAAATAAAAGTATTGAACCTACCTGTTATGAATAAGCTATTCTTGAAAGTAATTGGGTTGATATATGAACTCGAATGAGGCCTTAAATGAAAATCATGCTTGGGATATAACTGATCTACCACCTAATAGAACTCCCATTGGTTACAAATGGATCTTTAAAATCAAATATAAAGCCAATGGTGAAGTTGATAGATACAAGGCTAGATTAGTTGCTAAAGGTTATAACCAAATGGAAGGAATATACTATGATGAAACCTTTTCTCCTGTTGTGAAAATGTCTACTGTCAGATGTCTTATTGCCTTAGCTGTGAAAAACAAATGGCCTCTTTTCCAACTTGATGTTAACAACGCTTTTATGTATGGAGATCTTGATGAGGATGTCTATATGACTATTCCTAAGGGGTTCTGTAATGAGAACAATAAAAATAAAGTTTGTAAACTTGTCAAGTCTTTGTATGGCCTTAAACAAGCTCCTAGGAAGTGGAATGAAAAACTTGTTAGTGTTTTAAAAGTAAACAACTTTGTTCAATCTGTCAATGATCATTCTTTGTTCACCAAACAGATATACCAAGTTTATTGCTCTGCTTATTTATGTGGATGACATTGTCATTAACGGAAAAATTGATGAAATGCTTTAAAGAGTTTCTAAAATCTAAATTTCATATCAAAGACTTGGGAAACTTAAAATATTTTCTTGGTATTGAGGTTTTAAAACGGGAATGACATATGTCTCACCCAAAGAAAATCTTGCCTTGAACTCCTCAAAGAATTTGGACTTCTTGGGTGTAAACCTCGTGTCCACTCTATGGAACCCAACTCGTCCTTCCATACATACCTACTTGATGATCCCTACTTGTTAACATCATCGGTTATCGGGTTACTTGAGAAACTTATTTATCTCACCCATACGGACGACATCTCTTATTCATCCATTGTCCGGCAATATATGCATTCTCCCTTGAAATCCCATTTAGAATGTGCCCTCAATGTTCGAGATATCTAAAGGAGCTCCGGGAAAAGGTCTAAGGTATAATTTCATTAACTCGACAATTATCTTGAAGGGTATAGTGATGCAGATGGGCTAAATGCAAAAACCGGGAAATCATCACAGGTTATTGTGTTTTCTTTAATAATTGTTTGATCTCATGGAAAAGTAAAAAACAAAACATTCTTTCAAAATCTTCCTGAAGCAGTATAGATCAATGTCTATTGTTTGCTGTGAAATTATTTGATTCAAAATCTTAAAGATCTAAAAGTTGATATCAATCTCCTGTTAATCTCTTTTGTGATAACAAATCGCTTTGC
This sequence comes from Chrysanthemum makinoi, assembly GCA_910596185.1. Taxonomy (NCBI): domain Eukaryota; kingdom Viridiplantae; phylum Streptophyta; class Magnoliopsida; order Asterales; family Asteraceae; genus Chrysanthemum; species Chrysanthemum makinoi. Next base: position 51,632,227 of record OU343222.1, on the reverse strand, counting down.
AACTTCTTTGTAATCTGTTTTCCATGAAAGATCAAAACATTTTGAAATTGATGTCGAGAAAAATTGCAAGAGGTGTTATAAGTGCCAAAAAGATTGGTTTGGTTCTTCAAACCAAACTTCTTAACTAAAACCTTCTGTTTATCGGCATAAATTCTTGTGTGAAAAATTGATATTGTTTGATATGTTTGCCCAACAGATTAAGGGGGAATGTTAGAAATTGTGGTCATAATCTGTGGCAAACATGTCATTCTATCAATTGCTAATGGTTTTCAAGTTATGTTTATTGCAGGCTTATTACAGGGGTTATTCTTGGACAAAGCATAAATGGTTTAAAGGGTTTAGAAGTTCATTTCTGCTGATGCCTTATCATTTCTGCTGATGACTCTCTTATAATAGTTGAGGGGGTCATTGTGTATCTTTTTCTCTTACTTAATCCTTCTCCTAATCTAGGGTTAACACACAACAATTGTTACGTCATTGTCTCACATATTCTCCCTCTTTCTGATCATTGTTCTGATCTTGTTTCTTCTTTGTATTTGTCTGGTTATTGTCTCATTGACAATTAACTTGACCTTGTATAACTTTGGGTATTATTGTTGGCTCAATCTATGCCAACTGTTGAAGCTTTGGTTTGAATAAAGTATTATTGTGTTTCTGTTGTTGGTGATACTTTCGTACAGTTAGGCCATGTAAGTATCTCCTTATTTGATTATCATCTTATTTAGTTGAAGGATTTATTTGATCTTTGTTTTCCTTTAGTAGATTAGGTGCTAGTTTTGTAGGAATCTCCCTAAGTTAGGTTTATATTGCTTATTTGTGATCTTGTTTTTAGCCTGCTAGATATCTTCTTATCCCCCAGTCTGAATTGGAAGTTTTATTTGCTTATCTAGCATTAGTATAGTTGTAGCTTAGATATAGGATTCCTGAATTTAAGTTTAAACAGATTAGAGCTTAGCCTTTTAAGTGATTTGCTTTGCCTGCATTTGCCATTTTTTCTGTCATAACTCCTCTACATCAGTTCTACTTAAGTCCCATCAGCTTTTACTTTTGATTTTTAGTCTCCTCAATTTAAGTCCATATTAGCTGAAATTCTTGATAAAAGCTCTTTGGTTGGTTTTCTTTCACTAGCTTATTTTAGTTTATTTTTAGGAATTTCCTAGACTACTTGAATTAGTGCTCAAAGTAGGCAATTTAAGGACTGTTTGGCATTACATAATTAGAACCTGATATTGTGCTATAATGTTTTTAGCTTGAGCTTATAGGGTTTGTATCAGTTGCAGAAGGATAATTTTAGGTTAGTTTAGCTTATTGGAGCCTTTGGTAGCTTATGGTAGCTTGTAGGTGCTTATAGCTTATTTGTATTTAGTTTTTCCTTATAAGTTCATGCCCAAGTCATATATCCTGCATTCATAAGTAGTTTTTGTTATTTTTCCTAGCTTCTCAGTACAATTTTAGACTTTCCTGAAATTTTCCATAATTTTCTGTGGCTTACTTCTATTTTTCTGCATTTTAATTCATTTTTAGCCTTTTTAAATAGCTCTTTATTCAAATAATTCAGAAAATGTTCAAAACAATGCAATTTAAATTTTCTTAGTTTTAGAAAAATCAAAAATTCACAAAAAGTATTTTTCCAGATTTTTCCTAGTCATTTTAGTATTTTCTAGGAATTTAATTAGATTAAAATAGTTTTAAATTCATAATAATTAGAGAAAAGATTATAAAAATGTAATTTCAATTTTGAAAATTCTTTTTAGTTATTTTAGATTTTTGAAAAATAGTTTTATAATTTTCCCATTAATTTTCATAATTTTTAGCTTTTTAACTTTATTTTAAATGTTTAAAAATAGTTTTTAATTCAAATTATATCAAGAAAAATCATAAAAATTAGTTTTAAATTTCCAATAATTTTTAAATAACATTTTTAGCGGTAGAAAATTATTAGATCATTTTTAGGAGTTAAAATAGTTTAGTTTGCATTTTAATTCGCGTTTTATTAATTACGTAATTTACGTTTTTTAGTTATCGTTTGCATGTTTAGTTGTAATTACTTGTTTGCATCATAGATTCAGTAGTTTTTATTGCCTTTTATTATTATTGCTTGCCTCGTAGATTTGAAATCAATCAAAACCTTTTTTACCCATTCGAATCCCGAATCACGCGACGTGAGTTGTTAAACCCCATTCATCCCTCGTTGGGAAACGACCCGGGGAAATACATACCTTTGTATTTCTTCGGAAAATATCTATACTACGAATTTGAACAAATCAAGCCACATTGGTTTTATCGTTTGAAATAGTCACCTTAGTAGTAGCGTTGGTTTGTTGCTTTGGTCTATATTCAACTTTCTTATTCATGGATACCCCATAAGCCAGCTTAGAGTTATATCCTTTTCTTTGGACCATTGTTTTATATTGATCTGAGAGGTGCTATAGGGCATAAGGCATGAGGGACCGATGGCAACAAAGCAACTAATTATATTGGAGTTGTTATTCCACATTAATTCTGAATCACAAAACGCAAAACGTCACGAAATAATGCATGTATATTCAATATAATAAGCTGAAAATTAGTACATGAAACAGATTGCCAAAATCAAACCCCAACAAAAGATGGAATGAACTGATATACGTCAAAATCAGTACGCATATCAGAAGAGCTTGTTGATTCCAAATCATAGAGCGTGCATATAGTCTTTAACACGAGGTTATATTGCACAACCTTACTTAGTAAGTCAATAATCATAAAGGAATCCTCTTCTATTTCTCCCAACATAATCGACAAAACACGTTGACCAACCCTTAACATATTGGGAATGACATCATAATGTCATCAAGATTAACAATGTACTTTACTAACCATTCAGCCATTCTTCATCTCAAAACATTAAATTTCCGGGAATTATAAGAAATAAGGAGCAAACTACCACCGGACTCAGAACAACTTTCCATCAAAGGTTCGATGGGGTCCTGTTTTTGTCAAAACTGGATGCTCATTCATAATCTTTAAGTCGCAACGCAAAGACACACCATAACCGGTACTTAGCCAATGCATGCCATCATTCCAATATATGGCATCTTTAAATTGGGCAAAACAATGTTTCAGAAACCTATCACCACAAAGACTCCAGCTGCCTGTTTCTGAAGAGTAAGTCTCTATTTTACCGTGATAACTAAAACCAAACTCATCATCACGTACATATCCAACATGAAATACTTTGTACTTGTAGTGAGGTGATTTAGCAGGATCAAAAGCAAATCTCATAACACCAATAGGTGATTTTGTAGGAAGCAACCTCTTAAACAGTTTAATGGTTGGATTGTATACATAAAGCTTATCAGGGTTGATACTACATAAAAGTTGCTCATAAGCCCTTGCTAAGTATTTGGCTTAGCTTATCATAATTAATAAGTTAAAATGACAAAGTACATGATCATTAAAAAATGTAATTATTAAATGAGGGTATAAAAATCTTTTTATATAATATCCTTATATAAGTCCACTTCTCCTCAAATAAGCCACAAAGTTTTTGCTTATTAAAAACGACTTATATTACTTGAGCCTTTGTGTCATCAATTTTGTAGAAATTGGTTAAGATTTTCCCATCAAGCTCTTTACTGAAAAACCTTCTCATGAAGTCTGCAAGTGTAAATTCCTTGTAAACTGCTGGTCTTTCAAAGAAATATCAGCTCTGGGAATGGTCCATATAGACTCTCTTGTATGCTTGGAGTTATAAATACAGCAATTGAAACACGTGCAACTTCTTTAGGATTTGCCAATACTCTATGCTCCACACTTTTGTATTCACCATTTGACATCATCTGCGAAATTGGATAATACTACTTATATAAAAGTATTATTTTGACTAATAATAATGATTCTCATGAGAGAATAGTAAATAGTAAAGGTGGCAAAATCGGGCAAGTTGGGTAGCTGGTACATGTTACGGTCAAAATTTAGTAAGGCGTGGGCTAAATTTCAAACACATTTTGTCCATATTCTTGAAGAATTTCGTAAATCAAAATAGCACTTCATAATTTAGTACATTTATATCATTGATATGCTAATTTTCTAAATAGAACTGTATAGATGGCTTTGTTCATTAGAAATACACTTTGGGCGACTTTCGCCACATTTGGATAGGGTTTGATAAGAGTCTAGCAATTATCCAATTATTTAGGCTCGAATCGACTTGAGCTTGTCCACTCAAGTTTTATTGTGTTTGAGCACGAGTACAAAAGCTTAATACTTATAACAAGACAAGCTCGGACTTACAAGAACTCCACTCAAATTAGAATCGAGTTTCTCGAGCCATTTGTTATGTATAATAGGGATAATGGCCTCAAAATGTATTCAACTTGACACTTATTGCTTTAGTCTGCATCAAAATATTTTTTTACCTATTAAATGTACAAACTTGTAATTTGTTGTATGTTGTGTATTCTTACCGGTAAAATTACCCGTGATGATACACACAATACAAAGAATCAGATGTTCTTATATTAAATAGAAAGAAAAAATTTGTGTTCAGTATACAACAAACGAACAAGTGTCAAGTTGGATAGATTTTATTACGATTATCCCCATGTAATTTACTATTTTATATGGTGCACTTAGGTCAAGCTTTTAAAGATAAGCATAACGATGATCGACACATCCATAACTGGATACATTAAAATTGCCACCTTTAATAAATAACATTAAATATACAAAAGACAAAGATATACCTGAAGTGGATCAACATTAAATATACAAAAGACAAAGATATACCTGAAGTGGATCACCTATGTTGATAACAATGGCACCAGGAACTGCCTCAACAACAACCCAGTTTTCACCACACTTGACCTGCAATAATCCTCCAACCTCATTTTGCACCAGCATGGTTAACACCCCCGGGTCAGTGTGTGAGGTTATTCCCAATGTGAGATCAGGCTGTGGACACGGGGGGTAATAATGGAATACACTAATCCTCCTTTCCAAACACGACAACTCCTTCAACTTTTCACTTTTTACACCTAATCCTTCACATAAAATTGACATCAACTCATCTCCTAAACCCACCACCGCCTTATCCCAATCCTGAAGTGTCTCCCTACACATCTCCGGAACAGCCTCCCAATCCGGCTCAGTGGCTGACATCCTCACCTGCACATCCATAAACATCCAGTTCAAAATGTCGGGTCTAGAACACAATATAAAATCCTACACTTGGTATTACTTTTAGGCATCTAACACATTCCAAGATGTTTTTCTATAGGGTAAAATAAAGAAAATTGCTACTGACTCTGCCTTTATTTTAGATAAAAGCAAAATGTCTAAAATACGCATGCTAAATCAGTTGATCTAATTATTAGGTACTATTTGATCACGGGACAGGTTGTTTATGTAATTCTGGTTGAGAGTAATTGACACACGTTGAATTTTAGGAGTAAAAGACGATTCACCTTGGCTTGGGTTGACCCACAAAACAAATATTATTAACAAATATGAATCTTTGTCACCACTCACCATTCAGTTTTAGGAGGTTGTATGCTTTAAAATTGGCTTCTGGCGACCTTGTTTGACCAATTTCCTTATATTTTTTGACCCATTTGAGATAAAAGACAACCCAATTCAGCCCATTCATATGTACTCTTGAGTCAAAATTGTCACCATTAATTGCTACAAAAAACTTGATTCGGGTAGTAGCACAACTCTTAATAAAAGTAGCACATAACTAATAAGTTTCAGTATCTGGTTTAAAGCCTAATCTACATAAGTATTGTTTGGGGGTGTGAATAGCATGGACCAAAATAGTATTTTGAATATTTTACCATTTTCAGTTGGGAAGTTGCCAGTCAAATATCTTTGAGTACCCCTCATTACAAAACATATAAGTGTATCTGATTGTAAGCCTCTGATTGAAAAAGTAAGGAATAGAATATCTGATTGGAAGAATAAATCACTTTCTTATGCTGGAAGGCTGCAACTTATTGCCTCTGTGTTAAACTATATGCAAGTATATTGGAGTTCAGTCTTTGCCATTCCCAAAACAGTCATCAAAGAGATTAATAAGATTGTTGAAGAGTTTTTGTGATATAGAGGGGACTTGGTTAAGGGGAAGGCTAAAGTAGCATGGGAATCAGTTTGTAAACCAAAGGATAGAGGAGGTTTAGGCCTAAAAAAACTTACAAGCATACAATGAAACCTTATTGATGAAACAACTGTGGAACATAGCAGCTAAGAAAGACATACTATGGGTGAAATGGATCAATGTGAAAAATTAAAGGAAAGAAACTTTTGGGATATTCTCCTATTGAGAAAAATTGCATCCCATTTTGGAAAACTATTATGGGATTGAGAGATGGAATCAGGGACTTTATATGGTGGGTGATTGGTGATGGAAGGGCCATTATGTAAATACATCACTAAGAGAGATATGTACAATGCTAGGATGAAGGACTCTTGTGCAATTGGTGAAGTTGTGGAAGGAAATGTTTGAAAATGGCCAATTGACTGATTTGTTAAATTACCTATCTTGTATAATATTCAAGTTCCATTGCTGAGTGAATGGGAGAAAGATGCTATCAAATGGGTTGATAAGGATGGAAAAAAGATTGTGTTTTCTACCAGACAAGTATGGAACGATTTGAAAGTGAGTGGGCAAAAAGTGAATTGGTATGAGATGGTATGTTTTAACCAATGTATTCCAAAACATGCCTTTATACTTTGGATGGTACGTTCAAAAGGCGCTTCGCACAAGCCATAATCTTAAAATGGAAGCCTAATGAAGTTTTGGAATGTGCTTTATGTGTCAATGGCAGTGACTCTCATGATCACTTATTTTTCCAATGCAAATACTCTTTTAAGATATGTGGGAAAATGTAGGAATTGATCAAGTGGAAATCATCTATGAACGTTAACAACTTTGCTTAACTAGAATGTAACAATAGCATCTGGAGCATCCTGGGAAGATTGGTAATGGGGACTGTTGTTTATCATATCTGGAGAAATACAAGAGTGTTTGAGAAAGCTAAATGTAGAGAAAAAATGTTGGTTGCAAAAATTGTGGAGAATGTCAAATTGAAGTTACTAAATCTATTAGTGAAAGAATCCTTAGCTATAAGGGATGTGGAATTGCTTTGGAATATAAAGATGCATAGAGTCCACAAAGACCGAAAAACAAAGAGAATGAAGTACTAAATCTGCTCTAGTTGGATATGTTTTGGTTTGAAGAATTCGTTTTGTATTGATGATTAGAATATTATTGTTCCTTAGTAAAGTTTGTATTATTTCATTCCTAGTTAGGTATGTTTCTTTTGCAATGGTCTGTCAGTAAACATTCCATCTATCTATAATACTTTCACTTTCAAAAAAAAAAAAGTTTCAATATATATGGTTCATGTTAAATCCTTACCCAATCAATCCGTAAACAATCTTTTATATAATAAAAGAATTACATCATTTCGGAATGTTTTTGAAAAACCATTCTCATTGAAAAAAAATTGGGCCAATAGAAAAGCTCGATTCTGCCACGTAAGCTAAAACATGTGATGTGATTGGTTAATAAAAGTCAAAATTAAATTGATTTTGGTCAAACTTTAATAAATTTGGTTGATAAAAAAAAACACATAAAAATATAGGTGTCAAATTTGTGAAAATAAAAACTTAAAAAGAGGTGAGTATTAATAAAACTTTAGTGGTTGATTTTTAAAAAATTATATAGAGTTAAGTGTAATATTATAAACCTCCATGTTTTTAATAACTTTGGATTATAAACAAATACCCTTATAAACATACCTTTAAACTTTATATCTTAAAAAATACAATGTAAATGTTGTTTTAAAATAACAACATATAAATTTACATAAGATTATAAGTATCAATTTTTTCACGTTCATAAAGACTCATTTATTTCATTTTAAAATAACCTACGTGGATACGAGTTTACATTTTAAATACGGCTAAATATCAACGTGAATATAACTATCAAATTGTAAGCACGGTTTACTTTAATATAAAAATAAATATCTACGATTTACTATATGATGATTCATGTAATTCTTATTTATTTATATAAGGCTATCTAGAAAAATATTTTTTATAAAACATCAACATAATATCAACGCTCATTATAAAATAAGTATACTTTAACTTACAACAATGGCTATTAAACTTTAAATCATGTGTGCAAACATAATATCAATGTGAAATTTAAATAACAACATCAACATTTTTGTAATTTAAATAAAATTAAATCTTGAGTTACCAACGAATTTTTTACAAATATTTTATCGAATTCTAATGGATATATTAATGTATAATGAAAAACTCATGCATAAGTATTAGTTGTACTTATATCACAATTTTTATGGGCTAATTCTTATATGTGTATATAGTGAACTAAAATGTTAAAATAAATTTGATTTATGTGTAAACTTAGATGCGTGCTAAAACTTATAACTATATATATTATATGTAATTACCTTTAAAAACACAATATTCAGTATTAATACAAAATAATTTTTTTGTCAAAACCCTGTGCGTGCACAGGTATTATAACTAGTATAATCTATACTACATTATAATGTATTTAGGACTTCCTATAAAATGAAGTCTTAAAAATAGAAGCCTACATAATTAGTAATTCATATAATTAAGAAAAGAAGCATAATGTACAACACTTTAATACATATAATTTTCGGACGATAAGACAAGCATAGCATTACCAACGTAATTCACATATTAAAAACAAAATACCACATTAATGCTATTTAATATAGTCAATTAATTAACTGATCAATAAATACAATTAATACAGTTATTAAAACACCCCTAATATAATAAGTACAAATTATTAAGCATATTGTACAATCAAATTAAACACAATTCATATATTAAATGTCGCTAACACAAATAATATTATACAAATAATATTGGCCAGAAACGGCAGCAGTAGAAATAGGGTTGAGAAGCAAACAAAGCGAAACGGTAAACGAAATTCTTGGCTCCGAGTAAATTTATTGTCAAAAGAACATAATAAAACTAAAATACATGATTCACTTGAAATTTTTATTTCGGGGTATCGCGCCCTAGCAGCGGGTACCACTGAGTAAATGTCATTAATACAAATAATAATCATATTATACAACATTAAAGAGCTAACGGCAGGCAAAAATGGGGCAGAACGGCACGAAACGTGCTTTCGAGCAGATGGACGCGGTAAATAAAATTAGCGATATCCGTAAATTTATAGTCAAAAACAACATAATAAACTAAAATACAAGATTAACCGAAAAAATTTATTTCAGGATATCCTTGTACTTGTGGCGCAAATACCCTACTAGTCAATTAGATGGTCATTAAAATTCCAAAAATCTATCCTGTCACACATATTAATCGAATGCTCAAATAATTAAACAATGATATAGAATGAATTAATTCATGCAATCTGTGGTTTATATATTGTGCTAGTTAAATCATGAATATTTTAATTTTATCGTCATAACCAGTGTTTTAAAACCCGGTTCAACCCAGCCGGTTCAACCGGTTGAACCGGGAACCGGAGTAACGACCGGTCCGTTGTGAGCCGGGTTTCTACTCAAAATAAAACAGATTGAACCGCCGTGTTTTGGTCAACCCGGGTTGAACCTCCGAACCGTAAACCGGCCGGTTCAATCTATATTAAAGGAAATTGAAGAGACAGATCTGACAGTAGACGATGTAATCGGACATGTTGGGTGTGTAATTGAACCATACACTTTCTAATCTTGTTAGAGCTCAACTGTTGTGGTTTCAATTTGTGTTAATGTTGACACAGAGTAAAGTGACAGACTGAGAGGTGTTGAAAATGAGGATCGGTCTATGGGGGTTTTATGTTTTATGAGCTTTTGTTTAGTTAATACGTAGTACTGTATAAAGGGGGGAATGGGACAAAGAAATATATAAAAGTTCGTGTGGGGGAGATGAGTGATGAAGCAAATGCTAGAAGTAATTTTATGACTTATAAAACAGATACTCTTGCCTCTTGACTTGAAATGAATATTTACTTTTTAGGGGGAATTACATACATCTCCACATACACACCAATATTTACATATTTTTTTCAATCTGAAGTTTTTAATGCATGATGTACAAGTCTATTAAAGCAAGGTTTAGGGAAATATGTAAATAGTAATGTGTATGTGGGGATGTATGTAAATCTTTCGCTTTATATCTTGTAAGTACTTTACATGATTTTTCCTTCTTTGATGTAAAGGTAAAAGCCTAAAATAACAACGTCTTTACTCAAATTTACGAGGTTGAAAAAATATTTTTTATTAACATATAACCACCCATCTTTTCGAATTTTGTTAAAACGGCATATGACCGATTTATATTAATATAATATTACATTAAATAAAATTATTTTATTACAATATGGGTAAAGTGAGATTTCTTAATACAACAATTATATATGTATTAATAAAAGTATGTGTTCAACTCGATGAATGAAAAATACGTTTAATATACAACACCCTTTTCAAAACAATGAAGATTGGTTTGATATTAGGCATAACTAAAAGAGAGTGTATTGTTTTCATCTTATAAACTAAAAGTGCATTATAGTTTCTATATGTAAAACTTCTATTACGGTAATCTTTTTTTTTTTTTTTTTACATAAAACCGGTTTGACCCGGTGGTCTAACCATTGAACCGACCGGTGAACCCGGCATTCACGGCGAATTACGGAAGACTAAAACCCGGTTTTAAAACATTGGTCATAACTGCCATTCTTTAAGGGAAAAAACATAAAAAAATAACATGCTATAAAGCAATTAGTCTTTATACCCAAAACTTATCTAAACCCTTCATTTTCTAAAATCACATTATATTCCAACAATCTTACAACTCCATTATGTTATTTAAAAGTAAGTAAAAAAAAAAAAAAATGTATATAGTTTGCATGGGTGTTTGGCATTGCGTTTTTAAAGTGACAATCAAAAGTAATACGTAGTAATCAACTAGCGTTGTGTGATTACAAATTATGAGAAGTAAAATGACACTAAAACTAGACGAGCACTCATATCTAAATATAACATCAAATTACACACAAATAAGACTTAAAATCCTGCTTGGTGCAATCAATGTAAGAAAACAACCCGCAAATGGTCACAACAACCTCCCTGAAGATGAGGGTTATACCCGGTTTAAGTTTGTGCGACGGTGGGCTAAACCCCTGTGGATTAGTCTAGAAAAAAGGCTAGACATTTCGAATTTAAACCTTAAAAAGAGTATCACTATTTAAAAACTTTTCTAAACGGAAGATTTTACCGTTTCAAAAAAAGCTCAACATTTAATAAGTTTGCACTAATCAGATAATCACAGTCATTTTTATAATCACATCCACAATATATTCTTCATTTATATCGGTACTCTACAAATGGTCGTTTTCGTCTTTTCAAGATCGAGATCGTAAGATCGAACCGGATCCTAAGATCCTACTATAATGTCATTTCTTATAATTTCTGTAATATTATTCAAATCTTTAAATTATTATATATCATATTAACATGTTGTTTTTATAATTTTATAAAAACATAATTCACAACTTTGTAGTTTTTAAGTTTGTGATTCGAGAAAAGTAAGATCAGATCGGTTTAGATTTTAAAATCATATGATTAATATCGTGATCTTACACTATCTTAATATTGCTAGGATTTTACGTAGGATCCAAATCTTTTTTGTCTTATTTCATTGTAAAATCGTAAAATATTAACATCATAATTTTAAGTTCTTAACAACCATGAATATAACCAAGACAGATATAATCACAAAGCCAAACCTAAATAAGTAAATAGTATCTATCCAACTTGCAGTTATTGACAAAAAAAAACATATTTTTATGATTGTTTTTTTTTTGAACAAATTCATGATTGTTTGGAAAAACTTATTTTCTAGGCTTATCAGCATTCAAATTTAGAAAAGTCAATAAACTCATATCTTTTCAGCTTATCAACTTAAGCTCATATGTGTTCAAAAAAAAAAAAACAAAAACAATAACAAAAAAAAAAAAAAAAAAGTTCATAAACTCAAAAGCAAACACTTTATTATATTACGACATGCAAAATGAAAAATCTATAATTTCTATGAAACCAAACCTGAAGAGTATCTCTCCAACTAGCAGCCTTTGAGTGAAACAAATCAAGGTTAGTAAAATAAGCAGCACCCTTTCCAATCTCCCTACTATAAAACCTCATCTTATACTCATTATCCATCTCATGAAACTTTTTTATAGAATTAATCAGACTCTCAATCGTCTTCACATCAACTCCATGATTCACTACGAAAAAGCCAGAGTTGACGACAACTTTCTAACTTGCTCAACAACCTTGGACTGTCTTGAGACATGTCGTGACTTGAGGGCGATTTGCATGCTTTTAAGTGTCTTGTGCATGGTAGATTTTGTTAAATGTATATATTTACAAACATGTGAATGTCCGGATGAACTTCGTGACACGGGATTGCACACATAGCGAATGAGAATAAAGTTAATAATTAATGTTTATGTTTACGATTAATTATTGCACATTAAGTCGATTACTTGATCGTTAAGTATTTAACGGAAAAATGACTAACGGCAGTTAAAATGAAAGGACTAGAAATGGAAGACTTGGAAAAAGTTATGGGTTCTCTTTGGGCTTGTCTACATGGTAGGCAGGGTAATGGGTTTCAACCCATACCTAACTTGTTTCCTACTAGTATGTATAAAAGAGGGTTAGGTTCTGGGTTTCATACACTTGTGCATTGAATTAACCCTAGATCTCTCTCTCTCCTCTCTCAGTCTAATATTCGGCCCAGCCATTTGTAAGGGGAGTTTGGTTTTAGTTTTCTTAGCGAGGACTTGTGTTAGATATCTAGCAATAACGATTCGTTTGGTTAATTAGGTATGTACAAGAACGTGGTTGTAAAGACATTTCTTACACCACAGCTTCTTTTGTTTTGCTGAGGGTTGTTTTTGCTTTGCTTTCGAGGATTTGACATTCGCGAATGCGTTACGCATACTTTTCGGTTAATTAATTTATTTGTTATGATCTTAAGTCTTCATTTGTGTACTCTTGATGTCTTTATGTTTTATTGTATTTTATATATCATAAACTCTTGAATTTTCTAGTTGTTGATGGAAGATCACGTGGGATGGTTTTTATCTTGGGTGTCAGGAGGAGGTTGCGACTATTGGATTTTGATGATTAATTGTTTGAGTTGGGTTTCGCGGTCAGGTAGGTGTTTTGTTCGGTGGTTGGTGAGGCCATGCTGACGGTCGTACAGTGGTTTTTTAGATTGGAGTTTGGAAATGGTGCTCGTTTTATACCAGTTATGTCTCGTAGACCTTTAGATTGGATAGGAACCAAGCAATGTTTAAATTCACTCCAACCAATGGAATCAACTTGTCCTTTATGTGGTATGAAAAACTAGTTCAATGCATCCTATGAATTTGACTTCAATCATCCAGTTAACAACTATTTTGTTCAAAAACCAGATTCGATCCAACTGATTTTGACCATGTCTCTCTCCATTTGTCTTTGATTAGGCTTAAAGTCACTCACAACCTTTGACTAACGTGACACAGTTAACCACTTTGGGCAAATACAAATACTGTGGGTTTGTAAATGGTGCAGACCCGAACCCGACTTGACCCGACATGATTTGACTCGCACGATTAACTGAGTTGAAATAGAGTTGGGTCGAATATATTATTTTTAGTCTCAACGAATTAAAAGCGACCGTTTGGCTCGATTAACACCTACTTATAAGGTTAGTGAGGTTTACAAAGAACCACCGAGTTTATATAAAATGTCAACAACAACAACAAACCTAATCAGCGGGCGGGGTATGGGGAGGTAAAATGTAGACATATCCTACCCACCCGGGATAAATCTCGGAGTAGAGGCGCTTCCAACGAGACCTCCGGGCGCGGGTGTAAGGGGTGGAGAGAGAGGGCGGTAGAAACGCAGCGCTTTATATAAAATGTCAATCCGGTGAAAAAACAATGTAAGAAAAGCTACCTTTTGTAAAATCATTGAAAAAACAAGTGGTGTTGGTAAATGGTCCTTGTATTTCTCAATTAGGGTGAGCATGGTCGAACCCGACCTGACGACCAGGCTATACGAATCGATTAAACTCAATGACCCATAACCGACACCCGACCGTTTATGGGTTCGGTATGGTACAAACGGGCCTAGCGGTTTTGATTGTTAATCAAATCAAGCGGGCTGCTTATTGTGCGGCCCGGCGGTCCAACCAAATTTAAGGAATGGAAAGATACGGGCCCGGCCGGCACAAATTTGGAAGCAAAATGCATTGCAAAACCAACGGTAAAACCAACAAATAACAAATAACAAAACCAAGTTACCAACATTATAGGCTCTTGAGCAAAATGCATTGCAAAAACCAAAGCTAACGCAAACCCGTGATTCCAATTTTGTGACCATATAGCTACGTGATAGTTCTCCACATTCCACAATTCACATTGTCTTCATCAATTCATCAAACATACAAAACCAAATACCATATGAAACCAAATACAAACACAAATGACAAATGTCTTGAATCATTGCTCCAATAAAATACCCAATACTAATCACGACATTCTTGAATTTCCATGTTCTCCTTTTTGTTTCTCTAACGCCTCTTGAATTTCTAGAAAAAACATAAGAACATAAGTACAAAAATAAGTTACTAATATAACCAAATAACCAATAAACTAAAATATAAATATTTTGTGGAAAACTAGAAGGGAGGGTTGAATAGTTTTACCAATTTAAAACTTCCTTTTGAATATTTAGATGATACTTATGTCAATCCATTTGATTGTTTTTGTTGGGCGTTGATGATAGATGGATATATAGCGTGAAATGAAATATAAAGAGTAAGAAACACATCACCACAACACAAGTTATTTATAGTGGTTCGGCTACAAGGACACCTTCCTTGCCCTACTTCATTCCTCGAGTCACCTACGAGGTTCGTAGCACTACACCAACTCCTTGTGGCGGAGAAGCCTTCTAGCGTCGCTTAACCTTTTCGGTACAAAGCTAAATACCGAGTTCTTTCACACCAAGGCGAACCACACCTACACAACGTCGCCTACCCTTTATACGGTGCTAGGCTAACCACCAGGTTCTTTCACACAGGAGAACTAATCCTATCACAACGTCGCCTACCCTTTATTAGGTACTAGGCTAAGCACCTTAGTTCTTTCACACCTTAGGTGAACTACACCTTAACGACACAACACCTAATCTCAAAGAGATCTACTCCTTGTTACAACACCATCAAGGATATCACCATCCTTGTAGATAAACTAATACACATATGTATAGATATAACCTCATCGATTATCACGACCTAAGCATTCTCCCCTAATGCTACTTGATTTGATCCTTTGGCATCCTTCACTAATGCCTTTGACACAACGCTTGCACCCTTCACTAATGCCTTCGTCTTGACACCTTTAGCATCCTTCACTAATGCTTTTGACACCACGTTTGGCACCCTTCACTAATGCCTTCGTCTTGACACCTTTAGCATCCTTCAATAATGTTTTGACACGGATGATGAGCACCTTTCACTAATGCTTTCATCTTGACACTTTCGGCATTCTTCACTAATGCCTTCAACCCAACATCTATGGAGAAAGGAAGAACTATCAACAAGAGAACCTTAGTAGTCTTGATGATGACGAAGCATGGCAACTCATGGACTTGAGTTTGCACGTCTTCAAGAGGTGGTGATCTCTCCTTTAAGAGGAACCTAGTAGATCACACAAAAACAAAAGACAAACACATAGATCACTTAGATCTGAGGTTAGAGGGTTAGAATACTTTGGGGAAGTATGTGTGAAAAACCATGTGTAGAGAGAACGAAATGGCTCTCTATTTATAGAGAAAATTCTCTTCTGTTCCCAGGATCCCACGGATCCTTACAGGATCGGCTAGCACAAAGCTAGGGATCCGTGGTCCGCTTCTCTTTGCCCATGGGTATTTTTGGTTATGGGTCATGGGTTATGGGTTGATCCATGGTTTTCTTTCTAGATACAATGAACTTGGTTAAGTGGTATATAAAAAACCATGGGTTATGGGTCAAAACCATTTGCTAGTATTTTACCCATTTAGTATATACTTGTATTTACCCATTTTAGCATACACTTAGTTTTTACCCATTTTAGTATACTTAGTTTAAGTATATGTTTAACCCAATATGTAAATACTAGTTGTTGTACATATGTATCTAAATCATAAAATCACTTATACTTGTTTTAGTGTTTTATGTGACAACCTAATTGTGTTAGAAAACTATTAACTCAAACTATTTACGTACTCTATTTGTTTAGTTAAAATGATTTTACTTTTGTTATCGACAAAACATTAGAAGATCGTAAAATATAAATAAGCGTTTTTACGGCTTATTTATATTAACAATCTCCCCATTTTTGTTGATGACAAAACATAAAATTATTTTAAGGAAAAACTAAAATTCGTAAAATTTTGAATTTGTAGTTTTTACTTTCTTCTCCCCTTTTGTGAAACAAAAAGTGTTAAAAACTAACACAATTTTATAAGAAAAAATGTAAAATGTAAAAGAAAGGAAACAGAGTGGCGAGAATAATTTTCGTCTTAACTCCCCTTGACGAGTCCATCCATGTTAAGGCGTCAAGGACATAACGTAAAATAAACTAATTGTGTTTGCAACTAAGTTTGCAAATGGTTCGTCTAAGTGACGAGAATGTGCTCCCCTTGAATATTGCAATGTTGCAATGGGGTGTCATGAAGTGTTAATCAAAAATGAATTAAGTTGCAAATGATTTTGCAATGTCGTTTGACACAAAGCTCCCCCCAGCTTTATGGTGTCAATATCTTCATGTGTATTTTGAATAACTACAAAACAAAGATTAGAAAAACAAGAGTATAGTGCATAATTTTCTGCAAAAGAGACTCAAGTTATTATAAATTTGTGCTCCGTACCCACGGATCCGGTTCCCTTTAAGAAGGATCCGTCTAGTTATCTCGAGAGATCCGGCTATCTGTTGACAGTATCTTCGTGATGTGAAGAAATGTCAGGAATGCTATTTTGAGAGAATGAGATATATGTACAATATATCAAGCACAACGAAAATAATCATAGCATATAAGTATTCATTCAATAAAACAAGAGATACACCACCAAATCTCTAAAACTAAGAGAATGAACTAGCCAAACAAGTGCTACTAATGCTAATGAATTACCCCAATTCAAGGTTCAACTAAACTAAATGATGATCAAGGATGAAAAGGTTTCGCGTTCTAAGTTGAGTTTTGAATGTGATGCTCATTGTAGTTTAGGCTTATTAACTCTTGAAACGTTCGAGGAGGTGATAAAACATGAGACGTTGCTCTTCACGTAGTTCATGTATCAACCTTTCAACATGTTTACAATGATAGCAATCCTTGTCATGGTTTTGAGTTTCTTGAAGTGAAAGTTCAAGTGAAGTGGGTTGAGGATCTTCAAATGAGAAGTTGGGAAAGGTTCTAAAAATGAGGGTGGTAATGGAACTTCTTCTATATGATCAAGGTTATTCCTTGTCTCCCATGATGGGCTAGTTGGTGTTGTAGGTGGTTCCCGATTTAATGAAAAGGTTGGTGAATGAAAGGTTCTTGAAGGTGAATGAAATAATGAATATATGTTTGGATGAGGAAGAGGCTCATTCAATGAGTGTAGTCCATTCTCAATGAATGAAGGTTTTGATGGCTTGCTAGAACTAGCCATGTTTGGTTTAGAACTAGATGATCCTTTTTTCTAGTTGGAAGGTTTGATGCTAATCCTTGCGGTTCTCTTAGCTTTTGTTGGATGGGTTTGACAAGGTGGGATTCTAGAGTCATCATTTCTAATAGGAGATGTTTCGATGGATGAAATTTCATGGATCATTTGACCCTTTCTTTTGGATGATCCTATGTTTGAGGAGTTGTTGCTAAGACCCTTTGTCATGGTGATGAAAATGCTAATGTGAGCTTCTAATTTAGAGTTTTGAAGGTAATTGAGGATGGTGCCATAAACCTAAGAATGTTTGGTTTTATAAAGAATAATTTGAATTTGGGAATTAAATTCTTGACCACTTAGAAGGCTAAGCATGCTCTTGAGGTTTTGGTCAGCTCTAGGAGGTTAATTAATGTATGCTAAGAGTGGTTAGAGAACCAAATGGTGACTTGATTTTGAATATAGAAGCTGATTAATACATGCATCTGGATCCTGGATCCCTCCGATGAGGATCCTTTGGTTAAAGACCAGGATCGACTATCGTTAGGTCTAGGTGAAATCATTATGCTTTTGAAGGTTTGTCATTAATGGATTTGAGGGTTTGACTTGATTTTGAAGTCTTTAGGCTGTTGGATATCTCAAATCCTAACCATAACAAGTAATGGTGCTTAGATGGTTTTGGCTAAGCATTGACCTTGGGTAGTCTAACCATATGTTTGACAAGGATTCCTTTTAATTTGTTGTGGAAACGATACTAAGTCCTAAAATCGAGATGATGTCCTAGGATAAATTTACTAAAATCTTTAAAATAAGAAGAAATGAAAAATAGTTTTTGGTCTAATTTTGAGTCAAAGATGATTAAGATCAATTTGCTAAAATTGAAGGGTAGAACAAACTTAAGTGCTATCAAAAGTGATAGATAATGTGTGAGTGTTGGAGCGGAATTATGGTGAGTTTTGACTAATTGATAAGTAAACGAAATATTTCGAAAATATATCCTATATAAGCCATGGATGAGAGTGAGGTTTTCAACTATTAGCGGAAGACTTGGTTGTCTCTAGTGTATTATGTTTTACTTGTTTGAAGTGTTCTAGTGGACTATTATGATGTAGCCAAATCTGTTTTTGCATCAGGTGCATCTGGGATCCCAGGTTCCCTTATGGGAGGGTCCGGCTAGTTCAAACTCTAGGATCCGCCTAGCGGTCAGGAGCTTTTAGAGAAATGTGCAACTTTGCATTTTATAGTAAATGCTTTTCCTAGTTGTTTCTATGGGGACTAAATACAAGAACACAACTAATATAACTTGTATCAAAGTAAGAAATTTGAAATTCCTAGAATGAGTGACGACGACCATACCAAGAGGTAGTAAAATCTCATTTTCAAAGTACCTAAGTTAGGATTTTTAGTGCCAAGATATGGCAATATCTTCATACTGCAAGCATAGTTTAAATTGTTTACAAACCATTGTTTGAAATCATGCACTTGATTCCTAAGATTTTACCTTTCTTTTTCTCCTTCACTTCTTCACCCGTCCTCCACTCTTTTTCAAACCATCTTCACTTCTTCTTTCTCAAGAAATTGGCGAAAGCTTTGAAGATTCCCAGTTTTGTTGCCATTCGGGTGATTCATTTGGGATGTTTGGCAATTGGTTGATGTAGTCCAAGGGGTCAAGATCGATGTTTTCGAGTGGGTTGCTACTACTCCCTTCACCTCCTCCTTCTTCTTGCCTTTCCCTTTCCCCAGAGAATCCGTGGGTGGGTGTGGTCTCTTGCCTTCCACCATAAACCTTGTTGTTCTACCTTCGGTCAATGGTACCATAACCTTATTGCAAAAGCTATGATCAAGGGATTGTGGAGAAGGGTCTAAAGCAAAGATGAACTTGGCGAGACGGGTTAAGCATTGCGTGCAGGAAGCACCATCTTGTCCATGCTTCTAACACTTGCCATTCTTTTGACCATGTAGTAGGCAAAGTTGAATTGAGTATTGGTCACTAGGCAATAGATCATGAAGCTTAGACATGCGTTGGGGTGGTCCTTGTTCCCTACTAGTCATACCACATTTTCTCTTATCACATCCTCCCACTTTCTATACAATGCATACATTCCAGAAAGCTCCATTTGAAAAGTCCTATGGATCACTTTTGACTTTCTTGTGACTCTTGATGGTGAGGCTCTTGGCATGAACGGTTGTCCCTCACGCGTGGTTGCTTCGGGGATCAAATTGTGGTAAATATCATGATGATCAACCATTGTGTGTAGTTGTTCTAAGACCATTCATTGAGTACATACAAATGCCTTGATATGGAACTCCTATAATTCGAGTGAAAGACTAAACTCTCACTCATTGATGGTGAATTCAATTGAGATGGACCCGTCATCATTTCTAATTATCCCCTTTGTCTTGTAAAACTCGGTACAAAAAGGCAGGGCAAATTTGTTCGTTTATATCCAATAAAAAATCAAACCCAATAGTTGCAAAAACTTCCCTTATGTCGGTATTTGCAAGAAATGATGGATCAACAACTCTACCTTCATGAAAGAGTCTCCTTTTGAGCAACTTAAAGGCCTTTCTATCGTCCGGACTTAGACCATTTTTCCTATGATACATGGGTATGTAGTGGGTGGTGTCTTGGTAGTCTTGTTGCTTGTTGCTAAGCATGATATTCCTAAACAATACAACCCCAATGTGGTGTTAATGGTGAATAGTAGCCTAGAGGTTTTGATCACAATTTTTTTCTCATCATCTTTGTTGAGTTCAAGAAATGTGTTTAATTTGTATTAACAATGTTAATTCTTTGATTTAGATTATCTTAGAAAACAATGTGGTGAAAAATTATAATAAACCCATTTGAACCCAACTCTTAAAGATGAAGAAATTGTAATTCTAAAAATCAAGGAATTAAACTAACAATGTAGTGAAGATTATACTTACACAAGTGATTGTTAGACTTGAGATGAATGATCAATTTGCTCATGAATAGTACACGGGTTTTTGTTCGTGAGTCTTTGAGGTGAGTATTATTGTGGAACATCCATAGTGGTCGTTCTTGATGATATCTGTCTTCTTTGCGCGGATCCCGCGGATCCCTCTCATTTGGGATCCGGCTAGTGTAAACGCAGGGATCCGGCATAACAGATAAAAATCAGCTCAAACATTCCTTGATAACTAAGATTTGGGAGTTCTAAAAAGCCTAATGTTTTGGTGTTTAAGGTTCTAAAACTTGTGATTTGAGGTTTTTGAAGATTCGGTACTATTCCTATTAGACCGAAGTTCGTTTTTAAGAATTAGTCATAATTCTTGGGAAGCTTTTCAAACATTATAATAAAATCCCATTTTATTATAACATAAGAAGTTTCATATGGAAATTTATTGACATAGATGAAGTGTCAATAAATTCTTTGTGATGAATAATGATAATGGTTATCAAATAACCAAAATGTCATTATTATGAAGTCGAAGTGTAGTTTCTACAAATAAGTCGAAGAATACTATTTTTATGATAACTTTAATATAGATAACTACTAAAACAATTATTAATAAATCATGCAACTAAAATTTCAATAATAAAATTAAAAGCAAGTGATTAGTAATCATACCTTGGCTAAATATTCTTTTTGTGAAAGGAAATATTTAGATAAGTTCTTTATGCTCTTCTTGGTGACTCCAAATCCAAGTATGGATAATGCTTGGCTAAATATTCTTTTTGCGAAAAGAAATATTTAGATAAATTCTTTATGCTCTTCTTGGTAACTCCAAATCCAAGTATGGATAATGCTTAAGAAAAAAAATGTTAGAGCATTCTATCATTGTCCAACAATAAACAATATAGTGATTTTAAAGTAAGATCAGATCGGTTTAGATTTTAAAATCATATGATTAATATCGTGATCTTACACTATCTTAATATTGCTAGGATTTTACGTAGGATCCAAATCGTTTTTGTCTTATTTCATTGTAAAATCGTAAAATATTAACATCATAATTTTAAGTTCTTAACAACCATGAATATAACCAAGACAGATATAATCACAAAGCCAAACCTAAATAAGTAAATAGTATCTATCCAACTTGCAGTTATTGACAAAAAAAAACATATTTTTATGATTGTTTTTTTTTGAACAAATTTTTATGATTGTTTGGAAAAACTTATTTTCTGGGCTTATCAGCATTCAAATTTAGAAAAGTCAATAAACTCATATCTTTTCAGCTTATCAACTTAAGCTCATATGTGTTCAAAAAAAAAAAAAAAACAAAAACAATAACAAAAAAAAAAAAGAAAAAAAAAAGTTCATAAACTCAAAAGCAAACACTTTATTATATTACGACATGCAAAATGAAAAATCTATAATTTCTATGAAACCAAACCTGAAGAGTATCTCTCCAACTAGCAGCCTTTGAGTGAAACAAATCAAGGTTAGTAAAATAAGCAGCACCCTTTCCAATCTCCCTACTATAAAACCTCATCTTATACTCATTATCCATCTCATGAAACTTTTTTATAGAATTAATCAGACTCTCAATCGTCTTCACATCAACTCCATGATTCACTACCTGAAAAAAGCCAAGAGTTGACGACAACTTTCTAACTTGCTCAACAACCTTGGACTCAGGAGGACATGTCGATGACTTAAGAGGGCAGGTTGCATGCTTTTTAAGAGTATGCTATGCATGGTAGATTTTCTAGTTGTTGATGGAAGATACGTGGGATGGTTTTTATGCCGGTGTCTAGGAGGCCTTTGCAGCCCCGTTTTGATGATTCGAATTGTTTGAGTTCGGTTTCACGGTCGTAGGTGTTTTGTTCGGTGGTTGGTGAGGCCATGCTGACGGTCGTACAGTGGTTTTTTAGATTGGAGTTTGGAAATGGTGCTCGTTTTATACCAGTTATGTCTCGTAGACCTTTAGATTGGATAGGAACCAAGCAATGTTTAAATTCACTCCAACCAATGGAATCAACTTGTCCTTTATGTGGTATGAAAAACTAGTTCAATGCATCCTATGAATTTGACTTCAATCATCCAGTTAACAACTATTTTGTTCAAAACCGTAGTTAAATCAAGCTGATTTGACCATGTCTCTCTCCATTTGTCTTTATTTGATTAAGGCAAAATTAACTCGCACAACTTTGACTAACATTGACACGCGGTTAACCACTTTGGGCAAATACAAATACTGTGGGTTTGTAAATGGTGCAGACCCGAACCCGACTTGACCCGACATGATTTGACCTGCACCTGATTAACCCGAGTTGAAATAGGGTCGGGTCCGAATATATTATTTTTAGTCTCAACCCGAATTAAACCTGACCCGTTTGGCTCGATTAACACCCCTACTTATAAGGTTGAGTGAGGTTTACAAAAGAACCACTTCGAGTTTATATAAAATGTCAACAACAACAACAAACCTAATCCCGCCAGGGCAGGGTATGGGGGAGGTAAAATGTAGACATATCCTACCCCTACCCCAGGATAAATCCTGGAGTGAGGCGCTTCCAACGAGACCTCCGGCAAGTGCAGGTGAGTGTGATAAAGAAAGAAGGAGAGAGAGCAGGCTAGAAAACCGCAAGCAGTTTATATAAAATGTCAATCCAGTGAAAAAACAATGTAAAAAAGAAAAGCTACCTTTTGTAAAAATCATTGAAAAAACAAGTGGTGTTGGTAAATCAGTCGCACTCTCAATTAGGAATTTGAGCATGGTAGTTGAGGACACCCGACCGCGTGACGCCAACCGATTTATCGAATCCGATTAAACTCATGACCATAACCGACACCCGACCCGTTTATGTCGGTTCGGTATCGGGTACAAACGGGCCTAGCCGGTTTCGGTTAATCAAATCAAACGGGCCTAGCCCGACTTATTGTTGCAGCCCAGCAGTCCAACACAAATTTAAGGAATGGAAAGATACGGGCCCAGCCCAGCACAAATTTAAGGAAGCAAAATGCATTGCAAAACCAACAGTATGCAAAACCAACAAATAACAAATAACAAAACCAAGTTACCAACAGTATGGCTACTGAGCAAAATGCATTGCAAAACCAACTGCTGCAAACCAGCAGTTCCAATTTTTTTTTTGTGACCATATGGCTACTGTGATAGTTCTCCACATTCCACAATTCACATTGTCTTCATCAATTCATCAAACATACAAAACCAAATACCATATGGCTCCAAATACAAACACAAATGACAAATGTCTTGAATCATTGCTCCAAATAAAAATACCCAATACTAATCACGACATTCTTGAATTTCCATGTTCTCCTTTTTGTTTCTCTAACGCCTCTTGAATTTCTAGAAAAAACATAAGAACATAAGTACAAAAATAAGTTACTAATATAACCAAATAACCAATAAACTAAAATATAAATATTTTGTGGAAAACTAGAAGGGGGGGTTGAATAGTTTCACCAATTTAAAACTTCCTTTTGAATATTTAGATCGACTTATGTCAATCCATTTGATTGTTTTTGTTGGACGTTGATAGATGGATATATAAACGTGAAATGAAATATAAAGAGTAAGAAGCACATCACCACAACACAAGTTATTTATAGTGGTTCGGCTACAAGGACACCTTCCTTGCCCTACTCCACTCACCTACTCGAGAGTTAAATGTAAGCACTACACCAACTCCTTGTGGCGGAGAAGCCTTCCAACGCGATAAACGCTTAACCTTTTCGTACAAAGCTAAATACCGAGTTCTTTACACACCAAAGGCGAACCACACCTAACACAACGTCGCCTACCCTTTATACGGTGCTAGGCTAACCACCGAGTTCTTTTACACCTTAGGAGAACTAATCCTAGCACAACGTCGCCTACCCTTTGTGGGTACTAGGCTAAGCACCTTAGTTCTTTCACACCTTAGGTGAACTACACCTTCACGACACAACACCTAATCTCAAAGAGATCTACTCCTTGTTACAACACCATCAAGGATATCACCATCCTTGTAGATAAACAAATACACATATGTATAACGATGCACCTCATCGATTATACGAACTAAGCATTCTCCCCTAATGCTACTTGATTTGATCCTTTGGCATCCTTCACTAATGCCTTTGACACAGCGCTTGGCACCCTTCACTAATGCCTTACGATCTTGACACCTTTAGCATCCTTCACTAATGCTTTTGACACAACGTTTGGCACCCTTCACTAATGCCTTAGTCTTGACACCTTTAGCTTCCTTCAATAATGCTTTGACGGATGATAGCACCTTTCACTAATGCTTTCATCTTGACACTTTCGACATTCTTCACTAATGCCTTCAACCCAACATCTATGGAGAAAGGAAGAACTATCAACAAGAGAACCTTAGTAGTCTTGATGATGACGAAGCATGGAAATTCATGGACTTGAGCTTAATTGCACGTTCTTCAAAGGTGGTGATCTCTCCTTTAAGAGGAACCTAGTAGATCACACAAAACAAAAAGACAAACTACATAGATCACTTAGATCTGAGGTTAGAGGGTTAGAATACTTTTGGGAAGTATGTGTGAAAAACCATGTGTAGAGAGAAAGAAATGGCTCTCTATTTATAGAAAAATTCTCTTACGTTCCCCAGGATCCCTACCACAAGGGATCCGGTTAGCCTAAGCTAGGGATCCGTGGTCCGCTCCTCTTTGCCCATGGGTATTTTTGGTTATGGGTCATGGGTCATGGGTTATGGGTTGATCCATGGTTTTCTTTCTAGATACAATGAACTTTGTTAAGTAGTATATATAAAACCATGGGTTATGGGTCAAAACCATTTGCTAGTATTTTACCCATTTAGTATATACTTGTATTTACCCATTTTAGCATACACTTAGTTTTTACCCATTTTAGTATACTTAGTTTAAGTATATGTTTAACCCAATATGTAAACACTAGTTGTTGTACATATGTATCTAAATCATAAAATCACTTATACTTGTTTTAGTGTTTTATGTGACAACTTAATTGTGTTAGAAAACTATTAACTCAAACTATTTACGTACTCTATTTGTTTCGTTAAAATGATTTTACTTTTGTTATCGACAAAACATTAGAAGATCGTAAAATATAAATAAACGTTTTTACGGCTTATTTGTATTAACATATTTTACCTTTATAGCCGTGAGTCATTAGATGTTTCATTAAATCTCTAACGTATCCAAAGTGATGTTTCTACTTGATGTACGGATCCAATCTTGTGTGCACACCAAAGCCTCTACAATGCTAGGCGCTAAAGAATTCCTATACGGGTCTAAAACGCGACCACTTGCACTAAAGGCGGATTCGGAAGCAACGGTGGATACTTGGATGCACAAGATGTCTATTAATAAAAAACATAAGTTTATAAAAAACAAAGCACAAAGAATCTAAGATATCTAAAATTTAATTAAAAAAAAAGTTATTACCTTTCGCCATTCTTGATACAATTGGGAATCTTGGACTATTTACTTTCCACCAATTAAGTATGTCGAATTCTTCGTCATCCTCTATCTCAAGGCGCGGTTCTTTTAGATATTTGGTCAACTCGTCTTCACCCCCACTCAACTTATTTCCAACTTTATCTTTAAAAGCATTTAAGAAAGAATTACCACGACGACGAATTGTGTTACTACTTTGACTTGACGTTGCTTTTGGTATTTCACTCGATATGGTTGTGCCATATTTTTCTTTGTACATGGCAAACAAGACCCCCATATCTTTCTCAACCTTCTTAACCAATTTGTCACATAATTCATCTTCGGTTAAAAATGAAGTTGGCGTCTCATCACTATCTTCATCGACCTCCATGGGTATGCAACCATTTTCTATCAAATGTCTAAACCCGTAGCCTATTATTTCCGACTTCATTGTGAGATCTAAGATAACGGCAAAGTACATATAATGGTTGATTTTTTTGTAATCACCCCAATACTTGTCATACTTTTTTCTCATTTCTTCAACCATTACCTTAAAAGAAGGTTTTTCTTGCCACTCACGAAGATGCTTATCAATATCAAGAACCTCTCCAAACCACAAATGAGCTACGGGAGATGATACATTTGACACAAGTTCGGTTGTCTCTTTAAATTTTTCCAAAAATGCAACTATCTTCTTACAAACCTCAAAATCACCCGCAGGTATTTCCTCTAGGTCTCGGGAAAAACAAGAGTTATGAAAATCATAATAAAAAAGCTTCTTTTAACTCAATTGCGGTTTTCAACATATCATGTGTGGAATTCCATCTTGTAGGGCATTCGAAACCAAAACTTATTTGAAGTACAAGCCTTTTCAACACTTTCTTTAAAGTTAGTCACTCTTTGGCTTGAATGTTTTATGTACTTCACGGCTAAACCTATGGTATTCACTTCCTTGTTGAATGTTTTTAAACCATCTTTGACAACTAGGTTTAAAATATGAGCCATACATCTTATGTGAAAATGCTTACCACCATCATACTTATTTGGTAAATTTTCTACCAAATATTCAAGAGCTTTGTCATTTGAAGAAATGTTATCAACCGTAATGGTCATAACATTCTTTATACCCCATCCGTTTATACATTCTAAAAGTGCCCTACCAATATCCACCCCTCTATGGCTATGAATTGTTCTAAAATTAATAATTCTTTTATGCATTACCCAATCATCATCTATAAAGTGGGCGGTTAATACCATAAAGTTCATTCGTTTACAACTAGAAGTCCAAGTATCGGTGGTTAAATGAACGGTGGTGGCCTTGTTGCTTAAGAAATTTAATAGGCTCTTCCTCTCGTCAAGAAAAAACTTAGAAACATCCCTAGCAATAGTAAACCGAGAGGGCATATTAAATCTAGGTTGCATGTTATTTCCAAATTTAATGAATGCCGAGTGTTCTACAAACTTAACGAAGCTCCAAAGAATAATCAACTCAATCAAAGACTTTTTAATCAATTTTTCATCATACTTCCAAGTTTCTAAAGTACCAATGCTACTATCACCCTCAACATTCTCCCCAATCTTTTTCTTAAAAGCTAGTTTTTTTTGTTTCTTAATTTTCTCAACATCGGGGTTGTTTTCACAATTTGCATAATGAGTATTCAAGTGTCGCGTACCATGCATTTTTGAATCGGCTTTGAGAACCGCATCACAATATTTGCAATATGCCATCTTAATGACTTGACCATTTTCATCCGGTTCAAACTTTGCAATAAAGTATTTCCAACACTCGGAAGTCGTTTTCATACATTAGTTCATTTATACGAAACCTTAAAATCATCATACATCAGTTCTTATAAAACATCATTATCATACGAAACCTTAACATCATCGTACATCAGTTCTTATAAAAAAAAAATCAATAACGATTTTAATTAAATGCCTAAATCAGTTAATGAAAATGAAAATTAAACAAAACTTACTTATTCCATTGCATTGTTTTGTTGAGAAGCAAATGATTCATAGGTAGGTACTTTAGAAGATGAGATTGATTCATATGGGGGGTTTTTGTTATGAGTTTGATCATCATTTGATTGATCCATTTGATTGATTTGATCCAAACGAATTGGTGGGTTTTTAGTTATTCGGGTTTTGAGTTTTGAGAAGCCAAAAGTTTTGAGTTACTGAGAAAGTGAGAATGAATGAAAGGGGGCGCTTGTTTTTTGAGAAAACCTAATTAATTTCGGTTTTGGCGGGTTAAACGGGTGTAGTCGGGCTTTTTAACCGAACCCGACCCGATACCGAGTAGCTAAGAAAACTAATACCGAGTCCCGACCCGTAACATAGTCGGTCGGTAATTCGGGCATGTCGGGTCGGTCGGTTTTTCGGGCTTGTCGGGTATCGGTCGGTTTTGCTCAGCCCTACTCTCAATTATAACACACATTTATTTAAGCATGTTTGTGACAAGGTCGTGTTAAATGAAACTCAGGCATCTACTATGATAGTTTGTGAAAATGTTTATAAAAATATGAAGAGGTCTAAAAATGTATAAACTATAAACTATAGTGGATATGTATTTCAATCCTATGTGGCATAAATAGATCTAGGATTTTGAAGAGATCATTTTGAAAGTATTGAGTATGTTTTATGATATGAAAAAGATTATAAATTAATAGTGTTAACCGGATAAACCTTTATATAAGTCCAGAATAGTGGATGCCTCTCATAAACCAGAAAACTAAAAAAGTGACAATATTACAGTTCTGGAAAACAAACATATTTAAGAGAAGAACCCAAAAGGGTTTAAATGTTTAATAATGGTGTCATTTTTGTAACATAACACAAGAGTTGCTAGAGCCAAATGAACCTTATAAGCAAGGTCAAGTTGGGCCAAATAAGATGCTCAAGCCCAAACAAACCTCATAAGCATAAGCCCAATAGTTGGACCTAAAGGATCTAGACTCAACAGTTGCATCTAGGGGTGTTCACAGATCGTGTAATATCCACAATAATCAAAAATCAAAATCGAACTGAACTAAAAAAACTAAACCGAATTTGTAACCGAACCAAACTAAATATTTGATTTTCGGTTTGGATGGTTTTGGCAATAAAAACAAAAAATCGAACCGAAAACCGATTTCATATAAATATATATTTTTTCTATGTATTTATATGAAGAAAAAAAAAATCACTAAAATTCTTTCTTAGTATAAATATAACATTATTTAAGCTTGAAAAAAAATTGTGCTAAAAATAAATATAATTAAATGGAAAAAATAATTAAAATTATGTAATTCGGGTTATTTGGTTCGGTTTTCGGTTATAGGAGTTCGGTTTTCGATTATTCTGTTCGATTGAATCAAATTTGAATTCGCATTCGGTTTAGTTTTCGGTTTAACCCAAAAATATTTTTTAACCAAACCGAATAAACTGAATAACCCGATAACCGAACCGATGAACACCCCTAGTTGCATCTAACACGTTTAATTTGCATAATGGAACGTGGTGTTGATGAATATGTTATAGTAGTTTGTCGATCGTGAATTAATTTTAAAGAGCGAATATTGTACCCTTGTAAGGTACTCCCGAACACATATGTGGCAATCGGTCATGATGTCGAGGGTTCCCTTGTTTGGAAAGCGAAAACACGATGCTAACATCTAAAATAGAGAACGGTAACAAAAACACAAATTTGAAAAATATGTAACTAACCATTTTATCATCTTGCGTCACATTATAAGCAATCTCAAAAGTCGATTAACTGCTAAATCTAGTATTACGTCATGCCAACATAAAAAGAATGTATATGTTGAGTTTATAATATATAAAACATACAATAAACATATAGACATTAAGAGTACACAGCGGAAGACTTAAGATCATAACAAATAAATTAATTAACTGAAAGTATGCGTAACGTACCTCTTGCGAATATCAAATCCCTCGAGCAAAGCAAAACAACCCTCGAGCAAAGCAAAACAAAGAAGTACTTATTGGTGTAAGAATAATGTCTTACAACCACGTTCTTGTACACACGAATTAACCATCGAATCAAGCGATTGCTAGATCTAACACAAGTCCTCGTTTAAGAAAAACGAAACCAAACTCCCTTACTAATGGGGTGTTCGGCCGATTGGGACAAGAGAGAGGAGAGGAGAGATCTAGAGTTAATTCAATGCACAAAGATATGAAAAACCCTAGAACCTAGCCTTTTTTATATAGTGAATGAAACCTTTGGGAACAAGTTAGGGTTTGGGCTTGGAAACCCTCCCCTTGGCCAGCCATAGGACAAGCCCAAGAGAAACCCATAACTTTTTCAAGTCTTTTCATTACTAGTCCTTTCTCTTTTCATTTAACGGTCGTTAGTCATTTTCCGTTAAATACTTAACGATCGTTAACCGGACTTAATGTGCAATAATTAATCGGAAACATAAACATTAATTATTAACTTTAATTCTCATTCGCTAATGTGTGCAATCCCGTGGTCACGAGTTCGAATCCGGACATTCACATGTTTGTAAATATATACATTTCCAACAGCTCCCACTTGGATATGTTTACAAAACGTGAAATGACATTGGTTATCGTCTAGCAACACGCCAATGCCCGGTACAACTCGTGTATGGTTTTCTGGAGAAAAACCAAGTTTGATGATTCATCATCATATTCATCATTTTGTTTCTAATACCATGTTAATAAGAATATGGATCTCACTCATTTTTTAATTAACTATTCTGTTTCTCGCTTTATGTGATTGATTAAGATTACCAATTCTTCTAGAACATATTCCGAAGACCTTGGGCATGGCCATGCAAACATCTTAACAACCCTACGAGGGGCCCAGAAGTATTATACTTCAAAATAAATTTGAAGGAAACAAATCCCATTTTGACTACAAGCAGGATTCATAAATTTCGCAACACTTCTGAAAACAACCCTTATAACTACCATTTACGTGTAGCGTTAGATTGCTTCACAAAAATGCACTACATCCATGACATATCTCTTGTATCTCAAGTCCGAGGATA
Source organism: Chrysanthemum makinoi (assembly GCA_910596185.1). NCBI lineage: Eukaryota > Viridiplantae > Streptophyta > Magnoliopsida > Asterales > Asteraceae > Chrysanthemum > Chrysanthemum makinoi. The sequence continues at coordinate 51,601,077 of OU343222.1, read as the reverse complement.
AATATCCATGATATACTTAATGACAAAGATCCATAAAGTATTATCATGCGGGTGGGATAAGTCCTATACTCAATACATTGAATATCATCTGAAATTAGTCATGCTACGCATCAATATACTTTCAAGTATATTCTAACTAATACTCCGATTTGTCTTAATTCAATATCATTCCCATGTTATTGATCGACAACGGACTATTTAGAATAACTTAAGTTATTCAAGGATTTAAACATGCAAATACAGGACACAATATTATAAATGAAATTAAACGTATTACGTACTTTAATTCATTATAAATAATAATTGTTTAACATCCTTTATCCAAATACTAAATAGATCAATGCATGATAATTCTTAGTTAATGAATTTTGCCTCAAGTCATGATAATCATACTTGTTGACAAGGCATAATTTCAACTAACTTTGATCTATAGGAATTTTGAGAATACTTATTTCAAAATTCAATAAGTGAATTTCTTGTATGTGTTTACACATATCTTGATATTGTCATATCATTCCATAAGGTGCGTGATAATCTGAACCACCCTTTTATGACAATTATCTTTCAAAACTTTAAAGTTTTAAAGTATTCTTTATTCTTTAATGTATAATGCAACTATGCTCTTAGTTGAGCATAACTAGTCAACATGGTCATCAAGGATACCATGACTAGAATTGAGTGTCATCTCAATTATACCAGCATCATTGTGTACAACAATATGCTCTTTAAATATCCGTAAACTTTTGAACAGTTATAGTGTAATGTTGGTGCCTACCAAAACTCAAGTTTGTTGGCAATGACAATTATGAAACAATTGTCATATAATCATCCATAGAATCTAGGAGCATCTCCAGACTGTGGAATGTGATTCTAAATCCAAACATATTCCTTTAAAATATTTATTACACTAACAACTTTCAATGTTGTCAAATCATCTTGTAATCAAGCATGACACAACAACTTTATACACAACATGATGTTCATGATGAATCTTCAAGTTAAACTTTAAGATCTCATCTATCTTGTCAAAGATATGTATTCATCATGTTCTATTTGACTCATTTATTTACCGCATATGTTTATAATAATAAACATATATTCCAAAGTTGTATATATTATTTCCAAATCTTACAAACGAAGTTTCATTCCCAACTAAAACTTAATTTAAATGGAATGTAGTTGCCCATACAACATATAAGATTTAAGAAAAATAAATAATACTCCCACTAGCTTTCAGGAATACTTATGAGCAATCTTATTTTAATTATTAAATCAAACATGGATTTAATATTAAACATAAGAAACATCTCCTAGATGCTTGCATATATCCATTCATGGATTCTTGCAGTTTGTACATATCCAAGGATTATTTGAATTCATAAAACTTCTTTGTATTACTCATTCGTCCTCGCAAAAGTAATTTCACAACAAAGAGTTATGACATTCATTTTCAAAATTTCATATCAATGAAACTAAGTATGACAATTATAATCTTTATACTTCTATTTAATGTATATAGGAAAGAATATTCAATCATAGTTAATTGCTTAAGTATGATTGATATTATTATCACTAGACATACATTAAATACATGTACAATATTGTCCATATGATTTCTACACAAAGATTTAAACCACTAGGGTTTCCATCCTTTGAAGAAACTCATTTTCATTATTAAGATAAACCAAGTATCTAAAGTTGATTATCTTTATGGACAACATCTCTACATTCATAGTATGATTGATTTTCCACAATTCAACATTTGGTAAATTTATCATTATGATTAACAGGCTTACCATGATCATGTAACTCATATTCCTCAGCATATTAAATATCCGAGATATCCTTACGGATCTATGAATGACAATTCCATCATATTAAGGTCTATCATTTTCATGTTTAGCCTCATCATGATATTTGCTAGTGCATTTTAGAAGATTATGTATTTTGTAATTCAATCTTTCAAGATCTAAACAAAACTCCCACTTGCCTTTAAAATTTAAAGATTACCTTTAAATAGTTTAGCAAGTAGAGCAACAATACATTGTTCTCTTTTGGGATATTACAAAAACATTGACAGTTCCTAACATTAGTTTGTTACAACTCACTCTATAAGTAGTTTAACAAATTGAGAACTTCATTTATAAGACTTAATGTGATTCATCACATTCCATAAACAAATGGTGTCTTATTAATCTTCTAGGTTGGAGTCTTATTGAGTATATTCAATCTATACTCAATCTACTAACCTTGATAACTTTTGGAAGAAACTATAGTTATCTTGAATCAAACAATGCCAATAGATTTTGATTCTTCTAACCGAACATACCATAAAACTATGGTATTTCCTTAGAATTAATATTGTAAGAAAATCTAACAATATTTAAGATAACCATCTTCTCTTTGGCTTATCTATTTACCAACAAAGTAAAACTTAATGGTACAATAGAATTACCAAGTCAATTGCATACATTATAACACAAGTATTTTTGACCAAGTCAAAAGATATAACAGTTATAATCCCACTATACGTTATAAGTCTTTGATCAACTCATTGACTTCATGCATATGTCTTAAAACATAGCAAGTTAACGTCTTACTTTATATTGTAAGTCTTTAAAAGACTTCATGTTTGTGACTTTACAAAATCATAAACATTTATAATTAAAGTAATTATGAACACCACCTAAGGTTTCAATTAATATTTCAAGTTAATATTTACTACATATATTTAAGTCATTCAACGAATACTTAAATTCAAAGTAGTATTAGATTACTTCATTTAATTATGTCATTCCATGAAATGTTCAACGTAAGAAACTGCAAAATCATCCATGCTCGTTCTCACGACAAGTGGATATTTTACCTTTGGCTACAATCTAGTTCACGTTCTCAAGTAACATAAATTGTAACTACAAGTGTTTCTTAAATATTGAATGACATAAATATAAAGTAGTCTTTGTTATCATCTTGACACATGTTCTTAATAGGGCAATCATACATATATAAATGTAAACTTCCTATTAGAACATTACTCTTACCTTACGGTCAAGAGAATCCATTTAAATCATATTAATATGTGTTGTACCTTGCACACAATAAAGATTTCTCCCACTTGTGCATGGAACAACATCATGTAGCATATAAACAACACGATACACGTTCGTTTATTTGATTAATATGATTTGTGTCATAGATATAACAAGTAGATGTAGAACTATATTGATTTGCAAGGAAACACACATGACTCTCCTTAAAAACATAAGTGCCTACAATTGGAAAGTAATTATCTTTGAAGATAATCTGGGTTACTACACAGGAAATAAGGCTTGTAGCTCCCACTGAATTAGAAATCAATAAAACAACTTCTTATTCAATAATGCAACACAAATGCTCCCACTGAATTTGACAACATTGTAAGTGTTGCATAACCAGTGAAAACAACTTGCTTGCTTTTACTTTCCTACACCTTTGAAGAACCATACGTAATCATTACTAAGGTACTAAAAGGTGTGTTCTACTCTATGAATGATGGGTTATCCATCAATGTTATTAACTCGAAAAATTGGGTATGCAATTTCTTCCTCAACAGGTCTACCATCCCCATACTGGTATGTAGTACCTTTAAAGGCTAAAGCAAAACAACTAGATAAAATATGCTAGTTTGCCTTTTACCAATTTTTGCGGTAATTAGTCTAGCTTCTAATCTAGTAACTCATATACATGTTTTCCAGTTAACCAACATTCATGTTGTTACAAAGGATTCATTCACCAAATGAGGGGAATGAAATCTTTATGGAAAATAAGATGTGCAATTCATTGCTAAGAGTTACATTAGAATTTAGACAATTCAAATGTTCCTATTATACCTTTCTCATTCATGAAAAGGAATAGGATTGAGTCTCATGCTTCTCCCATGGAAAAGAGACATCGTTTGTCTTATCAGAAATTATTCTCGATCAAACATTTGTTTGAATGCTAGAATGGATCAATTTACTAATCAAAGACTAAACCACGTTTACGGTTAAATGTTGCATTTATACATTCAAAAGAATTACAAAATTCAATTTTAGTATTTTCGATAATTAACCTTTTCAATAAACAATTAAATACCCAAGGTTCATATTCATATAACCAATTAATATTTATTGAAAACTATGATCCAAATTGTCATAATTTCATTACATCAGTTGATCTGCTAGTAATGAACCTTATACAAAATGGTAGAGCATTTTCTCAATTGCCAATTTCAATTGCAATTCCTAGATTTATGGGATTTACATATAGCCAATATCAATCGCCATGTAAACATGTTTTATCCCATCTTATGCCTTGAGTTGCCATCTCTCACTACAAAACTCAATTAAGTTGTCCAACTTAAGAAACTGCAAAATCGTCCATGCCCGCTCTCACGACACGTGGACATTTTACCCTATGATTACGATCTAAGTCACGATCTCACGCAAATAAAAAATAATCTTAGGTGTTTCCGTTTCGTTGGATGGCATATAACTTAAATTAAAGGGTAATAGTTTTGATGTTAAATCAAATATGTACAAAGATGTCATGCATTCACCTTTGTAGCATAGTTTTTATTAAAACATTTATATCTTGTTTTAATGTATAAGTTTTTCATCATCAAACTTTAATTGAGGTATTGGATTCACCAATCAAGGAATTTAGAGTTAATTATCATCCATTATACCGTACTTTTGCATAAGTGTAAACACTTAGTGTTTCGGATAATTACCACCGAAGAGGCGCATGGAATTAAAACTAATTCGCCCTTAAGATGAGCTTGCACATTTAATGGCTTACTAAGTAGCGGCATTCGAACTTACAGAGGGCAGAAGGACAGGTGCGCTAAAGCACAACCTTAGACATCCTTTCAGTGTTGATGTGCGCACTTCTTTAAACCCCTTTTATTAGTTCATTCTCATGGGTGAGCCTTTCAGACCATTTGTACCAAAGTCATCAATCAATTAAACGATTATGATTACTATTCTTAAAAATACATGTTTCACCATTGTTTAGGTCAGTTTATTTTTCTTGTAAAATACCCTTGTTACACATAACAAACAAGCAAGTATTTGAAAAAATAAACAAATAAACAATGAATGCATAACAAATAAAAGTCATGCATATCAAATAGCCACATGCAAACGGTTTTGATAAATCCTATTAATAACCAATTCTAGATTTGACAATATGCATATATTTAATTAAGACTTTCAACCGTTTTCATCTATGTACAAGGTGAACCACATGCATCGATTCATCGATTGCAAGTCAAAATTAAATACATACCACATAGCACATAATTGATTAAATTAATAATGATTGAGGTCTTCCCCAATTTTAGATCTATCATAATTTAGTGTATATCACTTAAACAAGAAAGACATACAATAAAGCAAATCCATGATAAAACATGCAGATAATTATCATGGACATAAAATTACACTTAACAATTAATGCAATTAAATCAAAGTTACGCATATACACATAAAGTTGCATGCATCTTAGGGTTTCTAATCCAATTAAAACAATAGTTTACAAAACCCTAATTAGGGAACCAAAATAAACGCCTCAAAATTAGGGTTTAGGTTTTGCAAACCCTAGATCTAAGCATACAAATAATAACACATTCATGTTTATTTTAATTATGTGTTTCAGTAATTAATTAATTGTTATACAAGGCTCGTGATGCCACTGTTGAGTTTATAATATATAAAACATACAATAAACATATAGACATCAAGAGTACACAACGGAAGACTTAAGATCATAACAAATAAATTAATTAACTGAAAGTATGCGTAACGTACCTCTTGTGAATATCAAATCCCTCGAGCAAAGCAAAACAACCCTCGAGCAAAGCAAAACAAAGAAGTACTTATTGGTGTAAGAATAATGTCTTACAACCACGTTCTTGTACACACGAATTAACCATCGAATCAAGCGATTGCTAGATCTAACACAAGTCCTCGTTTAAGAAAAACGAAACCAAACTCCCTTACTAATGGGGTGTTCGGCCGATTGGGACAAGAGAGAGGAGAGGAGAGATCTAGGGTTAATTCAATGCACAAAGATATGAAAAACCCTAGAACCTAGCCTTGTTTATATAGTGAATGAAACTTTTGGGAACAAGTTAGGGTTTGGGCTTGGAAACCCCCCTTGGCGGCCCTAGGACAAGCCCAAGAGAAACCCATAACTTTTTCAAGTCTTTTCATTACTAGTCCTTTCTCTTTTCATTTAACGGTCGTTAGTCATTTTCCGTTAAATACTTAACGATCGTTAACCGGACTTAATGTGCAATAATTAATCGTAAACATAAACATTAATTATTAACTTTAATTCTCATTCGCTAATGTGTGCAATCCCGTGGTCACGAGTTCGAATCCGGACATTCACATGTTTGTAAATATATACATTTCCAACAAAGATACTAACTAGGTTAGATATAATTAACGTGTATAAGTAGTCAATGAACCACTTATACTTGAGCCTCGTATTGTTTATATATATAATAGAAGTGCATGAAATTTTGTAGCCCTTATCAAGCGATGACCTTGTACAATGACACCGCTTACATTCACCTAAAAACGGCCTTGCAGATACACGATAAATAAGTGTGTAAGTTTGTGTTTAAAAACGACTATTATCTAATACCCCTTGCTGTCGAAGTTCGAAACATAAAATATAATCGACTAAAAGCAAGTTATTTAATGCAAACTACAACATAAACCGTGTTGATTTAGAAAGAAAATAACATAAACCGTGGGCTACTAAATTAACCGATGTTGGGAACCTGTGAAGACATATATTCTGTAAATTTATACTTTTTGTCTTAGATTTTTATATTCTAAATTTTAATACTAATTCTATATTCTATTCTATTCTATTCTATTCTATTCTATATATATACTAAAAGGCGTACATGTTTTTGTAGCAAACCAAACATTAAATGCAAAGTTTCACAATTTGGCAAAAACAGTCCCTGAGGTTTAAGTCTGGTGCTAAGGGAAAGTAAGTCCTGTAGCATTAATTGCTATCTATAGCAATTTGTCAAAAATAGTCCCTAAGGTTTAAGTGACGTTACAAAGTAAGACCTGTAAAATTAATTGTTATCTATAGCAACTTGGCAAAATTAGTCCCTAAGGTTTAAGTGTCGTTACAAAGTAAGTCCTTTGAAGCCAATCCCGCTGCGTCGCGCGGGTTTCCACACTCGTATATACTAAAAAGCGTGGTTGCTTCACAAACCAAACATTAAATGCAAAGTTTCACAACTTGGCAAAAACAGTCCCTGAGGTTTAAGTGTTCTGCAAAGTAAGTCCTGTAGCATTAATTGCTATCTATAACAATTTGTCAAAAATAGTCCCTAAGGTTTAAGTGACGTTGCAAAGTAAGTCCTGTAAAATTAATTGCTATCTATAGCAACTTGGCAAAATTAGTCCCTAAGGTTTAAGTGTCGTTACAAAGTAAGTCCTTTGAAGTCAATCCCGCTGCATCGCGCGGGTTTCCACACTCGTTTATACTATACACCGTGTTATGGTATATCCTAAATTTGGCTTCTCTATTTTTAAAAAAAAAGACTTGTAACGAGCTTGGTTCTGCCTTTTAAACACGTCATATAAAAGTTAGGTTAAAATCTATAAAATAACAACCTATTTTTTTTAATTTGCCGAGTTGAAGCACTTACTTTTTTATTACTTTACTTCACCAACGTACTTTCAATTTTGACCTGACTTCACCCATATGACTAAAACAAACTTGCATCGTTAGTCCTTTATACTAACGGCCGTTAGCAAATAACTTAAAATTTGGTTTTCTTCGCGTTTTTAAAGGTTTTCTAAGGGTTTTCGTCCCGATTTTACACGTTATCGTCGTTTTTGCATGAATGAAAACGCTTTTACCGTTTTCTAGCCGTTTTTGAACGTTTTGCTTTTTTGCACGTTTTCATCCGCTTTTACACATTTTCGCCTCGCTTTTATCCTGGTTTTAACACGTTTTGATCGGTTTTGCACATTTTCGCTCGTTTTACGTTTTCGATCCATTTTTCCACGCTTTTCATGCGTTTTACATGTTTCGCAAGTATAAAGTCCATTTTACCCGCTTTCGGCCATGTTTACCGCGTTTTGTTTGTTTTGCATGTTTTCGTTTGTTTTTGCACACGACTAGTTTTGCATATTTCGCTTGCTTTTTGCACGCTTTTTGTTCAGCTTTGCGTTTTACGTTTAAAGTACCGGTAGGCACTTGCGCGTCTGTTTTTGTAATATTTCGTCCATATTTGCACATTTTAATCTATTTTATACATTTTAGATCCGCTTTTGCACGCTCAATTTTGCAGTATAAAACCGTTTTTACACGTTTTTCGCTCGGTTTTACATGTATAAAAACCATTTTTACGTTTTTAGATACGCTTTTGCGTAATATCGAAACCGCTTTTAACAATTTTCGTTTGTTTTTACACGATAAAACGTTTTCGCGTATAAAATGGATGAAAACGATGTAAAGAAAAATGGTTTTATGCGTGTAAAACAAAGAAAATTGTAAAACGGACGAAAACATGTAAAAACGTACAAAAACGTTTGATCACGGATGAAAATGTGTGAAAATGAAGAAAAACATGAAAAAACGGACCAAAACGTGTAGAAAGGACGAAAACTTGCAAAAAAAACAGACGAAAACGTGTAAAATCGGGACAAAACGTGCAAAAAAGGGACGAAAACATGTAAAAACAGACGAAAACATGCAAAAACAGGCGAAAACGTGCAAAAACGGATGAAATCGTGCAAAAACGGACCCGACGTGCAAAAGCGGAAAGAAACGTGTAAAATCGGAAAAAAAAGCAAAAACCGAGGAAAATAGGAAACCAAATTTTAAGTTATTTGCTAACGGCCGTTAGTATAAAGGACTAACGTTTATTTTAATCATATGGGTAAAGTCATATCAAAATTGAAAATACGTTGGTAAAGTAAGGTAATAAAAAAGTAAGTGTTTCAACTCGACAAATTAGAGAAAGTATGTTATTATTTTATGGCTTTTACCCTAAAAGTTACTACTAGAATTTAAGACATGTACGCTCGGCTCACACACATTTATATTTTTTACAAATAAACTTTTGAAATATGACCGACTTAAGATCAATATAGATCTTATATTTGTCATAGATCCAATAAATCAATCTTGGTCATTCATTTTTTTTATCAAATTTAATACTCCATCGTGACGAGAAATACTCAATCGTGACGAGAATTAAATTATCTTTCTATAGATATGCACTTCTCTATATTTTCGACAAACTTTTTTTTCTTTCAAAACTTCCGCCCAGAAAAATCACATATGATTTGTAAAATCATATATGATTTTCAAAAATCACATGTGATTTGTAAAAATCAAATCACATGTGATTTTTTTCAAATCATATATGATATTGATTTTGAAAAAAAAATCGTTAAAAATACATAGAAGTGCATATATATAGAAAGATAATTTAATTTTCGTCGCGATTGTATGATTTTTTTCGCGTAAAGATTAACGATTTGCGAGAAATTTTTTAAAAAAGGGTGGAAGTTTATTTTATTTTTTTTGATTAGAAAATTGAATGACTATGATTGGTACATTGTAGGGGTGAGCGTAAAACCGCACCGCAATCCGCAAACCGCAAAAAAACCGCAAAATCCGCACCGCAAAAACCGATCCACAACAAAAACCGACGGTGCGGTTCTTGAAAATAGAAAACGCATTTTAGTGCGGGTTGGGTTTTCAGCGAAAAACCGCACCAAAATAACCGCCCGCACCACTATGTTATATTCAATTTTTTAAAGAATAACACACTAAAATTTACAATTTTTTATGACTTTTGTTTATAATTTTATAATAAATTATTTCAAACACATTTTAATGGTAAATTATTATCTGAGTTTTTAGTTAATATAATTTTTTTTTTCAATTTATCATCGAAGTTTATAAAATTCTTAATCTTATTTGACTGTTACTAATATATTGATTTATAATTTCATACTAATACACAACATTTTGTATATATGTTTCACCACATCATGCAACATTATAATATATTTATTCTATAATAAATATATACAAAAAATTATAATTTAAAGAAAAAGATAAAGAAAAAACTTTGACCCAAAAAACCGCAAAAACCCGCAAAACCAAACCGCATAAACCGCAAAAACCGAAATCGCAAAACCGCGCGAATGTGGATTCTCTTTTTTTAAAAACCGCAATTACGGATGCGTGTTGGTTTTTACCAAAAACCGCACCAACCTGCATCACGCTCACCCCTAGTACATTGGATCTATGGTAAATTTGAGATTTATATTGAACTTTTGCCGCGGTACTATATGGTGCGCAATTACTGTACAACCAAAAAGTTTTGAGTTTGAAATTTTTAGGAAACAATGTGGTTTATGTTAGTGTGTACGTGTGTTAGTTTATTTTTTCTACAAAGAAACTATAGAATATTCGTATTTATATCAATAAAAAGAGTGATCATCTTGTATTCTTTTATCAACGCAATCTCTTGTTGTAATCGTACACGTTCTTTATTTTTTTGTCAAAAACCAAAAGCTTGAAGGTTTAAGTCCTCTCATTCGTCTTAAATAGAATGTCGTCATCTTTAGGGAAGACAATGGTATGGTAGCATATAGACAACAAAGAAAAGTGCTACTAATTTTGTTTGTTGAAAAGGTAAAAAAATTGAGCTCGTGCTATCTATACTCATCATTGTGAAAAATTGACACTATTAAATTAACTTAAGTCATTAGCATGTATATGTGACATTTAAATATCATCCAGCTATATAAAGTTAAACTTATATGTAAAACAGATTAGTTGCATCTTGGATACCCCTAGATCAAACACTCATCGTCTATGGGTAACATTAGTATTTAATATTTCATATAATTGACGGTCTGGGCTACAGGTGTAAACTAGAGGAGAAAACATGCGAGTTAGTCAATTGACTCGCAAGATACTTAGAAGTGACCCGATTAAAACCTAGGCGAGCTTGAGCTACTCGAGTAGAGTTTCAAGCCGAGCTTGATTATTAGAATATGCGGCTCGTAAAGCTCGCAAGCCCTTATCAAGCTTGTGTCAATTTGTATTTCTACAATTCTACCCTTAGGCATATAAATGTTTACATATTTTGTTATAAGATAGACGTTCAATTAAAAAGTGAAACCAAATTAAAAAGTCTAAAATGTAATTATAGCCGTCAGATCGAAACTTCAGATCTTGAAGGCTTAAAAGTTAGATATGGGCACACTCTTTATTTCAAATTTAGACATAATATTTCACCATCAAACTTCAAATTATCATAACTTTCAAATAATAAACTTTTACAAAAATCGAATTGCCCTGCACAAAAATACCTTACGTCCAAACTTTCATCAGTTAGTCTTTTTTTCTTCTTTTTTTTAAATTTATTTATTTATGAACAAGAACTACAAAATAACTAAAATTATATTGTGCTACACCAATTAGTGTATTTAAATAAACTTTTACAAGAAAAATATCTCGTAGAATTTCATCAAACATATTATGTGCACTAAATATGTTTAAAACGCCATTTTCAAAACGTGATATCTCACCCATATCATATCATAATTGAGTGATTCAAATTTCTATGTAAAGAACGGTCGAGGATGTCAAAAATTTCAAGAAAATAAATATTCACTTAAAATTGATTTTTTGTAAAAGTTTATTATTTGAAAGTTATGATAATTTGAAGTTTGATGGTGAAATATTATGTTTAAATTTGAAATAAAGAGTGTGCACACTCTTTATTTTGTTATAAGATAGACGTTCAATTAAAAAGTTAGATATGGGCACACTCTTTATTTCAAATTTAGACATAATATTTCACCATCAAACTTCAAATTATCATAACTTTCAAATAATAAACTTTTACAAAAAATCAATTTTAAGTGAATATTGATTTTCTTGAAATTTTTGACATCCTCGACCGTTCTTTACACAGAAATTTGAATCACTCAATTATGATATGATATGGGTGAGATATCACGTTTTGAAAATGGCGTTTTAAACATATTTAGTGCACATAATATGTTTGATGAAATTCTACGAGATATTTTTCTTGTAAAAGTATATTTAAATACACTAATTGGTGTAGCACAATATAATTTTAGTTATTTTGTAGTTCTTGTTCATAAATAAATAAATTTAAAAAAAAGAAGAAAAAAAGACTAACTGATGAAAGTTTGGACGTAAGGTATTTTTGAACTTGCATCTACGCTATGAACAAATTTAGACATAATATTTCACCATCAAACTTCAAAATAGTTGTGAAAAACTAAACGCCCGAATATAAAAGTTCACATAAATTTGTTCATAGCGTAGATGCAAGTTGATGATGAATAACATCAATGAACAACATGAAATATGAAAAACAATGTTGAACAACTTATAGATTGATGTTATCTTGTTCATAAGTTAATCTTGTTAACTAGTCTTATTTATCAGTTAGTCTTGTTTATCAATTTTTTTATGAACATAGCTAAAAATGTATTGTGGTACACCAATTAGTACATTTAAATGTAGTTTTATAAGGAAATCTCTCCTAAGCATTTTATCAAACACCTTATGGCACTAATTAAATATGTATAAAACGTCATTTTCAAAATGTGATATATCACTCATATCATATCAGAATTCAGTGATTCAAATTTATGGGTAAAGAATGACAAAAAATCTACGACTTTCGTGATTTAAGTTTTGCATAATTTAACCTTTATGTTAGACAATTAGGGCCGAAGATGTCGAAAATTTCAAAAAAATCAGTACCCACTTAAAATCTGAATTAAAAAAAAATCGATTTATATATCAAAATTCATACCAAATTTAAGAGAATTCAACTTTGTAAATTATAGTGAAATCATTTTTTCGTAAAAATTTGTCATTTGAAAGTAATAACAATTTAAAGTTTGAAGATGAAAATAAAAAACAAGTCAAATGACCAATCTGTCTTTTTGACCAAAACTTTTGTTGTTCTCTTTCCTGGCTGTTAGATGAAGGTTTGTTAAATCGGACACTTACATTACTTTTTACACATTTATTTTATTAACACCTTTTATGTGATCGCGACTCTTTGTTATAATTTACTAATGTATATTCGCGCAAAGCGCCTGTGTATAGTGCCAAATAGTTATACTTGCAAAATTGTGATTCTGGTTTCTTTGATGCAAAACGTGTGTTTTTTGAAATACAAAGCTCGTGTGTTTTAAAATTAATATAGTGTACGTTTTTTAAAAATTGTCAAGTTTAGCATTGATTGAGCTCATGGTGTATTAAGGGATACTTATTGGTAATTTAGGTAAACTACATTAATTTAAGTTTTCAAGATTTACGATTCAAGATTGAGCATTCACTCTTTATAAGTAGTATATATAAGCAAGTCGAGCCCAAATACATTGAGTCGATTAATGTTAATCTCTATTATTATTGTTACCAAGATGTGAATAGTAATTAAATCGAGCTGAACCGAGCTTGAGAAATCAATTACATTACCGGCTCGAGCTCGAACTGAGTTTCGAACCCAAATTTTTGGTTGAATCAAGTTTCGGGTTTGAGATTGTCCGAGTGCACGTTCAATGACACCCTTAAATGGTCCTCGTTACCCAATCAAATACACTATACTTGCCGTGATTAATGGTTTAGCAGATTGCATAATTTTCCATGCCAAAAATACATATATTCCACAAGGTTTGTATGAAAAAATCTTCTAAAAACTAAATTTCCTCTTATGTTAGGCCTAGTATTAGTCATCTTTGTATTTGTCAAGTTTGATGTCGACAGTCTTTAATATTGCCTTTACTTGGCAGCCACAATTAGCTAGCTACTTCTCAACATCTTAGAACTCAATGAAGTTGTTTATACAAATCAAATCCCTTGCAAAACTCATTTTAATTTGACTTCAAACTTTTCGGCTCTAACTATTAAAATTCACCCATCCAAATTCCAAAATCTTGCATATAATGATAAAACTTTGAACATTCATAAATTAGTCCATTTTTTTGGCCCAAGTAGCACTAATGAATTGTAATCATAGAACAAAAGAAATATAAAAGGAGTTAACTATAGAGCATGAGAGTCACATGAAATTTGATTATCACCAGAAATACGCAAGCATTAGCTGCATGATTCACACATTAGGAAATTAAAATAGAAAACTCATGACAAAGAACACTTACTTTATTTGTAATAAATCTAAGTCATTTTCAGCTATCGTGACCGGTTCTAATCCACAAACATTTCACATTCAAATAATATTTTGTGTACGTAATGTCGATATGTTTGGTGCACAACCACTAATTTGCTTTCAAATATTTCTATTTAATGTCTAGAAATGTGGACGTTTCTTTACTTTGACTTCATATATTCACATGAACAGAAAAAAGTAGATAAACATGTCATTCATGTAGATGGTGTACCATCACAGAAATTGGACCATCTTAAGCCATAAAATGATGATAAAAGAATTTGAACTATAGAGAGATGATTCGTAATTAATCAAAATGACTTGCGGAAAGGGGTGGAAACGAGCCGAATTGAGCTTGATCATTCTAAAGCTTGAGCTTGGCTCGTTTAAATTTTATAAAGCTCGAGCTCGAGCTTGACTTGGTTCGAACCTTATTTTTCAAGTTCAAGCTCGGCTCGTTTATACGATTAGGCAATATAAAATTAAAGCTTAGCTTGAGCTCGACTAGTATAATATATATTTTGAGCTCGTTAATAAGCTTGTTATTGAACTCGTTAATAAGCTGGCTTAAAATATATATATGCATAACGTTTTATATATGTTTAATACTTAAAATATTCTAGTGTCGTTTAGCTCGCGAGCCTAATCGTTCTTTGTATGTAAAGTTCGGGCTCGAGCTAGATTAATAAATGAGCTGCAACAAAGGCTCGAGCTCGGGATCGAGCTCGTTCAGGCTCGACTCATTCGAGCTTTTTACCGATCCGATCTCAAACTTTTCACGAGCGGCTCAACTCATTTTTACCCCTACTTGCGCATAATAAAAATGGTTTGTGTCATAAAAGAGCCATGCATTTTCTTTCATATTCTATTTGAGTACGTTAACAAAAAAGTGTTTTATTTAATGCTACAAATTTTAAACAAGTGTTCCAATATGCACACATTGATGAAGTATCATACCCCATAATACCTTGTGTGTCATTATTATTTTTGAGTAAAAGAGTTACTATGTGTCATTGTTATTTAGGTGACACGTCATCAAAGTGTGAATATTAGAACACTTGTTGTAAATTCGTAACATTAAGGGTGCGTTTGGTAGAGAGAAATTCAGAAAAAAGAAATGAAGTAGAGAATAAAATCTCAGAGAATAGAAATCAGTAGAGAATTTTGTTCAATTCTAATGTTTGGTAACAACAGAGACTTGACCCGAGAAATGAAAAAAATTTTATTTAAATAATATTTTGTCTAAATAAAAATTCTTAAAAAATATTTAAAAAAAATTATTTAAAAAAAAATATATCTTTTTTTTTAAATTTATTTTTTAAAAATTTATGTACTTTCTTTTAAAAAAATTATTAAAAAAAACTTATTTTTTTAAAATGTATTTACTTAAAAAAAACTTGTTTTTTTTAAAAAAATATTTTTTAAAATGTATTTATTTAAAAAAAACTTATTTTTTTAAAAAAAATAATTTTAAACTTATTTTTTTTAAATAATTAAAAAAAATAAAAATAAAAAAAATAAAAATAAAAATAAAACATTGTTTCAAAAAAATTAATCCATTTATCCAATTTCTCCACAAAATTAATGGAAATGGGGCTACTTAAATTACACTACTCAACTCTCTCTATTTCCCCACCAATTTCTCTAATTTCTTCGCTTTTCCATTTCTCTGGCTTACCAAACACGAGAATTAAATCCATTTTCATTTCTCCATCTTCAATTTTCTTAACCAAACACACCCTAAGTGAAATTCATTTTAGTTCATGTGCTCATATGAGACATGAAAGAAAGTATGTGGTTATTTTGTAACCTAAACTTCACAAGAATCTTACAGTTATATAACTTTTATTGCTTGTTTTATTACTGTGATTAAGCTAACTGCATAATTTTTTAACCTCTATATTATATACCAAAGAAAGAAAACCTTGCAACACCCATTTTTTTAGATGGCAAAAGATTATCAGTTGTAAAACTAGCAAAAAAACTAGATACCATAATGCATCAGAAATAAATAAATAGAAAACCCGAACCTAACACACCAAACACCCTTAAAGAGGAATGAAACTAATGCATCAGAAATAAATAAATAGAAAACCCGAACCTAACACACCAAACACCCTTAAAGAGGAATGAAACTTAAAATCACACTTAAGCAACTTCCAAAACCCTCACCCAAACACCTACCATATACTGAATTCAAGATAGAAAAATATTTTAATGGTATACCGACATATACTAGGTCATTTCTAAAGAAAGAAACTTTATTAAATTCTTATATATAAACATCATATTTGCATTAAACACAATACAATTCACCCAATACAATTATACTATGAAATGACATGAAAAAACCATCATGCTAAAAAAAGAAAACTAAAAAAACACACACTCAAATAACTAAAATTAGCTAGCCAGAGTGCAAACATACTTAAAATGTTATATATCCTCACAACCCCAAACCTATGCACTGCCGAACAGCCACAGTGCCAAAACGAGCTTGGAATTGCACCACCGCCACCTTTGACACTAGAACGAAGCCACACTAGCGTCAAATGAGGCATAACATTAGTCAATAAAACACAATGATTGAAAATCTAATGGCTGGTTAACCAAATGCTAATTTGCGACTTACACAACATAAATAATGATGTCCAGATTCATGTTTTAAAGAGTTGCCAAAATCAAAAGTAAATATGATGAAAGATAAATGCCTAATACATATGTCAAACATAAAAAAAATGATTAAGCACGAGTTAACCATTTCATACTATTATTTTACTTGTAGGAGAATAAAAGGTGCAATTTATTTCAAGAATCTACAACTTGGGGACTTTAGATTTTCTTTTCATACGCCATACATTCCAAAAGAACGTGACAAATTCTCTGTCTTTTTTTACAATTGCTAAGGATAGAATTATAGTTAAGTTTACGAAAATCAAGTATCATACTACGTTTAACTATAAACATACTTTCCATGAATATAATAATTAGATTTGTATGTCTAAAATTTAAACTTAAAATTAAATCTAAAGATGTGATCGATTAATTTGAAAAATTAATTGATGAAAAAGAAAAAACACGTAACATTTGTCAACAAATTAATAGAGTATTTCTATTAGTATGTCTTATTATTAGGTTTCTATATGACTGCTCAATTAGATATATTTAAATATGAAAACTAT
Source organism: Chrysanthemum makinoi (assembly GCA_910596185.1). Taxonomy (NCBI): domain Eukaryota; kingdom Viridiplantae; phylum Streptophyta; class Magnoliopsida; order Asterales; family Asteraceae; genus Chrysanthemum; species Chrysanthemum makinoi. The sequence continues at coordinate 51,583,653 of OU343222.1, read as the reverse complement.
TAGTTTATTAAATGCTATATTTGTTCAAACAAATAAATAAAATAAAATGTTATATTTATACGAATGATAATATTAACCATGAGGGTGGTGGCAACGGGCACGGGCTGAGGAGCGGGCTTGGCCAGCCCGAAGTACACCGCCGCAACCTATGCGGGCTCGAGCGGGTTTAGCATTCAGCGGGAAACATACCCGAGACGGGTTAAAGGAAATCGAGCCGTTGAACGGCTAAAAATCATGCCGTTGGGCACTTTTAAAAAAAAAAAAAAAAATTAAATGTGGTGAGGGGTAGGGATACATGGTTGCCACTAAAAATCTATGATGAAGGATGGTGTGGGGATGAGATGAGTTGGAAGAATGTTATTGGTGGATAGTGAGGGATGGTGAGGGATGGTGAATGAGGGTTGCCACCACCCTGATGCATATATAAAGTAATGTTTAACAAAACCCTAATTTTATCTATACAAATATTTCTAAATTTAGCCAAACATTGTTCTCTTTTTCCTTTCAGGATCTATCCTAGATCTACTTGTCTTTTTTACACCATCGTCTTTTTGGCTTATCACTGAGAGGTTTGTACACATACTCTTTGAAGACATAACCACACAACCCAACACGTACAATCTTCTATATATAATGTTTAACCTTCATAATTACTCAAACAAACAAGATCACAGAAACAAATACATCATTACCTATTTTTCTTAATGGCACGAGAGAATACATATATCTGAGAAATATGTGCAGGTTTGGCTAACCATAGTCTTATTGGTTATGATTAAACTTATTTTTGTTTAAAAAACATTTTCAAATATAAACTCAGTTGATATTAATGAATACTTTATTTAAAATCACTTAACTTAATTATATGCACTAAAGTCATGTATTCATGAAAATGAAGAGCTGTATTTTGAAAATATTGTTAAACATGATAAACTTAAGGGAAAATTATGAAAATATACCAGTCGATCACGTGGATATCATTTTTTACATTTTTTTTTCAAAAGTTCAAAATAGACAGGGGCGACTCTTGTTTTGGGCAACTCTTATCTATTGAGTATTGAGTAATATACCACTCTGTCCAAACCTTATAGGGTTCGGTACAGATGGGTATTTTAGTCATTTCGATTTTATTAAATTTTGAAATAGACCATTAATCGGACACTTGTCGACTTATGGTTAGGTTGTACAAGTTGCCCAATCGCCCTAATCTTTTTTAGACTTTTGAAGGGAAAAAAAATTGATATACACGTAAGTGACTGATCTATTTTTGAAATTTTCCCTAAACTTAACCATAACCCCTGAAGCTATGTTTAACAAAACCCCAAAAATATAAGCACCAAGATTCAACTAACAAGACTGCCCTGAATTCTTCTGTCAACTTTGACTCGATTGTGCAACCTATGATATTTGTGCATCCTATGATTTTTCAGTCAAATTCAGTCGATTTTGGTTGTCCATAATAGAAAAAGAGGCATATAAAACTTTATTAACATAAATAAGTAATAAATAATACTATATAATTATCTCTAAGAGAATTTTCTTTAATATAAAAGTTACTAAAACACATTACTTTATGCTAAACAAAACAAATAATGAGTACGAATTGACTTTGATATATGGTTTAAGTTTGTCTTTTATGTTTAGCAATGTTACATGCACCATTAGATCTCTAAATCTAATAATAAAGCTTGTGAACATGTCAGTGGAGTATAAGACGAAAAAACAAAGTGAAGTGCATGTTCAAAAGCACTACGTATTATAAAACCTGCTTTGGTGTCATGTCTCCTCTACTTTGTTTTGGTATCCTATCTATTCCTAAATCGGTTATGGGCAACACATTTTGTACAATCATAACTTATAATTTGTTAAGAGACATGGGTCATTTTATAATCTCGAGATGAGACCTACGTAGGAAGTTCGGTCCGATCCCATTTTTTGCGTAGAGTTAAGCTCAAATCATGGCATTGTCAATTTTTCGCAGTTACTTGTCCTACCGAATGACTAGTTATTTGCTCGATTCGCAAGTTTACGAAGGATTTGTGAAGTTTCCTTGTTTATAAAAAATAATCTATATTGGTATATATGTCCAAAAGCATTTTAAGAAGTTTAACCCTAAAAAAAGAATATTAAAGTTGTAAAAAGCACTTTAATAACTTAACCTTAATTAAACAAAGAATGTTAAAGTTTGTTGAACATAGTCTTCCACTAAATCACATAATAATGGGAGACACTACATGTGAAACTGGATTAGATTTCAACTTCCAATAATCCAAAGGGCCAAGCTTTCTACCTGCATCCAACACACCAAATGAGGGCCACTTGTGTTATATCATCACTTTTCATTGTATAAGGACATTTTTGTGGTCTTGGTGACAAAAGTATTTAAGGCTAAATTATTACTAGTACCATATAATTACTCAACTTTGATTGGTGGGCACAGTGACCACATAATTCCATTCAAAATTTGTGCATTTCTAGTCACACATACCATTATTTGCGCAACATTCTTCTTGAGGACTTCTTGTCATGGTTATTTTTGTTATATTTGAATGGTATTTTGAAATCCCTTGAACAACAATAAAGGTTAATTTTTCCATATATTGTTTGACTGAATTGTCTCATCATAAAAGTTCAGTTTACCAATTCAAAAGTCTTTAAAAATATAAGCCACGTGTTTAATACAACTACTATTTTTATTTTATCTTTTTAATAGCAGAGTTTTATTAAATAAAAGTCTGCTAGCAAGGCGCTAGAAGCTAAATTTAACAATTACATATCTAGAAATAAACAAAACAACATATTTTAGAATCTTTCCGAGGCTCTGGACTATATCATCCGAGAAGAATCAGTCGTCATTTGAAAAGAGTACACCACCTTTTGAGAAAATGTTGTAACATTTGCACATAGTTGTTTAAAGGAAAAACTCGCGTCACGCACTGCTGAAGCTGGCTTCATATGGAGTTTTTGGTCGAGATGGTGATTAAAAATATATATTTGATGTAATTTAAAACCCTAAATTGGGACAAGAATATCAACTTGCATCTGCTGCTGGTTTTGGTTCGTCTTATTCTTTATGATCGCAAGTTTGAGCTGTTGGTATGTGATTAAGACGCAACTAGTTATTCTTTTGATCAACCACGTAAATACTTGTAATGTTCGTATTCAATATGCATAGTGTAGTTGTGATGTGTTGCTTTTGTGTAAGTTCACCAAACATCTTCCTTAAATTCACAACAACATTCGTCCTCATTGAAGAGGATAAAATGAGGCATTTGGCGAGGACAAGTCCTCGCTAATAGTCTTTGGCGAGAACAAGTCATTGCCAAATTATCTTCATTAATGACACGTCACTAATACTAGGACATGTCCCCGCCAAAGGTCTAGCTGAAAAATTTAGAAGGAAATAATTAATGAAAATGGAATAGTGGTAAAAAGTCAAATAAAGTCATAACTTTTGGCGAGGAGATGCCTATTGTGGTCAAATTTTCTACTCATTTTTCCACGATCAAAGTCTGAAAATATAGGGTTTTTCATGTTTTAATTTTTCTTCTTGTGTTTAATATTAATTACGCTTATTATACTATTCATTTCATATTTATTATACATCAATTGAGTTTGCCATATCTATTATATTGCATTCAAACTCATATGAATTAAATTTTGCACATGAGGTTAATCTAATTCCGTTTCCATGTTGATATCGCATATGAAAAATGCACTAACATGTCTTTTATCTTGAACTAGTTATGTAAAGGTGCATGTTTCTCTAAAAATTACTAAGAGTGTTAATTTATGATTATTTGAAAAGGGAAATAATTTATCTTACAAATATTCCTAATTTAAAACGTCTTATTTTCAATTGATAAATCAAAGGAAAAAGATCTAAAAATGTATCAAACTTGCCACTTTTTTTTCTTTTGTAGGCATTCAACTTTTTCTTCCTAAAGTATTCAAATACTTTCTTAATCTTTTTATTGTAGCTATAAATCTGACGTGGCATGATCTAATCAAGAGTTCATTACATAAATTTACATAAATCGTTTATGTGCCTCTAAACAATTACACAATTCATCATTGAGTTAATTACATAAAAGGTCCCTATGGCTCTAATAATTTACACATTTCTTCCTTGTGGCTATACACTTAAACTAATCCAGGCAGCCACCATCTGTCGCCTGCCATCACCATCCAAAACTTGTGTACTCCCTGTCGTAAGTCTCTTTGTGGTGAGTTCTGGTGTGGTAAATCTTCAAATAATCACCGTCAACTAACAACCCCTCCCACCACGACATCACCACAAAACCACCACCACAACCACTATCACACCACCCAACCACCTTATGAGCTGAAAGTTGCAGATAACATAAATGAACTCAAAGTTGCAAATATCATCAATGAACTAAAAGCAACAACATTCTGAGCCACGACGGAAGTTCAATAACTGCTGACGCCTCTTTCGGTCAATTTTATGAGCATTTATTCTGAATGTCTCCAAAATACTTGAATGTTTCAGCAGATACCTTATTAAGGTGAACTCTTCTTTTGTCAAAGATCTCTTACCGGGTATTATGATTTCCTTCATCTTATAACGCAGACAAAGCGATGGTTCCTCTGGTAGGTTCCCTTCCACAATGAGAGGTTCCTGTTGCTACCGATAAAAAGAATACAATAATTAGCAATGGTACCTATATAAAAATTACTTTCAACATCCAAAAGTGATAGCAATTGCACCTAATAAAAATCTATGATTATTAGTAATTTAAAGGATAAACTTTGTGACATAAGGAGTGTTATTGTATGTGTGATTTGAGAATATCTGAAGAAAATGTATTGTATAATAAAGTGTTTGGACATGTGTGTGGTGTCTGAATTTATTACAAGATAAACAAATGTTCTAATGTCGGTCAAATGTGATTATTTAATACTTATCAAAGAGGACATTATTACGGAAGAGTAAAAAGTAGAGACGTTTTGTTAGATGGGAGTAATGTATCTCAAATTAGATTATGCGAATGGGCATTATAAGTTATCTAAACTTTGAGAGTAGACAATCAGTTTCGTTGCAACTAGTATGAAACTGATCACTTGACCTCTAAATAATCATATTATCAGATAAGCAACTGTCTATCCAATTTCAAACCCCAAAGCCAACATTAAGAAAATAATGAGTTTTAAAATGCATATACAAAAAATGCAACTGAAACAAAAGTATGAAGAATATATATATTTTTCTTGTTGAAACTTCTTAAGAAAGTTCTAGGTAAAAATAAACTTACATGCAAAAATATAATATGCTCAATATTAGGCATATTGTTTAACAAAACCGTTATCAAATCCAATCTCGAATCATAAAAAAATTTGACTAAGTTAGAGAACATAGGCATGTTCAAACGGTGAGGGTGGTTGAGATCCTACAAAAGCCAAACTATATCGTTATTGCTTAGTCAAGACTTCTTCGACCATTTCTTATTTCTTGAACCTTATAAATAGCATAAGATGATCATACCTTAAACGCACAACTTATGTCGACATGGTAAGTGATTTACAACTAGAAATCTTAAATAAAACATACCATAGATAAGAAAACATACCGATGATCCAACACAAGTCAATTGCAATATTTTGGCAGATGAGAGAAACATAATAATTTGAGCAGTAGTTTTAGCACTATGGCTAATAATCCCTTCAACAAGATCCAACGGCTTCGTCAAAGAATAATCATTAGTCAAATTATCAAAAACGTAAATGTATTCCAGTTTAGGAGCATCAATCACAACTTTTAAAAAATCCCCGATAACAAACCTAGAAAACGTTATCCATAGTCTCTTTAACGACACCTAAGAAACCTTAAACATCTTCCAAGTTATCCGGACAATACACTTCCCTCTCCACAAACAACTAATGTATCAAAAACTTCACCTCTAATGGGTCAAAATAAACAAAGCCTAACGCACCTTATATGTGTCGTTGCGGTAGGTTGTGTCACGCAAACAAAACCAACCGAACCCTCTTGGTTTCTGTTTGGTGTACCAAGACAACAACCAAACATACACTCTTGCGGTTTCTTGATAATCCAAGACCCAGACGGGTCGATTGACTCAAAACTCAAACGGGTTCAATACATGACCCGTGAACAAAACTGAAACAAACACCCTCTTTAATCTTTGTTTACCACACGAATTATTAACAAAACATTTTTAATCCATCATTTAATCCACGAAATTATTATCAAAAGTTTTACAGTCGATTTAGAACGAAAAGAAAATATACAAACGAGGGATTAATGGTTTGACATACCATAAAACAAACGAGAGAGAGAGAGAGAGAGAGAGAGAGAGAGAGAGAGAGAGAGACGGATGATGGTGGCAGTGGTGGTGTTACCTGAACCAGACGAAACCCTAATCCACGATCTAAACATGATTCTCCTTGACTTTGATCTACCTTGCATCTTTTTTATGATGGTGGCGTGGCAAGGCGGTGGAGGTGGCTATGGTGTCGGTGTGGTGGTGGTAGAAGAGAGAGGGGGGGAGGCAGTAAAAGGGATGTGAGAGAGAGTAAAGTTTTTTTTTTTAAGGAATGCTATAAATTTATGTGGACGAATGATGTAATTGTTTAGAGGCATAGGGACAATTTATGTAATTAACTCTTGATTAGATTATGCCACGTCATATTTATGGCTACAATAGAAATATTAAGTGTATTTGAATACTTTAGGGGGAAAAAAAGTTAAATGGCTACAAAAGAAAAAAATGACAAATTAAATGACTTTTTAAACCATTTCCCCATAAATCAAATGACTCACATTCTCAACATCCAACAGTTTTATCTCATAAATTATTTGTAAGATAATTGAAAAGATTTGTAGAAAAATAGTAAATCATTTCCCTTTTAAAAACACATACCACTTATGACAAAATTTAAGATAATGCAACTATGCAAGAGATCGTGTTAGTTAGGATTTGGATTAGCTTATTTTATAATCTCTACTAATTGTTAATGTTAGGCTGCTAGTTCGAATAGGTTGATACAATAGAGGTATTTTTATTTTTACATTTTATTTTTAGTCTATGCCAAATTTTTGAGAAAACTGAATAACCTTACTGATGATTCGTTAGTAATCATCATATTTGATAAATGATGACCTTTTCTAAAATATTCTTCATTAAATTCGTTGATAATGTACAATATAGGTATTCGGTGGGAATCATATGCTAACTAATCATATTCGGAATAAACAAATCTAATGCAAATAATGATGAAATTTTTACTTTTGATATTTTATCAATCTGTTTATTCGATCTTGTTGTACCTTTTATATGCCTCAAGGATTTATGCGTATCCTCGTCAAGGTTCGCGGAGTGTGCATTAATTTTGGGTGTTGGATAACTCCTTTATGAGGACTTCATCACGGACAATGAGAACATATTTAGTGATTTTTAGCCAATAGTTAGAGATTCAATTCGTGACTTAGAGCATAAGGAGTCATAACACGAAATAACACCAAAAACCCCATCACGTCAGCATCACATAATTTCAACACCAAATAACATAACATCACAAAATCATTCGTTATCATAACACCAAATAACATCACCTTTTGAGACCTACATTAAAAAAAATACAAATTAGTGTAACTTGGCATAACACCAAATAACACGTGGTGGGGGAGTGATAATTGGCCATAACTTGAGTTGATATAACAACGCAAATGCTAACGCAACCATAACGAAAGGAAGCACGGTGTGGATAACGCTAAATAATGCATGACACATCGGCCAAAACGCCGTGCATGCGTTACCACTCCGAGCCCTCTTATATATTCCTTCTAAGCATTTCTTAACCGGTCGATTGAAATGTTTGTATATATGAAGTTCAACTCACGATTATAGTAACCGAAAGTAAATGAAAATCTATCAATTTTAGAAGAGTTTACAATTACATTGACTATAAAAAGAAATTACTTCACATACGAGTGCTCGGTACAACGGTTATAAGGCATATTTGGCACTATAACGGCGTCATATTGCACCGCCTCATGCTTATGGGCCCGTTATAGGTATCTGCCACTTCGCATGGTATAAGTTGATTTTTCGGATTTCTTTTTTCTTTTTCCTTTTTAAATGTAAAAGTGAAGTGAATGCCTTTTTTTTTAATGTTACAAGAATGTTATTGGTGATGGTGTTTTTCAAGTTTTGTGTTATATGAATGTAGTTTACAAATCCATGTTGACTTTAAAAAGAAATCGCTTAAGTTTTAATACTAACTCTAAAAAGGCCTCTGCCATCATAAACTTAACCATATAATATAATAATAAACCTAAGGATAAAGATGAAGACATGCAAATTAGCCATCAATAACTTAACCAAATAATAAATCTAACGTAAATATGAAGTCATGCATATAATAAGCTAGCCATCACAAACTTAATCAAATAAACAATCATGGCCGTTTTTTATGGTGTGTAAGATGGACGATCGTTCAGAGCCTCAAAATATGTTCTGTTAACAATTATATATATATGTACAAATATTTTTCACAAAAAAAAAGTATTTTGATGAGAAAATATTTTAAATGAGTAACATGTTGAACGTTTATATAACCAACTACATTATATCTTATAAATGGTGACACTTTATATAAAATATTCATTTTTGAAATGCCTCATTATGTAATTTCATTCAAAACCCTAAAAATTTTCAAAAATTCAAAGACGGTCCTGTAAACAATCCAAAGACAAAAATACTAGCACTATCTAGCAAGAATGAGGCAACTTCTTATATCATTTTCCAAGCAATCCAAATTCTAAAAGTTAAAAAGTCTTTTAGCAGCCTCATTTTACTATCTTAAATACAAAAAGTGGGTCCTTAATATTCCTAACCATACTTAGAAAAACCTATATCGTACGACCATATTTTGACTTAGAGGTGACGGGTACTTTTCAATATCGATATCGATGATTCTACACCTTTTGAGAAAACTAATATTAGCAAATATATACTAGTAGTAAAATAAGCACATGTTCGACCCCATATGGGTCAAGCATATTACTATTAATATTCTTACCTCAACTTTGGTTACACGAACTTTCCTGCCTGCTACATGTCTTTTTTGTGCCTTTTGATCTCCTATAAATAGAGACTAAAAACATTCTGCATTAAACATCACAAACAGCTTTACACAAACATAAACACTTAGCATACGAGTTTACGTACTAAAAGCGCGAAAGAAAAAAAATGGCAAACTTCCCAATAATCAACTTGGAGACACTTAATGGCGACGAGAGATGTGCTACCATGGTGAAGATTCAAGATGCTTGCGAAAACTGGGGATTCTTTGAGGTATGTTATGATAATAAGTACATTTGAATAATGCATTCGATTTAGTTTATGTCGTTTTTTGGCTAATGGTTTTTATGCTTTGTGTATGTTTTAGTTGGTGAACCATGGGATATCTCATGAATTACTTGACAAAGTGGAGGCCATGACAAAGGGACATTACAAGAAATGTATGGAGCAAAGGTTTAAGGATATGGTGGCAGAAAAAGCGTTAGAAGGTGTGAAGGCGGAAGTTACTGATATAGATTGGGAGAGCACTTTTTTCTTGCGCCATCTCCCGACCTCTAACATCTCTGAAGTCCCTGATCTTGAGGATGAATACAGGTAAAATAAAAATATTCTAAAATGCTATATCAGTATACCACCTACATGGGTTGTGTTTAATCTCATATGGGTAAAAAAGAAGAAGCTAGGAATACAACCTATTTCATTACTGTATTTGTATAACAAGTTTGTTTGCCGGAGGTTTTTCTGGAAGCAGTCTCCCTACTTTCGGGTTTATCCTATGGTAGGGATAGGATCGGTCCATATTCCACCTCTCCCATACCCTGTCCCAACGGGATTGAGTATTTTGTTGTTGATTTGTATAACAAGTTTGTATCCATGAAAAATAAAATAATATATGACTTGTTTTGACATGATTGCTTTTGTGATGATTTAGGGAGTTAATGAAGGACTTTGCTGCTAAACTAGAGAAACTAGCAGAAGAACTATTGGATTTATTGTGCGAGAATCTTGGATTGGAGAAAGGTTACCTAAAAAAGGCCTTTTATGGATCAAAGGGTCCAAATTTTGGAACCAAGGTTAGCAACTACCCACCATGTCCTACTCCTGACTTGATCAAGGGTCTTAGAGCACATACCGATGCCGGTGGCATTATTTTGCTATTCCAAGACGACAAAGTTAGCGGTCTCCAGCTTCTTAAGGACGGTGAATGGGTCGATGTCCCACCCATGAGGCATTCCATTGTCATCAATCTTGGTGACCAAATTGAGGTAATCATTCATCAACCACAAAAGGCCGGAGGTCCTTTCTACCTTTGGTAGAACTGGAAGCAGCCTCTCTACCTTAGGTAGGGGTAAGGCTGTCTACATCTTAACCTCCCCCATACACCGGAAACGGTATTGGGTACCCATAACCCGTGGAAGACGGCATTGGGCGTTACTTTACTTTTTTTATTCATCAACCATATCCCATATTATGAAGAAGAAAAATTAAAAATGGGTCTATTTCAGTTATGTTTTTTATTATTTTTATAATCTCTAACGGGTCAAGTGGGCCCCATCCAACGTGTACAAAAAAGGACACTTACCAACTAATATCATGGAGGGTAATTATGAAAAAGTGTTTATAATGATAACCTGAGTGGTTTTATGTATCAAATTTCAGGTGATCACTAACGGAAAGTATAAGAGTGTGATGCACAGAGTTATTGCTCAAACAGACGGAACACGGATGTCCTTAGCTTCCTTTTACAACCCCGGGAATGATGCTGTTATCTATCCAGCACCAGCATTGTTGGAAAAGGAGCCAAAAGAGAATGAACAATCGTACCCAAAATTCGTGTTTGACGATTACATGAAACTCTACGCAGGCTTGAAGTTCCAAGCAAAGGAGCCAAGATTTGAAGCTATGAAAGCAGTTGAGGCTAATGTCACTGCTTAGAAGTGTCATGTTTTGAATAATAGAATATCATATACTTTTTTTCTTTCTATTTTTAATTTCTTTAAGGTGTGAAGCTGAAGAAGCTATAGAGAATCTACATAGACAAGTGTGGTAACTACTTATAGCATAGTGTGACAAAGAGTGGTGTACTGATTCATTATAATAAAAGTTTGAAAGTTTGAAAGTATCTTGTGAACAATTGTCTGCATGTTCATTCACAATACCAATTAATGTTTCCCAAATAGCAAAAGGAGGCAAGATGCACTGGTTAATAGCTAAACATGTTTGAGTCAAAATAGTAAACTTTTACGATTCTTCATAACGGGTTGGGCTGACCCATTTTTACCCGTTCGTCCCTGTGGTTTGTGTTGACCGCAGCCTTTCATCCCTTGACGGAAAAAAATGCACCATTTGTCCCTAACTGCAAGACTTGATCCATCGTTCGTCCATCTCTACAATGAAGCATTAAGTGATGAACTGTCATTAAACTACTTATAAACTATATCACGAATTTGACATTTAAATATACCGTGCGTGTCTTTTATTCCATTCCTTCCATTTCCTTTGAGTAGAAGTTTGTAGCTTTAACCAATTGATCCATTAGCTATAAACTATATCATGAATTTGACCCATTTTCACATAGGTGGCAGATTGGGTGGGTCGGGTAAGGGATCAAGAAGGAAATTAACAATGTGTTTGCCGAAGGGGTCGGGGAATGACCCGCCAATACTCTTTTGCCGACTTAAAAAATGTTTAAATTCTTTTATACAAAAAAATAGTTGTAAACTGTATTACCATACAATAATAGAATTATTTCTTACACGTGAGGCGACTTATGATGTGTTCAACTCATTTGACTCGCTTCTTTTGAGCTAGTTTTGCTTATATTATACCTTTTTGACCCATTTTTATACGTATGAGTTGAAACTTCTGCCTCTGCCGACTAGTTACACTCTAACTCAGCACTGTAACTTAGTTCAGTAGAGCGGCTACACTAAAAAAAGTAGCATCCAACAACGCCCACTATCAGCAGACCATAAAGTTAACACTACTTGGGCATGTAATATATATGGTAAACATCCATTAACATGAGAATTAATCATTTCCCTAAACACTTTTTGTCGTCGTTACTTTCCGCAATAAGAATAGATTCTTACAAGTCATTAGGAATTTTATATTAATAAGGCGCAAGGTCCACAACTTAAAGCAGCTACAATAATGCACATTATAATGTAAGAAAGCAAAAGAAACCAGCATTAGTTGCATCTGTGCAGAAAACTTTTGGAGGTAATAATAAGTAATCACCACTGAAACTTTGTAAGATACAAAAATAAACAACATTGAAACTTTGTATAATAAATCATATATTAAGGTTCCCTCCTTATGCCATGGCTGACGAGATATTTTTACATGACTAGTTTATACCTTGTAGCCGTAACTTTCATGTTTCTACTTCTAAAAGACTAGTCGTAAAAGGGTGAATTCACTTTGAATTCTATCAAACTACTCATAGAGAGTAAGGAGTTTCACATTTACTCCAACTTTAAACACACATTTCAATTGACAAGGCTGGTACTTGCGAGTCGTTACTTTAGTTGTGAATCTAAACAGCAATAAAGAATTAAAATATTAACAAGAAGTTATCTTCCTAAAAACAAGTTTCTGTGCTTTAATTACATTCTTAAGAAGGTCCAGGCTTTCATGGATAAAATATTGCATTTTTAGGACTATTGAGCCGGATCGGGCTTCAAACTGAACATTTTTGTGCCGGGCCTAAGCTACGGGTTGGGCGTTGGCCCGTATGTGCATCTCTATCATAGAAATAGAAAGATTAAGAAATATAATGTAAGCTAACCACTCATTCATAGAAAGGTAAATAGATATTGGATCTAAATCCAATAAGCAATGGAAACTATGAAAATTTTGAAGAGGAAATGTGCAAAACGATATACACCCGCTCTGAAGAAACCGGATTATTTGTGACAGAAATGCCTAGTGATCTAAAAAAAATCCATTTGGTTTCTAATTTCCTATACCTCCATATGAGAAATGCATGATTAACATGGTCCAGGAAAGAAGTACTTTTCCTTATAGACAAGGTGAGCAATAGTTCAGTTTTTCTGCTAGTGTATAGAAAACTTGAATGTTGTCTCCCAAAAGGAAGCAATGCACACATGTATTAATGATGGAAATAATATGTATCGATTGCATTGATACAACTGATTACATCTATTATCTATTATATATAATAAAATAAGCTTTTGTACAAGCCTACTAAGCACCTTGCATTAAAAATTGGTTTAATGCACTACCTTATTTAGCTTCATAGTACAATGTTTTTATGCATGAGGTTTTAAAATCTATTATAACAAAGTAATTGAAAGGCATTAAACCTCATCTTCCTCTACACGATTCATCAAAATCAGTTTTAACGTAATTCAAAATCACATTCAATATCAATTCATATTTTTGTAAACTCATTATTATAATTCAATGCGGTGGGCGTTTTTCTTGAATAATGCTAACAATCATACCCTAAAATAATCCAACCGATTATTTTCGATTCAAACCATCCAATGAATTCTTCTCCAAGAAGCCAATTCTGTTTCAATTCAAAATCATCTCCATTCAGTTTCAATCGATTCCATATCACCGATTCAAGAAACTACCAAGATAGATGATGATTTTGGCAATTTCTGCAGAACATGTAACTCATTGCAAACTAATTTAATTTGTATTTATTGGTTCTTCTTAGCTTTGTTGTAAAATTTGTGTTTATACTTTTGGTTCTTATTTTGAATGATTGTGATTTTATCTTATGAGGTTTTGTTAACACTGATTATGTTTTGGGATTTAGATACAGGTGAGGGAGGGTTGAACACAATGACGATTTTGGAGACTGATTCCATGCTCTCAATTTCTCATTTTAGACAATTATGCATATATATAATTTTGTCTTTAGATAAACAAGTAATGTAATCATCTTCTTTAGCAATAACATATGTGATAATCTTTTTCTTATGTTGTTTTAGAGAAAAAGGTCCAGGCTTGTTGTAGCAATTATCTGGAATATGATGGCCATCTTTTGCGCGAGGTTCGACCATCCAGTGGGTTAGTTTGATTATGCTTCATGAATTTTCTATTTAAAATGGGTGCTTTGAGATTATCACTATTTACCTTAGGTGTTAATGTTGTATTTCCCATCAAAGATTTTTCTCGATTTTAACAAACTGATTTTGCAAATGTCATCACGAAGAGGTAGTGTCGGATATATGTTTTAATTTATTTTTGTACCGGATATATGTTTGATGTCTGATTGGTGTTTGTTCTGTATGAAGGGATGACACTGATGAATTCACTATTTATAATTTGGGTATTATGTGTATTCAATTTATATATAATCAAACTAATTCTGATTGGATTTATTATTGGAGTGTGTTTGGGATCAACGAGGGAAGAAGATTGTGTGGAATGTTTTTAGATGAAGCAGGATGTGTATGGGATTGATGTTTTTTTGTTTTTGTTTTTTTTTTTTTGTTTTCATTCGCAGACTTGGTGTTGAATTCTAAGGGAGACTTCACAATATACAAACAAGGTTAGATTTGTATCTTGATTTATTGAAGTTCAATTCTTAGTTTGCTTAATCAATAGTTTGTTTCAATGGACAGTTAATAATTTTTTCCATTTGATATGGTATATTAATCTGATAGTTTCATACGAAGGGAGTATGCAAGAAGATTAGACGACTTAGTTTTGGGGAACTTTACTCTTTGATATGGTATATTAGTGATCTCGAATGAAATTTTATCAAATAGATGGAAATGTTATAAATTCTTAGCCGCATAATATGATAATTTTCTTTAAATGTAGTTTTTAAGCATCAAGTTATTGTTGTTATAATGTTATTGTTATTCCAAATGTGGCTTTAGTCCATATGAAGAATCCAGCTCTATAATTCATCTTAACAGGACTTATGGCTTATTTTGTGCAGTCATTGATTTAATGTAGGAAGATGTTGAATAGAAGCTCATAACAAAGAATAATTTTAGCGGCAAGGTTAGTATAATGTTTTTTATCCCATAGGTTTTTCATTATTCTCTTACGTATATTTTGGATCGACCCTCGATCGACTTTCTACCAGTATATCTAGCTCTGGATTACTGATTGGTAAGTTAAGATTTGGTATTGAGTTATTCCTTTATGCATTAGCTGCAATTTGAAGTATGATATTTCTCTTAATTAGTAGCTCTCAAGTTATCCTCTTATTAGAAAGGTTTCACGTTCTTTGACTAACACCATCATGTGTTCATCTTAATGTTCCTGTGTTTTGACCTTGAAATTGGGTTTTATCCATTTAATTTTAAGTTGAATCATGAAATTAGATGTTTAAGGGGATGTTTGGATGAGTGTGATAGGGTATGTAAATTCGGTTTCTATTATCGTATTCGTAGCTTCATGTTTATACCATATTTATACCGATGTACTAAAGTTAGACCTCTTACAACCCATTTTTTTGTTTGTAAATTATCTTAATAATATATAAGAAACAATTGGCATCATTTTCTAATTTTCTTATGCAACCTTTCTAATAATCTATGCATACAAGAGTATTATTTTTCAATGGCTTTGTAAAATGCATTCTAAATGATGTTGGTATATCTTTTTTGAAGGTTATAAGCACTATCGCATTGGTTAACTTAAAAGAATACGAGTCTTTTCAATTCTTCAACCAAATGAGATTGTTGTTAGTGGTGGTTGTTTTGATAATTCAAAAAATTAAAACCACATAATCCATAAAAAAAACTTACACCTCAACACCCCCTTCATCCCGTTATCACTCCATGTTGTGCTATATGTATAATTTGCATATTTAGTTAAACATCTATGGTTTTCTCTATATGCTATATACTCAATTGCAGTTCATTTAACTTTATTTGATTTTTGAACTAATTTTTAAGTGCTGCCATTGTTAATATTTTACATCGAGATGACCAATTTAATTATAGTTACTTTATGTTTTTGTTTTTTTGTATATCAAGATTGAGGAGGAAGTTGGAAAGCTCACACGTTCGTCTGCAAGGTATTCTTCTAATTCAGCGTCATGTTGTCTTTGTTCTGATTATTTTTCATAATTTGTGTGGCCTAACATGTCTTATAAGAAATGGCAAACAGAGTGGGACAATCAAGTTTTGTGCTTGGGTTGAAAGAATCAATTCTTAGGACGAGTCTGAATGGGTTGTATAGATTATCGATTACTTTTATGTATTATATTTTTCAAAATTTATGAATTTTAGTGTTTTAAAATTAAGCTATGTTGTAACATTGATAATACAGTTTTTTGTAACATTATAACTCAGGATGTTGTCTAAACATAGCACCTCTTAAGTCACTAAGCATGAGAAATCTATATTTTTGTTCTCTAAACATTTTCTTTCACTAAAAACTGTAACAGTTTCTGATAGACCTAATATGTAGTACGAGTAATTACCATCTTTATGTATATGAGGGACTCCCTAAACTACGATACTACATTATACTTCCTCCATTCTCTATTAGATGTCTACTTTTGGCATTTAAAGGCAGCCTCATATTTTAAAACATTGATTGTTCTTACATGAATCTAACACCAGCTTCTATTGTACGTACCTGTTTTAGGCAATAATTTTGTATTGAATACGTTCATGTACAACAAATAATAAAAAACAACAAAAGCAATATATTAAGATGTTAAACTAAACTAGAAGGCATAAAATTAGGGTCCTACATGTTGCATTATATACTAATTATCTATAATCTATTATTATGTTTCCACTTAAACCTACCTTCATTTGGAAATATACTTGGTACTTTCAATAAAGCAATATGTTGCTACAGAGAAATGCACGAGGGAGACCTCCAAGTAATGTGTCGTTAGTATCTGTCTGTTTTGTTAATTACATATGAATCATCTTATATGGACCGTTAATAAAACCGTCAAAGATTTTGTGTATGTTTTTTTAGTGTTTGCAGTCAGTGTAATCTAAGCTAAATATCAGGGTTCTTTGATTCTATAATGATCCTATGGCCTGCAGACTTGAAAGGTTCCCAACCCCATGGATTACTTCTTCAGGTGTGGAACATGTATATTCTTTTTTCTTTTGAATAACGAACGCTTATTCCAAATGAAAATAATGACGGTACCATGTATAGTAAATTTGTACAGGAATATGATGGATTTGCAGCTCACTGGATATAATAGAAGGAAGGTGATTGCATGCATTCGTCATTTTTACTACAAATGGTTGTTTTAGTCATCCAATAATCAGGTAACTGTCTTATTCTTTGTAGGACAAAAGTGCAGCACGTGTTGTATTAATTGATCTCTTGCTGATGCGGAAGCTTATCCCTTTTTCAGGCTCCTAATTCTTTTCAAGAGACGATGAGATTCATTTCCATTTTGAGTTATTTGATGTACGAAAATCCGCATTTCATTTATGAATTAAGGCCATTAAATTACTGATTTTTATGTAAATGTATTTTTTTATCTTAATTAAAGGGGTGTTTGGCTAAGCTTATTGGAGGAGTGTAATAGGTTATTGTAAATTGCAGAAGCTATTGAGCTTATTTTATATTGATTATGTGTTTTTTGTTAATACAATAAGCAAATAATGCTAATTTCTTCCATGGAGCTTCTTTCGGATGCTTATTATATTAAGCTCAAGCTTATCTATTCTTCAACATTAGGATGCATGTTATAAAATAAGCTAATATTGGTGCACTATGTTGCAGACCACAGTCTTACACCTACCAAACCAAGTCCATGTGTCAACTATTGCGATTCTAAATCAATGCTCTTATTGAAGCAATGGAGCCCAAACTGCCCGATAATGTGTCCATCCCCAAGAACTTTCTTCAGGTTTGATATTTTCATCATTTAAAGTACAACAAATTTTTCCATTGGATTTGTGGTTGGACCTAAGTATATGATTATTATGACATGAAGTCGCAAAGTCACAATAATCAGGGGGTGTTTTCGAATTGCTGTTTGAAAATGATCAAATGATTAGAAATAATACATGTAGGTGACCAAATGTAATAAAATGGGTCATTGGAGATAGTGTTTTGATTTGTTAATGTTGTTTTAGTGTTTGATGTTTAGTGAAAGTTATTAGAATGAGACAGTTTAGTGAAAGTTATTATCTAAAACTACAGTTCGTCCCCCGGAGTTTAGTACGTTATTGTAGTAAAAAAATAATTCACTTGAAGTTACTAAATCAAAGTATGAAAACTATCACGAACCTGGCCCATGATTTTGATCTTTTGTTTTTAATCATGTTTACATCTATCAGATTTGGGCTTGCGATATGAGGACCCACAACTCTACCAGGCACGATGATCTAAATAAGTGCATGCAACAAGATAGTGAGATGACACAAAGAAGCAGACCTTCTCCATAATTCAAAGAGATAATAAACGGCCAATATTTTTTGACATGCTTATGCTCGAATGTCAAGGTCGGAATATTAGGTAACCTTTGGTATGATATCTAATTCGCATTTCTAACCATTTTAGCAATTGACTTTATAGAAACAACATATAATTGATGTCGGAAATATCAAAATGTAAGTATCATCTGACTTAAGAGGCAAATGATGTCGGAAATATCAAAATGTAAGTTTGGGTAAAGTCTTGGTTTAAGCAGATCAGAGAACTCAAGGTTTTGATGTTTACTAATCCATGTTACATCAGATGGTCATGTGTGAACCGAATGTTCGAAAGATGGGAGCACTCATGCGAGACTTAGCGCCGAAAGATTTGTGGTGCATACACTTTAGTTAGCAAAAGGTATGTTGTGTTATATTATGTGAAAGTCGCAATTTGGGTGGGAGGTGCAGGTAGTGTAACGGGTCATGTTATGTTATATTCTGTAAAAGTGGCAATTGCAAGATATGATTTTTTTTCCTTATCTCTACGTGGCTAAGGTGCGATTTACAAAATGTAATTATTTTAGTGTTATGCAATTGGTATGTGATTTCTTGGATAATGTTTTTTTACATTATTTTCATGCACTAATTTTCTGTATCGCATCCTTGGGAGAGCATGTTTGTATTATGTACATATTGGTTATTAATGCAAAACATTTATTGCGGTTCACTTTCAACCACACATTTGCATTGCTAAATATATAAGAAAACCAAGATGGTGAGTTATCTTTAGATAATTATGCTATAATTTGACTACACCAATTATAATTATGCTAAAAAAGGTTATCATACCATAATTACTCCGTCCGGTAAACGTTTACCACTTAAGATTGTCAGGAAAAAATTTCCTTTGTCATTTTCATTTGCCATGACAATTAACAAAAGTTAGGGTCAATCGCTTTCAAAAGTTGGTTTGTAACTGCCACACCCTGTTTTCCCTTTCGAACATCTATACATTGCTGCTTCAAGAGTTAAAAGTAAAAGAGGTTTGAAGGTTGTCGTTTGTGATCACGATGGTAATCTCTCCAAAACCACAACAAATGTCGTGTATAAAGAAGTACTTGAAGGTCTTTGAACAAGGTTCATGTTATATCATGTATGTATCATTGGTGTAATCACTTTATATTATACTATGGTTCATTATTTTTAATGTTACAAGGTTTCTTAGCAACTTAATAGATCATTGAAATCACACATCATTTTATGTTCAAGTCAATCTATTTTAAATTGGCAAAGCGATGGTTGTAAATCGATTGTGACTCAAACATATTTTAAATTTAACAAATTTACGTTATTACTTTTATTATCATCTCATTTATCTATTTCTTTAAAAACTAACCCGGTGTCAACGGGTCTCTAAGCTAGTGTGATAATATATAGAGATATGGTGGGCTAATAATACAACACAAATACAGAATCGGGCTAGGCCCATAAAGCCTATCGCTAACAGCCCCCCGCAGTTTGAGCGGGAGAGGAACGAACACTCAAGCTGGAGCGAAATTCATCAAACAAAGCAGTAGGTAGCCCCTTGGTGAAGATATCCACATACTGGTAACGAGATGGAACATGAAGAACACGTACATGACCAGTAGCAACCAGATCTCGAACAAAGTGGATGTCAATCTCAATATGCTTCGTGCGTTGATGTTGCACGGGATTAGATGAGAGATAAACGGCACTGACATTATCATAATAAACAATCGTAGCAGTCGAGAGTGGTGTATACAGCTCACGCAGTAAGTTGCGAGCCCAGCAGGTCTCAGCTACCGCATTGGCAACACCTCTATATTCAGCTTCAGCACTTGACCGCGAAATAGTAACCTGACGCTTAAAAGACCAGGATAAAAGATTGTTGCCAAGAAATACACAATATCCTGAGGTAGAGCGACGTGTGACCGGACAACCAGCCCAATCTGCATCTGAATATGCAACTAAGGATGAGGTCGATGACGAATAAAGCTGTAGACCATAGGCAAGAGTTCCGCGAACATAACGAAGAACCCGCTTGAGGGCAGCAAAATGGGGCTCCCGAGGATCATGCATGAAGAGACAAACCTGCTGAACAGCATAAGATATGTCCGGCCTAGTAAAAGTGAGGTACTGTAGGGCACCCGCAAGACTGCGATATAATGTAGGGTCTGAAACAGGATCTCCGTCGGCAACAAGCTTAGAATCTGTGTCAACAGGAGTACGACAAGGATTGCAAGTAAGCATGCCAGCACGCTCTAGAACCTCAGTAGCATACTTCTGCTGAGATAAAAACATCTCCGAAGAAGTACGAGTGACAGATATGCCCAAAAAATAATTAAGTGGGCCAAGATCAGTCATGGAGAACTCCGTGTGCAAAGAAGTAATGACCTGCTGCAAAAAAGCTGTAGAGGATGCAGTCAAGACAATATCATCAACATATAATAGTAAATAAGCTGTATCGGTCCCCTGACGATAAATGAATAGAGATGAGTCACATAGGCTATGCTGAAAACCAACCCGAGTAGCATATGCAGCAAACCTCTGAAACCAAGCTCGAGGTGCTTGTTTAAGCCCATAAAGTGATCGCTGCAAGAGACAAACATGATCGGGATGCTGCGGATCCCGAAAACCAGGTGGCTGATACATATAAACAGTCTCAGACAGCGAGCCATGTAAAAAGGCATTCTTGACATCCAGCTGATGAACAGGATAGTCTCGAGAAAGAGCAAGACTAAGTACCGTACGAATAGTAGCCGATTTAACAACTGGGCTGGAAGTCTCATCAACATCAATACCTGCAAGTTGAGTACTGCCATTCGCAACAAGGCGTGCCTTGTAATGATTAAGACTACCATCTGCATTATGTTTGTGCCGAAAAAGCCACATAGAACGAACAACGTTCGCGTCCGGTGGTCGAGGCACAAGAATCCAAGTATTATTTTTAATTAATGCATTATATTCATCAAGCATAGCGTGAGACCAGTTAGAGTCACGAAGCGCATGGGTGTACGACTTTGGAAGTGGAGAAAGGGTAGACACATTGAAGGTGAATCGTTGTGTAGGGCGATTAGAACCAACACGATAGCGAGTGACCATGGGGTGAGTTGACGTGGGATTGGGGTGTGGTTGTTGGATCGAAGGGAGAATGTCAACGGATGGTTGTGTAGTTGTAGTGGAAGTGGGTTGTTGAAGGATGGTCGTGGTCGACCCGGTCTGAGTTTGGGCTTGCGTAGGGGATTGGGTTTGCGTATGGGGCGACGAGGATTGGCTGGTGGGTGGAATTTGGTTTGGTTGGTGAAGTGTTTGACTGGGAGATGAGGGATTATTATCGGGGGTGGGAAATGGCTGAGGGGTAGTGATAGGCGAAAGTGAGGTAAGGTTTTTAGTAAGTAGATGTTGTTGGATAAGGTTTGGAGGTGCATCAAGAAAGGTGTAGGATGGCGAATTGTTTGGTGTCATGGAGCCGTACAGGAACTGAGATTCATCAAAGGTGACATGGCGAGATAAAATGATTTTGTTTATGTTGAGGTCGAGACATCTATACCCCCGGTGGTTTGTTGGGTACCCAAGGAAGATGCAAGGCGTGGAACGAGGTCCAAGTTTGTGGTTAGTGTCTATGTGAGGGTAACAAAGACAACCGAATACCCGAAGGTCCGCATAGTTGGGTGTAGTCTTGTAAAGTCGGGTGTGTGGGATTTCATGGTATATGGCAGTGGAAAGCAAGATGTTTAAAAGATAAGTCGCCATGTGAAGTGCTTCAACCCAGAAAGTGGGTGGGAGGTGGGCTTGAAATAGAAGGGTGCGTATTAGGTTGTTGATGGTGCGGATCATCCGTTCGGATTTACCATTTTGTTGAGAGGTTCTTTGGCACGAGAAGCGGATGGTTATGCCATTAGAAGCAAATAAATTGTGTAGGTCGTTGTTGTCAAATTCACCACCATGATCACATTGCAATGATTTGATATCACAATTAAACTGGTTCTTAACAAATGCACGAAAATGAATAAATTTAGACAGCATATCATACTTGTTACGACGAGGGTACACCCATAAATAATGAGAAAAATGATCTAAAAACAAAACATAGTATTTAATGCCAGTAGCACTCGATAGCGGAGAAGTCCACAAATCAGAATGAATAATATCAAACGGTGAAGTAACAATAGATTCAGAAAGCGAAAAAGGAAGTCTCACGTGTTTGCCAAGCTGACAAGCATGACAAAGTACGGAAGGCTTTGTCTTATTACACGAAATAAAATTACTGGAGACCAAGCTACGTAACACGTCACTTCCTGGATGACCAAGTCGTTGGTGCCACGTGTCTTGACTGACAAGGAATGCTTGAGGAGGTGTTAGGACAGTGACTGGATAGAGGTCCCCGGTGCTATCACATCTGAGGAGGATTTGACGGGTCCAGTAGTCCTTCACAGAAAAACTGAACTCGTCAAACTCAATGCTACATTTATTATCACGGACGAATTGACGAACAGATATAAGGTTTTTAACGATGTTAGGAGTAATTAGAACATTATTTAAGTGGAGCGTACGAAAAGGTGTGGGTAACATGCTATGGCCCTTGTTGGTGACAGGAATAGATTTCCCATCACCAACAAAGATAGATGGATATATACAAGAATTAAAAACAGTACTAAGATTATTAGCAGAGGAATTAAGGTGAGATGACGCACCAGTGTCCATGTTCCAATTGGTAGTAGCCGGGTCCTGAAGAGTCATGGTGTTGAATGCTTGAGGTAGGAGAGTCTCTTGACCATAACCCGACTGAGCAATAAACGCCTGCTGCTAGGCGGTGAGAGTCGTGGGCTGCTGACCCGAAGCAGGCCCAAAATCGGGCGGACTGGACCTGGGACCTGAAAGTGGTGGCTGTAGTTGTGTACCTCGTTGCTGGCCCAAGTTATTACCAAGGCCATATTGGGCCAACAAGGACTGTTGGGCCTGAATTATAGCCAAAATCTGCTGTTGGTTACCCATTCCAGTAAACGACCCCAATGAAGGTGTAAAAGAGGTACCATAAGTCCCACGTGCATTATTGGATTATTACTCCCACGTTGCATGCCATAGCTACTGTTCCCACGATCATGAATAAACCTACACGTCTGACCCCTTTGACAAACTCCTCGTGCAAAATTGTGACAAACTTGAGGGTTGAAGTTGCGTGAGTTGGTGCGATTGTTACGGGAAGTGCCATTAGGCTGTCCTCGCGTGTTGGTTGTCTCGGCCAAAAGAACATGGGGTGCCGAGGACTATGTGTTAGTGGACAAGGGTTGCAGTTGTGAGTTGAGTCTCTTCTCTTCAGTGATCACCATGGAGGGCATTGTGTCAAGGTCCGGGAAGGGGTCCTTGTGGGCAATAATGGTGGCAAGATTTGCGTATTTTTCACTTAAGCCATTGATGGCATAAGTGACAACGTCGTCATTAGACATGGACGACCCAAGATCATTCAACAAGGTAACGATAGATTCAATCTTGCGGAAGTATGCATCCGCTGTGAGATCCCTCATCTGTATAACGCGAAGCTCGCCTTTTAAAGCAACTGTACGCGTTCACTTATTGTCGAGAAATATCTTTTCAACATGTTCCCAAGCGTCTTTGGCTGTTTTGGGATTGAGTTTGATTAACCGACCTTGAAGGGTAGGAGAAAGTGTGAGAAGTATCCAAGATTTGACTATCGAATCGGCAGTCTTCTATTCGTCGGTTAGTGGAGGCGAGTTAGAAGAGGTCGCAGCCTCGCTTTCTCCCTCGATGTGTGTTAGGACACCGAAGTTTTCACAGTGAATTTTGAAGAAGTAGCACCATGATGAGTAATTTAACTCATCAATATTCAGTTTGACAGGGACAACGGAGTTAAGGTTGTTGACAGCGTATAGTTTCTCGACAAGGGTGAGGGTGGGAGGTTGTGGAGGTGGCATAGAGTTAGTCATGGTTGTGGGATAGGTGGTGGTTACAGGCGGCAGTAGTAGGGCAGAGGAGGCAGTTTAGGGTTAGGTATTTAGAGGAACGATTTACCCTCTGATACCATATTAATGATGGAAATAATATGTATTGATTGTATTGATATGATTACATGTGATAATATTTAGAGATATGGTGGGCTAATAATACAACACAAATACAGAATCGGGCTAGGCCCATAAAGCCTATCGCTAACAACATGGTCCTCACGAAAAGTAGATAAAACATAAGACAATGTTACATTGAATCAATATGTATCAACATACTGATACTAAGCACAAAATTTCTTTTTATTAATTTCTCGTTCTGAATGGGTTACAATAAGTAATCATCTTAGCAAAGACCAATGGGAGCAAAGATGACTCAAAGTCTTTAATTTAAGAAAAAATATTCAATCTATCCTCAAGAAATGGTAAACATATTATTCCTTAAGTGTTAAACATATTCCGGAGATCATCGCCTGTTCCTGTTTATTATCAGCCAAATGGCCAGTGTTCATTCTACCTTATCAAGCTAGAGGCATCAAAAAGCTCCATAAACCTCTGATCCGAGACTCGAGCTTTAGCAGCTGCAAACTTTCGGTACTCTTCCAAAATAGTAAGTAAGCTCCACTTCTGCATTTTTCTTAAGCATCCCACAAGACAACCAGTTCGATGCTGAAGGAAGTACAACAAGAAATATGAATATTACTCAAAAGAAACAAATACACGCGGACAGTATGACACATACCTTTCCTCTTTTGCAATGAATCAGCAAAGGGTGATTTCTTACGTCTGCGAATGACAAAAACAAAAATAAGAATATTAAACTTAGCTTACCCCCTCTATTCAATAAACGACAACATGAATTGAATTAATTATATACCAATGACAACTCTTAACGCTTCTCGAATTGTATCTTCAGGAATATCAACTTCCTGCTTGATAGTGCCATGAATATTAATTACAGAAGATACAGTATAAATATACGATTCAAGAAATATTTTTCAGGCACAGAGTACATGGGAACAAATGTAACAAAAACTTAGAATCCCACCAAGGTTAGAGTATGGAGTATACGTTGCAATTTGCAAACGAAGAGAAAACGCTACAAGTCCTATCCCTCAAAACCAGAATAAAACAATTCAAGTGAGAACACAATGAGCTTGTACTAAGATGGATCAACAAACCAGACTTAGTATTTTTGTTGGACTCATGAAAAATTTATCACCCTTGAACATACAGTACCATATTAAGAAAACAAGGTGCCACGTACTAAATACTTCCTGTTTGTGAGTTGTGACGATGTGTATTATACATTGCGTTTTTGCTCCTAAGTAACTGCATTCCTAATAGAATTAGTAGCCATGATATGTAACTTCTTATGTCTTTTATATGGCCACGGCGTCTGAAATATCTAATATATGCTTCGAGACATATTTTACATGGCCTCAACTTCCAAGCAACTTTACATACTATATTCAGAATCCAGAAAACCTAGCTGTGATCTAATCTCGCTGTCACGTTTGGGCAATGAAAGCCTTGTTATTATTCAATTATCGCTAGGTATGATTATTAAAGGTACTGTATATAAATAATAAGGGTACACAATTACATGATTTTTAGCCCACAACATTATATCTAATCAATGATAAGCAAACCATCAGATCCCAATTCATCTCATAGATGAAACACAACAAACATATCATCAAATAGACCATGAAATTGTCAAATAATTATTAAACCAACTAGCAGAATCGAGCCAAAATTATATAGTATTATACAAATTTACATGATCAATGTCCATACCTTAGTGCCTTTAATACCAAAGTGAAACAACTGGATCCGATTAGACTTCAAAAAGTTCAGATTGTGCTCCGGATACGTTTCAGGACATAGATATCTACAACATGAAACATCACAACAAACTTAAAAAATACTGTTAAATTAAACACAAAAGTTGATGCTGAAATTGTCATAAAAAATGCAATAACACATAGATCATAAGTTATTTTCGACGAGTGGAGTTCAATAAGTATAGCTTTCTACTTGACAGGAGCTACATCACACTTATCAAATAAACCATGTAACCTTTAATTTGTCTTTCTTTACTTTTTCTAAAGCTAAAGTTATATCAATCGATCTTATCATCATTGTGTTGCTATTATTCATGGGCATTTCCTTAATGATAGACTTACACGATTGAGCGGAGGCCAAGCGCTTTAAGGAATGGGAAGTTACAGGAATCTGGGAAACTTGAGCGATAGATACCATAATCGACCCTTGAGAAGTTGACGGGAGGATATAGCTCGTCGCCGCTAGCATCTACTTTTTCGGTAGATATTGATGAGAGCTTGATGGTTGTACATATGTCCTCAACCTCTTCATTGTTGGCTAGTTGGTCCAGTTTCATAGTACGAGTAGAAAGAATAAAGAGAGAAATATGTAAAGATGAAAGAATAATATTCCAAGAGCACTTGATCAGTCTATTTATAGTATTCGAATGATGGTTAGCATGCTTTGTGCTAAGTGACATGGCTAGTAAAGTGCTGTTCAACAAATACAAACATTTTTTTAGCTTGTTAGTCGGCTTTATTATGTGATGTTTCATGTTGATACTACCTGATAGTAAATAAAAACTAAAATATGATCGCTAAGTCATCGGTAATCTTATCATGGCGCCCCGTTGGGAGGCAAATGCCCCTTAAACTTAACCTGTCATGTTCCTCGCGGGGAATATTATTAGGGTGTCCTTTTGGGGTGCGATGCTCTTGCGAACACACGTGTTTTCTGGCTTAGAGAATAGAGAAACCATTTATAATCAATTAAGCAATAACTTTATCATTTCTTTAACAATAGTGTCGAACATAAATAATGATAATTTGGCGGTTTTGACTATCGTTAGCCGTTACAAATCCTTGCTCTTAAATATGTGACCAAAAACAAGCTTTTGTGATCACAATTTACATTCTTAGTAACATTCAAAACTAAACAAAAATTAGAAAATTGTATTTTATTACGTAAATTCTAACATAATATATACTATATGCATGATGTTTTCCCCCATCCCCAACCTAAACAAGATAAAAATCTTTGAAACTAGCCCCGTGACCCGATAAGCATACCTCGTCGAGTCACAAGCTTGGGTTTCAGTTTTCCCACATGATGGATAATTGAGGACGAAAAATAATTTGATGAAAAGTGATCTATTATTCACACATAGAGAAGTTTCAAAAGTGTACCATTCTAGTTTTTACGCTTTAAAAAAAAAAAAAAAAAAAAAAGAATCAAGACTATCTCAATTTTCTCTCCATTTCATGCATTGGGACGTGAAACTGTCTATATCTTCCTCAAAAAGCTATCGTTAATGTTACAGCAATGGCACACTATATAAAAAGGATGCTTTAAGATAATAATCGATAATAATAAGATACCAAATGATATAGTGCAATAAGTACTGCGACATCTTGCAATGGCATAATTAATGGCTTAATGCTATATACTTTCAAACGTCACGTCATTTTGAGAAAAGCCAATACACTTTGTGATAACAAATTTCACTATAAGTACACTCACTATGTTTGAGTTTTAATTCTACCATACAACATTCTCTTTATACATTGAATATTTCTACAACTTTTTATAAACAATCCTTAAGATCGTCGTAAAAAACTATGAATGGGTCCGTTATGGTCTTAATTTAGGAATTCTATCACTTTACACCATATTAGACTTATATCAAACTCCACACCTCGAGGTCTTCTTCACCCCAGTAGTTATTCACAAGGTTAAGTGGACACGACTAGTGTTTAATATGGATGTAAACATCATCTCTTATCCCGTGAAGAAATTTAGGGTTTGATAGCGTATCAATATCAGTTTCTCAAGCCTACTAAATATATGCACGGATCAAGCTCATTACTAAAGTCCATCAATAAACACTTGATGACGGCCCAACTATTATCCTAGGCCACACATGGCCTGATGAAAACCCATCTGGCTACGTTGAATGCATAGTACTACTACTCCCCAACTATCACTAATGGTTAAGATGTACCATCTGAAATTGTACAATGGGGACACACGACAAGCACTACTTTGTACGAGCCAAAAGGGAAAGAGTCCACCTCTTAGAGTTGTATCAAAAGAAGAAGAAGCAAGCTGGTCATGGTGCCAGTTCTTTCAGGTATCTTCATAATAGAATGCTTTTCTTTTCCTGCTAATTATAAATCCTGGGCGTAGGACACTGGATGTGGTACTCGTATTTGTAACACTTCTCAGGGTCTTAGAGGAGCGAAGAAGCTGAAACATGGAGATCTATATATGTACGTGAGCAATGGAGTGCATGCAACTGGAGAAGCCATAGGAAGTTTTGACTTGTTGTTGCCTTGAGGCTTAGTTATTGTTTTAGATAATTGTCGCTGCATACCTTCTATAATTAGAGGTGTTGTTTCAGTTTCACTTTTGGTTGATAATGGTTATATTCAGACTTTTCAGATTATGGAATTTTAATTTCTTTGAATAATGTTTTATATTTTAATGTTATTCCTCGTAATGGTGTTTACGAAATTGATATGCGTGATCTTGAACCAAATAATAATTCTATCTTTACTATTAGCAATAAAAGAGTCAATCGTGAGTGGCATTCTTGACTTGCTCATATAGGCAAGAAACGCATAGAAAAGCTGCATCACGATGGGCTATTGCAATCTATCAATGATGAATCATTTGATAAATGCGAACCTTGTATATTTGGGAAGATGGCAAGGAAACCTTTTCTGCATCAAACAGAAAATATGAAAAGGGCTTATGAACTACATGGATTAATCCATACTGATGTATGTGTTCCACTTAGACATGTGTCAAGATAAGGTGCTAGCTACTTCATAACCTTTACATATGATTTCAGTCGTTATGGTTATGTTTATTTAATTAAACATAAACATGAGGTCTTTGAAACATTTTAGGTTTTTAAGAATAAAGTAGAAAAACAACTCGGGAAGACTATCAATGCTCTTCGATCTGACCGAGGAGGCGAGTATTAAAGCCAAGAGTTTAAAGATTATCTTAAGGAGTGTGGAATTGTCCAACAACTCACTCACCCATATACACCACAACACAATGGTATGTCTGAGAGAATGAATCGTATCCTGCTTGACATGGTTCGATATATGTTAATCTTACAACTCTACCTTTATTCTTTTGGGGTTATGCTTTAGAGACTGTTGTTCACATTCTTAATATGGTTCCAACCAAGAAGGTTGATAAAAGTCGATATAAATGATGGAAAACTTTAAGGTTTGGGATTGTAAGACATTTGTGAAACGAGACACGCTTGACAAACTTTAACAAAGATCTATTAAGTGTATAGTTGTAGGATACCCAAAGGAAACAATGGGTTGCTACTTCTACTACCCACCTGAAAACAAAATATTTGTTGCAAGATATGATGAGTTTTTTTGAAAAGAATCTCATATCTCAAGAAGTCGGTGGGAGGGCAGTAGAACTTGAATAAATTCAAGAAGATGCGTCACCTTTTGAAAACACTATCCAACTTCATGTGGATCCAGAATGTCTCACACCTCCACCTGAAGTAGCTCTTGTTCGTAGGTCCGAAAGGACTATTCGCCCTCCTGAACCCATTATGTCTAAATGTAGAAGTTGATGAGTATAGTTTAAGGGATTTTAATGAGCCTGCTAACTATAAGGCTGTCATGGCTGATCCTGAAAAGGATAAATGGCAAAGTAGCTATGAATGTAGAGATGCAATCCATGCATGATAATGAAGTATGGGTTGAAGTAGACCTTCCTCCTAAAGCTAAATTCCTTGGTAGCAAGTGGATTTTCAAGAAAAAGACTGACACGGATGGTAAGGTACACACCTATAAGGCTCGTCTAGTAGCAAAGGGTTATACTCAAACCTTCGAGGTTTATTATGAAGAAACCTTTTCTACCGTAGCAGACATTAGAGCCATTAGGATTCTTATAGCCATGTTGTGTACTATAACTATGAGATTTGGCAAACGGATGTCAAAACTGCCTTCTTAAACGCTCGCCTTGAAGAGGGGATCTTTATGGCACAACCTAATGGTTTTGTGAATCCAAAATATCCAAAGCGTGTATGCAAGATTAAAAGATTCATTTATAGGTTAAAACAAACATCAAGGCAATAGAATAAAAGATTTGACGAGGAAATCAAGAAATTTGGTTTCACTCAAAATCTTGATGAGCCATGTGTATATCAAAAGGCGAGTGAGAGTAATGTTTCCTTATCTTATATGTAGATGACATATTGATTACGGAAAATCACATTCCAATTTACAAGATGTAAAATCCTACCTTGGAAAGTGTTTTGCTATGAAGGATATAGGAGAGGCAACATATATTCTTGGAATCAAGATCTACAGAGATAGATCTAGGCGGTTAATTGGACTAAGTCAAAGTGCTTACATTGATAAAATCTTGAAAAGATTTAAAATGGATAATTTCAAGAAGGGATATCTTCCAATGCAAGAAATACTTAACTTGAATAGTACACAATGTGCTTCTACATCTACTGAGGTGGTACGCATGCAAATGTTTCTTATGCTTTGGCTGTAGGATCAATCATGTATGCAGTAAGATGCACAAGACCAGATGTGGCGTTTGCCCAAAATATAACCATTCGGTTTCAACATAATCCAGGTAAAATTCACTGGACTGCTATGAAAAATATTCTCAAGTATCTAAGAGCTACTCGAGATATGTTTCTTATTTACGGTGAGAATCCTGGAGCAGAGCTTAAAGTGACTGGTTACTACGACGCTGGATATCAAAACGATAAAGACGATACAAAGTCTTAGATGAGATATGTCATTGTTGTTAACGGAGGCGCAGTGGATTGGAAGAGTACCAAGCAGACCTCTATTGTCGTGTCTACAACAGAAGCTGAGTACATAATTGCTTCAAAAGTTGCGATGGAAGCTGTCTGGATTAGAAAATTCGTTTCAGGGCTGGATGTTATGCCCTCAAACGAAATACATATGGAGATGTATTGTGATAAATCTGGATCAATCATTATCGCCAATGAACCTGGAGTTATGAAAGGCGCCAGACACTATTCTAGAAGATTTCACTATGTTCGAGAATAAATTGAAATTGGTGAAATCAATCTACTCAAAGTTCACACATATGACAATCTGGCTGATCCTTATACAAAGGCTTTACTTGAGGCAAAGCTTACTCAACATGCTGAGAGCATTGGACTTCGTTTAGCTGATAGTCTCATGTAAATCTGTGTTTAGTATTTGGATAAGGATGTTTAAACATTTATTATTTTTTAATGAATAAAAGTACTTGGTATGTTTATTTTCATTATATAATAAGTTGTATCCTATATTTGCATGTTTAAATGCTTGAATGACTTATGTTTATTATAAATTGTCCATTGTCAATCAACTATATAGAATTACTGTTGAATTAACCAAACTCACATGGTATTCAAGAGATTGCATATCGAACTATCCTAATTAACAAGATTTTACTTTATGGATCTTTGTCATTAAGTGAATCTTGTATATGATTTCATTGTTTATCCTTATACTTGAGATGCAAGCTTGAATAGCGTGGGTGGATCCCATTTATTGATTGTAGCCTAACGCTATCCGTAACTGGTAGTTATAAGCAAGGCTGTCAAGATCGCGATCCCGGGTGGGATCGTTTTTGTCTTTGCAAGATCGAGATCGTACGATTGGATCGCGATCCAACGATCCTACCATTTGTCATAGTTTATAAGCAAATGATAAATGAGTTAAACTGTTTTACATTTCTAATAAACGTCAAAGATAAATTCATATAATATCCTTTTGAAAATGACAAAGTTCAAATTTCAAACACCAAAGTAATAACAAAATACAAAAAAAATCAAGTTTCAATCGTTAAATTAACGATTTAGCAGGATAATATTACATAACATGAGTCCTAAATGTCTCAAAACATACGAGCCATCTACATGATTTCAAGGAAACAAACATTTCATTAGTGGCATTCCAAAACATATCATTTGATTAGTTTAATCACAATGAAGTAAAGTAAAATGAATTATTGAACACTTTTAGACTATAATCTATTTAGAAAAGTAGAACACTAGGTATAAACTATAATCTATTTAGAAAATGTAACAACAGTTGTTTACTTATTAGACATTAGTAAAACACACGTTTTGGCCTAAGCAAGTGAGATTGACTTAACAGATAGAAGAAAAAAAAAAGGTTAACTCGAATCGCGTAACGATCCTACAATTTTACTTACGATCCTACAACATATGTGATCCTACCACGATCTTACATGGTTTTAGCTAGCGAACACGTAAACTCGTACGATCCTACGAGTTTACACGCGATCTTGACAGCCTTGGTTATAAGGGCGAAGTGTTATGAAGCACACGGATTACGTTTGTAGTCAAGACAGAATTTGTTCATTCAAAATTTTGAAGTATGATGCTACTAGGCCCCTTGTGGGGTTGATCAAATGTTTGTATAACCATGCCCAAAAGAGATCTGGATATGTCCCGATGATTTTGGTAATCTGGATCAATCGGTGAAACGAGAAACATAATCGTTAAATTATAGAATGACTTATATCCATATCCATATTTAGCACGGTATCGGAAACAAAGGGATAGTAAAATGATAAATCATTTGATTTTTACTTTATGAACCCACACTCAAGTATTTATGGGAGCATTGACGTGTTGCTAGACGCCCTATGCTATTACGTTTAATTGAAACATGTCCAAGTGGGAGTTGTTGGATCGTAAACGTGTTTAATAAACATATGTCCAAAAAAATACTCGAGCCTATGAGATCGCACACGTTACATTTAAGATTCAATTTATATAATTAATATATATAATGTATTATATTGATTATTATTTCACGAAAAACCACTTAACGATCGTTAAACACTTAACGGTATTTACTAACAGTTGTTAGACGATAGATAGAAGGAGTTAAGTGTAAAATAGGGAAAGAAGGTTCTAGAACCCCTTTTCCCTATGGATCGGCCGAACACCCCCTTAAGGAGGTGAATTAGCTTTGCTTGTACTCCAAGTAATGAGAAACCTATATACTGAACCCTTTAGGCTTCATTATTCTCATAACTTGAAAACTTAAGCAAACCAATTTTCTCTTCTCTTTCTTCCTTCTTCTTGGATCGAGGCCCGGCAAGGGTTTCGATTTGTTTCTTTAATACAAGTAATTGGTTTGTTTTCGTATCGAGAACTAGCATTATAATTGAATCGTTTGTAAAACATTTGTGTGAAAACATAAAGGAATTATACACTGTTATCCATATACATGAGCAATCGTCTAGTCATGCCGACCTACTTGGCAATTACATAAATATTTTGCACAAACGGATCCATCTCCATATACGAATATCAAAGATTATCTTACACACATTTAGAGAACTGTTGTTGTCCTCTATTCGATACTCCACTATCACCTAAAGACGAGTGAGGTGATAGTTATAAAAAGGTTTGTCAAAAAGCAGAAATCCATAAACGTTCAATGGCATAGGTTGTACTGGTAATGAGCAAACGGATGGCTAAAAATAGTTGGTCAAAAGTATAAAATGCATAAACGTTCTATGGTATAGGTCGGGTTTTGTAAAATAACATTCCATTTCTTATTAGGCAATCATCACATAAATAATGTACTCTTTTTTTCATTTCAAAACAAAACAACAAACAATTTAAGAGAAAAAAAAAAAAAAAAGTAATTATTACTGGTTTATATCTCTTATTTTTATAAAATAACAGTTTTACTTTTAATTAATTAATTAAAGTTTTTTTTTTTCTACTTCATCGGATACAAACTCTTTAACCAGAAAAATTAATTAATGTTTTTTTAAAAATGTGTGATTATTTTTAATAAAAGTTACGTAGTAATATAGTAAACTTGATCAAAAATTTTTATCTATTTTTAGTAGTGGGAATTAAATTAGATCATGAACAATTAATTTGAGATAGAGTAGAGATGACAACTGGGCGGATTTGAAGCAAGGCAGCCATGCTCATCCCCGAATCTGATTAACAAAGTTCTCTCCAAACCTGCCCCGATCTCTATCGAGGATCTAATTAGGGTGTCTCGTTGAAATGTGATACTCCCCCAAACCCGCCCTATACTAATGCAATAATGGATTATCACAATATCTCCACATATCTCCGTATCTCCACATACAGATATTAATGAATTATCACCCAAACATAGTTGTAAAAAGGTTTGTCAAAAAGCAGAATAATCCCATAAACGTTCCATGGTATAGGTCGTACAGACGAGCGAATGGGTGGTTATAAAAAGCAGGTCATCAAAAGAATAATGCATAAACGTCTTATAGCATAGGTCCTGTTTTGTAAAATAACTAATAATAATGATAACAAAAACAATTACGAGAACCAACCAAATTTTTTATGATATATAACCTTTTGCATTTTAAATTATTAAATTGATTTAACCTGATTAAGATTTCTTTTAGAAAAAATAATTTATTATTTTAAAATTTTACTTTCTGCATGATGGACGCGTTTTGAGATACAAGAATGTTGAAGAGAACATTCCTAGAATATGCGATTGTGGTACTTTATTGTTTTTTTAACTAATATTCTTTTTAACGCAAACCTACGCGCCACGTATTTCTGCTGGTTGCTTTCTTCACTGTCCTCTTGATCATCATATGTTTGCTGTTCAGATAAATCTGATAATGAAGTTTTTACTTACCCTTTATTATTAAGTATTTAAAAGGTGTAAATCCGTCATAAATACTGATCTCGTGCATCTTTTTAGAGTGCCGACAGACCATTTTTATAAGGGTTTTGCTAACCTATGCTCATCGGACACGTTTTAACGGGTTAATAAAAAGAAATGCTTCCGAAATACGTCGCTGTGGTTCTGCATTTTCTTGTAATGCTACTCGCAAAATTTTCAGCGAATCATCAGCTCGTTAGTAAAAGTTAACCTATGTACATCCTCGGTTAACATAAGGACTAGCGGTTGCAAATTATTTCTCCGTTATCTCTACGTGATAGATAATGTTTTACACGTTAGTTCTGGGTTAGCGGTACTTGCAATTAAGTAGTCCTTTTTCACGTTTTTTCCGCTTTGTTTTGGGTTTTCGCGTTTTTCGTTTTACGGGTTTTTGTTTTAATCCGTACGGTTTTTTCGCTTTTTAATGTTTTCGGTTTAGGGCCGTTTTTATGTTTTTCGTTTTATTTTTAATTACATTTTTTACGTTTTCGTCCGTTATTTTGAATTTTCAGGTTAAAATCTCGCTAGTCTTGATGTAAAACATCATTGCATAACTTTAGTGTTTTACACTTTTTGATTCGGACGAGAAATGGGTCAATATCGTTATTTAAAATCGATCTGAAACATTTTATCCATTTTCATACGTTTTATCCATTTCATACATTTATCGTTTTCATACATATTATATGCATAAAATGAATGAAAGCGGATAAAAGCATATAGAAAAGCGAGCAGCGTAGAGAATAATAGGCGAAAACCAATAAAAGTGTATGAAAATGGATAAAACTTATGAAAGCGTGAAAAAATCTGAAGGAAAACATAAAAAACGGCGAAACATAAAAACCAAAATAGCCAAAGCATAAAACAGCATTTAAAACGTTGCGGATAAAGACAAAAAAATAATTTAAAAAAAATAAAAAAAAAGCGAGAAACGTAAAATAAATGAAAAGAACATAAAAAACGAAATTAACATAAAAAGGACTAGCATTTGCAAATACTTTTAACCAAGAGGATTAACGGTTGTAAACATTATCTATCTCGTTAGGAGATAACGAGAGAAGTAATTTGCACGTTAGTCCTTATTTTATGAGGATGTATATAGATTAAACTACGGAGTGATGTATCTGTTGAAACTTTGCGAGAGGATGTATGGTGCAGCTTGAGGTAATGCCACATGGATGTATTTTGGAGTTTACTCTAAAAAGAATGTTTTCTTTCTTTTAAGTGTAAATTATGTTTAAATATAATAATTTATCAGTTTATTTAATACGTACTGAATGCATTTTTTGGTTAAAATAAAAAGTTTGTGTTTATTAATTATACACTAATTTATCAATTATTATGTATTGTTTGATTATAATTTAAAAAGCATTGATACTCCCATCACAATATTTTATGCACACACTACAATGTTACATCATTAATGCATAGATTACTACATGGTACATGCATAATTATAATGTGTGCGTCAAATATTATGGTGTAAGTATCAAACCCTTAATTTAAAGGACTAGTTTGGGTTATATATAAGAAGACAGAGTTACAATAACTTATCGAACATGCGTTAGGAAACTTCGCTTGAAATTTTTGAATGTTGTGATCTTTTAAACATGCATGTCATTACTTAATTGGTTTTTAAGCAACCAGCCATGTTCAACACCATTACATGATTAAGGTGTAGTTTTTTGTCACAAGTTTAGTCATGACAATCACCTTCTTGTTACGAGTATATTATTAGTCGGTGTGAACGGTGTTGACGGAATAAAAACACCATATATGAAATGATTCAAAGGAAACTAACTATAAGAGGAAGGGATCAATTTACTAACCGTTTACTTTGCTTCTTGATAGAGTTGACTAAATTTTGTAGCCCTTTGTATAATATATAACTTTGACTGTCATGTTATTTAGACCTATAACACAAGCTTAAGTATATACCTAATGCATAAATCACTTGTACAATTGCATTAAGTATTTTCTCTCTCTAAATTCTCACCAATCAATTTTTTAAATCAACCAATCAAATCATTAGGTTCATTTGTAGGCATGATTAGTAAGTCCAACAATCATTTTTCTTTAAGATAATCTTTACGATTTTGATAGAATTGAATAAATTTTGTTACCCTTTGTATAATATATAACTTTGACTTTTTAAGATAATCTATACGATAAGATCATTTCCATACCTTGATGACTTTTTGTTGTTAAAAATAATAATTTGAAGGAATTAGTTTTTATTATATTTTTGTTCCAAGTGCTTGTTTTTTAACAAAAATATAATTGACATTAGTAACTCATATACCTATACTTGTAATTAATTCATTGAACTAGTATCACATGGATTGTAGTATTTCTTTTTCATCATATTTAGTTATTTACCAACTGTTCTAAACATATGTCATGAGAAGTCGTTTAGACATGAGATTAATCTAGGCATGTCATTCACCACTATTGTAACTATATCTAGTAAAAGATTTTCATTTACATATTATTATAAAAAAATATAATAATAATAATAATAATAATAATAATAATCCATCCATGTGGTTTGTCAAAAGTAACAACCTTCGTCCTTGGATGTTTAAAGTTTCACTGGTAGTCCTTAAATTGGTAAACAAATAACACACCATGTCCTTTGATCCAATTTTAGGGACTGCAATTGAAACTTCAAACTTTCAATTTAAAACCGGTGTGTTATTTGTTTATCATTTTAGGGACTTTTAGTGAAACTTCAAACTGACATGGATGAAGGTTGTAACTTCTCAAACCACAGAGATTAGTCATGTAACTTACCAAATAATAATAATAATAATAATAATAATAATAATAATAATAATAATAAAGCCTTCTAGTGTTAAGCCTTTACATACTTGACTTTAAGTTAAGTATATACATATTTCGGCTTTTATTTGTTCAAATTAACTAATAATAACGATTAGCCCAGCTTATCAATGAAAATGCTAACATCTCAACTATCGTCAAAAAGATGAAGGGTAGTTACATAGCTCAAGATGAATGTAATGTAATTACTTTCTTCTTTAACCAATATACAAAGAGGTGATCAATAGCGTTATCAACTTATCATCCACATATTAAACCAATGAGTATATTAAATTATTAATTAATAAAATGAACAAGAACATCAAAAGGAGTTGTATATTTTGGAAGCTATATTAGAAGAAAAGTTGTTTGCGCCTCTCAATAAAAGATTTCGTATCCATTTTATTTTTTTTGAAAAGCAATTTTTTCACCATATATCTCGCAATATTACTCACAAATACTTCAAACGAAACATGAACCCACAAAGGTCAAAGTACTTGGGTGCACCTTGTTGGGTCAATTCAATGCCAATGAACTCTAACTATATTTTAACAGAATTTAGCTTAAGTATAAAGTCTCGTTAATAAAGAAATTTACGGGCAACTTGAACAAGGTTCTATTAAAGACACTTTAATAAATCAAAGACTACTTGAAGATACATTTACCACCTGATACGGTGTCAACCTTAGTGAATACTTAGAACTTGAAGGTGAAGATAGACATCATTTAGGACCAAGGTTTTTGAAACCGAACCGATAAACAAACATGATTTCATATTGTCTTCGTTTTTTCGGTTGAACCAGCGAATTAGTTGAACCATCTTGGGTCCTTTTTCCGGTTGAACCTGTCGGTTCAGTCGGTTTCAAAAACTGTATGGGATGATGATACCACGATGATCCACTTTCGAACAAATCAGCGAAGATAAAATATCTTTATAATATTTAGGCGGGACTTTTGTAGGATCAATATATTATATGATTAAGGTGGTTCAAGAGGTCGAGGAGGTCGAGGTTGATCAAATAACCTCAAACTAGTCATAGCTAGTTCAGAGAAAGTATAGAGAGTGTGGTGAAATGTGTTTTATTGAAATAAACCTAAACCTATTATACACTCACACCCCTCAAGT
The DNA here is from genome assembly GCA_910596185.1 of Chrysanthemum makinoi. Classification (NCBI taxonomy): domain Eukaryota; kingdom Viridiplantae; phylum Streptophyta; class Magnoliopsida; order Asterales; family Asteraceae; genus Chrysanthemum; species Chrysanthemum makinoi. The sequence continues at coordinate 51,544,542 of OU343222.1, read as the reverse complement.
AGAGTCTTGAGGGGTATTTATAGGCTCAAAATAATCTAACTATTACACGTTTATAATTTAGTCCATACATGTCTAGTTAGCCACCTTACTAGTCCAATCCTCGTAATATGCACTTTTAGTGTTCTAACAATCTCCTCCAGTGATGGTATACGGAATTGGTTACAATGATCCCTACAAGTAAAATAATACAATTAGAGTAAGCGCAACAATTCTGAGAAAGACTTCATAAATCTTTATCTTCATATATATATCCCCACGTATCTTTCTTTACTTGGAGATGAACACATTGTAATGATCTAATTGGGTTATTACTCCCTCCCAATTAGTGAGCCATTTGAATGTAATACTCCCTCCCAAATTCGACAACCTTCGATTAGTAACTAGTTCTGAAGGTACATTTGTTATCTTTGAATGTCTTTCGTCTTCTTAATACGCAGCAGAAACTAACTAAAAGAGACTTTAAATTGTAATTACTTCAAGCTTCACTTTTCGTTATAACAAAGGTTGTCCATTTGGGAGGATACTATCAACATCATCCATCGACTTAGATTGCTTCCAAGCTCTTCAATAAAAGCCATAATGTACACATTTCTCCTTCCAGGATGATGACGATCTCTCGCAATCATCATAAATATGTGTACATGCCATAACTAGATCAACTGGAAGCAACATAACGCTCAAATCTGCGTAGCAATACTCCCTAAGAAGATGTCGATAATGCGTTCTCTTTACAATTCTCCTCATATCAACCTTGAAGCAACCTCTTCACAATCCAACCGGCTAATAGTAGTGACCACATATGGGGATAACCCGATATGATGAACTTGAGAATGAAGTAAAATCCCTCGGACTAGAAATATTCTTGCAAAAATGCTCGAATAAAATGGTCTCTCAAAATTTTCTTTAAATTTTGGCATAGTTACGTTACTATTTTACACGCAATAAAGCTCGCAAATTTAGATTTCGTAACTAAAGCCCTAATGTTGCGGGAGACAATTTTGAGACATAGCAAATTTTGCAAATTTTAAAGTTTCTTGAGACCTTCAAAACTGTTATAACACAAGCAGTTTTTGACACAAAAAACCATCAAAACTTGAATATTTGACCACAAAAACGAGATATAAACCATAAACAATCTTGGTAAAAATCAATATGCAACTTTACTAACAATAAATTTAGGATTTTACCAGATTTGATCACCAAGAAGAACAAATTTGGACTTGTTTTTGACATAAATATATTAGGACTGTTTGGACATAAAAAATCTTACTAGGCACGAACACCAAAAATAAATCAACCTAATAAGAGGCTCTGATGCCAATTGCAGGATCGCATATATCTAGTATTTGGTTGATTAATATTGTGGTGTCGGGTGGTCGGCTGATGAACCAGCCAAACACCTCCATGATGGTAGTACGAGAGACTTAAGAGACTAAAGGGAACAGAGATTGGGTGTAAGAAAGATAAACTTTATTATAGCAATACACACTTCTCAAATGAAGCTTGGGATGGTATTTATAGTAGTAAAACTATTGTTGAGAGACCTCTAAACTTATTACAAGGATAGTTTTCCTCCCAACTATACAAGTGTTGGGAGGGTTGGCAACAATATTATTTTCCCCGCAACTATATAAGTGTCGCGAGGGTAAGATATCTAATCTAGTAAACTATCTATATTTTTGTGTTCTAACAACTTTTTCTATAAACCATAATGGCTAGATAAAGTAACATTAAAAAGAAGTCAAAGCAAATACGAATTCGTGAAAAGATTGAAACAATTGTCAAAATTGTTTACAAAAAGATAGGTTTAATTCTTAACAAGAATACAAGTATTAATCGGAATGTGTACTTTTCCACTAGATGTTTGACATGCCAAAAGGCCCACACGTGATATCTTCGTATGTGTGTTGATATGAAGAAAATGTTAATCGAAGTAAATGCGATCTCTTACAAATCATCGAGACATTTAAGAAAACGATTTACTCTCAACTTTGATCTTCTAAACACTCAATGGTTCTATCATAGACATTTGAGTCCACTAACAAATTATAATTCTTGAGTTAATTACATAAATTGTCCATGTGGTTAACATATATATTCACCTTTTGTCTTTAAATTTCAATAATTACACCAATCGTCCTTGTACTTGACCTTTGTAATGACCCACGGTCCTTTGACCAAACGGTACATTAGTTATTTTCATTAAGTCTAGTCACGTGCATGTCACATAAGGGAATTTCATTCATTCTAATTACGTGCGTATCTCACTTTGTAGTTCTTTGATTTATTTCTAATAAAAGATTGATCATTGAAAATATTTTTAATATTTATATCTTTAACAGTTTAAAGTACTACATAAACACTCATCGTAATCTAAATTATGTCTTAATTACTTCAATACTGTATAATAATGTAAGTCACAATTACAAAAAAGAACAACACACCTCTTACAAAATCGATGCTTTTCAATATGATGGCATCAAATAGACATTGATATAGCCCTTTTTAATTAACAAAAACTCAACAAATCGAATTTTATGTTAGAAATAAAACTCTAACCCAACAAATTAAACCAAAATCATAACAAGAATTAATAATATTTCCAACATGCTTATCACTCTCATTAAAACAAATTAGTACTCCACTTATCAACATAAAAAAAGGGGAATTACAAAAAAAATAATACTAAAGTTTGTTAGAAACTATGAGTTCAATCATGTATTGCATGTGTAATTTTATCACAAAATAACTAGTTAAAGTTCTAAGATCGTTCGCTTGGTTATAATTTGGGAAATTTTATTTTAGTTTTGTAATGGATAACTAGAAGTCGTTCAAGATAATGTATAAGATGTTGGTCAATCCAAATAAAAATAAAGGCAAGCATGAAAGTTGCATTCATTTTACGTATTCCGACTGACCCCCTTACCCATCATTCCATCAATCTTGTAGTTAGTTCTAAATTCTAAAAAAGTTTGTAGATTTTTATATCGCGTCTTCCACCGTTTTGTTCTAGAACAATATTCCTAATCTTTTTTGTGACCATATTTAAAATGATTCGTATTTTACAACCGAAGTGAAATAGTACTAGAAGGGTACCCGCGCAATGCGGCGGCGGGTACCCGATGACCACTTTTGAGGTGATCAAATGTTTTTCATTTTACACTATATATATTTTTTACATTTTCATTGTCAATACACACTATTTTCAATTTCTCAACACATAAACGATAACTTATCGATTAAGTGAATCTTAATAACGGATTAATCCTGATCTCGTCAATAAAATATACCTCTCAAAATTAGTCGCTTTGTCATTTAAACCTAAACGTAACCATTAACCTCAACAATTTCGGCTAAAATTAAGCATTGCCGAACAACAAAATTCGGTTAACACTTTGTGTTGATTTAAGGGGCAATTAATACAAATATGTCCATTACAAGTAAGATGTTCAATGCGAAATTTTAAACCTTTTATTAATATTATAAAATAGCATAGTTAGATATAGATGATGAAAAAAAAAATGTCTAAAGAGCATGATAAGTTCGCAAGAGTTTAAGCCCTATATATTTTTAGTGAAAATCAGCACCTTGTGAAAATCCAATATAAGCCCAACACAAATCCTTGTTTTAACCCATAAAAAAATATGCTGCTCCACATATAACAAAACTTATCACCACAACCCTAATTATACCTTAAAATCCCTCACTCTAAAATACGCAGTCACCCACTCACCTAAAACAAGATCTAAACATTTCGTCCCATTTACTGTCTGTAACTCCGAACACAAAACACAACATACAAATCACAACATACAAATCACAACCTTTCTTTTGTTATTTTTCTGCTACGCACGAACCAAAGCAAATACAAATCCCCTTTAATTATTCTTTCTGTATTCACACCCACGAACTATAATGACCACGACGAACCCACAAAGACAATGACTTAATGAAGTGGGTTTCGAACCTAGGTAGGTATACTTTGTTATTATTCTGTAAACAAAACAAAGGTGGTGATGTGATGAGATGGTGTGTGGGCGGTGGTGGCGCTGGGTGGCTTTGTGGTGGGAGCCGAGGGTTCAAAATCTCCGAAATGATGTAGGTTAACCGATCTATCGAATCGGCAAGAAAAAGATTTCAGAAAATTTGCCCGATTGGTGGTGGCCGGACGACGGCGGTGGTTGCCGGTGGTTCTTGCCGGAGAAAAGTGTGGCGACCGCGAGGGTAGAGAGAAGATAGAGGGAGCCTGTGTTTTTATGTTTAGAAATATCTTTCCATAATAAGCAAGTAAAAAATCGAATTTTTAAGCCTTCTAATTTTAGAAGGCCTAAATGCATTATAAAGTAGTATAGATAACTGGGTATTATCACACTCTCTTATCATCGAAGTGAAATAATGTATATTTCAAAATTTTAAACCCATGCTTTAAATATGATGAAACGGTCATATAGTATAGTTAAGGGCCAAAAAAGCTAGAGGCGAAAATGGACTTCCAATTGTAGTCCGAGTGAAGTGGACTCGATCTAAATAATTGCCATTTGGGTTGTCGTGTTAACTATCTGCATGAATGGGACATTCAGTCAGCTAGTTTTGCAATGGATATCCACGACATCGAAATATAGTAACATAATAACATATGTAGTTGAGATATCATCATAGTTAATTCAGAAAAATTGGCACGTTGCTTAGCATATATAGTAAGACAAGTTTGGATCAATTCTTCGATTAATTGATAATATTTGTAATTCCCCTTGAATGTCATTGATCAACATATACGGTATATATAAGCATATACCAAACCGGAACATACAAAACCCTTATGGGCTAAAGCCTATCACAAATACAACTAGGCTAATGGGCTAACATATGCATTCGCTAATACACCCCGGTTTGGCGGGAGGCCTTCAACGTTCAAACTGGATCCGAAATCAAGAAACAAAGCAAAGAGGTGCCTTTAGTAAATATGTCGGCATATTGAAAACGAGAAGGGACATGAAGCACACGAACTTGTCCCGAAGCCATATAATCACGAACGAAATGAATATCAATCTCAATGTGTTTAGTACGTTGATGCTGAACCGGATTGATAGATAAATATACGGCACTAACGTTATCACAATAAACAATAGTAGCAGTAGACAAGTGGTGGTTAAGCTCACGTAGTAGATTTCGAATCCAAGCGGCCCACGCACCACATTAGCAACACCTCGATATTCGCCTCAGCGATGGACCGAGACAAAGTCACTGTAGTTTAGCGGACCATGATAACAAATTGTCACCAAGAAAACACGAATCGGAAGTAGAGGCGGTGATCGAGGAAACCCTGCCCAATCCGCACTCGTAAGCGAAGGCAAGCAGATAGAAGAAACATGCGGTGAAGGCCATGATCAAGAGTACCACGAATATAGCGTAATATATGCTTCAAAGCATGAAAATGTGTCTCACGTGGATCATGCATATACGCATGCACTGGCTGAACCACCGTATGAAATATCTGGGCGTAAAGGTAAGGTACTGTAGGGCACCAGCTAAACTCCGATACAAAGTTGGATCATCAAATGGTGTACTAGTAGGTCCAAGCTTGGACTCTGTATCAACAGGAGTGCGACACGGATTACACTTCACGATATGAGCTCTCTCAAGAATTTCTTCAAAGAAACTTGGACTCGATAAAACATACCGGATCTGTCGAGTAGCGAAACACCAAGAAAATAATTAAGAGAGCCAAGATCCGTCATTGAAAACTCACCATGAAGAGCGGTGATAACATTTGTAAAATGAAGTAGAAGACGCAGTCAATATAATATCATCCACAAACAGTAACAAGTAGGCCGTGTCAGATCCACGATGAAACACGAAAAGCGACGCATCAGTTTTGCTCTGCTGAAAACCAATGCGAGTAATAAATCCTGCAAACCGCTGAAACCAATCTCTAGGGGCTTGCTTAAGCCCATACAGTGATCACTGCAAATGACAAACATAATCTGGGTGAGCAGGATCTACAAACCTAGGCGGCTGATGCATATAGACTGTCTCCGATAAGTGACCGTGAAGAAAAGCATTCTTCACGTCAAGCTGATGAATAGGCCAATCACGAGACACTGCTAGACTAAGTATAGTGCGAATAGTAGCGGGTTTAACCACGGGGCTAAAAGTCTCATCATAATCAATCCCCTGCTGCTGACTACGACCATTTGCAACAAGTCGCGCCTTATACCTGCTTAAAGAACCATCTGCATGAAACTTATGCCTGAAAAGCCACATAGAACGAACAATATTCACATTAGCAGGACGGGGCACAAGTACCCACGTTCCGTTAGTAATTAAAGCATTATATTCATCTAACCCATAGCTTGCTTCCATCGAGGATCACGAAGAGCATGAATATGAGAACGTGGAAGTGGAGACACAGTAGTAACATGAAAATTCATACGCTCAAGAGGTTTAGAAATGCCGGCTTTTGCACGTGTGACCATAGGGTGATTATTGGTATAATTAGGCGTCGATGTGGGATGTACTGGAGTGGGCATAGGTGTTTGAGGATCGGGTTGAGGAGTGGGTAAGGGTTGTGTAGTGGGTGGCGAAGTGGGTGTGTGTTGGGTAGTAGGCTAAATGGGAGTGGACTAGATTATGGGCTCATTAAGATCTCTTTACGGGTTGGTCGAGGATTTGGCGGATCGGTTATGAGTGCCTCATTGCTCACAGCAGTGATGGGATGAATGGGTAATGGTATAGTGGTTGTAGTATTCAAAAAATCATAATGTGGAGATGTGTATTGGTGTAGTGATGCAAAGGGAAATACATCCTCATCAAAGCGAACATGACGAGAAAGGATTATTTTGTTTGAGGATAGGTCAAGACACCTAAAACCACGGTGATTGGCGGGGTAACCAAGAAACACACAAGCAGTGGATCGTGGTTGAAGTTTATGTGCAACGATAATATATGGATAACAGAGGCACCCGAATACACGTAAATTGTCATAAGATGGGGAACGGTTATAAAGTTTAGTAAATGGGACCTCATTTTGAATGGCAGTGGATGGAAGGATGTTTAAGAGATAAGCAGCCATGTTAAGTGCTTCCACCCAATAGGAGGGAGGTATGCTAGCTTGAAAGAGCAAAGTTCGTATGAGCTTGTTTATAGTGCGGGCAAGAAAACTGAAATTGAACGCCGGTTGTGCGAAATAAATCATGAAAGCGGGTGTTGTCATATTCACCCCCATGATCACACTGTAAAGCCTTTATATCTACACCGAATTGTTTGTTCACAAAAGCACGAAAAAGAATAAATTTATCATACAAGTCAGACTTTTTATGCAACGGATAAACCCAAACAAAATGCGAGAAATGATCCAAAAAGATAGCATAGTATTTAATACCACTCTCACTCGGAATAGGTGATGTCCAAAAATCCGAGTGGACAATGTCAAAAATAGATGCAACCTTCGACTCCGAAGTATAAAAGGGAAGCTTTATTTGTTTGCCTAATTGACACGCATGACACAAAGCGGACAAATTTGATTTATTACATGAAATGAAATTACTAGACTCCAAACGACGAAGCACATCTTCACGGGGGTGCCGAAATGCGTACGTGCGTAGTATGACTGAAGCGAAAGCAAAGCAAAAGGAGAATCGTGGATGACTGCATTTAAATGCGTAATCGGTAAAGATCGCCGTGCTATCACAACGGAGAAGAAGTGCGCCCCCGGTAATCCTTCACGGAAAAACCATAAGCGTCAAACTCAACGAAACGTCATTATCACGCGTGTAAATTCTGAAACGAAAATCAAATTTTTAATTATGTGCGGGGTGACAAGAATTTGATTTAGTTGTAATGGTTTAGAGGAAGTGTACAATAAGCTATGTCCAGTATGTGTGACCGTATAGATGCCCGCTTCCCACATACACGGCGGATAAATGCTATAATTACTAAGAAGTAAGGATACCGTGTTGTCGGCCAAATGGGAGGAAGCACCGTCCATGTTCCAAGCGGGATCGGAAGTGTCATCGTCCGAAGGCTTGAGGTAGCATAGTAGCCCGAGACGGAGGAGCACTCAATTGTGTAAGCATACTTTGCCGGGATAAAACATAGTACCAACTGTCTTAGGGTATTGGGCCTGAGTACCCATATGTGGCTGAACCGGAGTATGGGCCTGTTGAGGAACCTGTGTAGCAAGATGGGCCTGTTGTGGCAAACCATGACCCATAACAGAATATGGCAAACTGGGCTGAAACAAATTAGACTTTTGTTGCATGGGATATATACCAGGTTGTGTGAAAAGATAGGGATTAACAAATTGCATCCCACTCATTCCAAAAAACGAATGGGGTACAACATGTGCTTGTTCCGTGGCCTCCACCTTGGATGACTGCCGGATTAGGTTGTTGAGAAGCTCGAACCGTGGAGGACCCTTGAGGCTTGCTAGGCGAGCTCGTTCCACTGTTAGTTGACCGAGACCGAGCAGCTTGATCACCATGTATAAACTTGCAACGTGATCCATACGTACACGAACCCCTCTGAAAATTACGGCACAATTCACCTCCCAAATTCTGCATATTACCATACTTACTATTCGAAGAAAGGTGGCCACGAGCACTGCATTAAGAAGAGTTGAGATGAGCCTAAGGCGTGAGTGAGTTGTGCCATATCACTTTCTTCCAAAAGAATCATAGTCCGTACTTGTTCAAATGTGGGGAGAGGCTCTTTATGCTCGAATTAAATGAACAAGTTCTGCACATCACAAGCATGAGGGCTTTAAACACACTTATAATACTAACAAGTTCGAAACCTGCACGTAGACCATTAATGGTGTAGGTAACGAGGTCGAGTCACTTTAGAGTCGAGATTAGCAAGACGATCACTTCGACTTGACTTCTAGAAAGTAATCTGTAACTGACATATTACTGATGACCATGCTACGTATCTCGTTATCAAGCTGTATGATGCGAGCGGCTTTGTTGTCATGAAAAAGAGACTTTAACCGAGCCCAGACCTCATGTGCTAAAGTAGTATCATCAATTACCATGTCAACCAACTTAGGAGAGATTGTGGAATACATCCACATGACCACAAGGCTGTCGTTAGTTGCATGATGTGGATGAGTATTTGAAGCGCTAGCTTCAGCAGGTTTGTCAAGATGATGAACTACATCATAGGTCGGACAAAAACGTTTAAAAAGGTTGCTCCATGAATTGTAGTTTAGTTTGTCGAGATCAAGGGGTGATACACGCCTTGATGCTCGCGATTGAATAAGCTTTGTCAATCGGTTGTTTAGGTGGGATAGCATCTCCCGTCATGATGCTATGACAAGGAGAGAGCAAAGCAAAGCAAAAAATAAAAGCAAACTATGACCGGCTTGGCCGCAGGAGAGAGCAGTGGTAATGGGCGAAAGAAAAAATTAGGTTTAGGATCATAAGGCTTTGATACCATGATAATATTTGTAATTCCCCTTGAATGTCATTGATCAACATATACGGTATATATAAGCATATACCAAACCGGAACATACAAAACCCTTATACTAAAAATACAACTGGGCTAATGGGCTAACATATGCATTCGGCTAATATTAATAACAATGGAAGACACTTGAACAAAAATGAATTTTGAGCTGATGAAGCACTTTAAGAAAGTTGAATGACCTCGGTGAATCAACTACAATAGTGATGACATCAATGTTTGTTTTTAAAAAACCACAAAGTTAGGTGTTGTTTGAAATTAACTTAATTGTCTTAGTAAGTAAAGAACTTAATGTATCAAATCATGTAAAAAGTTGTTTGTTTTGTGCTTAATTAAAGAAAGTGGCTTAAAATGACTTAGAAAAACAACCCAAATTTATTAAGTCCTAGAAAATGTTAAGCTTTAAATAGGGATATCCAAACTTAAAATGACTTAGAAAAACAACCCAAATTTAATGTATCAAGTCATGTAAGAAGTTGTTTGTTTTGTCCTGACCCGACCTGGACTCGAACCCGACTAAGCATATTCGGGTCGGGTTACTCGGGTTAGAAACTGAATTCGGGTTATTTGGGTCAACCCGAGTAACCCGAATATTAAATAGGGTCGGGTATCGGGTTGAGTTTTTTTGGTTAAGTCGGGTTCGGGTCAACCTGTTTGACCCGAATAAGGTTTTTTTTTTTATATATTTATTTTAGAAATTTTCTATATAAATTAGAACAAATAGGCAATTTTGTCACTATTTAACTTATATTCGGGTTGACCCGACCCCGAATTGACCCGACTGAAAGTTGACCCAACCCGACTAACCCAAGTTCAATAGGTCGGTTCGGTAAATTATTTTAGCCTTGACCCGACCCGAACTGACCTGAACCCCACCAACCTAACCGAATGACACAACCCCTAGACAAAAGTATATGAAAGTCTACTCTTCTTTTTAACAACGGTTAATTATATAATGCTCTAGCAAAGAAGTCAAAGAAACTACACGCATCAACAAATTC